>VZSR01003807.1:27311680-27522104 GCA_013398615.1 Brachypodius melanocephalos | reverse complement strand
AACCCGGCCGCCCCCCCCCACCGCCCGATGCTCGGGCTGGTCCATGCGCCACCGCCCCCCACCCCGCGGGCGGGCAGGTGGTACAGTCCGGCCCGCCAGACTCCCTCTCCCCGGCGCGGGCGAGGCGGGGCCCCGCCGCTGTGACGTAGGAGAAGCCGGGTGTACAGGCAGCCAATCAGCATGAGGGGGCGGAGCTCCCCGGGGCACGGCGGGGGGCCGGGGTAGAAGCCATGGGGTGACAACCGGAGGTCCTACGGTTGCTGAAAAGACGGCGAAGACGCTTTTCGGGAAGAAGCGGGCGGCTGGGAGCTCGCCCCGGGTCTTTTGGCTATTTTCCTTTGCCGCCCCGCGAAGTGCCGGCGAGCGCCGGGGGGAACTTCTAAGCGCGGCGCCGCGTTGCATGCTGGCGCTTGTAGTCTTGCCATGGAGTCCTGAAAGGTTAAGCCGATTGAAAAGTCGAGTGGATTGTTACCCCATCGCACGCCTGTATGTCCCGTAAAGGACCACATTTCATCCCTTAGAGCGTGTTTGCATTTTTAACGAGCCACAATTTTAAGAGGCAGCCCCAGCCCGCTCGTTCTTCGGGGGAAGGGATTCCGTAAGCCCAGCGGAGCTGCCAGGACCTGCCCGTCCCGTCATCCACCGCGCCAAGATGTCGGCGGCAATCGCCGCGCTCGCCTCCTACGGCGGCTCCGACTCGGAGCCAGACTCGGAGCCCGAGAACGAGGGCGGCTCCCAGCGCTCCGCTGCCGTGCTCGCCAGCCGCGATGCCGTGCTGCACCTCCGGCCGCCGCCCGCCGCGCCCCCCGCCCTGCCCGTCGATGCGGCCCCGGAAGTAGCCGTGAAGGTAGGCAACCCTCTCGGGCCCGGGCCGCCCGCCTGCCCGCCGTTGTGTCCGCACTGTCGGCCTCGGGACAATGCTGGGGACAGCTCTGGAGCAGCCCCAGGCCGGGGAAGCGGGGCGGAAGGGGCGCGGTGCCGGTAGGGGTGCGTTGCCGCCGCCTGGCCCTGCCCTGCCTTGCCTTGAGGTGCGGGGGTCGGAGCTATGGAGGGGAAGGTGTGTGTCGGGGAGCTCCCGAGGATTCTAGCTGTGGGAGTTAAGTTCATTAAAGCGTGTTAGCTCCATCTCAAAGCGTGCCTTGATTAGAGTTCCTTAGGTACTTGTTTACTGTTCCCAGTAAAAGGTGTTTTGCTGGGTGGTTTTCCTAGGGTAATGGAGTGAAGTCAATACTTGATAGGGTGTTTGCAACTGAATCCTATTTTGAAGGGCAGCCTAAAAGCTGGTTGGTGTTTCTATTTCGTTATTGCTGGGAGAACCTTTATTTTCCAAGTTCAGTATCACACTGGCTCACTTTTGTGATACCACAAAGGAAGGGGGGAGGGTGCTGATTTAGCTTTGGGATTTTTTTGTACAGGCATCAAATTTCTAATCAAAAGCAGGCATCTTGCCATGATAATTGTCATTGTTACTGTCCTGCTGCTACATGCTCAGAAAAGTTTCTTGCCTAGTGACCAAGAGGTGGATGAACTCTTTCACTTCATTGTCATTAGTTAATTCAGATTCTATCACAATTTATCTTTTTTTTGTGTAGGTGTTGTATTGTATATAGTGACTACGTTTGTTTGTCTCTTAGAGGCTTAGAAATCTGGCTTCTCAAGTTGCAGCATCCAGCAGGCTGTCTTGTGCACATTTAGAAAGAAATGCTAATTGATATCTATAATATTTTCTGAGTGTTAGTAGTAAGTGGCAAGTAGCACTGGATGTGCTTTCCACCACCCTTAGGTCTGTACCAACAGGTTTTCCCTTTGCCATGCCAGCACAAAGGTTTATGTAGTTGGTTGGGAACTGATCTGAATTTTGAAAAAACACAGTTCTGGTCAAGTTATTTGTCCTCGGATCCATTCCTTGATCTGGTTTGCACAAATGCTGTGCTGGTGCACATGAATATCCAGTGCCTGTGCAGAAACAAGCAGCTGGAGAAAAGAGTTAGGTGTCAGCAACGCATTCAGTTCAAAGCTGTTTGCCAGGCTGTGCTCTAGGACTGCCTCTACCTCAGATGGTATGCTAACTAAGATGAAAAGAGTGTAAGGCTTTTCAATATCAAGATGTTTGATTATAATGTTTATAACTTTTACTTGTGAGCATAGATGAGGTGCATATAACTGCAAATAGCAACAGTTTCAAGCTGAGACTTTCAGAACACAGTATACTGGAGCTTCTTTTAGCACTGCAACCTACTTTGAGTAGCAACAGGTCATTTCTTTGTAGAATTATATCAGGCTTTCTTTTCAGACTTTTAGAGTTCAAGAAATAACTGCAGGTCTCATACCACGTGTTCTCAACACCTTCTATGTCTAAAAATGATAGTGTCCCACTGATCAGCAGTGGAAGCTTGCCGGACACCCCTCAGGAGTTTACCCAGAGTCCTTAGAATTGGAAAGCCCTTACTGAATAGATGTGAAAGACGTGGTGTTTTGAGTGTAAGTCACAAGTCCTCTCTAAGTACAGACCTGGAAAAACAGGAAGCTGAATAAGTAGGAAAACAAAGTTACAGTTCATTAATATCACTTCACTTGTGCAAATGTTGTTTTGACATGAATAAGGATCAAGTACTCTTAATTGTAAAGATATTTATTGCACAAAGGACTAGGAATGGGTAACAAAAGCTGATGGTTAGAAGGGTTAGTCATGCAATAAATATAAACCACAGCTTGCATTTTTGACAGTGGAGACTGCCAAGCTTAAATGGTTGGTGTTCTGCACTTTAACTGTTTCACCTATTTCTGGTTCAGAATTTTGGCCTGTTAACTGGCACAGACCTTAGACTTATGTGTGCTTTAAACAGGAATGGGTCCTCACTCTCTTTAATAGCAGGGGTCATTGTTAGCACATTCAGTTAGCAGCATTTGGGCTACTGAAGTGTACATATTAAATATAGCCCTAGGATGCTACTCCAATATGTATTTAATTTTTCTGTAGAAATCTGCTGAGTCCTTGTTTCAAAGTACATCATAGTTACATAAAGTCACATTTCTGTGAAAATAATTATTCTGTAACTGAAAGCTGTACTGGTTGGTAACTGAGTTTTAAAAGTTTGAGGGGCTGGCTTTTGTTATACCCTCAGTTTGCTTCCTGAAATAGGCCTGTTGCTGATCTTGATGTTAAATTGCTCATAGTAGATAACAGCTAAAATTATTGGTGACTCCACTCCGGTAATACCTTGCTCTCTTTCTGAACTGGAAAAGTTGCACTGGATGAAAGTTGCATGTTTCTATTTTTAGCAGCACTAAAATCACTTGAGGGAAGGCAACAGAGGATGAAAGTTTGTACTTCTGATCCCTTTATGTAGAAAAAGATAGGTTGTAACTGCAGGACATTCAGAGGGGATGAGGTGTCAGTAAGTACACAGATTTCCTCAAGTCTCACCAAGACCTGAAAATATTTGGCTGTTGGGAGAGTGCAGAAGTATCATCATATATGCTTGCTGTGCTCTTAAGCTCCCCTAGATGTCAAGTTTCCATAAGGTGGATGTTTTCTTTTGTGGGAACAGTGGACAGGTTAATTAAGATATTTTCTTTCTCCAAATACATCACCAAGTAGTGATGTATTACCAGCAGTTGGTAATCATGGCAGTGTTGTAAATAGAGGCTGTTCAAGAAAGGGAAAGGAGCCCAGTTGCCAACAACCAGGCCATTGTTAAACCCAATTATAATTAATTTTCCTACAGTTTCTACTTCTATGAAAAGAAAGTCACCCTAACATTGCTGACAGTTTTACCTTCACGCTTTAATTATAAATGTAGAAGGAAATTCAGGAAATTGTACTTTCTGTGAAAAAATCACAGGGAACATCACAGCTATAAGTTTTGCTTTTGAGAGGACAATTATTGTTTGATCTCTGTCCAGAGTAAGACTCGAATTGGAGCAGATTTTATGATACTTCTCTACAGTATGCCCTTCAGTAGCCTTGAGGAGAGGACCTTTAACTGAGTTAAAATAACGAGGCTGGCCCAGTCCAGTTCAGGAGCTGGAGGATCTGTGTTGCTTTTAATGGGAGAAGGGATCAGAAGTGTCAGTTCCCTTTGAATCTGGTTTACCTTTGGCACTATGCAGCTTTCCAGAAAAGTTTTACATAAAGGGAGGAAATAGACTTCAGTGACACTTATTAATGTTTTTTAAAACCTAATCCTGCCAGCTATTGAGAGAAGAAATATACAAAGTGGCATGTAGCAATTCTGTAGCAGTGATTGAACATTAGTGGGTTTGGGAAGTGTTACTTGTTAGCAATGTTTGTCTTCTTTGACAAGGTGGGTTTTCCAGCTTTCTTTGACACAAAATATCTTGTAGAGGTAGATGTTTAGAACTTGCCATCCTGCAACATCCTGGGAATCTAGCCTAGTTCAACAAAACCATTTAGCATATGCTTTTCTTGCTGGTTTATTTTTATTCTGTTGAAGTTAGTGAAGTGATCATTTACTGTTAGGAGTGCATGAATGGGTAGAAGGAATAAAAACTGATAACAGCCATGTGTTAATGGTGGAGCTTCACTGCAAATGCTATTTATCTCTTGGTAATAAATTTGTAAATCTTTAGAATGAGATAATGTGCATTTGATAGCCCAAGTGGTTTAGGCAAGAATTGATATGTGACAAACTGCTTACATCTGAGTGGCTCATGGGATGCGGTCTTAATTTACCACATTTTAATGTGATTGATAATTAAAACTAATTAAATGTTATATAAAGCAGCCTGCCCTTTTAGCTATTTGACTAACTAGTGATGACTTTACCTGGGGAAATGGAATGTTGTAGGTTTATTATCCGAAATGTCCAGAAGAAGAGAAAAATTCCCAACATATAGACATCAGAACTCTCTGCTTGCATGAGATGAAGCTGGAAAACAGGCTGCATTATATTCTTTCTAGGGAACAGAATTGCCATCGAGTCTTGCAGTGCATGATGTACCTTGGTCTTTTTATTTAAGGCTTTGCTTTGTCGCCTGATAAAGGGATTTTGCCACTGTTTAATTAAAGAAATGTTGTTGTCTTGTGTGCACATAAAGAAACTTTTAACAAGCTTTCTTTAACATAATCTTTATTCTTGAACTATTTTTTTTATTGAACTATTTTTATTCTATAAATCAAGTGATTTTCATAGAAAGTAACACTATTGTTTTATGGCATTTGGGTAGGAGTTTTTTTTAAGAAAAAGAGGACTGTGGCATGTTTAAGGAACCTGTTTAAGAGAAAAGTTAATCTGATTTACTGTCTAAAATCCCTTCTATTTCCTGTCCTCTTTCTAATGCTTAAAAGTGACCAATTTTATGGTAGGACTGGAGGAGCATGCCTTGGAAGGAACCAGACATTCGGTGATCTTTGGGGAGTTATAATGAAGCACCCCCTTGTCTACACTTAGCATCAAAAACTTTTCTGTCTCAAGATAGATTCCTTAGGCAATGCTAATACTCAAGAGTATCCCTGTGTGCCATTCTTCTATAATAGTGTGATTGTGTTTCCTTAAACAAAAGGTGCAAAAGAACAGCACTTTACTATCAAAAGAATTTTTTTACCTCATCAGATCATCTCTGAACTGTAAAGCAAACTGTTATTGCAAGTAAGTAGACATCACATCTATTAAAAAAAACTCTAAACAACACAACCAACACAGTAAGTAGTTTGGTGAAATGACATCATGTGCCTCTTCTTGCCTTGTGCCAGCAGTGATTCTTGTATCTCTCTGGACAGACGTTCATTCAACCTGTCTACCAAACTTCAGTGGATCTATGGAGTGAGCATTTCCAGTTTTTGGTTGTCCTTATTTCTGCAGAGTTGTATAGTCTGAATCTCTTCTGTGCTGAATTAAGTTGTTCAATTTTTCTATCCAGATTGTATTTTCTTAGGACTTCAATCGTGTTTTTTCTTCTTTTGAACACTTTTCAGTAGCATGTGTCTTACTTGATGTGTGGTGCCCAATGTAGCCGCTGTAATTCAGTTGGGTGCTTGTTACCAGCGCTGAGAAAAGCAGAGAGGTGACACTAAGTTTGCAGCTTCATTCTTTAATGTTTTTCAAGATAGCCATATTCAATAAAATATAACTTCCTAAAACCTTAATTCTTTGGTTCCAGGTTACATGGGGTGTACAGCCCCTCTAATGATATTACAGTATGCCATAAAGCCCGTATTAATACAGTTTCTGAGTTGCAGCAAAGGCCAGCTGCTTCTCTGCCAGTCATACAGCTGGACTTTTCTTTCTCCAGAGGAACACTGTATCTGTTTGAGAGCTTTTTGATCCCCCTTTTTATGGTTCCTGTGCCTTTGAGAGTGGAAGTGATCTAGGATAATACTTAGCCTTGCCCTGAAATCACAGATGCCCTCCTCTTTCAGCTTAACTACTGATCATCTCCCATCCCACAGAGCCACTTGTGTCACACTTGGCACATAAGCTACATGATGGATTGCTCACCTTAGGCTTTTAGATTAATCATTCCTGTGACCAAAGGAAAAGCTACAGCACAGCAGGGAGGCGATCTCTTAGATTACCTTATCTCAGTCACAGCTCTGCCAGACTGCTGCTCCTGTGATCCCTTCCCTGTTAGCTGGAGCTATTGGCAAATGCATCTGGAATGCACGCAGTTAAGGCTGTTGCCAGCATAAAGGGACAGTGTTGTGAGACCTGTATTACCTTTTCTTGCTTTCTGGGTCCTAGAAAGATGAGTTCTGCTGAAATGGTCATCTGGCAATGCATGCAGTTGTACCAGAGATCTTCACCATGTTCAGAGGTTGCCGATGAGTTCTTTCCTCTCATCTAGGGAAAAAAATAGTAAAGCCATAACCAAAATACCCCAATATAGGTAGCTTGGCAATTGGTGAAATGAATGATGGGCTAGGTTAATATTTTTAACGTTTCTGCTACCTACTAGTCTTGTAACACTGTACAAAATGGCACTTACCAGACGTTGACCAAAGGATAATTTGACTGCTGCAATTTGAGCTCTTGCCATGGACTAACATTTGGCAATATGTTCTGTCAATACTTTATGCTCCTATCAAGATTTCATTTTTTAAAAATACTGAGAAAGTAAAGTTGGTAGTTGGACCACATTCAAATCATAGTTTAAATCATAGTTTAAAGCAAAATGGCGTAATGAAAAGATAACCATTATGTGCTTGAGCAGCATGCTATGAGATTGTCATTTGATGCCCTAATATATGAAAATGTGAATAAGGCTGGAGGTCTTGAGGAGCTCTGATAAATATAACATGTGCTTCAATTTCAAGGCTCGGTGGTTTTCACACAGAAAGAATGTGCCTGTGGTGGTCTAGGAGTGAACATATTGTGTGGCTTTCAAGTGACTCAGCACTGTTCCACCAGAACCGAAGTAGAACCAGAATTGCTATAATCCTCCAGCAGAGGATCAGCTTTTATGGCACAATCTGTTTCTTTTCTCAATTACCAAGCAGCATATAATAGAACTTCACAGGAAGATAAGAGGAGGAAAAATAGCAGAACTGAAAAATTCTTGGCATTTTTGCAAACCTGGATTTTTTTGCCTTTTCAATTAAAGAGCAGGAAAAAACCTGTCCTAATTTCAAGTAAGCTGATCACTGTTTGAATGTCACTAACCATTGATCAGATAAATTTTACCTTATTATCAATTATATTAATTTTTATTTTTTCAAATTTTCAGTTTTGTGGACAAGATGTGAGATGTAGCTGGAAGAGTTAAGCTGTATGATGTGACTTGAAAAAGTTGTCTGTAGAAAATGTGCTCACGATATGGAGCATTGAAAGGAAGTGTAAGTTTGTAGGTAGCACAGGTTAGGAAGTGGTTTTGGTATGCTCCTGTTCTAACTGGGGCCGTGTAGGTTTTTTGCTGAATGACAGGATTGGGCCTGCTGTGCTGTTTGCAGGTGAGTTCATGGTGTATCAAAGTCGGGGCTGTGAATGTACCAGCAGTTGTTAACATCCGAGCCTGGTGAATTGGAAAGGTTGTGTGATGAGAAAAATGAGGTCAGGCTGAGAACTGGTGGTGCTGAGGGTTCAGGCAAGATCAGTGCAATGGCTGGACCTGCCTGTTAAAATAATTGGTAATGTGGTGAGAATAAAGCTTTCTGGTTGGACTTAACAATTCTACTAAGACAGTGGCCTTAGTAGAAAAACAATTAATGGGATTGCTGATGTCATGTTTTTGTTTTGAGGTTTTTAAAAATGCTTTTATTTTCCTTTGTTGAGCAGTTTTAATCAAATATAATAAGATAACAAGCCAAAGATCTTTAGGTAGTGTTTTTCTTTTCTGTGTTCTAGAAAATCAGGTTTTAAAATCTTTTAAATCTCGTATGCATGAGCAAAATTGTAATTGACCTGCTGTTAAATTGGAGAGAAAAAAGGCTTCTGGGTGTAGCATGTCAGAGACTAGCTAACAATATTAAACAAGTTAAGAATGTACCATTTTGCTCTTTCAAGATACTATAATATAAAGCAAGATTGAGTTAATTTGAGATAATTTTCTATTAATGAAGCAGCTGCTAAAATTTGGTTCTCTGATGTGCCACTTTCTTTTGTAAGTCACAAATACTTTGGGATCCTGTTGTAGGTAAGCCCTGACTAAGCAATGATGCTAAGATAGCTTTTTCAGTATGATTACTAGGGATTTTGTCAGCATATTAGAACATTCTGTGTCCTTTTCAATTGCTATTTTTCTAGAATAAAGATACAGGAAGCAATGACAGTAATAATTCTGCACAATAACATTTTCCTTCATTAACTGAGGTCTTGTTGAGGGGAAGGGTTCTGTTGATGTGAAAGAGCCTTCTTATAGCTCTGAAACCAGTTCTTTTTGGGCACTGCTGCTTTATCAGCCATCTTTCTTCTCTGTCTTCTGTTTCAGCTGCATGCACCCTTCTGAATTTTTCCTTGTGAGTTACTTGAAGTTATTATTTTGGTTAATCCCTCTTTCTTGTCCCTTCATCTATCAAGTTAATTTTTTGTCACAACAGACTTGCAAATGTGTTTAAGTGCTAAAGCTGAATTACATTTATACCTTTCAGTATAAAAATAGACCTTTTGGAAATAAGGGATTATTGGATTCTGTGAAAATCATTGTTATACTTGATGTTTGTATGTAATGTTGATATGTAATTTCTTTCTTTGCAACTGTCTTTCTGAATAGATACTTGTGATTTCTGCCTTTTGCCTTTTGTAGAGTTCTAGCTTTCATACCTTTATATTAAATTTGTGACAGTTTTAATTAGTTCTTCTTTACAAGTCTGGTTTTCAAACATCCTGAAAAAAAGCTTTCCTTCAATCCTGGTGCAGTTTTTAAAAGGTGTGCATGAAATCTTTAAGTAAAAAGAAATAATTATTCACATGCAAAAATCTTCCAAGTGTTTTAGACGAGTTTCTCAGTGACTGCCTGACATTGGTTTTGCAATCAATATTTTTTAAAAATAGAAACTTTGGCCAAGATGCTCTTCTCTTTCATAATGCTAAAAGTGTCAACTTGGACTACAGCCCTAATTTGGAAGTAAAGTAGATAATGTAATATATTTAAATGTCTGTGTGTGAAAAAATGGGTTAGTAATATGTCTGTTTTATTTCAGGAAGATGTGGAAACAGGAGTCCACCTTGATCCTGCTATCAAGGAGGTTCAATACAATCCCACTTATGAAACTATGTTTGCACCTGAGGTAAGAAACAATGTTGGTTTTTAGAGCAGAAATGCCTTTGGCTTACAGAGCAGAGGTTGTATAAATTTTGTGTGAATTTCCCATAAGACAATTTCTTTGGATGCTTGCTGCATTTTGGAATATAATTTGGGCAAACTAAAAAATAGATTCTACACAAGTGTGTTGTAATTTTTAGCACTTGAATTTTAATATTCTGCATAAAATTCTTCTAAGAAGAGTCTTAAAATATTTATCAGAATTATAGCTATGAAAATTAAAAATTAAGCTGGGAAAATAGCATTATAAAGATGTTGAGTTAAACATGAACTGGATTGAAGTGATCCTCTTTTATTTTCAATTTTTTGCTATTTACTCATTGTTCTCATTAGGGCAGAATTAACATTTGTAAGACTTGAAGATATAAGACTTTTAAGAGGAGAATTTAACATTAAAATCAAAGTACTTTCAGTTTAATTATTCACATCAGTATTATGAATTTTAGGAATTTGAGCTATGCTAAATTTGTATAATGAAAAAACCTTTTAAGACTGAATTTAGACTGCCTGGTGCCGTGTGAACCACCTTCCATTTTGTTATAACTGACAGGCTATCTGAAAGATAAAAATAGCTGTTCAAGCATTAAACTTTTTTCCATATTTTACTTCTTCGTACAGTTTGTCTTCTCTTTGACCAGTGGTTAGCCTTCTAGGTAGACAAATACTGTATCAGTCTCAAATTTCTACATTAGTTATGCTTTATGTTTACAAAAGCTTTTGAAGAACCACATAAATTGGCCTTTTCATAGAGGACTTGAAATATAATCAAAGCCACGATGTATGCAAACAAAAGTACGGTTTTTAACTTGTGCTGCTGTGTGAAAATGTTTTAGTTAGGGAAACCTAATGTGGGACAGCCTTGGATTTTGCCTTCTGAATGCTTGTACTGGTCCCACACTGAATGACAGTAAGTGTTGGTTCTGTCGAGTATCAACAAGTCAAGTAGTTGATATCAACCTGAGCTCTGTGCCGGTAAAACAGGCTGGAAAGTTCAATCCTGGAACCAGCTGTCCAGAACAACTGTGTGATTACCTTGTGAAATAACAGATGAAGAAGCTTACTCAGTAGTCAAAGAAATTTAAAGTTGAAGTGATTTTGCATTATCATTTTTGAAAGACAGGTCTCTTTTTTTTCAGTGAGTTGTTTTTTTTTTTTTCCTGAAGAAGTAAATACACAAAAATAACAAATTACTAATTCTGCTCCACCTTGTTTTAACATTTTTTCATGAAGTTTGGACCGGAAAACCCCTTTAGGACTCAGCAAATGGCTGCACCTAGAAACATGCTTTCTGGATATGCAGAACCAGCTCACATCAATGATTTCATGTTTGAACAACAAAGAAGAACATTTGCAACCTATGGTAAGTTCTTAACAGTGGAGTTCACCTCCATCTTTATCATATCCAAGTTGGACAAATTATGATGGTCTTGATAGAACAGTTAATAGGACTTAACTTCTGTAAATTGCTTTTTATCAGAATTAATAAAATGGGAAAAGGATTTTGAGTAAGAATCCATATGAATAGAGGTCGTAATATTTATTTGGGAAAACTCATTTTGTAATTCCCTTTTGTACTGTAATCCAGTGTATGATCTCCTAGCAAGCCCCTCTTAATTAATCTTTCCATTAGTTGCATCAAGTGTAGACAACATAAATCAGAATTTCACAGTTCTCACATGGCTAACTGTAGGTCTGTTATGCAAATAGATTCTTTCATGTGATTCTGACTCTCTCAAAACCATGAGGAAACCTTACTGAGTTGTCAGTGGTTGCCTCTTGATACAAACTGAATGAATCAGATTTCCAGAGAATGGGAATGCATTGCTAAAATAGTTTTGGCAAAGAACTGTGTTGGTGGTCAGTGTAGTAACTGCTTTCTTATATTGAATAACGTTTTCCCTTGTGAATAGTGGCACTTGAAAAATAAAACGTATGAGTCTTGGGGAAGCTTGAGGTTCAAGCAGACTTGTTATGAACTGTAAGAAAAAATGATTTTTTTTTAGGTAGGAAAAACAGAAAGACTGTGGATTCTAAACATTCTTTACACACATTTTAAAGAACAAAGCTGCCATGTGTTTACATAAACAATGGTTAATTTTTTTCCTGTGTTTCATTGTAAGCTTTCATTTCTGTTTTAAGTTTAATTGCAAGTGCTTATTCAGATAAAGTATCCTTTATATACTTGAAATTCAGCTTATTAGGCAAGATCTGATACTTCCTGTGTTAACTTAAAATGTCACAACACTCAACTTTTTGTATAACAGATTGGCATCTTTCTTTATTCATATTTACATTCAAAATACTACTGCTTGCAAACTGTTTTGCCTCAAAAATCACCTTCCTAAACAAGTATTCTTAATTTCATTAGAGCTTTATGCATGCCTGAATTCACTTACTGCATTCTGTGATGCATGAGATTAGGACTTTGTTGCTAACATCTGTGGTAGCTAGGTATTACAGTGAAAGAAAATGCCTAACAACAGAGACTATCCCACACTCAATTTTTCTTTGTACTTGACTTTTATTGGAAGCTTTTTTGTAAATGTTGAAAACTGAAATATATTAATGACAGTTCTTCTCTTACGTAGTTTTAGCTAATAGGTACTTTTCACTGAGTTGTTAGGATGTGGAATATAAGCAAAATGACAATATTAAGAAATGGATATCTAGTTTCATAGCATAATTTTAAGTTACTTGACTAATTTTGATATTAGAACTTGACAGACAGTAAAAGTAGGAGCCTCTATTCAAGATCTGAATAGACAGATTAGATTTTGTGTGTAGAAATTAAATGTAGCATTTTTGTGTGTGTAAAACAGATACTGGGAAAAAGTGCCTGTAGGCATACAGTGTTTGGTTTGAGGTTTTTTATTTGAAAAGTTTCATTTGGAGAAAGATAAAGCTAGTAAGTCTACTCAAAACTACTTCTGTTGGTTATGTCATCACTGTATAGCAACTGTCTTGAAAGCTGTATTAAAAGTGAGTATAAAAATGTATTTTTAAACCTTGTAACACTGGCAACTGTGCAGCTATCATTCAGCTTCCAAGAAATGTTCAATAGATAACGATCTGAATACAGTGACAATGGAACTATGAAAATGCTGAGATATAGGCAATTTAAACAGCAAGAACCAGCACTGAGAAGCTGAGGTTCAAGCTGGAAGATGCAGTAAGTGAGCAAGATATTCTTGCTCAGTAGAAGAGCTGTTAAAAACAGCACTCCTTTAAGTTGTCAGAAAGTTATCTATTAACATTTTCAATACTCTTTTTCCATTTGGAAGGATGTAATAAATATTTTCCCAGAAAACACCAAGAATAAAAATGCAAGTAAAATTGATAGGCGCAAACCCAAGCCATAGATCTTTTTCAACACTGAGTAATAACCTATTAGAAGAACAGGAGTAAACCTCTCTTTTTTAAGCTGCAGATCTTGAGACTTCTGGTCTCTGTTACTCTGTTTAGCACCATTGCACTAAGGCAGAGGTCTCGAACAAATCTGCAATAGCTGACAAATTAATAAGCAGTGATTGTAAATGAGGGATGAGGGTAGTAAATGAGATCCTGTATCCAAAACAGCTCAACAGTCTCTGTGTCTTTCACAAAAAAAAAAAAAAACCAAAAAAAAAAAACCAAAAAAACCAAACCAGCTTTATAATATATATAATCCTGAAAGTTAATACATATTCATTGAGAAACCTGTATATTAGTCACAGACAAAATCCAAGTATTTTTTGGCAACTAGTCTTTCATATCTACTTCTTGTGCAGTAAATATTTACTCTTAAAAGTACCTTTTTCTTGTGATGCTTGGATAGCTGAAAGCATCCATGCTGTGATTGACTGAGTGTCCTTCCAGCCCTTTATACCATTAGACAAGTGGCCAGCAGTGGGTATCTAGTGAGGAGTAGAAGAAAGAAGCAAGAAAATAGTGATACATCTGAATACTTCTTTTCAATATTCAGTCTGTCAACCAATGCCAATGCTTATATATTTATTAATTTTCATAAAATTTGTTTAGGGATTTTCTGTTTTGTCTTCTTATTAAACTTTTCCAGCCACTTCTTGAACCTGTATAATTTTTCTTTGTACAGCAACCTTTTTCAGGCAGCTCTGCAGCTTAGCAGCTCCTTGTGTGAGGAAATATCTCTACTTCAAACTTGTGGAACTTAACAGCTTTCTAGTTTGACTTCATATTCCCTAGTGTCTTATGCTGGAAAACAAAATGAGCAGTCAATTCCTATTCAGCATTTCTATGTGATTTCTTATTTTATAGATCCTGAGTTCTTCTCAGTCTCCTTTTGTTTTTTTCCACCTGGATAGATCTGATCAATCTTGTTCCTTGGTTGCAGCCTTTTCATGCCTATGGCTGTCCTTGTCTGTCTTCTGTATCTTTTCTAGTTCCACTGTATTGCTCCTAAGATGGACAGCACAAAGCTGTGCACAGTGGTTACATGTTAATCTTACTGAGAATTTGTTCTGTGAGTAACTTGCTCAAAGCTACTTGCTCCATTTTTCCAGATCATTTATCAATATGTTGAATGTCATGGGCCTTAGCATGAATCCACCAGCAACTTCCCTGTGCTATGCAAGCCAACTATTTATTCTTGACAGTGTTTTAATAACTTTCCATCAATTGAGTGTGTAAGGGCCTGTGGGTTTTTTAAAGTGTCTTTGAGGCACCCTGTAATCAGTCTAACTTGACTTTGTGATGGTGTCCAGGATAAACTAAGCTTTGCTCCTTCTCAGGATTGTCACCTCAGAAATATTCTGGAGGTTTTGTCATTGTAATTTGCCTATAGACAAAATTGTGGTGTCTGCTCTGCTGCAATATGTAATGCTTTTCCAAGTGCATGCTCATTTTCTTTATTGCAGTTTCTACTTGAATCTTCTAACTACACAAATGTGTGGCAGGTTGATCTGTAGTTCTCCATATCTCCTCTGAAATGTCTTTTTGAAAGATGGCATTGTATTTGATACATTCCCTTTCTGTCACACCTATTGAGGTGATAGTATCTGCACTGGGGTTGACTTTAGATCTCTTGGGTGACTGCCTCTCATCCTGATATTTTGTTACGCTTACTTGACTCTTTAGTTGCCTGACATTTCACTTTGAGGTAGATGCGGCATCAAGTTGCCTATAAGGAAAGGTTCTGGCACAGGAATCTACCCAAGCTCCACCATAATTAACGTGTGTTTAATACAACCCTCACAGATGCTCTTTTCAGTCCTTGACCATTTGTTGGCCTACACACTGTTGGGTACACTTTCTGTCCCTGCCAGTTTTGACAAAGAACAAGTGTCAGTTTTTATATCTTATAAGATTTCCCTTGCTTTTGGGGGCAGGCTGCCTTAGTGTAGTGTTTACTTTGTCTGCTGGAGTTTGGTCTTTGTATTTTCCACATCTGGATGCAACTTCAACTCTTTGAGGAATAGTTTCTTATTTCTGATAGTTTCTCTTTACTTGCTATTCAGCTGTGCTCACTTCCTTCTGGTTGCTTTAAAGTCATCTTTTATTAGCTGGCAGGCATTAGTTTTTTTTCTCCTACAAAAAAAAAAAGTTTTTTGTCTTTGAAGTGCCCCTGAATTTGAAGGCTTTACCCTTTGGTGCTCACTTTCTGTTCCTTTTAAAAATCTTTTCTTGATACAGCTTTTCTGTTTTGAAATTGAAATCATTGTCGTAAATGTTTTTATATCTTCCTTTGCTTTGTCAACAATGTTGGTTTTATATTCCATTATGGTCATTGTTAAAATGTGTGTTCTTAGAAAGAATATCTTAAAATCAAGTTTCCTGCGCTGCTAAACTGGCTTTTTTCATGTGAACCTCTGGTGTGATTGCTTCATGGTACAAGTACATTGTGTAAAAATCATCACATCTTGGTGTGAGATTTGTGCAGTCTGCTACAAGGAGATGATTAAAATATGTCATTATTACTGTGCTTCTTTTCCTGGCAACTGTTGTTTAATTTCTGTTATCATTTCATGGTTACTGCATTTTCTGTCTTAATGGTCGCTCTGGGAGTTCTGGCTACTGTAGTCACTACTACTTAGACCTGGAATTTCAGTCCACAGGATCATTTAATGCTCATTAACACTATTAACTTGTTAATCTGATTTGTCTTTAAGCTTTCTATGGCATAGAGCATGTTTTTCTCCACTGGCAGGACCATCTCATTCTGTATTCTTTCTACCTGGTAAAGCATATATTCTATCCAATTATGTCAGTTCTGTCCTACCAATTATATTAGTTTATTATTTCAAAACAAGATGTTTCAATGTTACTGTGGATTATTTTTAGCCTCTGTTATTTTGCATGTGTGCTTGGGTTTTCCACTTGCCTGCCTTCAGTTTAAATAGGGTTCTGTGATTATTACAGTCTCTGTTACCTTTTCTGATTTCAGATTTCTGTGCTACCTTTTCCTTGAGGATATGAGTTTCTAAAGATTGTGTGTCATTGCAAATCACTTACCTTTCTTTAGGTATTTTTTAAAGTATTATATTTCTTTAGGTATTCTTTAAGTACTCCAGCTATCTTATGAAAAAGTACTCTTTCAACCTTCTCAGTGCCATCTTCTTTTTACTTTAAATGAGATCTATGCATCTCAGTAAGGTTGCCTTTATTCCAGGAGTTTGGGGAAGTGAAGCTGTCACAGGCACTGGAGATGTTTTCCACATTAGGGTTAAAATCTGCAATGGCTGAGAGAGCTGCGACTGTTTAGCTTGGAAAAATGGAGTCCTGGGTGGGAGACTTTATTGCCCTTTACAGCTACCTGAAAAGAGTATGCCGATGGCATAACCCATAAAAAACATTGACTAAAATAGTCCAAGTAGGCATTTTATGACCCTGTGAAAGGTCCTCTCCCAGTTTAATGGAAAGCCATTAATAATTGCTCTATGGGAGTCTGACTTTTTAAATTGGTAACCAGTTTTGCATCTGCAGTCCTAGGTAATCTACCCTTGCTTGATTCCATTGACATAAAGCAGTTTTTTGTTTTCATTTCAACTATCAAATGAAGGCTGTCTCCCTAGAAAATAAAATTTGCCTTTACAAAACATTATGATTTAAAATGCTTAACTAGCATTATTTTCTCAATGTTGTATTCCTTGGAGCATGTCAAAGAAGACTAGGAAGTCCTAACATACAGCACATGTTTATTGTTCTGTATCTGTGCTCTCAGCTGAAGGAGTCTCTTTTCTTGAAAATTCCATTTTGAGTATTGATAAAAAAGTCAATATATGAGCACATACACATTTTCAGAAGCAGAATTACAGATTATTTTTTACATGCTGCACACAAACTGTTCATGAATATTTTAGCCATTTTCTAGCTATTTGAGCATCAGTGCTCATCCTAAAAGTGGACTGCTTCATTCATGCAACATTTGGTGTTTTAAAATCTCTTCTTCACAAGATATTAATGTCCTTTTTAATAAGAAATAGTCTTCTCTCCATGAATCTCAAAGCTCTTTATGAGTAGTCACTGACTTGGTTATAGCAGGATTATGTCATCACTAAGACTGATATTTTAAGCGCCTAAAATAACTGCCTTACAAATAATGCTTAAATTTTTTTTAATCTACTCATGTTACATGCAACACCCACAGTCTCTGTTGCCTATTAACAATTGTAGGCACTTTATTCTCTGATTACTTTGATTCTGCAGAGATGCCAGTGCAGAGTGGGTTAGTCCAGCTGTATTTTTCTTCATACCTGAGCTACCCTGGGTCTCTGTGTGCTGCATTGCACAGTGCTGTGTAAATAGGCTTTAATTAGCTGTCTTTCTGGAATGCACATCAAAGTCTAATTATTTAACCAACTATTTTCAGGTGCACTGAAATTATAGGGGTAGGTGGAATTTGTCTTTCATTGCTAAAATGTTGCGGGAAATATCTGCCTCCTAACTAAAACTGAAGGAGACATAGAAGTCAGGGCACATTATGTGGGATGCCAGCTGAGTAGGATAAAAGCAAGCTGTCTTTTGCAGCTGCGTTCAGGAATCCCAGCCAGAAAGAAAATATTCCCTTTCACATATCCACTAGAAAGTAGAAATTGTTCAGAGCTTTTCTATGGGAATGATGCTGGACCAAATTCAACTCAACTATAAGAAGTCTCCACTTCCACGGGAAGCTGTGCTTGGCCCAGGGGCCCTATTCATGGGAATACTGTCCCTCTTTTACAAGTACCAAGCAAATAGAGTCCCGGAGATGGTGTCAATACAGTTGGAGGACAAGTAAAGCACTGTATTGATTTTGACAGAAATCCAAAGTAATATCTCTCTACTGTTAACAGAAACCTTATAGCTTAGAAGAGAACTCATTGAAATAGTGGCTTAGTAAAAGCAGGCCCCTAAATTAGGGGAAGTCTGATTGCAGTGTTGGCTTGGTTTGGTTATCCATAGAAGTAAATCCTACTGAAAGTCTAGAATAAGTTATTTTATTGTTTAACAGAGGAATAGTGGGAGCGTATATTTTGTAAGATGACATTGGTGTATATTTCTCTATATTGTTTGTATTCGTGGATCATCTGGACATATGTTGTTCCACAGCTGGATCTTACCAGGTTTGAAATTACAGGGCTGGTCGGCAGGTGGAATGCTTTATTTGGAGGGGAGTACCTGCTGTGTTCTTGGAATGGCTCTTCTACTAAGAGTACTTTCAATAGTACTTTTTTTCCCAGCATCTGAAAAGAAATTACCTGGACCATGTTCTAGGAGAGTAGTCTTTCTGAAAAATGTTTGGGGAGACAATCTCCTTTGGCTGTTGGAATGGTGTTGATTGGTTCTCAAATTGTATGCATTTGTATGTGCCTTTATGAGCCATTGGTCTCCAGAGTAGAGTGGATAATCACCCCCTGCTCCTAACTGTCTCTGTGAATCGAACAAAAATACAGGAATTGGATTGTATGCTGTAGGATTTAATTCATTATGTGTGATTACTTTTACTGGTGGTTTAATATCTTTCTTTGTCTCTTTTTTTTTTTTTTTCATCCTTGATGGAGAGAAATTCTTATTGACTCCTCAAGAGACATTTTGTCACTTTAATATTTAATAAAATATGTTATGTCCGCCAGGGTGCAGTCTTTCCCAAAAGAAAAAAGCCATGGTGGTCAGTAAGTGTTCAGTGCACCACCTGTTCCTTGGAAATCAAATGAATTTGTCTGTCTTATAAGATCATGCTGTCCACTTCTGGAGAAAAACAAGTTGGATATATGTATTAAAATTGTAAATATCCTAAATACCTATGAAATGTATTTATAAATTATTTATAAGAGTAAATGCAGCAGATTTTGTTGTGGTTGGTGTTGTTTTGTTTGTTTTGTTTTTATCAAGGCTCAATAGCTGTAGTCAGGAAATGAAGATGTGAATACTTTATTCTTTTAAAAATTAAAGGCTGTGACTGCTGCTTCTGGTACCATCTACAGTTAAAACAACTCCTCTCAGCTGAAGCTTTCCCAATTCTGGTAGGAGGAGGATTAAGTAATTTTTGCTGTGGGAGACAGAATACACACAAAGAACTAGAAAACTTTAATTGATTTATTTTTTTCTCCCCATTTCTGTCCTCTACCTTCCAGCTGCTGCCACCCCAGGACTGCCAAAGATGGGTAGCACTGTCTTTGACACAGCAGAAGTAGTGGGCAGAGCAGAAGGCTGCTCCTGAAGCCAGAGGGCTCTGTGTATGCAGCAGCCACGGGCTGGTTCCCTTGTGACTTACTGGCTTTGCAAACCAAGGAGCAGTGTCCTGCACTAAAGCGGCATCCATTTAACATCCTGTGTCTCTGACATAAGATTTTGAGCTAGTCTTTCCCTTATGCCATATTGCTACGAGAAGAGGTTGCTGTGGCATTGCAAAATCTGATGTTTGCATTGCAGCACACTGGCCTGAATTCAGTGTTGACCTCGCTCGGAGCAGGGGCATCCTGGGGTCCTTTCCCACCAGATCCTGTGACTTGGCTTCTTGTGATTACCCACTCTTTATATCTTGTTATATATCTTATTGTTATTATTGTTGTTAACTGTTGCCTATTACATTTATTTCTTTCTCTGTGTTGTGCAAATTTAAGCATTCTGATAGCAACATGTACTCAAGGGCCTCATGGTACTACTTCATAGTAATCTTTATACTCAGGCCAAGTGAAAAGTTAATGGGATTCCAAAGTTTCAATCCTTCATCATCCCCAGCTTTTTCAGAGTTAACAGGAAAGAATTTGAAGAGGGACAGAGTAGTAAAAGTTGTACAAAACTGAAAAGCTTGAAATAACAGAATTTTTTTTCCTTTTATTTCAGGTTATGCATTAGATCCCTCTGTAGATAACCCTGAAGCTGCTACCAAATATATTGGTTCTGTAGAAGAAGCTGAAAAAAATCAAGGTAATTAATTCAGAATCTTGTATAAATTACTTGCATCTCTTAACTGTTTTCATTTCTTCTTTACTAAGAAATGGAATAGGTATTAGCAAAGAAAGGTATTATGGGAGACTTAACCCATGTCCATAAACACAATAAAGAGGAGATGTGTTGCAATTTTAATGTAGAGGGGGAAGAGAGATATTGGAGTGTTTTGTTTTTGTGAAGTAGCAAATGTTTCAGGTTGTCATGACAAATTTCAGAATAGGATTTGCAATGTGCCATTGCATGAATACAGTTTATCTGTATAATTTGAAACAGCTTTTTGGTCCTCTTAAATTCTGTCTTAGCTAATGCTGTCATGTACCTGCATTAGGATACCTGTATGTTGAGCTAATCACCACAACTGCTCCACAGGAGTGAACTGATCACTCTGTGTGCAATCTCTGGCACTCCTGTTGGGAGCTGCGTGTTATCTCTGCTTAGCAAAATTAAGCTCTTCTGGTTTTTTGGAAAACAAAAACCACTGGAAGATTGCCAAATGGTAACAGTGTGGCATGCCACTGGGAGGATTGACTACCAGAGGCATGAGGTTTGTAATTAATACTTTGATACAAGAGATTTTAACACTCAAAGGGACTTGTTCGCATTGGAAAACTGTACCTGTGTAAACGTCATGGTTATGCTTTCCCTTGCATGTCTTTTTCAAATATCCTATTCACATGGGTAAACAAAGGATCTTTACTTCTGTGTCCTGTTCTTCAGAATATAGCCAAGTTTATTTCACTCTTTCCTTCCAAAGAAGGAAATTACTAAGATTAAACCATTGAACCATAAAAAAAAATTTAAAAACCCTTTTCATAACAGAATTTCGTGCTTCATTTTGAGAAAACCCTTGATTAGTGTGCGATTCCTTCTGATCACGACTTCACTTTTTATATTGCCTGTTTTCCCCTTGTTTGTGTAAAGCTTCTTTTGTCTCTTTTGCATTAGATGAGTATTACTGCTGCTGCAGAAAACCATTGTTTGAAAATTGAATATAATTGTATATACAACCTTGAAAAACTTAAAAGATGTTAAAATAATTACCTACAGGGTTTTTTTCCTCCCATATCTATATTGTATAGTAATTTTGACACATGAAATTCTGAGGGTGCAGTATTTGTGAAAAGCTACTATTTCTATGAAAGAACAAGATAGTACTTAGAGGGAGATGATTCTGTCAATAGTGACAGACTTTTTAAGAGGGCCTGTAGCAATAGGAGGAGGGTCATGATTTTAAGCTAAAAGAGGATAGATTCAGACTAAGTTATAAGGAAGAAATTTTTTACAATGTTGTTGGCGAAGTACTAGAACAAGTTGCCCAGACAGGTAGCGGATGCCCCATCCCTCGAAGCATTCAAGTTCAGGTTGGACAGGACTCTGAGCAGCCTGATCTAGTTGAAGATGTTGCTGCTCATTGCAAGGTGGTTGGAGTAGGTGACCTTTTAAGGTCACTTTTAACCCAAACCATTATATAATTCTATAATTTTTTTCAAAATTAAAATACACAGTTGTGGTTGGGGTTTTGGGACACTTGTCTTATTTTCATTTTGGGACTGGTTTTTTTCAAACTGAGATGGTTCAGAGGGATCAGAAGCCAAGAAGACTTTACTTTCAAAAACTATGCTGTCTAAAGCGTGGAAATTGATGTGTTCAAACAGTCTGCAGTCTTACTGTTAAAAATTTATGCTACATGCACGGTTAAATATTCTAACAAGCAAGGATACAGAGTTTAAGTGGTTGCTCTGTTACTGTGCATAGTTAGCAGTGTTCATAGCTGGAAAAGTGAGCAATGCTTTGGCCAGTTTTGCTCAAATACTTTTTCCATGTTGTCCTTTATACTGAAAGGAGCGGTGGTGGTGGCTTTTTCTTTTAAACTGACTATGGTGTAACCTCTGATGTATTCTTTGTTAGCAGTTAGTCAGTATATTGTTTCCTTCTTCAGGTTTAACAGTGTTTGAAACAGGACAGAGGAAAATTGAAAAAAGGAAGAAATTCAAGGAGAATGATGCATCTAATATTGATGGTTTCCTGGGACCATGGGCAAAGTATGTTGATGAAAAAGAAGTAGCCAAACCGACAGAAGTAAGTAAAGTTACTGCTTTAACTGTGATACAAATTGTCACTGCATGGCAGTGGTTTCAACAGAGATCCAACTGCACTAGTGCTTGTCCAAGCAGATCCATGCTATGCTTTGGGTATAGAGACATTTTGGGTGATATGTCCTAATAAGATGTTCCACATATTCTGCATTCAATTATTTGGAACACTTTTTGGAAATCTGTGTGCAGAGTCTGATCAAAAGAAACAGTTTGGGGAAAAAAGTGAAAGAAGATTTTTTTTGAAAAGAACTGGCAAATGAAACCCCCCCAATATCGTACACATAAATACTCCCTGAACCATCCAACCAAGAGATATCCTTCTTGTCCAGTCAATGCTTAGCTTTAGTCTATGAATAAAAAGATAATAGTCTTTTCAGTGTACATAACCTTTCAGTGTATCAAAACCTTTGTGGTTTTGATAGGAATATTCTCTTCATTGATGCTTAGAAATATTTCTAATCTCATTTAGCAAATAAATGTGTTCTTAATAGTGAGTAAATGATAGTACAGTTCTGGATATTGTTATGTGATCCTGAATGCTGATTTTTTAAGAGGTCATGTTTTATTTTTTCCAGGAAGAGCAAAAGGAGTTGGATGAAATAACAGCTAAGAGGCAGAAAAGAGGAAAACTAGAAGATGATAAACCTGGAGAGGAGAAGACTATATTACATGGTAATGGCATCTTCCTGTCTGTTCTCATTTTCTAGCTCACTATGTTTTCTGGCCTGCTGTGTTAATTAGTAAGGATGGCAGACAGCCCCAGCACCTTGATGTTTCTGTACTGGAGATAACAGCACTCACAGGCACAAGCATAAAGGACAGGGAAAGAGATAAATAAACTTGGACTAATTCCACTTTGTACTGTGAAGAGCAGTGTGGAAATGTCATTTTTCAGGGTACTGGTTTTATTTATTTATTTTTAATGTTACTAGATGCGTGTATCCCTTTCCTGTTTCACAGAGCAAACATATTGAAGTTATGAGTTTGGCTTAGTTTCAGCTTTAGAATTACTGTAGTTTTATGTGTCAGTATTTTCATCAGCAGGTAGGGCTCTGAGTTATGGTTTATGAACAATTTAGAAGATCACTTGGACTTTATACTTCCTCAATTTTTAATGTAAATGTTCTTGATGTCATACTATGAATAATTGTGCATCAATTAATTACTCTAGGGAGACTTGTAGTATGTGGTACCTTCAAAGAAAATGGTTTGGTAATTAAGTAAAATTCAGTAACTTTTTGAAACTGTTACTTCAGCTGTCTGCATACAAAACAGCCCTGTGTTACACTGCTTGGTGCAGATAGTTTGGTAGACAGGGTCTCTCTTTGTGTACCAGTTTCTCCAGCCAGGCTTGCACACACGAGCCATGAGCATCATTTCTAACGTGTGTTGAGGAAGAAGTGGTGACTGTGAGATAAGTGTTGCTGACATTAGAATATTGTTCTGTGTAGTAGATCATGATGGCATTGAACAGCAGTGAGCGTAACAAACATGAAATTTTAGCCACTGACCCTCCTAAGGACTAATTACTTTGTATCCAAGTTTTCATGCTCTCTACCTAAAATTTCAGTGAAAGACCTTGCCATATAAACTCTGATCTCCTCGCGTGCAAGCGTTCCAGAAATACTCCATTTTGAAGACGTGTTTAAGCATGGATACTGTGCAGGACTACAACCAAAACTGCCATAACAATATTGCAGAAACTCAGACATTAATTTAATCAGTGCACAGTTTGTGGTCATAGCTACCCCACATATGTCTACTCTGAAACAATCCATTTTCATGCACAATACATCCCTGTGTTTCTGACTGTCCAATCACTTCTTAAATCTAGTTAAAGAGCAGCTGTTGGCTGCTGTTGACCAATATTGGTTCATGCTGGCCGAATGAATCTTTTTTCTTTGATTTGTAATTCTGTTGACGTGACTGACACAGCACAGAGCTGGCCAGAATGTGACTTGCAAGGAAATGTGTCAAGGTTAGAGTTGCATGGGTTAATCTATGTAGTGTTAGTGTAAGCAAAGTCTTTTTGGTCAGGGGAACTCTCTTGCTGTTTGATGAGTAAAATGGATAGGAAAAAGATTGTCTTAATGTTTGGATTGTAAGATTCCAGGCAGACTTTGCTGAAATTACTTAATTTGAGTTTAACTGATGTCAAATAAGATTCTATATCTGTATGAAGAAGATGATTTTTCTTGTATCACCTCTCCCTCTACAGCAGAGCAGCTGTGTTGAGAAAACCGTAATTGTGAAAGTTGTTGAGCCTTTCAAAGATTATAACCTCTTAAAATTTGGATTCTCAGAATTCTGTGTTTACTTTTTCAGTTAAAGAAATGTATGACTATCAGGGGAGATCTTATCTTCATGTCCCTCAAGATGTTGGAGTTAATCTCCGTTCTACAGTACCACCTGAGAAGTGCTATCTTCCAAAGAAACAAATCCATGTGTGGTCTGGGCATACAAAGGTAGGAATATTTGTGAGCATACAACATAACAACCCATTTAATTTTCTGTCAGCAGCTAGTAATTTCTATAAAACTGAAGAACCAGTAGAAGGAAAGACTATTTTCCTCTTTAATGTACTCTGCATGTAATTGCGTCTGTCACATGCTCACACAAGGTGTTTGCCTGCTCAGTTGCAGTTATCTAGCTGCATATACTTTTGTGTTAACATAGTGACTTCCTGACCTACCTTAAAGGGAAAAGATTTATTCAGTGACTTCTGGGGGATTTGAAGTTATTCCCTAAACTACAATGTGAATAACAATAAGGCTAATTCCAGAGATTCCTGAGAATGTTTGGGGTTTGAGGGTTTTTTAACAATACTTAAGGGCTGTTTTGTATCAAAGTTAGGTGAAGTTACATAGGTTTTGTGATTATGGTGCATCTGCATTACAGATTTCCCAAATATAGCTAGTACCTTTAAGAGGTGTGTCTTGATAAGAGTTTTCTTTGATGCTGCTTAACAGTTCCTTCTTGTGTCAGATGCCAAAACAATATACACACTTCTGGTATTAAAAAGTGTTTCACTGCTCAGGGTTGTGTAGCATATATCCAATTTGCTGCTTCTTTTGCCACTAATTTGAAGTATTGCTTGAGGGGGAATATGCTGCACTGCAATGGACATCACCTTAGTAATATCTGGAAGATGGAAGAAAGGAGGACACAGGGGATGTTTTTAGCTTTTACTCTTTTTTTTTGAGTTGAGTCAAATCTCTGAGCTCTTCTTAAATGATTGCTGCATCAACGAGCTTATAGCTGCAGCTTATCAGAGCTTTCCAGAATGATATTTCCTCTCCAAAGCTCTAGTCCCCTCCTCTGCCTGTTATCCTAATACAACAGACTGATGTGTAAAATGGCTTTTTCCTTCAAACAAGATGAATAATGATATTGATGAGAGAGGCAAAAGAAAAATGGGCTGACAAATTTAGAAAAACTGGAGGATGTAAGTAGACAATAATAGGGAGGATAAAGTACCCAGCTTGAACCAGGAGTGGGAGGGAGGAACTGGATGGCATATGAATGGAGTAATCGACATGAAATGGAAAGCAGGGACATTAAAACCACGAGTACTTGGAGGTTCTTTGGACTCCAGAAAGGAGTACCTGGAATACAGACAGCTGTGCCCAGGAAATCTGAGCTCAGTGGGTAGAAGGCACTGGTAGTTTATGTAAGAAATTGATCTGAACAAAATCTTTTTTTTTTATTTTTTCAAATTCCATACCTGCCGCATCTGAAAAGGCTGGTGTTATGCAGAGACAGTCCCCCAACCCCCAGCTTGTATTTTTTGCTGTGTTTACCACAGTAATGGTGTGGATGTTGAAGGGGGTTATTTATACAGCCATTAAAGTGAATCATTTTTTTTTCCAATAACATTTGTTCAAAATACATCACTGTTTCTAAAATGGAATGTGGGCAGGTTATTTCCTTTGAAGATACAGTATCTGTATATTTTATGAAGATAAGCTTCAGCTTTTTGCTTGGAAAAGAGGGCAAATGAACTGAGGAAACATCTAGATGATCCACTTACTGTTAACTTCTGTTCTTATTTACAGGGTGTCAGTGCAGTCAGGTTGTTTCCTCTGTCTGGGCATATACTGTTGTCATGCTCTATGGATTGCAAAATTAAGGTGAGTTATTTTTCTGTTTTCATGTATACCTTTTATACCATACTGGAATACAGACAATGCATTTTAGGATACCTAAACATTTGGTACTTCTACCAAATACCTTTTGTCTGTGTTGCTTTTCTTTTTCTCACCTAATTTTTAAACTGCAAATACATTGGAACAAAGATAAAAATAGTGCACAAGCCTGAAGCTCTTAGAACAGTGTTAGTTGTTTTTTGATAGCCTTTAGAAGGTCACAAGTTTCTCACATTATTGCCTTTGTTGTTCTATTAATTAATTTTCTGTGAAGCCTAGTTTTACAACTAACAATAGGTCTCTGCTGAAGTCTTTTACTGAAGCAGTTGTGGTGTGAACTAATCTCACTTGAGTCCAGCATATATCAACAGAAAGTTGATGTTTTGGGATTTTTTTTTTAGTAGCAAAACCTTAAGTCATTAAAGTTGGAATATGATATGGGAGTTTTAGTTATCTAAGGGGGTTTTTGCTAACAGGAAGGTGACAGCATTCTACTGAATTTCTGGATAGACTGTGATTAATCAGTACATGGTATTGTTTGAAATTAATTTCTTAAAAGATGTTGCCATATATGTTTGCACTTAATTTCAGCATCATTACTGTTTAACAATTGACATATTTCACCCCCATCCTTTTTTTCCTAGCTATGGGAAGTATATGGTGATCGAAGATGTCTACGAACATTTATTGGTAATAGTCTTTTTAAACTCATTTATGTCTAGAACAATTTCCTTGAAGAATTTGATTTAGGTTAGCTTATTAATTTGTCAGAGATGACTTGTGTGCATCCAAGACAATGGTTATTCAGAATGATCTTGGCAGTAAGAACTGAAAAAGATGCATGTTTCATTAAGAACTTTGTCATTATTCCAAGCAATTAAATATTGGTGTGTAACACCTTATAACCCTTAAAACAAGACATTAGTGTACTACAGTCATCAATACTTTATGCAAGACTCCTTTTCAAAGGCAAAATTTTGACATGAAATTGCCCCATCTTCACGTTGAAAACAGCAACCCTCTGTATTTCACCAGTGAGGCCATCTCATGGTCTGATGATCCCACTTCAAATAGGTCATTCCATCTGTGCCGAGTTTTTAGTGCAAAAGCATGGGAAATCTTTTTTAGTTTCAGGTGCAGTCTTTGTTCATGTAACAGGTGCTTTTTAAAGCAGGTAGTTGAGAGAGAGAAATACAAACTTCTTAGCAACCTTGAATGCAGAACAAAAGTAGCTGATTCTCCTATTGAAACAGGAACATTTCTGGAACACTGAATGAATATATGTTGAGTAACAAGAAAGAAGTCTTTTTTCACCTATTATTTCTGGTGACAGCAGTGTGGCAAAGATGATGACTCAAAAAAGATTCTCTCTCAATAGACTGCTCTTTCTGAACAGTGTGTTTTGCTCAAAAAGTTCTCATTATCAACCAGATTTGCCTGCCATTTTGCTATATTTGAATTACTGTGTCAATATATAAACTGAAAAGAACTACAAGTAGTGGTCAGATAAAAGTATTGAGGTTGAGGGGGTAGCAAGGTTAACATGAGATGAAAGCATTCTTCTGATCTAATATATCCAATATTTTGTACCTGTTTTCTAATTGTAAATGTTTCTCCATTAAATGTGTCTCATGTAGTGTTTGTCTCTCCTCTTTCATTAGATGTTTCCATGTATTAGAGTGTTTTAAATTTCTTCTGAAGTTCTGCTTGTGTATCAATTTATACAAGTTTTTACTTGTTTATCAAGTTGGTTCTGTGCAGTGCTTTTGTTTCTCTTTCCCTCCAGTGTCTTAGAGGTCTTAAGATGTTGTGGGATTTTATTTTCATCATTCTTTAGGAGTTACTTTTTCTTTCTCACTCAAATTATTCTTTACTAGTTCTCATTAAGAACTTCAATAAGTGATTTTCTTCTTCTCTTTGCATTGTTAGAGCATTTACCTTGAGTAATATGGTTTGGGGTTTTTTTACAAAAAACCCAACACATTAGTTCTAAGTATAAATGGGTGAAATGGATGATTTTTTTTCTGTTTTGTAGGACACAGTAAAGCTGTTAGAGACATCTGTTTTAACAATGCAGGCACTCAGTTCCTTAGTGCTGCCTATGACCGCTATCTAAAACTCTGGGACACTGAAACAGGTAGGCTTGTATTTGTAGGTACTGTTATTTGGCACTATTTTTAATTAATAGTGACTGTAAAATTATCTTAACATTCAGGTTGTTTCCAGTTGTCCTTCATATTGTCTTGTAGTTCACTGTTCAGGCTTTCAGTGCAGCATAATTCATCTTTTTTCACATATGTTTTGTTGTTATCTGTAATGGTGCAATTGACACTTCCTGTATTTCATATACCTTTTTATTTGAGAAGTTTGATAGTTATTTGTAATGCTAGAACAATTTTCAGCAAAAAGACTTCTTGCCAAATCATTAAATTGCATGTTTACATTTACAGACATAAAATTACTCTTTACACCTAATTTTGAAAAATTATCTCACTTGGTCTTTTGCTTAACCTGAAGAGTGCTCCAAATAGGAAAAAGTGGTGATAATTGAGCTGCTGGTATAGAGAGCTGAAGGGTAGGTCAGATGCTCTCATGCCCTGGAGATGCTCTAAAATTCTGCTACAAATAGTTTGTTAAGTTAAAAAAAAAATACAGGTTAGATTTTGTCTGTATTCTTTTAAACCTGGGTCTCTTCCTAAGACGGGAAGTTCCCATGTTTGAAAAAGTTGTTAGCTTTCTGGGTTAGCAGTGCCACTGATCTTGTACAGGTGATAGCCAGAAAGGTATAAGTCTAATTCTCCAGTGTTGAGTCTGAACTTGAGTCTGAATTCAGTTATTTAGACAGAGCTTTTGGATTAACACAGCTCCTGTAAGTTATGTATAACGAGTAATCAGGGTATTTGTGGCTGAAGCTGAGAGGGGAGGTCAAGGCTTTATTTTGCAGTTGGATTACTGTTACCCTTTTCTAAGGTTAGTCTTGAGCTCTTGCCCAAGTTTGTATCTCTTGTTGAGAAGACCTCTGATCCTAAGGAGGTGATGTTTTGCAAAGACAGTGGTCAGCTTGTGATATCCCAAACCTGCCTTTATGTTCTTGTTATGTCCTGGTGGGTACAGGGTACTGAGCAGTTGTAATGTTTGGGAAGCTGTAGCAAACTTACAGAACAGTTTGTGTGTGTGCATGTTTATGCAGGTGCATGCACACAAATGTGAAAGACAGTCTAATCAAAGAGCAGGGCAAATTCTGCCCTCTAATTCTCTCAAGGACTTTAAAAGAAGTGTTTTCTGGTCTTAGTTAAGTGCTTTTTTTTCGGTGTCTGCAAACAACCAATCAGCCCATAGCACCTCCAACCTGAAGCACTATAAATGGGTTTTCTGTTGCAGGGCAATGTATTTCAAGATTCACCAACAGGAAGGTTCCTTATTGTGTCAAGTTCAATCCTGATGAAGATAAACAAAATCTTTTTGTTGCAGGGATGTCAGATAAGAAAATTGTACAGGTATGTCTACTCAATATTTATTTCTCTAAAAATACTGTTACTTAGTAAAAAACAGGTTCTTATTCTGACTCTTTTAATTGTAGTGGGATATTCGAAGTGGTGAGATTGTGCAGGAATATGATAGGCATTTGGGAGCTGTCAACACCATTGTATTTGTGGATGAAAATAGAAGATTTGTGAGTACATCTGATGACAAGAGTTTAAGAGTCTGGGAATGGTAAGTTTAAAATTTTGAATGTTACCTCAAAGTATATTGTGAGCAACCCAAGAAGAGAGTTCATTTTTAAAAGTACACATAGCACACAGGCCACTGGAGTGTACTGAGTTCTAGCTAGCTGTGGAAAAGCTTTAAACCCCTGTTCTGACTTAATGCCTGAGACACTTCATTGATTTCCTCTTCCCCAAAGAAAACATAGGACAGCCCTATCAGACTGAACCACACTGCACTCTTTTAGTGGTGTCTGCTCTCTCTCCTTTCCCCAAGAGTGTATTAGTCCTTAAATTAACTCTTAAAGCAGTGTCTGCTCTATTACAGTTGGTGTGTGTTGGTTTTGAATGCTTTGAACTTGGATGTCCAAAGTATTACATAGTACTTGGCCCATGTTTGAAATAACTAGGTTAGTGTAGCTTTATTCTGGTTTTCTGTTAGTCTGGCTTTTTGGCAATAATTGATGCACAAGGTATGAATAAATAGATGACAGAAAAAGGAGAGTCTGTCCAAGAAAAAATAATACAAAATATTTGAAATGGCTTCCATTTTTTAACATTTAACCTGCAGAGAAAACAGATCACTCCTATCTAGAATGTTTTTCACAAAGTTCTAGGAACTAAGATCTTGAATTCAATACTTTTAAAATTTTTCTAGGATTTGAGAATGTCTTTTTGAAATAATCAGTCCCATATCTTGCTGTTCACCCATGCAAAGCTGTTGCATAATACAGACACTAGCTGACAGTTCTGTGACTAATCAGTTCCTTCCCAGCTGCTTGCCTTTTTTTTTCCCCCTGTAGCCTAGACAAGAGACTCCAATCTGTGGTATTGGAATGTCACCCAAGCAGCCAGCTAAATCCTCAGCTTGTCTGTGACTGGCTGCTGTCATTGCCAGTAGCAGTGGGAATGACCAAAGTCTGGGAACCCAGGCTTAGGCTAGACATAAAATGCTGTCACCATATGCCACTCCAAGAAAGCCTCTGTTCCATGCTTCATAAGTAGACCCATGCATTTACTGATTTACTGAACTCCTTAAAGAAAAATCTTTACAATACCATGTCTGCTAAAGAATGTCTCCTCTTTGCTGAGTGGGAGGATGATCTCGCTTGCACAAATCTGTTATTTCCTTGAGATTGGATTGCCCTTGTTTTATGAGCTTTGTGTGATGGCTGAAATAAATAGTGAAGTGGGTGGATTTAGTCAGTCTGTGGAGAAAAGCAGGAAAGACAAAAAGGTTCTGGCATGGGAACATCGCAACCTGATTGTTCCAGTAGCAGAAGGTTTTTTCTTCTGAAGAGAAAAACAAGTAATAGCGTGTTGTACACTGAAGAAAGAGCTCCCTTGTTGAAATGGTAGGGAACTCAACTCTAGGCAATATTCTGTAATGCAGTTATTGGGAAATTCTTTGGTTTTATAAAGAGCAAATGTAATACCATCTTCCTGGGCATGACTTGAAAACCTTTCCCCACAACCTACCATGATATATGTTAATTGGTCTGTAAGCCTATTTCTATAATTTCAAGATCCAGCTTTTTAAAATGCCTTAAAACTAAGTTAATACATACATTATTGAAGATTTTGGATCTCGGAAACTTCCATGACAAATTATTTCTCAAATCCTTTTTTCTTAAGTTGATAATAAAAATTATTTGCTATTTAGCAGTGATTTGGTTACTGCACCTTTTGGCACTTTTCTTTGGTATGTTCTTCAGCACAATGTTTCTTCAGTATCCTACAGAAACAAAATGGAAGTAATTATGACCTGAGTATGGCCTTAAAAGCCCATGAATAAAAGTTGGTCTAATTGCTTAGTTTCAATTGTCTAGAGGAATTTTGGAGTGTGTTTTGTAAACACTTTGACTTGGCCAAAGCTGCTAATGGGATGGCATGTCTGACTTCATCACAGTGAGAAACTCCTGAGAACTTAAATCTCCTTTTCCCAAGAATTCATCCTGTGCACAGATTTCACTGGGCTGTACATAGAATTGCAGTTGGTTGGCTGCTGAAAATTCAAACTTCAAGTATAGTGTAGACTCTCATAGATTACATGGTTTATTTAGGAATATTAATGGGAGTAATTGAAAATTTGCCTGCTTTTGCATTTCATGTGATTGGGATATTAAGTTGCAATGGGTATCATATTCTGTGTTCTCTCTTCTAGAAATTCACAATGTTATTTTGTCTTTGCTTTGTATGCATCTGATCCTGCTTGGATAAATAGTGAAATTATTTGGGCATTTAACTCTGGAGGCTGTTATTTCTTGTTACCTCCAAGTCATCCAGGAAAGCAAGAACTGTGCAGTGGTAATTTAGCTGTTACACTGACAGGTTTGGGAGGTTTGTCATCTCTGTAAAGCTGTGTCCTTTAGTGGATTTTTTTGTCCATGGTTCCAGATAGAGATAGTGTAGTCTCTCCTGATGTGTAGGTCCCAAAACTGGATTGGGTTGGACTGAAGGTTTGGGTTAGCTTAGTTTTTTTTTTCTTTCTTCCATGAAAAAGATTTTTCTAGCTCTTGCCTGGGGAAGAAGTTGTATCAGAACCCAGAGTATAATACTTATAAATCTTGGCTAGCAGATATCACTTCGGGTGTTTAAAACTTTTTGGCCTTTGAAATGCTGTGAAGTGGAGAAAGGACTTTAAAATATTTAAATTTTAAATAATTGTCACAAAAAACAAATATATCACATGGGTTTTGAGGCTGGGAAACTATGATAGCATCTGCATTGGTAATTTTTTTGAGAGCAGGCTGACATTACTTATTTAGCAATTTGACTGGAAGCAAATGTGAAACACAAATTCATCTCTTCATTCTGCCTAATAGTTTAATGCAGCATATCCTGCTGTCCTAAGCGTGCCTGGTAGGTATCAACATAAAGCAGAGCTGTTGTGAATAAATTCTACTAGGTGAGCTTGCCTTCATTTGTAAAAGGAGAAGAAGGCAAAACAACCGGTGCTGCATTTAAATTACTGACTACAGTACAATTCAGTATTGGAGATGCATCTTCTGTGATGAGACTTTAAAGGGGCTCCCAGTGGGATTGGTTTTACCTGGCATTGAGGACTCCAGAAGGTTGTTGGTCTGCAGGAGTGTTGGGTGGTGGGAGCAGATCAGGGCCTGGCCTTGCTGCAGCAATAACCTTGTGTCCTGTTGAAAATGGAACTGGAAGCTGTTTGGATAGGATGTGGCACAGGGGCTGCACTTCCCGTGCTGTTGTGTTGATCAGACTCAGAGATGATGTGGATTTTTAGTTACTTTTTCACCGATTTGCTGCCCAATAACAGTCTGAGGTCCACCTGTTTGGAAGCTGGTTATCCCTGGCCTAAAGTGCATGCTTTTTATCTCTGGAGTGTATTAAGTGGGTTGCCGTTCTTATTCTGAGGAATAAATGATTGTAACTCACAGGAGCATTTGTGTCACTTCCTGACAACAGAGCAGCTTCTCACCCTGCTGCCCCTGTGTGTGTTGTTTAACTCAAGATGACGGGAAATAACTTCCTGCACAATAAAGCAGGATGGTAATTACCTTGCTAATGCCGGCCGTATTGCCATCCAACAAGGCTTGGGCAGCTGGGACAAGGCAGCCACCCACGCTCTCTGCTCTGAGAGTGTCCCAGCAGCTCTTCTGCTCTGTGAATTAGACAATGAAGTCATAAAGATCCCCTTTGTATTAATTAATGTTGCTACAGAACATTTTGTATGTGTTTTCTGCAGAATACATTAATCAAATCTATTTTCTGCTGGAGGTTGCTTTTGCTTAATGAGAAAGCCATGTGCATGCCTTCCCTTTTTTCCAGTCTTCCAGTGCAGGGTATGAGGAATACTGTGAATATGCACAAACCGTTAGTAATTCAATTTATGTAGTCAAAACCAAATGGCAGTTCTGTGGAGTAAGGATTAGACTGTCCTTGTTAATACCCTAGGCCTTTGTACAGGACAGTGTATGTTAAGAATAGGCACTGGCACAGTCTATGCAGTTGAGCTGGGGAGTTCAGTGTTCAGTTCAGCTGTGAATATTTGGAACTGGTTGGCATCCCAGTTGGGGAGATCAGGAGGAAAAGGGCATGTCAGAGTGGTGAGAGAGAATCCTGTTTTCCTTTCAAAAAATGTTTTTAAAAGAAGAATTTTTAAAAAGGCAGAAATATTTGAGTTAAACTTCAAGTCAGTAAGATGTTCCAGTAAGATCCATGCATGTGTCAGTATGTTCTTACTATCTAAATAGGAACTTTGTAAGAGCTGCAGTTAGACTGGAGGCAATAAAGGAACTTTGTGTTACAGTTTTGCTCTCAACAATTAGAATTATGAGTCTAATTTAGTCTCTGGCTCATTTGATTGGGGTAAATCCACTCTCTCAGAGGTTATGCTGTAGATGGCTCCGAATCTGGAGCTCTTGGGTGGACATTCATAATATTTTTGAGTTTTTACATATTCTTCCTTTGGATGCCACCATATATTCTCCATGGTTTAATTGCTGCATAAGTCAGCTGACTTGAAGCAGCTCTTTGGAATATCTCCATGTCTTCATAAAACACATACTTCTTCCTTTTGCAGGGACATTCCTGTAGACTTCAAGTACATAGCTGAGCCAAGTATGCATTCCATGCCAGCAGTGACTTTGTCTCCAAATGGTAGGTTAACACTTTGCTGCCTTCTTAGACCTAATTTACATAGGCACCTCTTACTGATTATATCTCTGTGATGTTGCTGTGTTGCATCATCCTCCTTTTACTCCAGACTAAACCCCTCCCCAGTCGCTCTTTGCACTTATTCCAAGATTGGACTGGATCTTGTTTTGATTTAAAATTCTAAAGAACAAGTATGTCAAAATGAGGGTTTATGTCAGGGTAACTATATCAGTTTAAAATTAGGCCTTCATTCAGACAAGGCAAAAGGACTCTCCATAGGGCTACCATGTGTTCTTTGCTGTATTTAAAATATTAAGAGAAACAATAGAGGGAACTGACAATGGTGGCAAAGTTTTAAGCAAGTTTAGCAGTCTTTGTGGTGCTACTGTTAAAGCAGAAACTTTATTGTACATGATCCTGTTCCCTTCTGTTGTGGATGTAGTCCAAATAATTCTTGTATAAGAGAAATCCCAAATTATCTCAGTGTTTCTTTATGTTAATGTTGATGTTTATGTTCTTCAATTAGAATCATACTGAAGAAGGATAATTGTTTAGTGCCTCAAGTAATCAGAGAAAATTCTTCTAACAGGACAAAATTCCTGTTATCTCTTTTGGCCAAATTTAAGTAGCTTTAGTGTCACCATTATTACAGTGTTGCCAGATTTGCTGTTAACAGTCCCATTATGCTAAGTAGAGGCTGATCAACTTGTTGCACAGCCAAAATTATGTTGTCACTGCAGAAAACACTTTAAAGGCAGTGACAAAATGCAGAGTTCAGGACAGAAGTCTCTTTTCTGGGTGTCCTGTAGCACATCATCTTCACTGAATTCTCAGGCAGGAGTTAATGCACTGCCAAGATGCAAAATGAGAGGGAAGTTATGATTAGAAAAGCTTTGATTATTCTTTCAATAAAATGTCTTTATTAATTGCATTCCATTAAGGCAGCAAATACTGTATAGTTGCAAACTCCTCAGTCTACCTTAGACCCATTTTCCCATAAAAAAAGAGGGGGTGACCCCCAAAACAGGTGATCAAGTAGAATGCAGCTGGATAGATTTTTTTTCCCCCTCACTGAGTTACATGATTATGAGCACCAGCAGGATTACACAGTATCTTAAAAACTTAACAGTAAGTCCATGGGGTTGATGCAGCACCTAGCTGGAACAGTCAGAGCTTTCGTAGAGTCCTGAGTGCAGTTTGTAGGAATAGGCATCCCAAATCCTGTCAAACATAAGGGTTCAACTCTTGGCAGTTGTACTAGGCAGAAGCAGTATCAACTGTAACCTAGAACTCTGCTACATAGTGAAAATCTGGATTAAGTAGTGCAAGAAAAATTGTCAAAATCTCTAAGAACATCCCAGTTAGGTGTTTCTTCAGATGCATCACTGTGACAGCACCTTTGTTTATTGCATTAACAGGGAAATGGTTGGCTTGCCAGTCGATGGATAACCAAATCTTGATTTTTGGAGCTCAGAACAGATTCAGATTAAACAAAAAGAAAATTTTCAAAGGTCACATGGTAGCTGGCTATGCTTGTCAAGTGGATTTTTCACCTGATATGAGGTAAGTTTTTGTGGGAATGAACTTAATTGCAAGTGCAGACACTATATTTCCTTTTGACTCCCCTGCGACATTCATGAGTGCACAGTCATCCTGTTAGCTCAGCATCAGGCAGAGCTCCCTTGCCGAGCAGCAGAACAGAAAGTTTACTCTTAGCATTTGATAGGACCAAGAGAGACTTCCACATCTGACTCCCATCTTGTTGGACATGGTGTGCAGTGCAGGGTCTATTCCCACAGCGTGCACTTGTCTAGAGTATTTGGGATTTGAACTCACCCAGTTTCCCCAGTTTGTAGGTCTGGTTTGGGTATCCTCATTTACTGTTCAGAGAACCATCTCTTTCTTCCTGTTGTCTTAGAAATATGCCCATACATTTAGTACTGTATGCACTTAAGATATGAGTTACTGTAAAAACTGGGGAATAACCTCAGCAAAGCCAGAGGAAAAAAGCATCTATAATTTGAGAGGAACTTGTGGCACTTTCTCTTGGGTTCCAGTAGCACAGTGCTGGGTATAATCACACTGCTTAGCACATTTACCTCACAGTTGATGAATCACCTTCTGCAGGACTTGTGTGCTCTTAGAGCACAGCGTGAACGCCAATTCCTTGGTAGGTATGTTTGCGGGCTGTGTCAGATGGGAAGCTCCCTGGGGGAAGCTCTTTTCTGTTGCTCAGTTGCTACTTGTAATAGCATACAAGCAGTCGGCACACATGACACAACTTTCATTTTATTCCTGTTAATACAGCTATGTGATATCTGGAGATGCAGATGGGAAACTAAACATCTGGGACTGGAAGACCACAAAACTCTACAGCAGATTAAAAGCACATGACAAAGTCTGTATCGGTGCAGTGTGGCATCCACACGAAACATCCAAAGTCATTACGTGTGGCTGGGATGGTCTGATTAAACTATGGGACTAAAGAGAATGCTAGAGAGACCTAAAGATGCAAGTCCTGCATACATCTGAGATTAGGGTGCATTCTGCTGTAAGGGTGGGTAGACATCTGTAATACTGCAGTTCTCAGCTCAGTGTATATACACACTAAACACCAGGAAATTCAGAAGACTCAAGTGAAAGGATATAGTTCTAAATATGGCATCTGGGAATGAGAAGCTAAGCTGAGGTCATCTGAAGCATGCAGAGTCATGTGCCAGTTTGTCTTGCCTCTGCTTGTGCAAAACACTCATGTAAAATAAAATAATTTAAGAAAAAATATTTTTGTGGTTCTGGCTGTTAGATAGTTTAAAGAAAAAAACAGCAATTGTGTAACTTTTTCCTAAGAAGAAATCTTTGGTACCTACTGCAATAGAACTGGAAAAGATAAGCACAAATCCATTTGCTGAGATTTGCTAATTCACAGTAGAAATTAAGAATTAATTGGAAGCTAGCAGGTGAACTCTGTCAACTGAAGATGCCATTCATAGTCTTAGTTTCTGTCTGTAGAATCATGAGGATCACTCACTTTCACCTTTGCAAGAAGTCTTCATTTTAAGGGTTTTCCTCATAATGGTTGTGTGCTCTGTTGGTTTTTTGTCTTCCCATTTGCAATTCTGTTTGAGTAAGCATGACATATTAAAAAAAAGTGAATGTTTCTTGTTCTGTTTGGAATAGTTTGTATTATAAGCCCCATGAAGGTTTTGACAGTTTAATGTATATACATGTCACACTTTTTCTCTTTAAAGAACTTATTTTTAATAAATCTTTTTATAAAAACTCTGCTTATATTTATTCAATTTTCTGTCTTGCAGTGTCCATATAAAATATTTCCTGCCATTTGGTATTTTAATGTGCAGTTGTATCAGTATTCAGATAAACTCATTCTCTTGCAGTGTTCATTTAAAACTAAGGCAGATTGGTAGCAGAAGAAAAAAAAAACCCTTTTGACTCCCTGTCTGCTCTCTTTTTTGGGCACATAAAAATAAATGCACATAGCAAACTTTATCCCATTGATCAGTCTTGAATTACAGTTTTGAATTATACTGTATTGTTTACTGTAAATGCAATCACTGCTCAACCATTATAAAAGATAGCAAAGGAATAATTGCCTGAATTGACAGCAGGATAGAAGCTGAGACAAAGAATCCCAAATGGTCAAGATGGAAGGAAATGGTTGGTTGTTTTGTGGGGTTTGGGTTGTTTGACTAGTTGCAAGAAATTCTAGTCTTTCAAAGAGTGAGTTACACAAGTCAGGCCCTTGTGAGTGAACAGGAAGCTTAAGCATTTTTAGGCCAACTCTAATGCTGAGCTCAAAAGGCATTCCACTGTCAGTCCATGCTGTTGTGTAACTCCACTGAGTTTACACATTCCTGGTTACTTTCCCATCCCAGTAGCTTTGTGTGCCTGAAAAACTCCACACAGTGTTCTCACAGGCACCAATCCGGTGGAAACTGGGTATTGCCCAGCCTCGTTCCCTGATAAGAAACAGTAGAGCTTGGAAAGAGAGGAAAGAGCTGGTCCAGCATGTTCTGAAGACTGATCCGCTGTAAGGAGAGATGAGGCTGATCCTGCTTCTCTGCTCTTCAGGATGTGGGTGGGAAAGAGCTGCTGCTGTCTTGCAGAGGATGAATTTCTGATGTGCTTTTCATAGGGAAGGTTTGATTCCTGAGCTGGGAGTTGAGATCTGGTGTGTGTTGTGTGCCAGGTGCTGCTTCAAGAAAAAGTGCGCTGGGGTAATTTGGAATGGATTTTCTCTTTCAAATACATTTCCCAAATGGATATGTGTCAGCGTGCCCTGACTCTTAACAGTTTATAGGTAAAGGGAAATAGGGAGGAAAAGAGGCATAGAGCAGATAGAAAATCTTCCCACAGGAACACATACTGGTTTTCTCATCAGAAACACCTGTCCCAAATGCTTAAAACCATTTAAATCATAATACATGAAATGCTTGGCTCTGTTGTTGGTACTATGTGTTTCTGTGTGTCACCTACCAGGCTGAACTTTAGATATATACTTGTAAAATAGTATATGCAAAATATAAAAATAAGTGTATAAGCTCTTGTAGTCATCTACTGGGTGTTGTCTTTGGAGGCAAAAAAAAAAAAAAAAAGAAATGTTTCAACCAATTCTGATGGGAGCTGATGAATTGGGATTAAAAGTTTGCAGCAAGCCCAGAATCAAAATTGCCCTAGAAACTTTAAGATAAAATCCTTTGTCCCTCACAGTTGGTCACTACATTAATCTTTTGTGGAATTTCTCACATCTGCATTGAAGCCTGCAGGGGGAATTTTCATGAGGATAATTCCCTCTTGTTGCAAACGGCAAAGCTCATGTTACCAGGGAGTTTGCTGTGCACAAGGATAGATGTGTGTGTGAGTGAGGTGTGAGTCCAGACTTGTTTTTCCAGCAGCCACCTGGGAGAAGAGTTCTTTCTGGGCTAATCAACTCAAATCACATCTTCTCTTCCCAATTTCATGTTTGACCAGAAACTGGTCTATTACGGATGTTGGTCAGAGCAAGTCCAGGCTGACCCCTCTATGCTGAGCTTGACCTGTGAGCAAACAGATCCAGGGAAAAGGCAGCATTGGGAGAAAGGGGAGAGTGCATTTTGAGATCCCTGGTTAATTTTCCTCAGACATTAGTGGGGAATGCAGCATAGTGATTCAAGCTGAAAGGACATCTCAGGAGGGCTGGAGGGGAGTGGGTAGCACTGCCAGGAAGGAGCACAGGCAAGCTGGACTGCAGGGCTGCCATCACAGCATTGTTGTTTTGTTCCCCTTGATAATGCACCTGTAACTTTCAGAAATTACATGCCATTATGTTGCTGCTTTTATTAACACTGATTGCTTTTATAGCAGAAGTTTTACAGGTCAGTCAACTATCTCCATCGTTCTTGGAGTTCTGTCTGGGAAAATTGATAGTTCCTTTGACCTGTTGCCAGCTTTTTCTTGGACTTCTTTCATATACAAGAGGGGGAAATAGCCCACATATCCTCGTGCATCTTGCTGGTAAGGAGGCTGGCTGTCTTGAAGCAGATGGTCTTGGCATCTGTCTTGCTCAGAGTTTATAATTGTCCCCAGTAAGATGGGGCTGCTCAGTCTTTGCCCTCATTTTGAAGAACAAACATCAAAATTACTGTACATCCAGAAAAGTCCAAGATTGTCTTGTAGAAATCGGATTCTTAGCAGCAGGCAGATGTTCAGTACGCTGTTTAACGCTGTGGTCTTTAACAGCTGATTTAAACAGGGAGCTTTGCAGCTCCAGCAGCCCAGTAACATGATGTACTTTCCTTCTTTCTACCAGCTGGTTATTACAAAATCCTGCTCCTGCTCACTAGGAAGACTCCATATGACAAGCAGTCTGCACGAGGGGGAAAATGCAGAGAGCGGGGGAGGGAGGGGAGCTTTGCTTGGAAGACTTTTATAAACAGTATAACCTATACACCAGAAAAAATCAGTTGCCAGGGAGGTTGTTCCTCTGGAGACTACTTAAGGGACTTGTTACTGTAGGTTGACTTCACTAGCATACACTCAAAATTTTAAGCCTCATATTTTGCAGTAAAATATGTCTCTTCTGTTAGGCTTGCTGATAAGCAAAACAGACACCACGGCTGTCTTGCAGCACTCAGAGAAAACTGCTTGTGGCAGGGTTATGTTTACAGAAGCTGCTTGCAGAATTTAAAGCTTTCAGAAACAAGCTGCAGTAACTTTCAGCGGGCCATGGAACCTGTAAATTCACCAGGCACTGAAAGTTTGTCCTCAGACCTGTTTGTTATCTTGTATGACAGAATATTTAAAATGTGTTAAATGCACTGAGCCTTTCTGCGCCTCCTTTTGCCCTGCCATGCTTCACATCACTGGGGGACTGCTCAAATGAAACATTGCTGCGTTGGTCAATAGAGTAAGAGGTTCTCATTAGGCCTTGGGGTTTTTTGGCTGATCTGGAATATGTCAAGGCTAACTGAGCTGCTCTGGTTTGGGAAAGGAAGACAGCAACACAAATCCTCTGGAGAGTCATTTTGGTAATAGGAACTTTATGGAGCTTCAAGACCACTGACAGTTACCCAGACATAGTTCTGGGAGCTGCAAATCTTTCCCATTCTCCCAGCATAATTGCCCCACTGTTGGTGTCTTGCTCCTATTCCCCAGCTAAACTCTTTAATTGTGTAATGTCTTTCTCTTTTTTTGGTGGAGTTTAAATTCTTGCAAAATGATATTAAGAGGAAAAAAAAAAAGAAAAAGAAAAATGCCCTGTCCTAGAAAAGTTGTAACAATTTCACCTCCCACCTTTAGCTTGCTCCAGGCTGATTTCCCCAAGCACTCCAGGCCTTTTGCCCAGGACCATTGTTCGTGGTTTGCTTTGGCATTCCTATACAGTCCTGCTCTTTCAACTCCTCCTCATGTACTCTCTCAAACAATAATCACTTCCAGTATTCCTTGGAGATAAAAAGGGAACTCAGACTCTGAAATCATTTGTCAGGCCAGACATCTACAGGAAAAAGATGTAAGGCCCATTCCCTGGCGTTTCCAAAACCTTGCTGAGTTTTGTCAGAAGAGCCTCCCTGCAGCAAGTTCCTTTCTCTGCCCTGATGCTGATGCTTTGGGAGTACCTTGGGGCAGCAGGACGAGTGGGTTTTGTTTGCTTTTCGTCATTATTCCTCCGAAAATTAAATGAGTGGAATAACATTATGGAATATCTCTCCTTGGATCCTGGATTCTCCTGTTTCTTGGAACAATTTTTCTTTCATGAAGGAGAAATTTGAAGTAATTTCAGGGGCTCTCCTGCCTAGTAAGTCAGTTTGAGAGATCAGCTTGTAGTTTTCTGGTGAAGTCCCTGTGTCTTGGCTGCTCCTGGCTGGCATCAGTGGAGAGACACCAGTGGAGGGACACAGGTCCTGCTAGGGCACAGCTGCTGCTGCTGCCTCAGAGGTCTGACACCAGTCAGGCACCTGTACCCACTTCCCTGCAAGGGCAGTGGCACCCTGAGTGGTGGCTCCAATCTAGATATGTGCAGGTGGATGCAAGGGTGGGATTCACAATTCACAGGCTGATTGATTCAGAAATGGAATTTCTAATATAGACGGAGGAAATACCAGCTGAGACACTGAAGCATTTTCATTACTTGCAGAAGTTTTGTACTGTGTATACCACTGCACTTTCCTTCAGAAAACTACTTAAACTCAAAGATCTATGTTGGTGATCCACCAAAAAGAGGAGGGACATGGCACTGGTATTCACATTTGAGTCATCACTTCCAGGCAGAGCAAAGTGGGGTCCTGTTTTCCCTGTGCAAGGTGCTGCCTATTGGGATAAGGGATGTAGCACTGGCTGTCTCTGCAAAGGTCTCCTTCTGAATCAGGCAAAACTCTTTACATGGGGTCAAACTGCACTGTGAACAGGGACTTCTATTTAAGGACAGAGATCCATTGATTACTGCAGGTGGCTTCCTTCAAGAGCCAAGCTTGCTCTGCTGATGCTGCCCCTGAAAGCCAGTGGAGGGGGGCAAGTATAAATATGTCTCTGAATGTAGGTCAGCTCTGAACTTCCACTGCCACTACACCAGGTCTCTACTGACTGCAATTAAATGTCACATTGTGTTAACAAGCAGGAAAAAATCAAGAGTGATTTCCTACTGAATAACCCTGAGTATCCTTTCAAGGACAAGGGAGCAGCTAATGAAGCTAATGAAATCAAAGTTTTGTAATGAACCAGATGGTCTCAGCTGTTGAATCATTCACCAGAGAGAAAGAGTGCCATTTCTTCAGGTGTGTTACTGGGTGATATGTCTTCTTGGCATCTGCCAAGAAAGGCCTGACATATGTTCCCTTTATGCTTTCTTTGTTCTTTCACAGTTGAGAGGTGCTCAAAGAACAACCCTTCACAAGTCACAATGGGATCAAAGCCTGGGGCCAGAAGCACATGCAATAAATGACAGGTTTTGGAGTGCAGCAAGAGGTCAGACCTTTGTTTAGGCAAATTTTGGAACCTCCAAGGATGCCAATGTGACATTCAGAAAGGCCCCAGTTTTCCTGGAGGAGTGTATTAGTGTTCTAACAAATTCCCCTCTGGGCTGCCATGGGCTTGCCATGGAAAGTCAATGTTGCAGTATCAGCTGGGGTAGTTTGAGGGGAGTCACATCTCTTGCTTCTCTTCATCTTCACCAGGTTATGGGCAGCACCTGTAAATTCTGATTCACAAATGTGTGTGATTTATAAATCACTATGAGCCTGTCTGAAAGAGAAATGCCCTCACCCCCACAAAAGCATTCATGCAAGTAGAATTGCCCCTACCTCTGGGTCATCTCTGCAAGGATCCACTTTAGACCAACCTGAAACCTCTCCTGGTGGAGTTGTCCAACTGATGCAATAATGGCTCCACATCAGGAACAAGACCTGTCACCTTTGTTCAATGGAGTTGACACTGGCTGTGGCCACCATGAGGATTGGGCAGGAAGGAGGCTCCTGGACTGGAAGCAATGGGCTGGCTGCTCTGGAGAGCTGATGCACGTGCCTGCAGGGAGTGTGGAGAGATGCCCAGTGCACCTGGGGACGGCAGGCCAGGAGAATGGGGGAGAGCAGAGCTGGGCAACACCTGTAATGGTGATGCTAAACAGACCTGGGGCTGAGTCTGACTTCCTTCATGGCCATGCAGTTCCCAGTTTCCAGGCTGTGGCTACAAGGGCAGAATGCCTTGTCCACACTGGTTTTAATGGTGTTCTCTGTACCTAGCCCTTGAAGAAGGGGGAAGCTATGGTGATTTCTGTGCAGGTGTGATCTGGGAAGAGTTGTGGAGTGCAACACTGGCATGTGGTTACTGCATGGAGATGATCTCTGAGCAGGTCAAGGGCAGTTGTGCTGGGGTATGGCAGTGGGCAGACACCCCACAGAATATCCCTCAGCACCAGCCTGCCCACTGCAGCAGTCAGCCAGCACTGGCTTGTGTCCCTGGGCACGTACCCAGCAGCTCAGTCATTAGGAGACAGGAACTAAATTCATTTAAAGGTCTGTCCTTTAGGTAAGAGATCAATAAAAGAGAAGGGGTAAGGGCACAGAAGCAAGACCTCAGAAAGGAAGGTTGTAACTCTGCTCTAAGAGATGTGAAGTAGAAAAGCACAGACAGTGCATTAAATAAGCACTGTTCATTTTCTCCTATAATATCACATAACTGCCTCCAGAATGATAAATGGCTTTTATCTACCCTGTATTAGAGATAAGGTTTTCTTTAAAATTACCATAGTTATTGGAATCTATTTTGCCAAAGATGTATTTGCTGTAGCCTGAAGTGTTCCTGACACTACCTGGCAATCCCAAGCAGGAGATTATCTGAGAGTTTATTAAACTCCCTTGCTAACCAAAGAACCAGGATGGATCTCTACTCCACTTCTCTAATTTGCATATCACCATTTTTACTTCAGGGAAATAAATGATGGAAGATGTGCATCCGTTTTGAATTTTAACATCTGAGAGAGATCGTGCAATTTATTTTTTAACCTCTATCTATTGGTTTCTTAAACAAATGATAACAAGCTACAAGGCTATTTACTCTAAGACTAGTTAGGAGGAAAAACCTGTGCAGTGTTAGAGCCCATATTTTTTATACTTTATTAATAAATCAGGACTTGCAGCTGGACTTCTGCCACCCCATTATTTGGAAAGTGGGAGTTGAGCCATTGTGCGGTGCAGTGAGCGTGGCCATTCCAACATGCCAGACATTAGTTTAGGAAACCCAGGCAGCCTCCTGCATTTTCATGAATCTCCTCATGGCTCTGCATCATTAAAAAACTTCAGTACTTAATGTATGAGAGTTGTAGCAAGGCTGGCTGTCACAAAAAGACATTTCTTACTCATTTTTCAGAGGTTGTGGATCTCTTGGATTGTGCATTACCTGGGTCAGGGATGGCAATAGGTAGCTTAGCCCTGAGGAAAGTGCTTTGCCCAACACCTTGGACTTGGGGAATTCAACACATCTACATCAGGTCATCCTGATGTAGATGCAGAGCTGAGGACATGGTGGGCACCCACAGTACTCTGCTCTGCGTGTCTGCAAAGCCCTGGTCCAGGTGGGATGTGCAGGAGCAGAAACAGGACCTACTATTATAGAATCATAGAATATCTCAAGATGGAAGGGACCCAATAAGGATCATCAAGACCAACTCGCTGCTCCTCACAGGACCTAAAACTAAACCGGGTTACTAAGAGAGTCATGCAGAGATTCCCTAACTCTGACAGGCTTGGTGCCATGACCACTTCCCTGGGAAGCCTGTTCCAGTGACTGACCACCTTCTGGGTGAAGAACCTTTTCCCCATACTCCATCTAAACTTCCCCTGACACAGTTTCATTCCATTTTTTCATGTCCTGTCCCTGGTCACTGGAGAGAAGAGATCAGCATCTCTCCTCCACCACCTCCCTTGAGGAAGTTGTAGACTTGTAGAAGTAGGAAACCAAAAGCAGTTAAAAAGTCCACATACCGAAGACATAAAAGTGGTGACATCTTGTATTTTAATGCAAAGTTTAATGTCAAAATTCATCTAAAGATAAGAAAAAAATACAACCTGCTATATGTATTTTTTAGCTCCCCCTATTCCTTAGCTCTTTGGGGAATGTCAAAGGCTCCTCAGGGGCACTGCAGACAATCCACATCCCAGCCTGCAGAGCCCCAGCACAGCTGCAGTCCAGGGCACCTGCTTGGGCCACCCCCTCTGCCAGCATCAGTGCAGCTCCAGGGTCTGGCCTCCTTATGCCAGGGAGTGGCAAAGTAGTGAGGAGGGGGCAGGCATCCAGGCACAGCACTGGAAAAGGCACCTGGAAACGTTCAACTAAACCCCAAAACAAACAAAAAACAACCAGGCTGCACTTTTGTCTCTTACATATATCTCACTAGATCAAAAACCACTTCCTGCAGCCGTTGCATGAGTAATTTCAATCAAGGTGTTCTTTGAACAGATGAACTAGAGAAGCCCTGTCTTCTGTGGCTGAAGGCTCTAGTGGGGGAGGAAAGGGAGCGCTGGCAGCAGCTCATCCAGCAGCTGAGTGTCTCTGTCCCACCATCTCCTGTGTCAGAAGCGTTGAAGTCACTTTCTGCAGCCAGACTAGCTTAAAAAACCTAAACCAGGGCACTCAGAAAATGCTGAAGGAAATAGGTAGGAATTTAGTTTGGTGGTGATTTCTGTCTCTGCCAAATTCAGCTGAAGTTTGCTAGTGGGTTCAAGAACATACTGTTCTTGCCTAAAATTTGTTCCGTAGGAAACAAGGTCAAAGTATAAAAGGTGCAAATCAAAGATGATCACTTTATAGAGAAGTAACATCTGACACTTTCTTAAAAAGACACCTCATCACAAGCACTCTCCTGCCCTAGGGCTGGCCCAGCTCAGCCAGCAGAGCTTCTCAGGGCAGCCCCAGAGGGATGCTCTCCTTGCAGGCTTGCTTAACCATGGGGCAGCCTGGAACAGCCATGCTCTCAGCTCCCTCAGACAAACTTCTACAGAAACCTCTGTCCTCTGGGCCAATGTACCCACTGGCAAATGTATTGCTATACAAATCTGCACCATGTATCTTCTCCTAGTGCCAGTTCTTTTGACAACATATAAATATAAAAGCCAGTTCATTTTGTTAGCAGTCACTGCGTGCATATTTAGCAACTTTAGCCAGTGACGCCAAAATCCTCTTCAATAACGTTACGGGGCCAGATGGCTCGCAATCACACATCATAAATTCCTTTCTGCTATTTCCATCTTGTATTTACCCAGCTCAGTGTGTAACAGCTACTGGCGTTGAAGGCTTCCTTTTTCAGAAACATCTGTGGTTTTGATAAGTCTTTGTAGGTATGGAAAAGCCTGAAGTCCTTCAGTTCCAGTTCTCGGAGCAGACTGTACCAGTACCGCACCACGGTGCTGTCATTGCCACTGACCTCAAACCCAGGCCAGTGGATGTGCACCTCAAACACCAGCTGTCCTATCTGCTCAACAACATCTTCCAGGATCAGGTTTTCCAAAATTTTCCACTCGGCGCTCTCCACGTCTGCCTTGAGGACATCGATCTGCAACAAAAGCACCATTACCATGTGAAAATGAGAAACTTTGCAGTTACAGTAACATCTGAGGCCAGGGTTGACCATTTTTCAATACACATAGTTATTCATCTTGTATTAAATAAATCAAAAAGTCTCAGAGGACAAGCACAGGCAGTACATGGTGTTTTACACTTGACTGTTCACAGCCCTTTTCCTCCTGCCTCCAACTCATGGTGGAAAAGCTGTTTATTCCAAGCTCCTCCTATAACCAAAGCATGCCACTGATTCCTTCACAACTCTTGGGTGGCATCACAGCTATGAAAAAAGGAGACAACCAGACAACAGACCCAAACCCACTAACAGTGATTGCCTGCACCATAGTTGAGTAGGGTGCTCGTGAGCCATATGCTTGTGAGTCATCACACAAGTGCAATACCAAAGCAAAAAATGAACACTGTGAGCAGCTCAGGTGATCAGCTGCCCTTGGCCAAGCTGCTGGCTGAAGCTTTTGCAGGAATCACTAGATGCTGAGAGAGTAGGATCAAAACAAAGCATAACTATGCAAAGAGTATTCGGGATTTTAAGGGCAGCTCCTCCAAAGAAAAAGGAATAGCGGAAAAGAAGACGTGAAGATGTTTGAAGAAAGTAACAGATCTAACAGAAAAGTGCCATGTTCTAGTTTTAGAGCATTATTTAATTTTGTAGTGAGATATTCAGCAATCCAACTTCTCACAGCCCAACACAATTGCAGGTTGAATTTGTTTGGAGATTAGCTGGGGGAGGCGATCAGATGCTTTAATATAAAAAGAGCATTTCATCACAATTTCACACCTGGTAGAAAACAATGACCACAGTGCAGCAATGCTCACAAGCTGCAGAGCTCAGCTTGTTTTCCAGAGCCCAGCAGGGGAAAGTCCTACACTGTGAGAATAGGGTTTGCTTGTGCCAGTTCCACCTGAGCTGATGCTTCTGCCCATCTGCTCACACTTAAGATGGCTTCAAAGTTCTTCCTTCAGAAAAACTAAAGACTTTATTTAGTCAAGAATTCCTTAAAAAAAAAAAAAAAAAAAAAAAAAAAACAAAAACGCCCTAAAAACCCAACAATAAAACCAAGGAAAAAAAAAAGCCAAACAAACCAAACACCAAAAAACCAACAAAGCCCCCAGATTCTCTCTGGCAGCCTACCATAACCATTTGTGGCAATATCACAAAAGGCACCTGCGCAGGTATAGGAGAGAAATGTGGGCAGGTACTGGAAAAGCACTTCCAAGGCAAGTGTCCTCCTAAGCTGCCCCATCCCAGGGCACCTGGCTGGTGTTGTGCCATGCCCCATCTGTGGGGTTCACAGACCCCTCTGCCCTGGGGACAGGGCAGGGGTTGTGCTGTGGGCACATCTCCAGTGCAACCAGAGCTGTGCTTTGCATGGGCCATGGCCAAGAAACCACAGGGCCGTGGCAAGGGGTGGCCACCTCTGCCTTCCATGGATGGCCGACTGGAGATGCCAGGGGCTGAGGTGCTGGGATGCAGAGCTCACAGCCACATCAGCCCTCCTCAGGGACTGTGCCCCAGCACTAAGGATGGGCATGGCATGGCAGGGATCTGTAGGTGCTGGACGCTTGCCCGTTCTGGTCTCCATCTGTAGAACAAGGGTGTTAATCACTGAATGCCCTCTGCAGAGTGCAGAGGTTGAGCACGTGAAGGCTGGGTGGAACAAGCTGTACAACAGCTGGAAACAAAACACCACATTTTCAGAGCAGGGCTTGAATGAGGTCCACGGTCACAGAGCGAATCATAATAAGCCGAGCCACCGCTTGTCTGCTCATTAAGGAGGCATTGTGCCTCCTTCACACTGTAGGAGGCAGGGGGCCAGCGGAAAATGACCCAGGGATTGGGGAATTAAAGCCCATATTGTGGTATGCCCGCATGGGGAGCAGAAAGGAAGGTTGCACAGACAACCTTAGCTCTGGTATTTCCTAACTTCCCTCTCTAACAAAGAGTCTGTCAGCCTGTCCATCCGCGGGTCAGTGAAACTATTGAACACAGCGCTCCTTTGGGTTCAAGGGGAGGCTGAATGTAAATGATGCAGCTCATGGCATTTCAGCTGAGAACTACATCATGGGTGAGCACACTTGTTTTCCTTCATACATTTAAATTGGTTATTTATTTTGCAAATACCAACTCATATCTCTACCTGTAGTGCAGTTTTGCAGGCAGTTGGTTCCACGTGGGTGAAATTGCCACAGGACCACACTGCCGCACTTAAGAAACCACAGATTTTTATCTCTGAGAGACTTATGTAACTTTGAAAGCAGACAAATTATTCAACCTTTTTTTTTTTTTCTTGGGGGGAGGGGGTGGATGGATAGGGGAAAAAATGCTTCCAGGCGTTTGGTTTTGTTTTCCCATGATCTTGCTTCATGGCATCAGTAGGACATCTTTTTCCCATGGTAATGTTTCCAGTCCTTCAGGTTTGTTTGTTTTTCTCTTGTGACACTAACTGCTGCTCTGGCTGCTCAGCAGGCACCCTGCATGCTCTGTGCTGTATTTGCAAACTGATCTGAAAAGTGGCTGCTAACCATTGTTTCAGTAGGAGAAAATGAGGTACCACAACAACAGCTTGAACACATAATGAAATGACCAGGAAAGAAACACAAGGTTAGTGGAGATGTGCTGCATACACAAACCAGAGGGTCTTTGTTGCTCTTAGTGCCCTGCACTGCTCAGAAACCCGGAGGAAGGAAGGCACCTGTCTCAACCCACCAACTTTTGTGACTGCCTTCCAGACAAGGTGTCCCTCTCTGGGACTCTGTCCCAGAGTCTCCATTGCATGCCGTGCATACTGTAAAATGAATGGCAGAACAGCTCTGTTCTGGAGTATCTGAGCAAATTACAAGCATCCTGCTAACACCAAATGCAAGTTTTGTGATGATTAGACAGCTCAGGAGATATTTGCCATCGGTGATAAGCAGCGCACTACCGATAAGAAATGCACTACCACCTTCCAGTTGCCTTGATCCAAAGTGCCAGCGAAAAGATTAGTGGACAAATCTGTAAATTCAGAGCTCTAATTCACCCAGGAGCACAGCTGGAGTCTGCTGCTGTGAATAAATCGTGGAGGGCAAAGATCTACAGCGCCTGAAGGTAAAGTATGGCAGTGAGTTTCAAGAACTCACAAAGGCTGGTTCCTCTTATCTTCCACAAATCCTCTTACCCTCCATGAACTGACTAGGTTATCACAGAAAAGTAAAAAATGTAGATTTTTGAACGTTTTCTCAGTTTAGCTCCCTTGAAAAAGCACCGCAACATTGTACCAGTTACACTTGGAGAAAAAAAAAAATGAGGGGGCCACGCTCATGCACAACCAAGCATATAAAACAGCTTAAAAATTATATTTTACTTAGTGAAGGTCAACACATACTGTATGAAGGCTCATTTCTTCTTTTTAAGGTAATGACTTGTTACAAGCGTGCATCATTTCCTAAAGCAGAGATCTGAGCTCTGTTCGCCTTGATGGCTTTAGAAATGCCAGGGTTAACGGGGATTTCAGGCTCTGTGCTGCCCCGTGGGCATCATTTAAAGCTCCCCATGGAGAAGAGTCAATTGAGAGTGAGTAGCTGGAGGAAGCAATTTAGCTGTATTACTTCCAGCATGAGCTCAGCATGTGGAAGTGGAAGCCAGGAAAGGCAAAACCAGCAAATGCAGGTCAGGTACAGAAGATCCCTCCAGTTCTGTGGGAGCAGGTCTGCAATGTGCACTTGGGAGGAGGGAGAGGAGAGCTGGCTGCAGCTTTCAGGCACAGGGACAGAGCTCAGAACCTCCTGAACTGCAGGGCTACTCTCACAGGTCGAGAGAAAAATATTCCTCTGCTCTGGCTTGCTGTGATACCAGGTTACCATTTTGACATCAGCTGTACAGCAAGAAAAGGTCTGCTGGCTTGTGCATCAGTTTTTCCCCTCTCTACCTAAGTACAATTCCTTATTCTCAGAAAAAGTTGTTTAATTTACATTTTGATAGCACATCTTTGCAACAGGTAACAACAGGTTCTTGGGTGTGTTTAACTGTAAATTCCCTCTTATCCTTTTCCCACATGCAGATTTTCAGCATAAAAAATCTCATTTTCTTTCCTCTCAAAATGCATCCACAGCCTGTCCTCACCAGCAGGAGATGGCTTGGATGTCAAGTCCCTTTGATTCCCTTTTATTCTGAGTGAAGGCTGTAATTGATGGCAGCCAGGATGCCACATAGCCTTACAGTAAATTACACTCCCAGCAGCTTGTGACTGTCTTTTCCCATGCTCCCTGTGAGTGGTGGAAGGGGGAAATATCCTGCCTCTCTCTGAGTCATCCACTGGGGAGATCAGGACTGCTGGGGTCCTGGCCAGAGCAACACAGACACTGAAACCAGGAGAAAAGTCCATCACCACTGATCAGTGATGTACAGCTCCAACCGGCAGCACTTCTCTTTCAAATTGCTTCCCTTTCTTCCTGCTCACATTTACACCTCTCTGTGGTGGTCTGTACAGCCACTTTCAAATTGGCTCTGGAACAAATGTGTCATTTGAGATTATTCCACCCCAGTGTGACAGATCGGGCACATCTTCAAGAATCTGCTTAAGGCATCAAAGTCACAAAGCTGATTTGTGCAGTTGGGTGCTTACAGGGTCTTTGGTCTTTTTTTACAGTGAAGGGCAACTGTCCAGTTGAAGTTACTCATCCAATATACACATCACTGAAACAGAAAACCTGCAGTGAGTGCAGGCAAGCTTCATTCCTCTGCTCCCACCACCGATTCTCCACAGCCTTGCAAGTGACAGGCTGTTCTCCCAGTTCTGGTGTTGTACTTCCACGAAGCCATTACACAGCAGGAGCAGGATATTAGGTATTACTATGTTTACCACTTAAATCAGAGAAAATGTTTCAAAATCATATTTAGAAGAAGTTATTTAACTTTCTCACAGCATACCATCAGTACAGCAAGAGCTTGCCAGATGCAGTAATGGTCCCAGACAAATGCAGCCATCCAGAAAGCCCACCCAGCACATGCAGGAGGCATCGATCTCAGCTGGGTGCTCAGGAACACTACAAGCACTTTGCCCATGTTTCCCATGGGGGACTGTTCCTAGGAAAGATCCATGCTGGCACCCCACGTGTCTGCTTCCCAGAACCTCAGAGCCCAGGTCTGGGGACAGTCTGGCACTTGAATTCCACAGCTTTCCCCTTGGTCTCTTATGCCAAGACATTTCCAATATACTTTCTCCATCTGGAAGTAATTTCTATCTGGGGACCCATTACAGAAAAAAAAGATACACAGACCTCCTCCAGCCCAGTTAACTGGACCAGTTAAGCATTGCCTCTTACTCCAGTGGACAGCAGACAAGAAGAGGCATTTTAGCTGGCAGAAGGCTCCCTTCAATTACACTTTACCAATGGACAACTTGTTAATCATCTTCTGGTCATACAATAATACAGATCCCCAAGCCTGAATTGATTTTCAGACAGATTTTTTTGGTTTAGCTAGCTCTACACTAGAAAGATCTTAAAGCCAGACATCTTGTCTAACTTGCTACCCAGCAAGACCAAGGTTCCTGTACAGTGACCTGAGATGAGGTTCTACAAACCCTCTGCATGGGGCAGGCACACACTCCTCATGGACATGGCTGAGGGAGAAGCTTTCCCCCCACAAGAAGAACTGAGCATCAGAGATCTTTGTTCCCCATTTCTTTAAACTGAGACTAGACTCCAGAGCAGGCAACAGGAACCTCACCACTAGCTGAAGACTCAATGTGATGCTTCCTCAGAGGAAATGGTGAAAAGTCACCGTGATGACATGAGCCTCAAACAGTGACCTCCTCATCTGCTCCGAGTGGCAGCAGCTCACAAGTGTGCGCCTCTGCTCAGAAACACTGTGCCCCAGCTCCCATTTGCACCTTGTTATCTTTTCCAGTTCGCATGGCTCTCTTGTTGTACACTAAAAGATGAAAACAACCTGGATGCCTCATCTGGTCCTTTAATCCAATGTCTAGATTGCCCAAGTAGGAAAAAATCCCACAAGGGAACCTTGACTTTAAATTATTTAACAGCCTGATCAGCTGCCAAAGCTCTGCTTGCCAATGCCCACGCTGCACAGAGACATTTTAGACAGTGCATGTACTCCTCCACAGCCGAGCTGGAAGCACAGCCGCTCTGTGCGCAGCCCCGGCTGAGCGCACAAGATGCTTTGCATTCGGCCAGTCTAATCCTGCAGGAGATGTCCTGCTGCCCACTCCCCCCACCAAGGGGGGAACACCCTTTCCTTTCTGCTCCTCTGATCTTCTCTGCCAGACGCTGCTGGATGCCTGTGGGAACGGATATTTATTCAAAAGAATAAATGGTGTATGCTAGACCCTCGAGCCTCCTCATTAGAGGGGAACAAACATTTGCAGTCTGTTTGTGCTGCCCCAGCACCAAGCACGGGTGGTGGGACACAGCTCCAGGCTTGCATAAAGCCACATTATCCTGGTCTTGCTAAAAGGGAAAGCCAGCAGCAACAGGACAAGCACATTTCAGCAGGGTGAGGGGGCTGTCAGCCTAGGAGGTTTGCAATAGAAGGCAACTGGTGAAGGAACCATGGATTCCAAATCCCTGATGAGCAAGACCTTCAAGTGTGTGCGTGCAGTGCAAGGGATGGAGGGCTTGGGCTACTGTAAAACAGCTGCTCAGAGTAAACAGCATTTTGGCTGCAAGACCTTCTATGGTTTATTAACCTAGTGCCCGTGGGGGCCTTCAAAATGTAAGTAATTGAAGAAAGGAATCAGAGTCCCACCTTCAAAAAATGTCCACCACACCTTAAAGAATATCTCTTGCAGGATGAGAATCAGCAGCCCTGGTATATCCAAGTAGCTCCAGTTAAATCTGGTGAAGAACTTGGTCCCCATCCGCACTTGCCAGAGGAACAGTCTCAAAAGACTAGACTAGATCCCTCCATGGGGATCTATTTGTTTCCTTCCATTTCTGGGCCAAGGTGCCAACCTGCTGCCCTTCTGCTTCACTTTTTGTCCACCCTGCTAATTGCATGCAGCCATGACAGGAATAAAGCTGCATGTACATTCCTGAAAACATGAATAAAAAAACATCCCCACATGCTTGCTCAGATTTCACCTGGGACAGGCATTCAGGAAGGGCAGGAAGAGCCACTAAACCTTTGACCTTTGGATTTCAAATTTTTGAGAATGGAAGCTTAAACTGCTGTCAGATCAAAAAGGAGATCAGAAAGGATCCAGACACTAAGGTGAAAGTATATAAACAAGATATGGCCAATTCCAATGACAAGAACTTGTAAACCATGACAGGAGGAGGGGAGAAATGGGGGGAGAAAACAAAGTACATTTTTTTAGAAAGCTCCTAGAGGCTCTGGATGGGGCATTTATCTGAAGAACTTGTTAATGTCAGCACCAGAAAATGTGAGAAAGATGGGTAGTGGAGAAAAACCGTAGAAATAGAAAGGGGTTGCTCTCAATTCTCATTAAACCCATGCCATGTCATGGACCACCACACTGATCAGATATTCAGGACCTCGGCCAAATTAAAACCATAAGATTCACATTACTGTGTTTAAGCCAGGGTTAGTGGCTTAAGGAGGAGCTTGGGGGGGGTGTGCATACAGGTCTGAGCTCAGCAGGTGTCCTGCATCTGGTACCACCTCGTGAAGCAGGGCAGGCTCCCCAGGCTCCTGCCAAACTCCAGATTTGGCAGGAGGAGGGAACCAGGACTGGCTTGTTTCCTACAGCAGCAGCACAGCAATGTTGGCTCCACAGTACCTGCAGCAAGTGCCATGCTCCTCTGAATGCAACTCTCACACTGAAATAATCAAATAGGAAGGTGGAATTGAACACAGCTCGCATAGCCCTCTAGCAAAGCAGATTTTTTTATTACCTGATTTTTTTCTGAAAGGTCTTAACAACCTCAACAAAGGCAGAAAAAAATAATCCTAAAAAGAATTGTCCTTCCCTTCTAATTTTTAGCAGACAATAATATACTTTGAAAGTGCCTTTATTTCTTTTTTGAAAAATTACCTGAATAAGTTCTGCTTCAACAGTGCAATACTTCAACACTTTCATTATAATTCAGGCATTGCACTAGGCCTTTTCCTAGGGGAAGCAAAGGCTATGGATTGCACCATATTCAGCCAATGGTATCATTAAAAAGATCTTTCCTCCATGCCTGACAATTGAATACTAAACAGCACCTTCAGGTTGCTCTCTAGAAATACCAATATTCTTAACAATGTCTTGAGAAGTGCTCCTGGTGCAGAGAATTTAAATGAGGTGAAAGGAGATGTAAGGGACCTAGAGAAAACCCTGTAAAGGAAAGTGCATGAGGCACTTTGGGTACACAACACAAAGAGCAAGAGGTGCACCAAAGATCTTTGCTTCCAGAAACATGAGGTTGTCAAGCTCATTTTTAGTTGCAGCCAAGTTCTTCAATCTACTTACAATTAAAATACTTTAGGCAGCAGCAGCCCCAGCTGACTAAGCAAGTACAGAACTATCACCACCTTGATTCCATTATCCCTAAAATGAAAAAATACATACTTGCATGAAAAGAACACTGTGTGCCATGAGCTTATCGATTACTCAGAGGCAACTATTACAAGGCTACAGAAGGCAACATTTCCGACTGCAGCTGGAAACATCTGCACCCGCTTGACTGCCTCTTTTCAGCAAGGGGAGTAAGATTTGCCAGCTCTCTGAGAGACCCCCAAACAAAAGCTTCCCACCCAGCACCAGTTAGTGCTCAAACTGCAGCAATATCTGCCCTTGAATGAGACAAACACAGTCTAGCTTGAGTCCATGAGGACCTCAACAGCTATCTCAAATGTAGAAATTTAAGTTAATGGAGGTGAGGTTCATGCTCCTCCATCCTGTGGCAGGTCATTTATTTAGAGTACGAGCTCTAAATGCTGTGGTATTGCATCTGCCTGGTGCAAAAGGCTGCAGTACTAAAATGGGACTTCGCTGTGCAGAGTTACTCCTTCTGCAAATAGGTCATGACCAGCCATTTACATGTCGAAAAAAAATCAGTGTTCTGGGATAAAACTCTTCCCACTGAAAGAGCCATTCAGAAACTGATATAACAAGGAGACAGCCTGATGAGTCACTAAAAAGCAAACAAGATGATGAGCAGTAACAGTGCAGACGTTTCCAGGGAAGGACAGTCAGGACATTTCCAGGAAGAAGGCAGTCACAGCCTGAGCCCTAGCAGAGAGACCATTGGGACTTCTGAATAGTACTGATTGCTGATGCTCCAGCTGCAGGAGGGGCAGCACAACACAAATATGAGGATCTCTCATGTTGGAGAAATCTTAGAAAGGCCAGTATGATAACCCTACAAATGCAAAGGCTGTTCTTCACTGCTATATGTGAATGGTAAACAACAGCTGCAGAAAAAGGGCCACTTAAGCTTAAAGACCATTGATTGCACAAGAAAAACTGGATGTAAAAATAATGAGGCTAAAAAATCAGACGAAGGGTGGGTTTTTTCCTTCTAGAATTGAGATTTTGGAAAAGCCCCAAATAAGCATAAAAAGCAAAGAAAAAATTGAGCCCTTTCAGGAATTCAGAATTCCAAACATTTACTTTAGGATTTGTGATGCAACGATTCAAAAGACCTGGTCCCAGTTCTTTCTGACACTAAGCCACACATAGCAGAGCAGATCTGAACTTGTGCCCCCCACTCCAGCAAGGTGACTGGGGCTGTTCCCCAGCTGCAGCAGCACCAGAAACAAGGATTCATGTCTGTGCAAGAGATCCTGCGCTTCTGAGCCCTTGGCTTCTCATCTTGAGCTCAGGATTCCACATCAGGACGAGTGTGCAGGTGCTCATCAGCTGGTACTGAGATCCTGCTGTGTGTCAAGATGAGCTGAATGCGCAAACACTGCTGGCACCCACACACCAAACTAGGGCACAGCAGCCCCTCAGTGAATGCAACTCACACTAAGCAACCCCCAGGCTCCCTGGGCTATGCCTAAGTCTTGCCTTGCAAGCGATAACCAAAGTGAAATGATTTTGTCTAGGCAGGGTCAAGAATTCAAAAGCCTGTTCTGGCCCCTACGGCCCTAAGGTATGCATAATAAAGAGTAATTACACAGATTTCATTGCTACAAAACCTGAATGTGGACATTTACATTTCCCAGTCTGAAGCGTTTATTTTTTGGTTTGTTAATAAAATCACCATGCACAACTAAGCTGTTACACATTTTCCCTGGACTTTTCTTTTATATCCATTTGTGCACAACCAACAGAGCTGATTTTAAGCAAAAATGGTTAATCTTTTCTTTAATACTTGTCCTTTCACATCAGCCTTCACCAAACTGAAAGTGCAGCATGAAATAAATTCTATAGTATCTACTTGAGGAGAAGAGCAAGTGATAAATTACTTGCCTAGGAGGAGATGATGTTATTAATCAAAATGACTTCAGGGTATAGTGTTTTGAAGTTGTGTTGAGTATTAAATAACAGGTGAAGGAAAGGAGCTTTTTCCTTTTGAAATCCTAAATCGAAGTCTATTCAATAAAATGAAGTAAAATTACCCAAGTTGTTACAGAAAAAAAAACCTTCACGAAGACAGAGTGTAAATTAAAGCCTTCAAATCAAAATCGGGATGTAAAGATTGATTTGCATTTATATTCATAATAAATAATGACACAGTTTAGTCTCTTATACAATTTGTTTGAGATAACTGGAATGGCAGGAGTTGAATGCAGCTCTGCTGTCCCCTGAAAAACACAGCTATGAGCACTTCCTGATTAAATTAAGGTTTTACTCTGCATTTGCAGATTCTCCTTTCCAGATTAATTTGTTTTACAAGAAACAATTTCATCCACTGGTGAGCCATACTGCCAAGGAATGCAAACTCATAGCACTTACTGAGAGGATGACAAGAGACTTGTCCTGCAGAGCTCCAGAGGGAGGAGGACTAGTACTGAAATAAGAATTTGCATGTGTGACCACACGTGCCCACTTGGGACAGAATGAACTCTTGCTTTTTTCTGCATCTCAGGGCCTTTCTGTCGAAGGTTTTTAATTGTGCTTCACAGCACAATCTTTGGAATACAGAATAGACTTAGTAGCTTGGTTTGAATTTCTGGTTAAGGGTTAGCAGTGCATAGAAGTAGGACAAGAGCCAACAGGTGTGAATGGAAACCAGGGACGTTCAGACTGCATATAAGGAGAAACATTTTCATAAAGAGAACAGTCCAGCAGGACAACAGCTGACCCAGAGAAGCTGAGCATCTCTGTTCTGGAGAAAACTCAGTGTTTTTCAAGAGCAGAGTAGACAAAGCCTGGAACAACCTGGTGTGACTTCACAGCTGGCCTTGCTTTGAGCAGAGGACTGAACCACAAGCCATCCCTTCTGACTTGAATAATCCAACAACTCTCTAGGAAGGAAGCTCTCCATGCATCTATCACTAATCCATGGGAAACACCAGCACTGTGGCACTCTCACCCTCGTAGGCAGCTAGAGAAAAAGAAAGTGGAAGTTTTCATAAAGTCAGACTCCACTGCCATACGAATCATGGGCCCTCGGTGGCTTTCTCCCTTTTTCCCCACTATTCATCAAGAGTGCACTACAGAGTATGCATGTTCAGCAAAAGAGTTGAGGGCAGGGGGGAGGAGAAGGGAAAATGAGCAAGATCAATTTTTACATCTTTATTCTTTCCTGTGGCTGATAAAATCTTGCTCTTCTCAGAAGATACACCGGTAAATTTTCAGTTTAGATCTATATATCAGGAAATAAGGCTCCTATGATATCCTTAGGAGATTATTCCAGGGCTTAAGAGATTTCACACCCTAAGAGTTCCCAAAAGTATTCTGACTACATGTTTCCGTTGTCAGCCACATCCTAACATAGTACTAGATAAACCCTCTGCCTCCAGGCTATTTACACTCCTCAGAGAACTGAGGACTGTTTTGCCACATAACCAGTTAGAGAGATAAGTTCTTCTAATCTTTTCTCACATCCACTCTGACTCCAAAAGTGTTTGTATTTCTTGTCAAAATATCAGGATGGGTTTCCCTGGTGTGGCTGAGGTCCCAGTATTGCCTGCAGACTGGCAGGTATGCTCTCATCTGAGTCAGGGTGCAAATGAGCCCATCCAAGTTCTTTGATTCTCTCACACAAAAATCCCCCAAACTGCAAGTTTTATTTTCAAGGCTACGTCAGCAAGAACTCCAGGAGATCTTGTCTGTGCAGTCCTCATCAGCCCGATTTTCTAACATCAGTGGAAACAGTTTCAGTCACTTGGAGGGTTTTGGATCAAGTCCCAAATCTTAAAGAATAAAAGCATGGATAAAATGAGGCATTAACTTCAAATGCAGCTGCCTGGAATTCCTGCCTTGAAGTGGGAACGGAACAACATTGAGGGTAGGAGGAAGGGTTTTTTAAATTAAAAATTGGTCGAAGAGCATGACTTAATTTTCAAATTGAAAAAAGTGCTTCAGAAAATAGTCTGTGAAACTGTTTTGAATTAACTTATTTATTCAGTCGAGGGAACATTCCACTCACATTCACCAGAAGAATGGTGTCTCTACATAATATACAACTTCTCAGGCTGCCTTCCTCCTAAGTTAAAGAAAACCTAAACAAAAAAATGTGAGGACAGTCGGCCCATTCAGGAATTTCACAAGTATAAAACACCAGAAAGTCTCAGAGTGTGTTACAACTTTATCCCCACTGGGAGAAAGTCAGCTCCCAACTTCACTAAGCCATAGCTTTGCACAGGGGAGCTCCTCTGTGCTACCAGAGCAAGGGGCTTCATACACTGTTCACAATGCACCAAAACACTCAACCAAATCCCATGTCATATGTACACAGCTAGAGAAAAGCCTGGTTGCATGTGTCATGTATGCACTATGTCCCTTGGCTGCCATCCAGCCTGTTGTTTTCAGAGAGTTACACACTCAGAATTCACCCTTACATCCTTCTTATTTACAGGAGGTGTCACAAGCACCCTGTTCTACCATGATAACCTGGCACCGACCTCAGCAGGTCTGGTATATCACAAGACTTGTACACTTTTTCTGGATTGGGTCGTTAATTTTTTTGCTGTATGACTAATTCTTCTAAAATCAAAACAATGCAAGGCACACATCAAAGAAAATCCATCTCTCTGTCTCCCCAGATGTTTCACTAATGCACAACCTAGTACAGTTACAGTATGACTAGGAAGAAGAAGGAAAAGGCTCATTTTCTCTGCTCGTATCTTCAAAATGCTCCAATCAGTAGAGCTGAACCAAAAGAAAACATTTTTAAAAAGTAAAAAGTGAACCAAAAAGGACATCTTGCATTTTTAAATAACAAACCAAACAAACATTGCACTGCTTGCTTTGTAAATCTTACAGAAGAGCTCCTCCTTAGCCCAGGCTGCCTATTTCTTAAAAAAACAAAGACAAGCAGAACTAGCTGCAGGCAATGAAGTATATTAGCATTTGAATTCACGTTTGTATATCTTCTGAAGGAAAAACTCCCTCAAAAGCAACCTAAAAACTTCCTGAAATGGATTATGGCAACATTTATTTGAGATTTGAAGATTCCTGATGTCTTTATAGTTCCTTAAAAACAAACTGGGAAATGCTAAGGAACACCCCACAGATTGCTGCCAATTTCAAAACAGGATGTTTTTGTTTTTGAAGACTGTAATTAGGAACAGTGACCTTGAAAATGTAAACAAACCATCCGTTACCTCTTCTCTTCTAATTACTGCTGCAAATATTGTTTTCTCTTTATAAACTTGTCCGTGTGAGTAGTTCAGTTTTCGTACTCGGGCAAAGACCAGAACTTCCACAGGACTAAATGTGCTAGCACCCAATGTCACCAGATAGTTCAAGGGAAAAGGAAGCGAGGAGGAGAAAGAAACACTTTGGTAGATGGCTAGGGATTTGAAATCATTGTGGCTGTTATCAGCACACAGAGAAAGCAAGACAGAAGAGGTACCCCTACAAGAAATGTATTAGAAGTACTGTTGAAGAAAAACCCTGGAAGAAGAAAAAACTTGGAAAGTGCATGGTGTAGAAGATACGTTGACAAAGGATGTTTGGGACAACAGGCAGCTCTTCGAAATGCTGTTTATTGTAGAGAAGATGTTACAGCAGGAATGGGTCGTGGATGACAGCCACGCCTAAAGCTGCCAGCTACAGCTTGTAGGCTTGCCTGAAGCCAAGTTGGTTCTGGTTACAATGCATTATATAGTTTTCTTTGCTGAGCATCTCAATACATAAAAACCAATCAGCATCACACACAATACCTTTACCATTACCTCTAGCCTATCATAACTACTGTCATTACCATAATATGTTACAGCTTAAGCTTAAAGTTGTTTTTCTATTTTCTTGCAGTGGGAAATTCTTAGACTTTTTTTCTCCTTGGTAAAAACATGGTTTTGTTTGCTTATGGTATCTTCTGCTTTTCTTTAGACTTATTTCTGCTTGGTAAAAACATCTTTGTTTGTGGTCAACATATCCTTTGCTCTAGCCATAAAACTTCCTTCCAACTCAACATTTGCTTTCTTAGCTGTCCAGCAACAACTGGCTCAGCAATCCTTAATTTAGACATCTTTTATTCTTCTATACCAAAACTTGCTTTCATTTCTATTCCACTTACAGGTTTTACATTCAGAAAGCCTTCTGCTAAGCATTCATATCTGTAAAACTTTCCTGTTAAACTTTCATCTTCCCCAACAGCATGGTCTCCTCAGGCAGCAAGAAGGGAGATCTGGAGCTTTCCCAACACCTAACCTTGCAGTCAGAAACCTGACGCCCAAGTCCTTCCTTACCTTCTGATGTCCAAACTCATTCAGTACTGTGCCCAGCTTCTTTGTGTTGCTGTGAAGTTTATGAGCTGCAATGGCTGGGTTGGGATCCCTCCAGTCGATGGAGAGGCGATGGTACCAGAGGTGCCGACCCTCCTGAACGTGTGCTGACTTGATGCTGGGGTCGAAGCGATGCACCTCACACCCACTGTTGGCCATGCTGAGCTCAAACTGGTTGTCATCGTTGCCTAGCCTATGTTAAAAAAAAAAAAAAAAAAAAAAAAAGTGCAACTATTAATGCAGCAAAAAGAACTACTAGTGAGTAGGATCTTCCGAGGATGAACAAACTAAACTTGAAGAAAATTCAAGCTCAATGCAGTATTAGAACTAATAGCTCCTCTCTAGGCAAGAACTAAACTACTTTTAACCAGGCTGATAACTTTCCCAAAGAGCTTTTCCTTAATTCAGAAGTTGAACAAATTTGTACAAAAGTAAATTAAACATTTGTGCTGTCATTAGTCATATTCATATTTTATGTTTATATATATTTCTCTATTTTCAATTTGCTTTTCCCTTGACAAGTTCACACTTTCCTTAGTCCCTGCTGCCCAAACCTCCAATAACCAAGCCATAAACAGAAGAGAAAATACATTTAAAATCTATGCAATACTACTTTGTAGAAATCTGGCATATTTCACATCACATCTGTCACCTGTTACAAACATGACCCACAGTGACCACCAGTACGGACAAGGCACAAGAACCAAATGCCTCTCCTTCTCTGTGGACAGGAAGACATTGATTAAAAAGAGCATATTTAAAAATAAGCACTTTACAACAGTAGCAGAGTTGTTACATAAACTTGAGAGAAAGATTGCTGCTAATTTGGTGAAGATCCCAAAGAAGAAGAAAAATTAATAACCCATTGAACAGCAGTATTCTCCCAGTCCCCACCTCAGCAAGAAGCGTTTTAAAAGGCTGTGCCATATTCCCACCTCCTACAGCCCAGTGGTTCACACAAGGTGCACTAAAACTAAAAAAATCTGGCATTTACCATTGCAGTCACACATCTGAACCACAGGCTTTCCCTACTCTATAAAACAGGATGTTCTCTTCATTCCCACTCCTCCAACCTTATTCCAAATGTGATTCAAATTATGCACTAAACATTAAACTTAAACAAAATTAAGCTGTTTGATGCCCACACATGCAGCACTGAGAAGAGAGATTTTTAAAAATCAGTTGTTCTGTAAATTGTACAACAGGGATTATTCACTCTATACTAACAGCACAGCATTTATCTGTTGTGCACAGACCACAACAGGGCAGTACTCTCAGGTGTGCTAACAGAGCACCCACTACACCACACCCCAGTTATCCCAAGCAACGGTGTGGGTCTGAAATAATTTTGGCTATTTGCATCAATATGTGAAACCTGACACATTTTAAATCACGTCACGCACTACGGTACGATGCTAGGCCAGCACTAAATGCATAGATGACATGCAGGTAAGATAAAATGAATTCAACTCATAAAACAAGGAAGAGCATTTGTTTAGGAAGTTACCAATATAGTATGACACTGGCTGTAATACTGGCTAAGCACACTGTAACAATATCCTAGAATGTTGTTTTCTCCTCAACCATATTCCCCTTCCCTGGGAAACAGGAGAAGACAGGGTGTGCAAAAATCGCGTAACATGCTTTTAAGAACACTAATTCACAGGATTCCAACCCATACAGTTGTGTGGGAGGAAAAGAGAGCAGTTTTCTTTTAATACATTCAAAACACATTAGGAAAAAAGTTCAGAAGTTAACCAAGTGAATCGACATGTTTGTTTGCATGTGGCTTTCTACAGAAGGGACAGCAATGGGCAAAGACCAGTGTAATCCCTTAGGAATGAGATGCTTGCTAAAAATGAAGAGCATGGGAATTGTCGAGGACAGTTACAGAATTAGTGATGAGCCCACCAGCAGCCAATGGCCACATGTGTCCGTGACATACTTCCAACCATTCCAGCTGGTACAATCCAGAGGGCCAGATGCTTCTGGTGCAGACAAACCTCAGGCTGCCTCCAAACAGATCACTGCTCATGTGGGCTGCAAAGGGAGCTTCACAGGGGTGGAAAACAGGAAAAAAACCCCACAGATGGGGGTAAAGATGGGCATGATGTATCTTCTGGCACTCTAGTTAGCAGCTCAAATTTATGCCTGAAGAGAGATCCAGCCAACAACAAATATATAAGAGAGAAAATAAGGTATTCTCCAAAGGAACTGTTCAAAAAATGCCTGGCCCACACGTGATCATTCAAAGGGATAATGCAGCATGAAAGACATAAAAAAAAATTAGGTCTCCTAAGAAAGATTTAGTTACTTAAAGAAAGACGTGTTACATAAAAAGGGATCATGATTTTAAAGGGAAGGTGTGGAGGTCATAGAAGACTAGCAAGGCCTTTCCTCGCCATCAGGAGAGAGCAGCTACTGCCTCCACCAACAGCAGAATAAACCATGCCGAAGAAAGTGACCTATTTTTCCCGTAAGGGAGCAGGGAGTCAGAGCTGGCCGCAGTGCCCTGCAGTGGGGGCAGAGGCGGGGGGCACTGCGGGCAGCGGGCACAGCACCCGCGGGGCCGCCCGTCCCCGGCTGCGTGCGAGCGCAGCGAGGGAAGGGCTCGCCGGGACCGCTGGCACCGCTCCCCGCCGGCAGCGGGGCAGCCACGCTGACCCGGGACAGCGCAGCACAGCGGGCAGCCGTGTCCCTTGGCTGTGCCCTGCTCCCAGGGTTCACCGAGGGTCACAGTGCACAGAGCCGCGCTCTCAGAATAGACACTGGACTGCGGCTTGCGCTGGGTGAAGCATCACACCGGGCCCTGCACCGCCCGGGAGCACCGTGAGGCCGAGTGGCACAAAAGCTGCTTTGTCTGCTCCAGCACAGCTCTAGTGGACACCTGTAGCTGATCCAGCCTGAAAACTGCAGGTACTCCAGCTCCCACAGTGACTACAGGACAGAGCTATAAACACACGCAAGTTAAGATCCAGCTTTCCCTTTCTCTGTTCCCACTCCTCCCCTTCTCTTTCAAAGGAAGATAACTGAGCTCAGCAGCTCAGAAAAAAACGAAGTACCCCCTGCCTGAATCCTAAAGCTCCTAGATACACTTTAGGATGCACCTGAAATGGCATTTATACTGTACTGCAGCAAGACTCTTTAAACCTCTGCTGGTAGGTTTCTGGAATCCTATTCACTTATGTTATCCCAGCTTGAGTGCCTGCCTGTGGTGTTTGTAACTGACTTACTTTAATCTAAGCAGATTTAGCACTAATAACCAGAGCTCACTAATGCATATTGCAATTATGTATCACACTGGGAAATCCTGTTCCCCAAGCAAAAGCATTGCTGCCTCCCAGTAGTGGAAGCAACTAATACTAATCTAAAAAGATCCCCAGATGTTCCAGACCCTGCTTGCTCCCATTCACAAGTAACATCTTCTATAGCATTCAAGGAGGCAAAGCCTAAGCAGCATGTCTTATTCCAGTTTTAATGATATATGGATTTAATTCAGGATTCCCAGTAGCACTCCCACTGAACTTTCACATTTGTCCTCCATCCATCCTCTCTGCAGAGAATGCTCTTCATTTGAAGCAGCTGCTCCTCATTTGCTCTTTATGAAACATATGAGATAACAAAAATCTTTAAAAGGGATTTTTGCCTTAGAACAAAATTACTTTTCTGTCTGTCATACACGAAAGGAAGTGAGTCTGAGGGGAAGAATTATGCAGTAATGAGCTCCAAGGGTTGTAGAAGTAAACTGGTGGATTTAAGACTGTTTCTCTGTAACCTCAAGTACTTCCCTTCTATTTTTCAGCTGTTTCATATGATGCATCCTGGTTGGTTACTTACTGCATGTGTGTATCTGAGGACTGATGGGAGAGCTGACATAAATTTTGATCTCTGCTGAGCCCTAGTGCTCCATCACTGCAGAAAATCTGGCACTTGTGCTCCCTGGACCATACACAGAACAGCACCACATACAAAGCACTGGTATACACACACTAGCTCAGTTTTGCTGAAAACCATTAGCAAAATATTTCAGTGCTGGTCAGCTTCATGCCTAATCTGCACTTCCTAGCACAGATTAAATCAACTCAGCATTGTGCCTACTGTACAATTCAACAAAAATATCATTCTCAATGCACACTTGCTCCTTAACAACAGGGAAAAAGGCCATCAACACAGGAGCTCAGGTCTAATGTTAATGATCATGCAGCTTGAAGGGCAAGGTCTAGATTAATTACACTGAACTTTGAATACTTTGCCAAGACATCTAAAATCAGCAGCCACCTTATCCCAGACTTCCACTATAATAAAAGGAAAGCTACACCTACCTCCAGAATGCTATTTAGCTTAGCTGATTTTCCACCTGAATGTGCTTGCCTCTCCCTGCTGACTACTAGAAGGGCCCTCAGGCAATAACTCAGTACTACAGTCAGACAGTAAAGTCTGGAACTGAGCATAGGGTAACAGCATCTCTCCTAACTTTTATAGGAATATGAAAAGCTGAGAAGAAAAAAAAAGCATTAAACCTCTCTCTTGCATTAATGCCAGGTAAATATAATTTGAAATATATTGCAAAGAACACTCAGAAAATAAGAAGCAACAGTAGTCAAGAGAAATCTTCTCTCTGTATATGTGATTTGTCTCTAAGGGATCATGTTCTTGTTCTGCCATAGAGCAGTGCTGCTGAACAAAACCTGAGAGCACCTCCCTCTCAGAGGAGCTGGGTCTTTACAGCTCAACCATCTCAACCGAAACATAAACCCACCCAAATTAACCAAAACCACTCCCTTTGACTAGAGGGCACCCCGCCTCCCCACCGAAGTCACTGGAGGTGTTACCTGCTGTGTACTAACGGCTGAGAAACGCTACCCCGGCACGGCTCCTTGCAATCCACTCTTTGTAAACCCACAGCAGCAAAGCCACAAAGATAAACTGCACTGCTTTAAGGGAGGTGAAACCTTTCAGTACACCGCTACCCTAAAGCTGCCTCCCAGGACAGCAAGTACGGTTTTATTAGGCAGCCCTACGTGGTGATCTGTGTGAAGTGAGCTCCACATCCCAGCGACTGTTCTCCTAATGGACCTGTGTGCTGATGGCCTGATGAACTCTGAGGAATGACCTCCCTCATCCTCCTAGGAAATAGAATGTTTTATTAGTAGGGAAACAGCCTGCATGTGTTGTTTTGCTAGCTGTGAAAGCACTTGTTCTGTGAAGAGTGAAAACATCACTCTCAAGTGCTGTAAATATCATAAACAATGCAAACACTTCAAAGTAAAGCCACAGCTGCCTTTATCACCATCACTTGGGTACATGTCACTCCTGAGTGTTGAGCAAACACTCTCACATATGGAAATATACTGTTTCATCCCAGAGGTTATTAATGAAGTTTTGTAAGTAATGCTGCTGAAAGCCCCGGCAGTTATGCAATTCATCTCTGCTCAAGGGAGATGCTGTAGGCTTCTCAGCTTACCTCTGATTTCCATCTTTCTCTATATGAACTACCACTCACAACTCACCATCAAGCAATTTGTTTTCATACCAATATTAGAAAGGCAAAGGAAAATAAAGACCCTCATGGAGAAAGCTTTTTTCCCTAAAAATGAAGTTTACAGAAGCACATCAACACATGATAAACACACCTGAACAAAGTTTATATTCCAGATGATAACCTTGCTGCAGCCCGTTGTATTTATAGCACTTTTTGAAGCTACTTGCCATGAAACAATATCCTTTCTTTTAAAGAGAGCACTTACCCAAGTGAATAGAGACGGCATTGCTTGCTTCTGATTCGATGGATGAGGCTAAACCTCTCATCAAGACAGATTGACCAGGGCTTTTTTGTGGTTTCAGAGTACCCTTTCAAGCTGTTCAGGTTCGTGTGTTCACATGAAATCTGTTGAAATCAAAGGATATTTCATTTTAAGACAGGACTTTTAATTTGTTTTTAATTTGCCTTCTCAGGGAGAAGTGGAAAAAAGAAAAATGTTCATTGGTTTACTTTAAGTCTTACTGTCAATCTGAGACACAGCTACAAAGATTTGATGATTTTTTTCCTTGTTTGTCTGTTCCGCTTGGTGAAATTTAAGGCTTACATAACTCCCCAGAGAGCAAAGCAGTTTGAAAAGCAAATAATTAAGCATTAGTACTATACCCAAATTCATTTTTTTCCATGATGAAAAGATGTTTCAGCATTCAAATGTTTAATTTTTTTTTCTTTTCAAACCTTGGAGTGGATTCTGCACCCTGAACAATGCTAAAATCAAGACTGTAATTACGAAGTTGCAGTGTCTCTGCAATGTGTACCTTACTCAGAGTGTCCTGGATCTCAGCTCCAGAAGGGATTTAATCATTACCCCAACACATGCCCTCTCCAACAACAAAGGGATTTAAGCAAGCGCCTAACTAAATGCAGGAATCATAGCATGTGTGTCTATGCTGAGCTGGCTTGGACATGTAGAGTCCAAAGCCAGGATAAAAACCCTGCAAAAGAAGAGATAGAGACCCTGCAGGGAGGAGCACCGTAAGTCAAAGGCCTTGGACAGACCAAGAAAGCAAAGACTGAAAATGCACTGGTTTCATCAGAAACCTGGACGTGTCAAAAATCACTGAGGGGTGAAGTCAGCTTTGCCAGCAGCTGAGCAGCAGCCTGGAACAGCCAAACCCACAGCGACTGAGCCAGCAAAGCCACAGCCCTGCGAGTGACACCCTACAGAGAAGCCTCTGCCTGCAGCACCAGCTCTGCCTGTCCATCCAGCAGCTCAGGCCAGCCTTTCACCCCCAGGCCACACTCAGCTCCACTCCTTCTTCCTCCAAATCCACTCTGGAAAAGGCAGGCACAGAGCTGGAGAGTGCAGCATCCTTTCCAGCACACAGGAGCCAGAGTGCAGCAGTCGATGCAGAACTGGTACAATCCGTACACCTCTCGCCGTAGCAGTAATGAGGAGGCAAGGGGAAGCAGAAGGAAGCACCAAAGCTGTGGCTGCTTCTGCCCAGGAAAGGCTGCACTGCTCTGCACCAGCCTCAGCATCCACAGCTTGTTCTTGAAGGGCTTCTCAAACCACACAGCCCAGTCATCAAAGTCAGGGGTTGCAAGGCACAGGCTGCTCTTAGATAAGAAAGCAGAGACCAAGAAGAGCTGCAAGAACCCAGCTGAGCCATCATGATGAAAAGTTGTTCTTTGGGCCCAGTACCAGCCCTAGCTGCAGGAATGGGAGCTGGCACTGTCAGAAAGTCAGCAAATAAAATGGTGGAAAGGACAAACCCAGGTTAAATATCAGTCCAGAATATATCTTGCTCCTTTCCTTCCTCTAAAGCAAACTGCAGAGGCTCAGTTCTCAATCTTAGCCAAACTAAAAAGAGCAGCTCTGGTCCCACCTGGAACCACAGAAATGAAATAATTTTACACAGAGGTGAGAGTAAAACCTGGAACCCAGCCTTTAATGTGACAGGCACTCTCCACCATGTACCTTATAATAAGTAAATAAAACTCTCATTCTTTAAGAAGTGTATGCTCTGAAAGATCATTACCTGGAGCTTTACATTCAAAGGGCTGCACACTGCATCACCACCTCCCTTCTCCTGCTTGGCTCACAATTCCCATGGGAAATTCAAAAAAGCAAATACAGCATCTCTCCATGCTGTTCCCAGGATTCACTAAGTTTTCAGCAATGATTTGCACTGCACCCCACTACCCATTTCCCTTCAGTCACATAACAATCAAGGAATAAATGGCACTGCAATAATAAGCACTAATTTAAGACACAGAAGAATAATGTACTCTCTACAGAAAACTAAGATCCTGCAAAGCTGCCACTTAATTGACTCATGGCATTATGAGCAATTACAACAGTTTGAAGCAATTTTAACAGCTCTTGCTACTGAATAGCTCTTGCTATCAAAAAACAACAACTCAAAAAAAAAAATCAAACCCTGAACCTGCCTTTAGCACCATCATCAGTCTGTTGCATAATTTACTGATGCACTGAGCTCACATCTTCTTGTGGGCTTCTGCTCACTCCTATCATACAAACACCATCACCAGAAAGATGCTTCTTCCGATCATGAAATATCAGCACTGAAAATGCTTTTTCTGGCCACACCTTGACCCTGCTGACATGGCACCTTCCTGCTCCAGCAGTTTGAGTGATTCTACACTAATGGCATGAGGCTGAACTTAGGCACAGCAATTAGTAGACACTTGCTCAGCGAACAAGGAAAATGGCATCCCAGGCTTATCTATGTAAGCAGGATGCAATTTTTAGAAGTGCTCATACCCATCATGGTGTTCTCTCATCAGTTACTCATCTTGTAACATCTACCAGCTCAGGAACAGGAATCCCTCTCATTTCTTGTTTTCACTTATGTTTATTCCCCGAACCAGGGTCAGTTACTCTGGGAATGAAACTCCTTGCTGAGTGTGTCAAAAGCAATAGACTCTCTGTTAATTGATGTCCTTGTAGGCTTTGACCCAACTAGTGGAGTTTAGCAGCATCTGCCACTGTTTATTAAGTCACTGAGATGAAGGATGTTTTCAAACTTAATATATCTGCCACAGTCTAAACTTCTGTACAACAAAGCAAGCAGTCCTACACACATCTCTTGCTGTCCCCACATGCATCGTCTTGCCTCCTGCCTTCTCAGTGCTGGCATGAGTGGCAGAAGAGATGTCATTTTATTAAGAATCCAGCCAGGGGTACCCACAAGCTAGAGAATACATGAACACCCTGCTATCCACTTTTTTAGAGGTGTTTGAAATTAATCTCAGCCTTGAAAGCACTGCATCAACAAAGAATTTCATACGTGAATGACATTTCAGTGATGTTGGCACCTGGGGCTTTTTGCTGTTCTTCTGTGTAAGTAATGATGCTGTCAACTTTGTATTCAAGGGTCAATTGCTGATAGACCTGGGTACCAAAACCAGCTGCCCTGTTGGAATTATGAGCATCCAGCACCTTTTCCATTTTTTTATTACAGGAAATGCGCACGCTGATGCTGTTGTGCGTAAGTCATGCCTCTGTTAAGATATGATGGCCCAATTTCCATGTATGCTGAATGCTGGAAGTATCCATCAACACAATCTGGATTTGGAAATGCCATATTTTTTAAAGCACATAAACCCACTAATTTCCATGGCTGTTGTTTTTGTCCTGAATACATCAAGATTCTATTGGTATCATTGAAACAACTTGTCCAAGTTAGGGTCTGATGCCTTGTTCTCATTTTACTGGGAACCTCAAATGCCTCCTTTTGAAGTAAAATGAGCCTGGTTATCATATTATGATTGAGAGGTGGAGTGGTTGAATACACTCTCTTGATACAGAACGCTCTGTATTTTTCCATCTGAGAGGGAGAGAGGGGAGAGAGAGAGAGAGAAACACCACATCTAGAATTTCAGTCATATCATACTCCTGTCAGGACATAAACCCATTTGGAAGTAAGTAACATGGAAAAAATGCATTCTTTCTAACATGCATTTTTGACCTTTATATTCATGTTGACCATCAGTGCTAGATTAAGCAACTTTAGAAATAAATCAGTTTCAAAAAAAGTTTGGTGTGAGGTTAATTCCTTAGATATGAGGGAATAATCTATGCCAGGCAAAGTGTTTTCTAAATGGAGACTGAAACAAAAAACCTACCTGAGAAGTGCTAATGTACTTTAGGAACCTTGAGGCCTCATAGTTGAGGGAAGGTGTTGGACTTGCCCATGGTTGTAGTTCAATATGCCATCTTACAGTCTGTAAAACAAAGTAAAACAAAAAACACCTTAAAGGCAGTGCAAGCATAAATTAAAAGGGCTAATAAACGAAGGACATTTCATTTCAAACTAAAAGTTTCCTGGGGGCTTGTCTACACATGAAAAACATTTCAGAATAAAGCAGGGTTTCGACTACAATGAAAAAGCATTTAACTATAATTTATAATGATCAGCTTTGAAAGCAAATGCAGGTAATTCAGAAACAAAGTGCTCCTCATCCAGGATACATGTGTTAACCCAGTTATTCTAGGACACCCAAGTAAGCTGTGAGAAATGCATGAAAAAAACTAACATCCAAATAATCAAATCCTACAGCAAAACATCTGAAAAAAGTGATATCATTTTAATTTCATATCTATCAGGTATCTCTGTTTGAATGTCCACCAAAACAAGAACTTGGATTGCAAACACTAGCCACCAAAGGAAACCCCTGTAAGCAGCCTGATTTCTCTTTTAAGATCTCAATTTTATGGATAAACAAGCTTTTAATGGGCTTTGAGAAAAGTCCTCTTCTTCTCCTATGCTTGCCTGACAGGTATCCCAGAATTCTTTGTTTCCCTGAAAAAATATAGGTGCGGCTGCCTGTAGCCCTACTGCTTCTCATTTTCATAGCCCCAAGGAAGCAGCTTTGCTGGGTGCTTTCTGAGCTCCCTCAGCTCTGAACCTCAGGGATCCTGTCAGCTTTTCCAGAAACACTTCCCACATAGACAGAGTGGGACAGAAAAGGTCTTTCAGACACGTGCTTGCAGAGCAACAGGGCTCTGTGCTCCCATCTGCGCCACCTCCTCCAAATTCTGCCCGCTGTCACGCCAGGAGGTTTAGACTTGTCATCTCTTGCCCTCAAGTAGATAAAAATACAAGCACGGTGTTAAGTTGTACTAAATCAAGATTGATTCCTCGTGGCTTTTCATCTTCAGGCACCGTAACTCACTTCTACAGTTGGGCAGGTAGTATCAAGCTTCCCTTTAATCATCCTCAATTAACTGAGCTTCCAGAATTGACAGCATGGGATTTCTCCCTCAAAGGCTCAAGCTGGCATTCAATAAAAAACAATCAGAAACCTCACTCAGGATTCTCACAGGACTGTATTTCAGACAAAGCCCTGGAAAACATGTAGGAGATAGCAATTAGCTGGAGAGGATGGAGGCAGACAAGTGAGGTGAGGCACTGAGCTCCCAGACAGGACTGGTCTGTGGCACCAGAAGAGCCAGCACATTGACAGCAGGGATCCTCTGATGCCAGAGAGGAACGCAGAAAAGACAAGGTACAACTAGAAAAAAAAGATTATTAAAGAGGACCACCAGAAGAGATGGCGTTTGCCTTGAGCTGGTATCACGAATTGATATTTTTGCAGCCTAAGTAAACACTGTCTAGAGTGACTGTGAGCCAGGAGGTCTCTATGAGGTTTATTGCTCCTTTAGGGGTTGTTTTTCAGATTTGTTGTGGGGCTTGGGTTGCAGTTTGGTTTTTTTTTGTTTGTTTGTTTGTTTGTTTGTTTGTTTTGTTGGTTGGTTGATTTTTTTTTACTGTAAAGAGATGCTGAAAAGGATATTGAGATTTTTTTCTCTCCCCTAGAAGAAGACAAAAGCAGCATTTCTCACCCTGAAACTTCCTGCCTGCAGCAAACTTGGACTCCTGGAAGCCTATATACAGCATGAGCCTGGAAGCATGCTAGCAAGGCAGCTCTGCAGCAGCATGTTCCCCTGACCTCTGCTTGCAGCAGGCAATCTGCAAACAGTGAACAGCAGGAGGATAGGTGCACACCAGGGAGGGAAATGCGTGTAATCTTTCAGAATGAGTCACAGTTCACACGGCTGAATAACGTTTGCAATGACAGGAATGCTGCTGTTTCAACAGGCTTGAAAGCTGAAATGAAAATTAAGACTGACAATCGTTTTCAGGGAACAAAAAAAAAAGAAAAAAAAAAAAGAAAAAGGAAAATAACCAACAACAAAAAACCAATCAAACAAACAAAAAAAAAAACCAAACCAAACCAAAAAAAACCCCACCAACCACCCAGATACCTACACATCTGTGCCCAGTTATTCTGAAATCTATTTGTGTGAGAAGTAGCTCATTAAGTAGAGGAATTGCAGGGTGGCCATTGTGGACTATTCAGCAAGAATACCTTCTGCACAGAGTTGACAGGGAAGAAAAAAAAATCTCTATAATGAACCACATGAATGAGGTTCTTTTTCAGCAGAGTGCAATGTCCAAGAGGCACTGCAGCTTACACTCGGGTTCTTAAAATCTTAAAGACGATAAACTGCCTTTCCACTGATTCCAAACTGTTGATAAACACATGAAAATGAAATAAAGAACCCAGTGACTTACTAATGTAGCCTCACTGAAAAATACGAGGAGGGGAAAGAGGGGGAAAAACAGAAAGAGATCAAGCTTTTGTATAGCCTTTAAATTTAGGAGCACTACATAAATGCTACTTTTGTGACAGAGATCAGACCCGAGGCTCCTGTTTGACGGCAATGCTTTTGAATAGCTTCTACAAACTTCACACTTGGTCCCTGCTCCTTAGGAAGAAACAGCCTATTTCCATTCACTAAGGAACACACAAGAGAGTCCTGTTCCTAACACCTCCTAAACATCCCTGCAAGGTGCCTCAAAAGCTGCCTTACAATAGGATTCAGACAATGGATGGGGGTGAAAATCCAGGACATCTCTTGGACCATGTGCATCCCCCCAGAGAGTAACTCCCAAATGTCAGTGATGCGTTTTGGGTACGTTCAGGAATACAAAATATCCTCCTGAAGGAGCTGTTCCATAGGTATACTGGTAGTCTGGCAAACATCTTTTGTTTATAGTTTTCCAGGTAATTTTCAGCCTGGTTCATAGTGTTTCCATGTAAGACTTCTCAAATAAACTCTACAGGTGCTTTGTGAAAATCAGGTTTATCCCTGATAAAAAAACAATCCTTATTTGAGGAGTTTCCCCCTCTCTTGACTTTGCAATTTTATTTACTCAGAGGGAACCTGACTGTGGCATCATGATTTGGATTTTCTCACCTGTCTCATGGAAATCTCTAGAACGACTGAGAGCAGGTCCCTGTGGCTGCTGAACAAACAGGCTGAGGAGCAGCTCCTTTCATAGAGGGCTTTCCAGCAAGAGGAGCAGAGCAGCTACTACTGCCCAGATTATACAGCTCTGGATATGAAATTCAGACAGACCCTCCCAAGGCTGCCCAGGAGGAGCCAGAAAATGGCTTCAGACAATCTGCATTTTTGCCTATCACCATGGGTGTGCTCTCTCCTAGGGTGAGGACTCATCCAACCAGATGCCATGACTGTGTTTCCCAAACATCAACATATCCCTATTCCACAATACAAAGAGATCACAGTACCTGGAAAGTTACAATGCCACTTTAAAAAATCATACCAAATATCTTAAAGTATCCCTCTGTGTACAGCTTCACTTACAGACACATTAACTGAAATTAGCATCATCAGGAAAATCAATCTTCAGCAGGACTTTACCACAAGCACTGGTCACACACTGACTTCAGCTACTCCTGAAGGGTAATGGATATCCAGAAACTGTTATTCAGAGTGCTGAATTTCCACCACATGAGATAATGACAGAGAAAAGAAAATCTTAAAGCAATGCCACTGCTTTCTTAGGAAAACTAGGATGCATTTGATAGTCTTGATTTTTCTTCCAGGTACTTCACACTTAAGAATAAGGACTGCTGTTTCCTTCAGATCAATCTGACAGTAATCTGCAAAGACATCTCTCTGGAGACAACTTTTTTCTAGATTTTTTTTCCCCCTCATAGCCATCTGTGATAGTCATTTGATAATTCCCTTAATAACCTGTAGTATATATGTGATATACTTTAAAAGGACTGTCATTTAAAATCCATCCTAAAAAATCTGAAATCGTAATAAAATTTAAATCAAAATGTGCAAAGGGCTCAGAAACCAGCAGGGTAAAAATTGTAGGTCTGCCAAATGTTTGGCTTTTCCAGCCTAAACTTACTACAAATCCTTAAATTCTTTCCAGACCAATACTAGTTTTAGTGCACTAATTCAGAAAGTCCAACCCCTTCTTTCCCTTCAGCTTACATTTTAAAAGGAATTAGTAAGTTTTTCATATTTCCATCTTTTTAAACTCAGTAGCTGTTTTCTCCCCCTTTTAATCTCCTTCCTTTTCAGCAGTCAATTAAAATACAGAAACCTATTAGCCACTTTGGAAACAAAAATTTGGGAATCCTATTGCCCTGCCAAGCTCTGTTGCTTCCAAAGAAGAAACAAAAGACTTGTCAATATATACACAGATGTATTAAGCAAATCCTCTGATTAAATCATGCAACAGTTTAATTTTTTACATCTGAGGCAGGACCAAATGTGAGTGGAAATAATTTGTGGCAATAAATTCCATCAAGAACCATAAATATTTGCTAGCCATAGAAACAAATGACATACACATCTTCATCTCCAGTTATTCTGTCTGTACCCTGTGTACAATCACACTCAGCAGAACAGAACCTGCTCGTGGGTGAAATTTTGCCAGGGTTTTATCAGTTTGAAAGGCAATGCATGGGATTCAGATTCAGAATGCAAAACTTCAGACATCTACATGGCAAATTTATTAGATTGCATTCCTGAAGGCTTGCCCTTGTGAGAAGAGATTGTCCCCAAATACTATTTACAGAGTTTGCACATCATTTTGTCTGTGGTCCCTCTCAAGCACCTGTGGCCTTCAGCATATTAGTTTGTGGTGGTATTACTGTTTGGGGTGTTTCCTGAATTCGAAGTCCCCTAAATAGTGAAAGCTGTGTGCTGCAGCCCACACAAGCCCTGGCTCTGCAGGACACGCCACTGGCGCAAAGCCTGCTAAGGGGAGTGGGAGGGCTGGAGGGTGGAGGCAGCCAAACCTGGCACACTGCTCCTCTTGCTGACAGCACAGAGCAGCTCCAGCAGCAACGAATCCCTCGTGAACACCCACGTTTAGTTTCAGAGGCAATTAGCTGGGTGACTCCCAGGGAGAGCCAGGAGGGAAGAAACACTGGTGCACGCAGACAGCCATCAACGAAGCTCCCACAGGGAGCTAAGGGGAGCTAAGTTATTTGACAGGACAGATGAGGCAGACAGGATCTGTAAGGGAATGATTCATCTCACTAGAGAGTAGACATATAAAATACGTAAGGTGAGTCAAGCACTGGAAAAGTCCATGTCTCTGCGTGACCTGCAAAGGAAGCCTGAAGGATGGGCTCAGGAACACTTACACCACAGACCCTCAACATCACTGCAAGAGAAACTCCAGACCAGACATTCATACACCCCATGCTGCAGATAAACATGCATCTTAGAGGGCTGAGCCTACTCTTCAGCTGTGAGCCTAAAGTAATATTTCATTGCATTTTATTCCTCAGCAGGGTTGAGTAATTTCAAATGTTTTATGTTTGGAGCAGCAGTACGTGGCACAAGTAAAACAAACTCCACCTCAAAGCAGAGGTATCTGTAGGAAAGAACAAGTATGCCTTCAGCCTTGGCACAGACCTCTTTGAGAAAGGTCAATTCATACAGTCCCCTTTAGCTAAATGTAACCAGCACCATGAGGGCTCACAAGACACACACTCGTAAAACCCTGCTGCCTTACATCGTTGATTTAGGAGTAGCAGGGACACACACAGGCTCAGTAAGCTGTAATTTAAACCACAAAGTGACTGACTCCTATTTAAAGATTTGAGTGAATTAATTTCCAACACAACTGGCTTTATAGATATTCCATCCCTATATATCTGAACTGTTTCTTTCTTTTCTCTTTCACGTTACTATTATTTTCTTTTTTTTCTTTGCAGTTTGGCTTTCTTAAACACATGAGGCTTTCTCTTAAGAAACCATAATGCAAAACTTGCTAATACACTCCTCCTCTGCATGTGTGTGCCCGTATTGAGAGAAAAGCAGTGAGTTCCCTCTGAGGCATCAGGCACTGAGGAAATCACAGGGAAAAGCAGCTGACACCTAGTCCTGCAGCCACCTCAACTTAGAGTTTCCACTCCAACAGTGAAACTTCCACATATTTCACGAAGTCCACAATGGATTGAAAAAAAAAATACAAGAATTCTTTCTATTTCTCCATGTTTCTACTTTTCTGAGTTTATCTAAGGCAGAGACATCTCTGACACCACTGCACACACACACACAGAGCCTTCTCCATACTCAGTCACCGCCAGATTGCTCTGTCCTCCACATGCACCACATTGGAGCAGTGCAAAGAGCAGGACACAAAGGGAGTCCCTCCCCCAGGCAAACTCCAGAGCTGAAAAATCTGCAGTGTGTTACAGAATCACAGAATGGTCTGGATTGGAAAGGATCTTTAAATATCACCCAGTACAACCCACTTCCATGGGACACACATTCCACTAGGTCAGGTTGCCCTAAAAAACCCCCAGTATTGCCTCCAGTACAGACTCCTGATGGACACCACTCATTACTGGTTTGTCATTTAGACACTGAGCCACTGACTATAACCAACTCTTTATCCATCTCTCAGTCCATCCATCAAATCAATGTCTTTCCATTTCAGCCACGCTGTCTGTGCCTAAACAACTCCATGTTTTAACGTGTCTTCCAGGAGGATCCACTCATGATCTTATCCAAAGATTTGATGTTGGAACAATAGGCTGAGGAACAATAGCTTTGTGCCAAGATAAGCAAGCAACGTGTCACACACACAGTCCAGCTTTCCCACACAGGAAGGCTGCTCAGGAAATAAATACTGCCTGTAGCAAACAGTCCTGTGGCAAGAGTGCTTTCTGCATTAATGAATGTGTGTCTTAAATTTAAATGGGTTTCCAACATGATCTTTATATGGAGAATTCCATGTCTGGATGTGTGTGTTTTATTTTATGGAAGAGGATGCTCTTAAGTCTCTCCTCATTCTCTGTGCATCATGTTTTCCAAGTCTCTGCAGTGCAGGACACATTTGTCTGCCTGGGAGCAGGATGTGAGTGCTGCAAGAGTCAAGCTAGGAAGTTGCAAACATCACCCAGAGGGCTCCACTTAAAAGCAGTTTATCAGCACTTGCTTCACGAGGCTGCAGTTTGCACCAGTAAGTAAAACTCTTAGACTTAGCAGGGAAAAGGACAAAAAGGCAAAGTTTTACACTGAAATGAAGAAAACTATTTTCTGACTTCAATTCTCCTTAGAAAAGCTTTGAATCACTGCATGGTAATTGAAACTAAGAGTCTTTACTCTTGTAGAGCAAATCAGCCTGCACACAGATACATAACAAACCCTGAAAAGGCACCACTCACCAAGCACTTCACCTCTGCTTTCCTTTTGTTAATACTGATGTTTATTTTCTGCTCCTTTTGCTTCTCATTTCCCATCTGATGGTGTGAAACAAATTACTGCTCCGGAGGGAACTGCTGCACTTACCTGCAGGTGAGCTGCATTAGTGACCTCCATGCAAAACACCATCAACTTCAATGTCCTGGGAGGTTCTGCGTTTCACACACAAAGCTCACACTCAGGCTCTCTCCAACTCTACTTTCAGGTTTGTGTCTTTTCCCCTAAATAAGTATCTCATTAGAAAAGCATGCATGCCATTCACTTCAAAAAAGGATGCTTGCCATTCACTTCAAATCACAGAAATTCCATCACTTTAAGGATCACGAAATGGATTTGGTGAAATAAAGAGCAGCTGCCAAAATTAATATGAGGAAGTCAGATCTGTAGAGGAATTTAGATGAGTAATGCTCCAATGAATTAAAATAGTACCCTTGAATACCCCAGGAAAGGGTATTGAGAACTCACTTGCCAGGTTTACATTAGCCACTGTGGACACCTCTGTAAATTCACCATCACCCTGAGTGCAGGTTTGGGACTTACAGGAAGCAGGGTTTCAGAAGACTTGCCAAAATATTAATTTGGAGGTACTTATGAATTCAGAAACCATTGCATCTAATTCATAATTTACACAGCATAACTACCACTCCTCATTACCTCTGAGGAATAAATCCACTGCAGCCAAAGGATCAGGGGCTGCAGGGGTAGGAAAGGGCAGTGCTGCACGGAGGAACCTCTCCCCAGACATTCAAAGGTCCCCAAAGACTAACAGCTCTGCCACTGGGAATCCTAGGAACATATGGGAGAAATACACATTTATTAAAAGAGAGATTGATTTTACTCTAAGAGACACACAGCTTTGAAAATAGCCAAGTGAGATTTCTTTGCTGTGGTTCCAAAGTAAAATAAATAAATTGGGCAGCAGCATTCCAGCGCTATCCAGAGGCTGACAGCATGGTAATATATCTAATGGAGATAAAACCAGGAGCCAGAACAGATTGAAATTTATGGAAGTAAATTCTCAAAACTGCTTAAGCAGCTCAGTCAGCTGAATTCCTTCCAGTGCCCATATGCCTTTGCCAACATTTAAGCGTAACAGCAAGAAATAGATACAGCAACTACTGGTCACCACTTGTCAAATTCAGTTTCTGCTAAGCAGAGGCAAGACCATGGTTTCAGCCTGTATTCATAATTGCTTCAGTTGAAGTGTTCTGGCTGAGAAATATGGAGATGTCATAATCCATACAATAAGGGGAAAAAAGCTATTTTCCTCTAGGTTGACTTTGCTGCAATATTTAAACCATAGAATACAACAAACAGAATTCACCAGTAAATACTCAGCTGGCCAGATAAGCTGAGTTTACTTTGTGCAACTTCCAGCACTCTAACTGTGATTTACATATAGGGATGCCTCTGGCAGCCTATCCACTGACTTCAGAGACTCTGCCTGAGGCTAAGAACTGGGGGAAAAGAAGGTGCTTTTGAGTAAAACTATTGCTTTCACACAAATAAGAGCATTTCACACTTGTGCAGCCTTCTCTCTCATCCAAGCGGAATGCAAATGTCTAAACAGAAACGGTCCACCACACCTTTTAGACTGAAGGGAGAGATGAAGCATCAGAAAACCCCTTCCACTTCACCTTCCCCTCCTGGGTAAGTACCAGGACAACCCTCTGTGCCCAGGGAGCAGGAGAGGGCAATATTTGTCACTATACATCTATGATCTCATAAAGCAAGTAAATATCAGCTCTTATCCATGGGTAAATCAAAAGGCTGAGTAACTTCTACGGGTATTTGGATTTCAGAGCGTAAAACCCTAAGGTAAGATGGACAGAACTTACAACAGGTACTGAGGGTACTGCTATTTCAACCCACCATCAGTTCACTTGGTCAAATTGGGTTTTAGTGGATAGCCAGGGAAGACTGAAAAAGCCAAATTTCACTTTTTTCTTCTTTAACTCCTTATTTCACATAAGTATTAGATAATGGAGTTTCACAGAATGAAATTATTCTAGCTTTAAACATATTTCCTTTCTTTTAAAAATACATTTATGGATTAGTGCCCTTAGTCTAGAGCTATGTAAAAGTCTTCCAAATAAAATTAGTGCCCTTATTCTAGAGCTATGTAAAAGTCTTCCAAACAAAATAAAACTTTGTTGGGCAAGTAGTTCCCTCTGTCTAGAAAGGGAACAACGGCTGGCTTACAAATTGTTAGGCTTTTAAGTACAAAATTATACACTTAATTTCCAATCTATAGAGAAGAAAATCAAGCTCATTTCAAAGCACACAAATTTGAAATATTTTTTGTTCAAGACAGGTATAGAACCAAGCATCATAATCCCATGGATGACGGGCTTGGGAAAATATGTACCATACAATTTAATCAAGGATATTTTCCAGTGTTTTATCAGTAATTCTGAGCATTATACAGATAAAGTACTGAAAACCTACATGGTTTGACCCTGAACTCGTGATGCACCCAGAATTCCCACGGATTTCATAATGAATAATAATTGAAAGATCAAACCATTAATCGAGACATCTAACGAAGAAGAAACACATCAGCTCAGCAGCAACCAATTGACACATAATTGCTTTTTGTTTAATTTTCTCAAAAGAGGGAGGGAAAAGGAACACAACGTTGTTGCTTCACCCTATTCTGGATGAAACACAGTTCACTTCTTTGGACGTTTTAGTGCTGCAGAACAACCATGAGGAAAGCCCAAAAAGAGACAGGGCACTAGTATTAAAAATTTGGGGATTTTTTTAGACAGCTCCTACCCTGTGGTGTCTATCTATTGGATAAATCTCACTCTTCCACTACTGCCATGCACTCTGCAGGGAGCAGGAAAGATTGGGAACTGATTCCTATCATTCTAAGCCTTCTAAGTGGCAGATATTTTCTAACATTACATACCATATCAATAGACACTACCATCTCTTTCCCCTAGCATTTTAAACAGTGTCTCTTTGTAAAATATGAAAGAGGATGCTAAAAAAAGGGCTTTAAAGCTCCCAGTTGATTATTTGACTTAGCTAGCTGCTAGGAGAGGAATGAGGAAGAGGGCTGGGGATGGATGAGGCCAAGAGGGGGAGGACAACAGCAGCAACAGCAACTCCGTGATGTTAATGTCTGCTGGTTCTAACATAATTTTCAAATGCACACCTTTCCCAACCAGGTCCAGCCCCTGCCATATCACTGATATTTGCTTCTCTGCAGTTAATTTATTCTTGGCTAATTTTCCCCAGCAGACCAATATGTCACACACACACACACACACACAGAGACACTCAAAAAGTGACCTACTTCATCAAAACTAATAGTAAGAATGTATTTTTACCAATATTCCTAAGACAGACAAGTTGCCTATCAGGGTCTTGCAGGCGTTTCCTTGCTAAGCTCGCAAGCCCCACCAATTTGTCTTCCACATGCCAAGAAGGACAGAGGTTTTAATTCCTTCAGTTTGCAGAAGACACAAGGTCAGTCCTGGAAAGAACCCAGAATTCTGTCTCTTCCAGAAGAGCTCACAGCACTGCAACTGAAGCTGCATCTGAAATCTATCAGAAAGTGGAACCCAAAGCAAATTTCAGTGGGTCACTTGTTAAATGAGCTGTTGGTTAGCTCTTTCTTCTGCAAGCACATAAACCCAGAGGTTCTCTGTATAAAATCTGAAGCAGTTGGCTTGACCTGACAGTCCCGAGAGACTTCAAAAGCCAATGTCCCTCTGCAAAGTCCTCCTGGTCCTACAGTGCCAGAGACAAAAGAAGCACTCATTGCCTGATGGGGAGAGGTGGCAGCAGGAATGATGTTTCTCACAAGTACCCAAGATACGGGATTTGCAAAGCCAGAATAATTCCGTTCTGACTTTCAAAGAACTCTGCAAAGCCATTTTGTTCCAGTCTGCAAAGCAAATGGAGAGGCCTTTGGTGAGAAGTAAAATTTCTGTCTCCTAACAGCTGCTACAACTACTACATTTATCATAACACAAAGACACAAGGAAAGGTTTATTTATTTTATTTATACATGTGTCAGAATGGACATAAATTACAGCACTAGTTATTAAATGTTGCAAAAAATCAGTAAGAGAGCAAAATTATCACTAAGGACTTCCCCCAGAACCACAGCCAGGGCTTGTGCTTTTCAAGGGATCAGCAAAGACCCCAGGATACCCCATCCACCCACTCTCTGACAGTGCAGTTCTTGAGCATTTGCAGCCAGAGCCTTTTCTGGGGGCACCTGAGCTTGATGGCACATTCAAAAGCAAGACTACTGAAGATGGAAGTGAAGATCAGATGGGGAAACAACATGACATTGAAAATCCAAGCCCTTCCACTTAGTATAAACATCTGGGAACATTTCTGCCATCTCCTGCTGAAATTGACCCAGTTGTTGCCATGACAGTGAGTTCAAAACCATGGCTTTCATCTGTCACCCTAGGCATCAGTCCTTTTGTGCACATGGTTTCTATTACCCTGAGAAACTGGCTAACTCAAAATAGGGCAGAGTGTCACTCCGTCACTTTTGTAGGCAAAACCACTAAAAACCCAGCATTAAGGTGAGTGTATGCATACAGATTACATGATGCATATGCTATATACCACAACTAAAAGAAAAATTGAATCACACCTTTTTTCCCCTTTTCAAGTTGTTCCACTGAACTGCAGGTCATTTGATCTTAGACTTACAAACATGGAAGGGCTCTGGACAGCATTTCATCATGCACAAAAGTATCTTGGTGCATATCTTCTAGCTACAAAAACACTCAAGTTTGACTCACATCCACTGCACACAGCTCTGGAGCACTGAACAGCCATCCAAGACAAACTCAGCTCAAAGTTAATATTAGAACAAGCGATAAGAGTGGGCTGTGCTGCGGATGCCATCAAAGATTAGTGGTGGTTCACACAAACGTTCTCACTTACATGTCAAATCTTTTATCAAATCTGTGCCACAAGTGGCAGCCATCACTGCAGGCCAGCCTGATCTACCACAAGCAAACCAGGCTGCTTGAGCAAAGCCTGGAGGTCCCTCCCCAAGGCTACCTAAATCTCCAAACTCTACATCTGTTTTGTAAGAAGTGATGATGTCCTCGTCACGCTGTCTGCGTGAGTCTGCAAGGCGGCTGTGAGAGGGTTTTGTCCTTCACCACAGGGTTTCAGTACTGCACCCCTGGTCAGGGGCCGCTGGAGTTTTGCTCTGGGTTCACACCAAAGATCCCCCAGGTGCACCTCGGTCTGAACTGTGGCCAGAGCTCAATGGAAGTGGCATGAGAGGGATACCTGGCATGCTGGCACCTACCGTGCAGCCCCCGAGCAGACACGTCTCTGTTACCTGCCTGTGTGGCTGAGTAAATGCTGATGTGAACTGACTGAACTAACTGGGATGGAAACCTTACTAGCAATGAAATTAAACACTTGTCTTGTAAGAAGGCAGATAAAGGTTGGAGATGTAAAGTAAAAACCCTGGGTCTATCCAGCAGAATTTTTACCAGTCCAAATCCCTGCTTCTGGACTCTTCTCTCTACACAGAAGAAAATTTTAGAAAAGAATGTAGGAAGATTGGCCACCTTGAGAGCTGCTCGAGCAAGGAAAGCTGTGTGTCCTCAAAAGTGTCCTCACTTCTTATTTCAAAACATGAAACCTGACAAAAGATCATTTTTGGCACTAATTGTGCCACTGCTACTGGGCAGTTCAGGTCACTTGGCCCACAGAGCAGACCCATGAAATAGTTTGAGCTGAAGACAGCAAACAGGAATGCTTTTTTTTCTTTTTTTTTTTTTTCCTGATCTTTTACAGCAGTCATAAAGGATTCACATTTTGTACAAGGCCTGTGAACTGCCTCTCTGGGTTCAAGGAAACGTTGGCACAACTGTAATGGCCACCACAGAGCAAGGCATCTGTAGAATAATTATCACCTCGATCCTTGGGTCCCTTAGAAGAGAAGGCTTAAACACCCAGATTGATTTTTTTTCTGTGCCACAGCTACCTAGAAAATCATCTCTTGTCTTTATATGCCAAAAGAAAGCCCTAAGCAGGTATTTGAAAGATTTTGAAAGAAATTTATGCTATTGGATATAAAGTCTCATAACATTGCAATGACTTTCTGAAGAAGAATATTCCTCATCTGCTTCTCAAAAATTCATGAAGAAGGAACTATTACAGGTAATAAAAAGTGTGTAAGAATCAAGGTTATTCTTAGTAATCATCTACCTCACAAGCTTGCAAGTGACATCATTGTCAGAAAAAACATTACTCTTTCCTCTTTATGGTATACTCTAAACACATTTCATCTGCAGTTAAAATACAATAAAAGCCCAGTATTGCTGTTGCTTGACTACTTGGAGAAGGATTCCTGTGTTTGGGTACTTTCTGACACCTCAGCTGTCCCTATTTACAGGCAGAGTTGGCTGATGGTCCCCAGATTTGGTTATCAGCTGATGAAAACTGCTTTCAACCAAAGTTTATTCTTTTCTTCCAAAGACAATAACCTTGCTCACTCTGTGCTATTAGCCTGAATATTTGAGCAAAACCAGACCAAGGCTGTTCCCCAGGTACCAACAGATGGAAGCCACAAGCTCCTATCTTGTGCTAATCTTAGCAGACAAGCAACTGCTGGTTGCTTTATATTTGCTAAGAGACCTCCAAGTGCTGGATGGAAAAATGTTGCCAACTAGTGTCCCTTCCTCTGGGGTCCGCTAAGTCATCACATAGAACAATTATGGTGGGGTCTGGTCTCTCTAGTGAGGTATTAAGCCAGGGCAAACATTGCTTATTATACTCTTAAAAGACCCCATTACCCCTTTTTATTCCATTGATGTTAGATCATTGCTCAGGCTAAATTTCAGTTTGGCTAATCACGTTGTATCTGCCAGATTGCTTCTCTAATTGCAGAGCAGGTAAATGTAGCCAGAGGGACCTCAGGAGGTTGCCCTGAAGCACAATGAAAAACATTCCTAGACCTTCCCTGTGGGGATACCCACAGTTCACATTTTTCTAAGGAGCCTTTCCATTCCTTACCAACTGCAGAGTTAAAAGATTTTCCTAATATCTTGCCTGAAAATGAAGCCAGTTACTTCTTGTCCTACTTCCAGTGGACCTAGGGAACAATTTGTCATTATGTCCTTCAAAAAAATTATTTTTTTTTAGTTTGAAGAGTCTTGGCTCGTTCTCTCAAAACCTACTTTTCCCTATTCAAAACAAGTACCAGTACTTCAGGCTTTCCCTGCAGGCTTGCCTTCCCACACTCCTTAACACCTTTTTCCTCTGAATGAAACTCTTTTCAGTTTGTCTACCTGTTATTAAAGAAGGTGCCCAGAAGTAGCACACTCCAAGGAATAACCAATATCCAGCTCTTCAGCTTTGCACTCCTCTGCAGCAGCATCCCACGTGCCACCCGCATCCATCAAAGCCAGGATGTTATTCACTCCTCAACACAGCACTTAGGGAACAGCACTGCATGCTGTAGAGCTGATCATGCTGGGACACAGGTCCCAGAGAGATGGGAGAGGCCAGAATAATCTTTGGAGATCTGAGAGGCCTCTTTAATCCATGTGGCTCCTTTGGTTTGGCTCAGCCAGGGCAAATCTACTCCTGCAAACACAGCCTGATGGGACTCCCTGGTGGCACAGCTCCCAAAGTCCTGTTGTGACAAACTCTGGTGTAATGTCAAATCGTTGCTCCAAGCACACAGAATTAATAAACTTATAAAAGTTAAATCCCAATCCAAAACAGACAAGCCATTACACCATGGGATGTGGAAAGACAGATGGATCAATTCAACTGCAGAATAACCAAGTTTTCTCCAAGAATTTTGGCTCTTCCTCATGAAGAGTCAGAGTAACTTCCTACAAAAACAGTATCCAAAACTTACTATACTTTTAAAGATGTGAAGCCAGCTTGAAAACACTATGCCTGCAATCAGAAAATGAAAACATTTGATACATTTTTTAAACCAAATTTCTAGAAGAATTAAATAGGACTCCTGGCATAAGATCTACATATCACTGACATAAATGTAAATGGCACTGTCATTCTAAAGTTAAAACCCAAATGTAAATTCAAGTAAAATCTTAGCAATAGTGTAATGCTAAATCAAATGAGGTTATTACGAGCCTGCTGTATTACTAAGTGCCAAATGTGTTATTCCACATAATTTCAAAGATATCACTCCAAAATAATTTGCAGACAATTAAAGATGAGACTGTTATCAGTCATCACTGCAGAGAAGCAGTAACCTCTTGGAAATAGTTCCTATTTAAAGAAAACCACAACCTTTAATCCAACAAGAAACAGCAATTAGTCTGCATTTATGATGAACCAAAAGACAAATGTGTGCAAGTGAAAGTAACACCTAAAAAAATATAATCTCAAAAGAGTTTTTGGTTTTAGGCAATAATACATCATGCTTCAAAGTATGTTACAATCCCAAGCAAAGTACACATGGGCCCAGCAGCAAAATCTTATTCTTTGCTTTTAATCACTGAAGGTAAATACCATTATATTCCTAGATATGACATGAAAGAGCATCCAAAATAACACCAGGTTAAGTTTGGCAGCGTACTGCACTCCCCACCTCATGGAAATAAGTCTGCCCAGAAGGCAAGGAATTCCAGCTTTTCTCAACCAGACTCTTGAAGAGGGCTCCTCCCAAATTCAGTGCACAAGAGCCAACATAACCTTGTTATTGAAATTATTGTGACAAGAATTTGCTGTTACTTCAAATTCCAAATGCAATATTTTTTTTTTCTTTTGCCATGGCACCCTGGAATAACCTTTTAAAACACACCTCCCATGTCCACAGCACTCTGTGGGTGCACACCCTGCTAATACCTATTGCAGGAGAGGGTATACCTGGCATAATCTGTGTGTTTCCATGTAGCTGGAGCTTTTATCTGCTGCATATGTTACCAGGTCAGTGCTTAACACAACCAGAGCTTAGAATCACAGTTTAAAAACATAACTTTACTAGCAACAATGCAGCTTTAAGTGGGATTATGAACTTCCATTTGCATTACTTTTACAGCACAACAAAACTCTTCTGATTCTTCAGATGACCATCATATGCTGTCAATGCCAAATCTTGTTTGTTATTTGTCACCAAGAGCAGCAGGATCTGCTCTTTGGTAGGCTCAACTGGGAGCAAAACAGTTGGGAGCAGCACAGCTCCCTAAAGCACCACAACAGGCAGCTCCAGCAGCTCCCAGAGATGTCACATAGCTGAATTACTTTATTCCCTGCTGCTTTCAGTTAATTTTTTTTTTATGTATGCATATTAAGGCATGCTTGGAACTTTGGTGGTCAAATCCACCCATCTACTGCACAGCCATGGTCTCCATGGCTGATGGAGCCTCACCAGTGATCAGGAAAAGCACAGGCAGTTTCCTGCAGACTCAGGGACCATTTATGGACAAGTCGCCATCTTTCCCATCCTGTGTCTTTTTTTTTTTTTTTTCCCTTTTGGTGGTGTTGGTGTTGGTTGATGACTGCAGTTGTGCTTGGGAAATAAATAACACAACCCTGCTTCAGGAAACTAAAGTGATTCAAAGCAGACACAAAATAATTTCCTTGTGTGCTTTTGCTTTTTTTTTTTTTTTATAGAGCCACAAAGTAGGATATTCAACTTCATCTATGGAAACACTCTGTTCATCAGTCTTCCGCATTAATTCAGTGATGTAAGTGTGAGCAGAGTTATAACTTAGAGGCACTAGGAAAACAAAGCCTGGCCTCACTGATTTTTCCTTGCTGCCATCCTGCTGGCTCACACATCCCAACATAGTCCAACACCATCTCCATAAACAGCAGGAGGGAAAAAGTCCCATACCTGAAAGTCTCTGCAGGCTTTAAGAATGGACTGACAATAATTTATAGCCAGACAGAAGACACTGGAAACACATAAAAGCCACAGCAAAAAGCAATCCCAACCCATCATAGCACAGATCTGTGCAAGTAGCCTGTCCCTCTCCTCCAGGCAGCATTTACACTCAGCAGTACAGCACACTGGCAGATGTTGTACTCTGACACCTTTCTCCAGAGCTGCAGGTAGAAGCCATGGACCACCAATTTAAGCAGCCTTTTTGCTAAATGCCCCCATCTTGTCATAGAATAGTCTGATGTGAAATACCATGTTTCTTAGTTAAAAAAAAATTATCCATTAATTTTTTTTAGCTACTATGATTCTTCTCACGAAAAAATGGCAGACCTCAGACCACTTTCACTTTATTTCACTATTACATTTCCCCCTACATTTTTATTTAACTGCCCTATTTCAAAGTTCAGTCTGGCTATCCCCAAAATCCTATCTTTAAGTAGATTTTTCTTAGCCTGAAGCAACAAGTTCAAGTCAAATAGGTGAACACAGAAGGCACTTGATGGTCTCAAACCTAAACCAGCAACAACTCCACCCTCTATTATATATACTAATATTTTTTCTTTGACTTAACTAGAGGGATTCAAATGAGACCTCAGCAGCAACATGCCCAACACCACAAACCACAGCAGTGATGTTTCATTCACACACTTCACCTGGAGGTGCACCAAAACACATTCTGGCTTTCCAGAGCCTCGAGCTCTCCAACACAAGGTGCTGCCAGTTCTCGGGTAAAATGAGCAGCCTCTACTTCCCTGGTAGGATTTCCTCAAAAATTCACTAAATTAGGATGTGTTTTACTTTTGCCTCTTGTTTTTTGATGCCATTCTTAGCATATTTTCAAGAAACTCCCTGAATCCACAGGATTACAGCTTTTTTTCCCCATTAATGCTGAAATTCTTCCATAATTAGACTCACTCAAAAGCTGCCCTTTAGGATAATGCCAAGTAACAGAGCATCAACAGCAAAAGTCACAAAAACTGACACTGCAAGACCTAGGTACCTCAAAGTGGTATCAATACCACAGCACAAAGGAACACCACATAGTCATTATCCTGAACAAATATGTGGGAATGTTGTACTCATCACTGCTAGTGGTGAAGGAAGCACTGTGAAGGATTATCCAGTTTCTTCTAAACCTTTCAGGAAACCAGAGGCAGAAAGTAGCAGTTTATTTTTACATCACAGTTTGCCACAGAAGATGAGCCGAACCTAGAAGTCAATCTATGCATGGGTTCATTGTCCTTCTCCTTGTGAAATTAAAAATCATTACTATGTGGAACAGGCAAAGAAAACAAAGCAGATTTGCAGTTGAGACCACATGCATGACCTGTGAGAGATCACAGGACATCTAGTCAGATGGTGGTTTGGATGTTAGCAAGTAGTCTTTTCATCAAGGCAGTAAGGACAAGCTTTAGCCATTCCATAGAAAACTGGTTTTATCCTTGCTGGGGCAAAGATCAGAAATAGTTATTTACTTTGACCACAAAGGTGGCTCTCATCTCTAGCAAAATTCCATGTGCTTCTCCTCATGATCATTCCAGCTTCTTTAAGAACCTGCACATCTCTGCACAGACCATCACTACTGCACCCTGAGAGCAGGACCCTAAAGTGCATGGCAAACTCCTCCTTCACTGCCCTCAAAGCTGGCTCTTCTCTCCCTGAAAGACTGCAAAGAAAACTCTACAGAATAATTATCTGAATCTCTAAGTAGTTCCTGAGAGTGTGGCATCTGCCAAAACCAAGGATGAACGACACGGAGATCATTGAAGAAGGCAACATCCCGCTACTGGCCACACATGCAGCTGACTGGGGGATGAAGGTAGCACTGGCACTCCCTCACTCTTGCTGAACTCCAGGTCCTAATGACAGCCCCCACTCCCCCAAAAGGCTTTACAGTCATTGCCACGTGGAACTTATTACAGGTTTACCAGCTCATTCACTAACGTGCTAATTCTCACGCAGACCAGGTCTTAGAACCATTTCTTGATGGCCTTCTGAGAATGCAATGGCACTCAGATGCCAAGAACACCAAGGGCCATGGTCTTTGCCCAAGTTGGATCCTGTCGGGGATGTGTCAGCCCACGGAGCCCACCCTGACTCGGGGTCACTGTCACCTTCTCAAACCGAGCTCTCACCTTATCCAGCCCCGCTCCAGCACACTCCCGCTTCTCTGGAGTCGAGCAGCACTGCTCAAAGTCTCTCGACCACTTCCCAAGAAGTCGACCTCACACCATACCACCTCGCTTCACCACCGCCCTCCCGGCCGCCTCTTCTCAGGTACCAGCCCCATCTCCGCCCCGGGTGCTCGGTCACCCTCAGCCCCTCGCAGGGAGGGGGTCGCCTGTCGCGACACGGCGGCCGCTCCCCCCGAGCCCGCCCTACCTTCCTGCGGCGGCTGCCCGGGGGCTGCGGGGCGCAGCAGGCAGGCTCGGCGCTGCCCCGCCGCCCGCTCCGCACGTAGGTGACCCTGCGGCGGCCAGCCCCCGCCACCGCCACCGCGCCCGGGCGCTGCTCCGCGCCGCGGGACGATGCGGGCGCACGCGCCGCCGCCGGCTCCCGGGACTTCTCCCCCGGACACCAGGATCGCCTCATGCCCAGCTGCAGGCAGAGGAAGAGCGCGGCGGAGAGCAGGCAGAGGCGGAAAGCGGCGCCCCGCCAGAGCGGCCGCTCCTTGGGCATGGCGTCGGGGGCTGCCCTGCCCGGCGCTGCCGCCCCGCCGCAGGGCTCATGCCGCCGGCGGGCCGGGCCCCGCGGCCGCCGCCGCCGAAACTTGGGAGTCCCCGCCCCGAGCGGGGCCGGCCGGGGAGGGGCTGGGATGCCCCTGTCCCGGCCCGGCGGGGGCTGCGGGACGCAGCGGTGCTGGCCTGCAGGCGGCCCGAGGGATGCTCCGAGCTCCGGCGGGAGCAGCACCCGGTACGAGCGTGCGGCCGCGCCGCTGGGTAGCCACAGGTGCGTGTCCGCGGGCCTCAGAGAGGACACAACCCTCCGCCCTAGCTATTGTATCAGCCCGTCCATAGCATGGAAGTGTGCTAACTTGTAAAGATACGTGTTAGTGCAGATTATACACTGTGATGTCACGAGGTAGTGAAATTTTGCTGGAGGCTTAGGGACTGTTTGTGTCGAAGTCAACCAAAAGGACTGCCTGGGCCTGAAAGTAAGGACTTTGCTTCTTGTAGGGTTAGAGCTACCTGTGAAGGATAAAGGATTTTGGACAGCCAAGATAACACCAAAATCCTAGCTCCTCTGACAGGTTTTTGAAATACCCCCCTTCTCCCCCCAGTATTGTCTGGCAGTACAGATAACTAGCAAGGTTGACTCCAGCGTCATCTGGATCAATAGACAAGCAGCAAGAATGCAGCAAAACCAGACCTGCTTTGGAAAGTTTTACTATGATTAGTAACCAATGGTGTGGCTCTTAGTGACCAGTTAAATGATATTGGTCCTGAACTTTTGAAGGGTGTGAGAAGCCTGCGTGAAATATCAGTTGTGGTGTCCTAATTTGGCTGTAACGCCTTGTGCTTCTGAGTAACTCTTTTAAGTTTATACTTTGCCTGCTAGCCTCTCTCTTGGGTAGTCACACCATCCTGCTGATTTTCATGACACATCCTTGGTTTCATGTGTGAAGGAATGGATCTGCTTGAGCTGAGAGGCAGTGCAGAGGACAAATGTCCTGCACATCTTGGTGAGAGTACAGGAGCCCCTGCATTTGTTTTGCAATGGGGACACACTATGAAGAACTATGAAGTGCTCAGAAGGGCTTTGGTCACAGCAGTAACCCATGGCTAAGGCATGAGCAGTGGTTGGTGGGATTTTCTGAAGCAGGAGCACAGGTGGGGAACAGGGTCAATGACAGGAGGCAAGTTCTGCAGGAACAGGGACCAGGTGATGGCAACCAATTTGCAGCTCAGTGAGTAATGAATATATTCCCAGATGGGATATGCAGGATTTGGACACATGACCACTCCCCGTTTCTTTGCCAGGTGGGGAAGAGGGGCTGTGACTCTTGTCTCCTGTGCTGCAGTGTCCCTGCCTTGTCTGCTGGCAAGGGAGAGGCTTGCTGCACAGAGCTCCTTCTGGTGTCCTCTCCTCGACAGCAGGCTGCACTACTCCTGTCTGACCTCTCTTGTCTCTTCACAGCCTGGAGCAGAGCCAGAGCTGGCTGCTGCTGGGGAGCAGGTCAGAGAAGAGCACTGGCAGAAGTGGAGTGTGCCAGCAGCCAAGCAACCTGACATGCTGGCAGCAAGATGGAGGAGCTGCATGTAGAAAGATAAGGGAGGGAGCAATGATCTGTCTGGGAAAGTGGGATTCCAGTACATCTCCAAGCACAGATGCACTGGCAGGTGAGGTGCATGATTCCTGCCATTTAAATATTGCTGTTCTCTATTTTTTGGGCAAACTGTCCTTCTGAATTCGGTTAAAACAATTCCATGGTTGTTTTAAAACATGGTAAATGTAGGCCCTTCTTGGAAGGGTGTGTCAGTCCTACCTGCCTTTCCTGTAAAAGGAGAGTGGCTCCTTTGTCATAAACTAAGTCAAAACAGGGCCTGGCACAGAGGAAAACTAACTCAAAAAACCCCTATCTGCAGCAGTTTCCTAACAGACCTGGATATATTTTTTTATATCATCCTATCTTTTGATCCCAACATGGGACACCCTCAGGTGTTTGTCACCAGGAAGCAAGTTGGATCTTTCTGACAACCACACACTTTTCTTGTTTCCACCCCACTTAGGTGGCTCACGAATGGATCAGACAAGTCCTGGTGCTTGTGTAAAGAAGGAACACATTTATGAAGGCAAACGGAGAGTGTAACTGCACCAGTCATGACTGACATCAACTTCAGAGACATGTACCTGACTCCATTCATGAGCATCATCTGGAGTTCATCAGCAGAAGGTCTCTTGGGCTGTCACAGGACTGCCTGTGCATCACTTTGCTCCTCTGTGAAATGGCAACATTGATGTGGAGAACAAAAGTAATGTTGCTGCTCAGGAAAGAGAGATTTTCGACATACTTCAGGTACGTTAAATGCACTGGTATTATTTCACAAAATTCTTGGCACAAATGTTGTTTTAAGCTATCAGGATCTAGTCAATAAATAATGGTATGTGAAGGTCCTATTAAAATATAAGCTTTTCTCTGTATGGTTATAGAGGAAATCTTGAAGGCAGGTTGACTCCAGAAATACAAAGTGCAGAAATACATTTTAAAACTCTCTTGAAGTTTAATCCTTGAGAAATCAACGCTTTCCTAAAAGTTTGAACAATGCATATTCAGATAAAAGAGGTCTACCTGAGCAGAATAGAAACCACAAGGTCTTTCTTGGCTTTAACATCAGAGTTTCATTTGTTGCTCTTCTCTCATTGTGGAGTTTCAGCAAAAAGCTCAAATACTTGAATCCAGCCACTCTTCTTGTCATCACTGAGCTGTAACTGTAAGTGCTGTACAAAATATTCCCTGCCTTAGAAAGGTGATAAGACCCAGTTTATGGGCATGCTAGGAGTGGTCCTGGTAAAGAACCGTTCACTAATTTAATTCAGTATTTTCATTTTCCTTTTGTATTTTAACAAAGAATTTAATTTCTTGTGCTTCCTCCCCACCCCCCTGCCCTGCAATTTCTATGAATGTAAGTCTGTCTATTGAAAACACAACAGAGGGTTTCTAAAGATAGAGAATAAGAGAACAATTGTAGAGAATGATCTCAGGAAATCTCAGGGACAATGAGAAATCTTATCAGGTTTAGCATGAGAATCAGTGAGAATTAAGATAGTCCCTTAAACAGTGTCACTTCTTCATTTTAACAAGTGTATTATAAATCAATTCCTCCCCCAGGAATTGGCTGCAAAGATATGTGTGTGAGCAAAGCCTGTTGAGAAGAAGAGCAAATTAAAATTTTAGCATAATGCATGAAGCTCCAGTCCAGCTGGAGGATGGGCCTTTTAGAGGTGATTGCTGGGAAATACAGCTTCTGCAAAGTTTCACATCTTTTGCAAAACATGCTCTCTCTTTGAGTCAGGCAACAAATAACCTCCTCTCCTTGCTCTCCTAAAGGAAGATGGATGGTGTTAGAGGAACATCCATCAAGCTAGACCCAGCTGAGCACAAACTGCCGCCATGAAACTCAAGGAGTAACTGGAACAGCATCTCTGAATGTGAGCATGCAATTTCTGCTGAGAACAGTGAGCTTCGTGCCCTGATAACCAAAATCAGACATTAGTCTTACAGTACCTACATTTTATGTAGGTACCACAGAGCTACAGCTCCCTCAGTTTCTCCAGGAAAAGTCTTTAAACTGTTAAAATTCCTCTCTTATTTACAAATCTGTCTGTAGTAAGAGCACAGTGCTAAACCTCTAGAAGGAAAAAGTTTAACATGAATGAAATTTCATTGCTTCAGTGCTATCTTTGCTGCTTACAAATTGCCTCTTGCCTGGGATATTGTTGGTAGTGAAATCTCTCCTTTGCAGCAGTTGTTTGATGTTTCTCTCTCTTGTGGCCATTTTCAGTTCAAACACCTTGCCTACCTCATTCATCTTCTCCCTCCACCCACTGTCAGGGCTTCTGTTTATCTTCAGGTTAGTAAAAATGTCTGCCCCAATCCCTGTGCAAAATTAAACCGCAGGCAGGAAAAATGCCACTAGGACTCCCTAGGATTCTCCGAGGGCTGTTAATACAAGTCAAACATTCCTCCTATAAAATGAGTAAATGAATAAAAACACTCTTTTTGACTCTGTGCTCTGGACTTGATATGAGCCACTTGCCAAAATCTACAGGACAGAGCAAAGAAAGGGGTTTTTCCCTCTCCTTCCTCCTACACTCTTGCCTAATGCTTCAAAAATCGGAGTGATGTTGTTCCGTGCTTGAAAACAGAGATGTTCTGTGTAGAAACTTTCACAAGCACGGTGTGTCCTTCCCACAGAATATGTGTGTTCCTCAGATCCTGAGTCTGCAGCAGTCAGAGCTTTGGTCCAGGTCTGGTTTACTGCCTTGCATATTTATGTGTGAAAGCTCTGCCATAGCCCTGAGGAACATGGAATTAAAAGTCTGTAGCTCCCTGGGTGACTTCTCAGTGATGGCTTTTGTGCAAGCCTGGTTTCAGTTCTGTTCCTTGAAATTGCAGCTCAAAATCCTGGAAGTATTTCTATATGTACCAAGTGACAACCTCCATGGAGCCTGCACACAGCTCTGCCAGGTTGGTACAGCCCTTACTCCTTCTCATGCCTTAAATCCCACAGAAAACTATGAAAGAATCTCTTTGTATTATCTTTTAAATGTTAGCAACAGAGAAGTAAATTGGCTGTATTGGTCTATTACCCACTCACTGCTGCTGAGAAATAGGTGTCTGAACAGCTGTCAAGGCAAAAGCTCAGCTGTGTGGATCATTAAAACTGCTTCTCAGCTCGCCACTGGTAAGTTTGAAGATAACAGCTAAAAAATATATGTTCATGCAGCCTCCCATTAGCTCTCCTCAAACTCGTTGGCCATTTAGGCAGCTTAGCACAAGATTGATCTTGCTGTTCAGCAGCACAGCACGAGGCACAGGCAGGAGCTGTCTTTCCCTCCAGCTACAGAGGGAATCGAACAGCACAGCCTTGCCACATGCTCCAAATCTGACGAAAGAGATAGTTGATCATTTTTGGCCTGGAGAGGGGATTATAGCTCAAGGTTTACCTGTGAGTCACACCCTTGTGTGTTTGGAATCTTACATACCTCTACCTATGCACACACATTCACTGCAGGGAGGAGAAGAATGAGATGGCCCTTTGGGAGAAGATGCGCTGCAGCTCTCTGCTACTCCTGGGCCTTGACTTTATTTATTTAACCTTAATCCTTGGGGTATCTACAAAATAAAACTGTTGCCTCCAGCAGCTGTGTTTCAGTCCTGGAGAGGAATAACAGTGCTTTTACAGTCTGCCTTTTACTAAGTTGTCCAGTCATTCTGAACAAGCAAAATTCTGCCTGCTTTTTAAAATAAGAGCTGGAAAATTTATTGAAGAGATATTAATATAAAAATGGAAAATGTATTGCCATTGTAAAAAAGACATTCCAGTTTACAGGAATTAAGTAGGGATGGCTCAGATGCAATTCACATACTGTTGCACAAAGATTTTTGTGATATCAGTTCATCATCTGTATTTCCCTTGTATCTATATGTGATCCCAGGCAGATGTTCAGCTTTGCTTAGAAATTACCCTGCATTTCTATTAAAAATTCTATTTTCTGTATGTTTTCAAGATTACCTCAGTGTTATTCTGGCTTCAGCTCTCTGCCTTTTTTTTGGATGCAATAAATTTGACTTACATTTTTACACTTCTAAGCTCAAGGATGAATATCTTTCATTAAAAAGTGTAATTTGGCATAGGGATAATCTATAATTGTCAGAATTTGACAAAACACCACAGCTGAAGTAGTAATGATGGCTTTAAGAAATTATATAAGCCTTTTTATTACATGTTTTTAATGGGCTTACATAGAACAGTACAAATGCTAAAGTATTTATGATGGGGATGGCAACAGCACTAGAACAATCGAGCAGATGTCACCGAGAGAGACCTTCCTTAATCTGCAAGCACGCAGGAAAAAGGTGTCTCCAAGAGGTGATGAGGGGCAAGCCAAAGCACTGAGGCTGACAGGGAGAAGAACAGTGGCAAAATGTTTTAGGTGGAAGATTCACAAACAAATTAAGACCCATAATTAATGTACTATGCACTTTTTCTATGGTCTGTCTTCCAATGTTGTTCAATACACTGGCATGTGTCTGTACTATTTATGCATTATTAAAGGCGATAGGAAACAATAAAAGCTGGGAGTGGCTGTCAGCATCCTTGAGACCTGATGGATAAAAAGCAGCTTTCCTAGGATAGGAGGCTTTCCAAAATGTTCTGGACCAGTATGCAGGCTAATTTAATAATATGCATCCACCTTTAATAAAGGTCTCATCCACGTGTCTGGAAAGCACCTCATTTTTAGGGACATTTTAAAATTCATTCTTTATCTGTAACAAAAGGATTGGTTTTTTGAACCATTGCTGTGTGGTCAGCCAGTCCTCTCCTCCATCTGGTTGCGTTTTGAAGTCTTAGATACAATCCTAACAAGGAGGAGAGAAATGGTCTGCCCTCAGCAGAAAAGATACCACAGCTCCCCTGCAGCTGAGCAGCCTGTCTAGGAGCAGACGGTGAGGATAAAACTCCGTGTTCTTCCCGCAGGCTCTTTTCCAAGCAGTTTGCCCTCAATGTCATGTGGAGCTGCATCAGTGATGCAGAGACACCTGTATTGATCCAAAGTGGAATAACCTCCTCAGCCAAGAGTTTGTATGTAGGTTAGGTGCTACCACAGGGCTCATCATTTTGGCATGTGCCTCCCTGCAGTATGTCTGCATCCACCCACCCATAGATGTGGGAAGCAAAGGCCAGTCGGATGTTTTGAAGATGAGCTGGGAAGGACAGAGTGGGTTTGTGACAATACAGGTATCGCTCCCAGTGAGGAACACTCAGCTGGGCCAATGCTTGTGGCTATGCCCCAGCTCCTGGCTTGCTCACAGGCTCCTTGTTAGGACAAGATCCCTTTGCCAGAATGTATTGAATTTCCTCAGGAATAAGGTCGTTTCTCTGTACTCTATCAGGAGATAAAGTACATGTTTCTGAAAGCATAAAGGCTTTTTCTGCAGGGCTTGCATTATGCCTGCTACTGTCCTGTCGGCAAGGCTGGAGGCAGAGCCAGCAGCTACAGAGGAAAGCCTGCTCTGCCATCTCCCTATGGTCCCGTCAGCACAGGATGGGGAGGGGTGTCTCACAGGACACTTACCTCTCCTGCAAGGCAAAGATGAAGAAGATGTGGCTTCTCCTGAACTGTAGCTGGGTCAATGCCAGGCAAGCAAAGGAACCTCCTAGCTGGAGCCCAGGGCACCAACATCTGCAAGAGGACACCCCAACACTGGGACATGCAGAGCAGCAGCTAGAAGAGGCAAATTTTCCCTTAACTTTTCACTTCTCCCTCAGGCTTAACATAAAAGGAAGAAAATGATCACTGCTGTATAGTGGCAAGAGCCTTTAGGAATCCAGGGCTTTTCACTCAATCTTTGTGCTGAAGTGCTCAGTCTTACACTGCAAAGACACACAGCAACAAGATTGCTCTCAGCAACCCAGACAAGAACATTTTAGTGCATAATTATGGATGAGATGCAAAAGGACGAAAAAGAGGGAAAACATCTGTTCGCATAGAGTTTATTGCTGTTCACTTAAGAGGCCCATTAAATGCCAGAAAAAGCTATTTATCCTTCTGTTTGAGGCAATTATCCTGCTGCAAATCTCTGTGTCAATTCGTCCTGTGATTATTCCTGGAGTGCTGACACTGTGCAGATATACTCACCACACAGAAAAAAGATGCCCACCCAGGCTTACAGAGGGATTTTCAGAAGCACGGTAGCCAGTGCTTTTCAGGGTCTTTCTTGAAGTTTTCACTGGAGTTCAGCTGCCTCAGGTCCTTTACTTCAAAAATATTCTGTCGCCCTGCTTTTGCATGTTTAAACTAAGCCTTCTGATGTTTTAGAACTCTGAGCTGAGTTCCCATACTTTTTCATGTAAACAAGAGAATGTTTGCATTCTTCTGCTCCAGGAGAAGCATTTGAGTGATGGGGATGTTCTCCAACCCAATTGATGGAGTGATCATCTCTGTGGCCAATAATTGTCCACTTATGTACAGTGTATATAAATGGAGTCAGAAATTTGAAATAAAGAGAGAACACTTTCATGCCTGACCTCACCCTGTCCTGCTTGACTCTTTCATGCACCTGCAACATAAGGTGAAGACATTGCCACAATATTCTTCGAGCTTTTTTATTGGAAGCACACCAAAACTGGGATTGCTCTTCTTGAAGACACAGCAATACAGGATGTGAGAAGCCCAAATCCAGTTCTTTGAATGCTCAAAGGAGACCAGCTATCCCACCGACCAAGAAGTCATTTGAAGGCTGCAAGGTCTGTGCAGAGGAGAGGCTTCATCTCCTGGAAGCCCAACCATGCACTTGTTTGGCAAGGAGGAAAGCAAGTGTGAGTGCATTGGTTCATCCCTCCCTCCTTCTGCTCTAGCCTGCTCAGGCCTTTCCACAAGGGATTGGTGGTGAAGTATCTCTTGATCATACTGGGAAGTTTTGGAAAGCTAAGGTGGGAGGTGGTACTGACTGTACCTGGAACTCCTGCTGCCCTACCAAGGTGAGAGATGACAGCAGGAATAATCAGTCATCCCCTGACAGCCTTGGAATGTTCCTTATCTGAAATGTAGCTCAAGTGGAACAGTATCATCCTCACTGGAATTTCAAAAATTCCAGTAATAACTAACCCAGATTGTAGCCAGGATGAAAATACATCAATGGCTTAAGACAACCATCTCATGGCCCTAAAACCAGGGGTCCTAAGACAGACCCTTTGAGTTCTTCTGGACTGCAGTGGGCTACATCAGTATTTCCCTCTGTTTGGGACAAGTTTGTGAAATTCAGAGAAGCCTCACCTGGCAACAGAACCTGGACTGATATCCCACTACTTGAGGCTTGACACCCCACCTCACCCCCATTAAGAAATGCCAAAAAGGCATTACACATGAGTGTTTCACCAATTCACAAAGGAAAGGTTTTAGTACATATACCTTTGTACTTACACATATTTGTACATATCCATGCCTGTGTGTGTATTACCTTTGCACATTTACATACAAACATCTGGGGGTGTGTATTGACTTGGACACTCTATAGCAAATATAGTATGCATGTTATTATCTTGAATCCATAACTGTTAATACTGTTTGTAGTTGATCCTTGCTTAATCTAACATTTAAGTGCTCCTAGATGTTTTAGACATAAACAATTGACCATGTGTGAGTCTAAGATCAGGTCCAGCTATGTGTGGGCACCTCTCTGAGAAGCAGTTGAGCAAGCAAGGGAATTCACTCTGAATCTCATGACCCACCAGAGAGTCTCCCTTAAACTTTCCTTCCTTATCCCTTTTTACATCCCTGGCCTCCATAAAAATCACTCTGAATTGATTCTAATTGGTTATCCTTTTCACATATTATCCATGCAGTATTAGAGTAAGCTTTGCCGTTGAGCTTTGCCTGACTTTTGCAAATTTCTATTAAAATTTGTTTTCACTAATATATTTGATGGTGATCCTTTAAGCAACCTAAACCATTCATTTGTGTGACAGAGAAGCTTCCTCCATGGCTGTAGTGTGTTCTGTGAGGGAAGGGTTATTTTCAGAACTTCATTTTAGCCAAAATGCTGACTGAAGGCTCACACACAGGTCCCGAAACACCGGCAGCTGGCTCAGTTGCTTAATTCTCTGATTTCACAAAAAATAAGCAAACCTCCCCTCCTCTAGCTCCCAAATTGAAGGAAAGGCTAATGTAAGGCTTAAATATCAGCTGGTTGACTGGGACTTTGGAGAAGCTGAATCAAAAGGCAGGAGATGTGACAATGGTGGGAGGACAGCATGGGATGCACATGGTACATGCCTCTTACTGTGTGAGAAATATATTTTCATTATGGTGGGTAATGGACACTAACAGGAACAGAGGAAAGTGATGTGGGGCAGGGCTCCCCTAGTGCTGGCTGCTGTCAGTGGTGTAAGACAGTCTCAAAGGATGAAAGCAAAACAAAGGAAAATATTCCCTTGAAACTGCTTTTACTTTTGGAAATACCATACTTTGTATGAAGTTGTTCACTTTCAGAAAAGCTTCTTCCCTCTTTCTTTCCCCCCCAGCACCTCCCTTTCTTAATAAGCCTGAGTTTTGATGCATGTCTTGTGTAATTTTTACTTCTTCATTGAGAAAAATACACATGAGGGGAAAATTCCCAGAAAGAAACCAGTCCATTTCAGATCTCGAAGCAGCAGTAATTTCTAATACCTGAGCACCCGGAATGGTGTCTGGGCTCACCAGGAGCCTGGTCAGGAGCCAGGGTGCAGCCCCATGGCACTGCCCCACAGGATGTCCAGCCCAGGCATAACTTGAGGGGCTGGGGGACCCCAAGAACCCACAACATGAGAAAACGAAGACACTTGGCTATCCAAGACAACAGTTTCCTCTCCAGCCTTTTGGTGGGGGAAAAACTCTGGGACACGCTGCTATAGCAGCAGCTTTATCTAGGATGATGATGATGATGATGATGATGATGATGATGATGATGATGATGATGATGATGATGATGATGATGATGATTAGTTGTTGTTGTTAATAACTGCTTGTGGTATGCTGCTACCTTCACATTTTATTGTACTTTTTAAAAGTGTTCTCCATAAATAACTGATATGCCTTTTTAGAGCTCTATTGAAGCATCCAACTCTCCCAAACCTTGTAGGTATGTGGGAGTCCGACAGGCACCCAGATTTCCACTGAACTGAGCATCACTCCATTTGTTCTTTGAGATGGAGTGTGCGGGTTTTTTCAGCAACTGCTTGATCCAACATCTCCCTCTGGTGGAAAGCAGGGAACAGAGCAGGATAGACTAGAGCAGCGGACAATGTAACAATAGTCACTTGATTGCGGTGAGAACAATAAAAATCTCGGTCTAGGCCATGATGTTGTCTGTAATTGCTACATTTATTCCTAATGAATTTCCAGTTTATCTCAAATAGTCCTTGACTGGAAAAGAATGGTAATGAATTGTGAATGCAAATTTTCCTGTATTTTCCAGAAATTTGTTTTAAACAGAAGCAAAAGCCTAGAGCAAGACAATATGACTTTATAACATTGTTTCTGTGGAGAAAATCAACAAAATTCCCTGTTGCAGAAAAATATTATTTTGTGCTCAAGCTCTAAAATCCATCACACCTCCCATCTGCTCTCTGGAATCACAAGGATTGAGAAAAAAATCTCAAAATTTAATCATTCTCTTTCTACACCACGATTACACCTTTGAAGTTCCATGTAAGTGTGACAGATTGGTTGCCATCTGCCAGGGGTGCCTCTTCAATGTAGATCAGAACGTGTGGATAAGAAGGAAATCCTCAAGCAGTTTGGATAACTTATGTCCAGACATGCATGGGCTTAAGGAACAGCACAAGGATAAAATGCTTTGCCCAGGTGACAGCTGAGTCTTTCTTTCAGGACACCTTTCATCAGTACGGGGAGGTCAGAGAGGTTTAATGAACTTTCCACTCTTAATACTCTTCCATGTGTGAGTGTTTCTCTGACACTTGTTCTGTGATTTCAGATGAAAACTACAGAGCTGATGCGGCAGCACAGACAGATTTAAGATCAAAATGGAGTTTTGAAAATTCCACAGCTGCCGCTCAGCTTCAGCTGGAGCTGGAGAGATAATAGAGGCCACAGCTTTGCTTCAGCACCTGGCACGAGTCTTGGGTGAGGAGCAGAAACTCAGGGATTGCTGATGAGATGTTGCCAGAGGCCAAAACCTGGGTCTGGGCAGCTGAAGCAAGACAGGACTTATCTCAACAAACTTCGCCTGCCTGAAAGCAGTCAGTGTCAGTGAGCTGGCCTGAAGGCACTGAAATAGTGAGTCCCCTTTGTGGGCAGGTGTACCGCTGGCACAAGGCAGTATCACTACGTATCTAGGATATATTTTAGATTACTTAAATTTTCCATGCCTAGGGAAGCAAAACGGAAGGATGTTCAGTTATTCCCAAAATACTGGGGCATAGTCTTGGCAAACTGAAAGCTTTTGGAACAAAAAGATGAGGTTTCTGAATAGAATGCTCAATCTTTGTGTGGCATGACTTTAACCAGGGAGAAAACTTCTGTGAGAAGGAGTAAGATTTAAAAAAGAATTTCAAGCTAGAAACTGGGGAAGTGAGGAGGAAGAGGGGAGCAGAGAATCTTGATGACATTTGTTTAAAGGTGCCATTTTGACGTCTTTATAACCACAAGTCTGAAATATCAGGCATATTCCAGAAGGAAGATAATTACTGGGTCATTGTAATAGCATGATAAAGTTTATATGGGAAAGAACCAAAATAGATCCCCTTCAAATTAGGAAAAGGACATGAACTCTCTCAAATTAAAAGCAGAAAGGAAGACTAAAAAAATATTTTGAGGAAATCTGCTACTAGACAAAAAGCCTCCTCTATCCTATCATGAGCAGGGAGCTTGCTGGAGGGTTCTGCAGGTGACCAGGTGGTGTGCAGTTAGCAGATGATCAGGGTGGCAAAGGAGTTTGAGAGAAAACATGTCCTAACACAACAGCTAAACAGATTACTTGCGTCTGTGTTCCGAGCAGAAAAGCTTAGTGAAATTCCCATGGCAGAACCATTTGTTAAAGGGATAATGCAGGGAAGCTGCCTCAGACTGAAGGGTTATAAAATGAGGCTTTAGAACAAACTGTGCAAGGGATAGTAACAAATTCATGAAAAGCAGATGTTACTCCCTTGTGGGTTTTTAAGGAATGCTAATGGAAATTGCTGCACTATAAGAGCCAATGTATAAGCTTTTACTTAAAACAGATGAAGAAAAGAGAGGATGGCAAGTGATACTGTTTTCTTCTAAGTGCTGTAAGGGATCCAGAGAAATGCAAGCCATTAAATCTGACACCTGTGGCAGGCAAACAGCAACAGCCATAGTAACCGAATAGTTGCAAGGAGAGACACAGACTAAGAGGGGAGAATTGGCAGAGCTTTGCAGTGAGAACCAATGAAGCTGTGCTCCACCACCCTCTGACGACTTCAGAGGAAACTGTGAAGCTGCAGATGAGAGCAATCCGCTCGCTATGATCTGCTCAGCTTCTGGAAAGACTTTAACAACATCTGTCACCAAGGACCCATTAAGAAGCTAATCTGGCATGGGGTGAGAGGGAAGATCCTCTCATGAGTCAGCAACTGCATACAGGATAGAGAGACCAGACAAGGATAAATCATCCATTCTTCACAGTGGAGAGAAGCCACCAATTGCATCTTAGAGGGATTCTGTTAGGGTGAGCGTTCATCCACAGACCCATGAGACAGGCAAATGACTGATCTGCTGGTGGTACCAGTTTGTTCAAGACTGTAAAATGCAAACTGCCTCAAGGAGTTGCAAAAACCATCTCATGAGTTTGCACAAAGTAATGGCAGGTGAAAATCAATATAGCTAACAGCAGAGGAAAACATCTGGCTGAGCTGGGAGGAAGACTTCCTCACTATCCAGCCTCAGCCATGGCCTCTGAAACATGGTAGTAGCTAGTACTACTCAGGACAGTTGCCACTGGTTGTCAATTAAATGCTTATTGATGACTATAAAGCATTTTAATATATTATGAAGGAAAGAGAGGTCATAGAGTTATGGAGTGGTTTGGGTTGGAAGGGACATTAAAGATCATCTAGTTCCACCCCCGGTATGAGCAGGCACACCTTCTATTAGACCAGGTTGCTTAAAGCCCCATTTAACTTGGATGCTTCCAGGTATAAGGCACCCACATCTCTAGACAACCTGTACCAGGGCCTCACCACCCTCACAGTGAAGAATTTCTTTCTAATCTAAATCCACCCTCTTTCATTTTAAAGCCATTTCTTCTTGTCTTGTCACTACATGCCCTTGCAAAAAGTCTCTCTCCAACTCTCTTGTAATCCCACTTTAGGTACTGGAAGGTGCTATAAGGTCTCCCCAGCACTGTCTCCTCTCCAGGCTGAATAACCCCAGCTCTCTCAGCCTACGTACACAGGAGATGTTCTCCAGCCCTCTGATTCTCTTCATTATCTCCTCTGGACTCACTCCAGCAGGTGCACATTCTTCTTATGTTGGGGTCTCCCAGGGCTGGATGCTGCACTCCAGGTAGGGTCTCACAAGAGCAGAGCAGAGAGGCAGAATCACCTTCCTCAATCTGCTGGTCGCTCTGCTTCAATGTAGACAAGGATACAGTTGGCTTCCTGGGCTGCAGGCACACATTGCTGCGTCATGTTGAGCTTCTCCTCAACCAACACTCCCACGTCCTTCTCCACCCAGCCTGTATTTGTATTTGGGATTGCCCCACCCCAGATGCAGGACCTTGCACTTGGCCTTGTTGAATATGACAAGATTTGCACAGTCCCACCTCTCAAGCCTGCCAGGGTCCCTCTGGATGACATCCCTTCCCTCCAGTGTGTCCACTGCACCACACAGCTTGGTGTCATTGGGAAACTTGGTGAGGGTGCACTCAGTCCCACTGTTTGTGTCACTGACAAAGATTTTAAACAGCACCAGCCCCAATACTGACCCCTGAGAAACATCTTCACTTGTGAGACCAGCCCCTCTGTGTTTGCAAGAACAGGGTCCAGTAGCACCTTTCCTTGTTGGCTGCTCTGTCACTTGGAGAAGGAACCTCTGGGATTGCTTATGCTTTACTGTGCTGTCTTCTCCAACAGATATGTCCCCATGAGGATCAGGGCTTGTGAAAGGGAGGCACTTGTATATTATGTAAACCAGGATACTTCAGGGTGGGAAAGAAGAGTCTGAGAGAGAGTATGGTGGACTTTTACAAAGTCAAATGGGCCGTGGAGTCACTACCTTTCAAAACATGCAAGAAACAGGCATCAGATGATGTTTTCAGGTTCAAGACAAAGATGAAGGCAACAAGCTCTGCTCCCGGACAATGAAGTTTCTCCCTTTACAGAACCTGTTTTCACAGGATGTTGGGGAGCACAGAAGAACCATAAATGGTTTTAGAAGCAAGTCAACAACGGTGTGGAAGATAAATCATCTGAAACACTAAGCTACCCATCAGATGAAGTGTCCCTCCTACTGGCCATGAGCAGAGCTAGGACACCAGGCAGATAAGCTTTGCAACCAAACCTATTCTGACATTGTATCAGCCAGACAACTTTTTAGAAGTAGATTAGCCCTGCAGAGAAGAAGTGCACAAGCACAGCTTTGGCTTCCTTATGGGGCTATGATCACCCTATTAGGATTAATAGTGTTTCTTGCTCCAGGATAAATTACACTGTTTGCTATTTTTAAGCTTAAAATAAAGATTAAGAAAAAAGAGCCCATTCTTGTGTTCCTTTTCCATGCATTTTTATGTTCTGCGTTAGCTGAGGACAAAGCTGTAGTTTGACAAGCCCTGTGCCAACACTGCTGCCAAAAGCTGCAGTTCTGCCCTCTCATACCACTGGAAAGGACAAATGGGGGGGTGGAGGGGGGAATGCAAAATTAGCCTTCAGAACTGAGAAAAAAGGATTAGGCTGCTGAAGGCAGGGCTGGCTTAGGCTGGTCCCAGGCGTTTATTGACCTATAATTTAATTTGGTGATGTTTCTTCTGACAGCTGTGCCTTGCAAATGATAACTGTCCTCATTCTCCCTGAGAACAGCAGGAGCTGGCAGCCATGGCTGAATGTGGCCTTTCTTGGCCCTGTCAGGCCATCCCAAATGAAAGAAAATCCCTTGCTTATGAAAGGAAACACTACAGAAGTGACCTTTGCTCCATTATTAGAAATTTATTTATCAGTTAATTTTAATCATTGAAATTATTGAAGGATATTGAATAGTTTTTCAATTCTATGGACAAAAAAGCTAGACAAAAATGGATGATAACACTCTCAGATGAGCCATTTAAGTTTTAATGAGGCATTTAATCACCAAGTCAGACCTGTACTTCGATGGTAAGATCCAATTTTGGGGAGTGATTATCTTCAGACACATCAAAGGACTTGAATTGCTGAGCAGAGCGTAAAGCCCAACAGAGGCTCTGCCATGGAGTGAGTGAATCTGGGCTCTGGTGACTCAGCTTTCTTATAGCAAAGGAGCTTGCTCATGTCCAGTCACAAATTTTTCTTTAGAGTGTTTATCTAGTCTTAAATGGCTCTTCTACAAAACTGATGCGGGTGTTAGAATCCTTGTTGGTTTGTGTCCAATTTATTCGTATCAGCTGTTGCAAGGAAAGCAGACAGTGTTGTTGTGAAGTAGAAAAGGGATGTTGCATTCTCAAGCCCGCTCTGAAAAATCCTCTTCAGTAGAACAAAGGCCATATCAATGCTGCTGTGCAGGGGAGGAGGGGAGGGGCTGGGGGGAAATCATTGGTGTCTGAGAGCAAAATCGGAGGGCCTTGAAGGAGAAAATCAGATTTGCAAACTAGTGTGAGAAAAGATGCATAAAACTGTATCTCATGTGGGGCAATATCAGCAGAAACTTTAAGTTCCCTGAGGTGAAATATGAGCAAATGCAGTGATGGGTATCACAAACCTGTTCTTAAAATCACACTTGCCTGATCACTGTGTGTGACAGTGTCCTAATACTGCTTTCTTTAAGAGCGGACCTGGAGCATTGTAATGCAGCACTGCATCAGGCTTTCTTTTCCTTCTAAATCATATAAACAATGATAAAATTTGTTTGCAAGGTGGCAGAAACAAGAGCAATTCTAGATTAGATTTGGTATAAGAAGAGACAACTTATTTTTACTGAATCTGAGCCTACTCCATTGCAGATGCAGAAATGCTGAATTGATGTTACTTGCATTATAGTGCAGCAATCTGATTCCTGTTATGTGAAGAGTATTAATGTGTCTTGTCTTTTTCATGTGAGGCTAGGACAAATACCCAGGGCAGATGGAGGAGATGATCAGCCGGACTAATACTTGGATCAACACATCATGCCTTTTCAAGGTGGTAGAAGGTATCACTGAGTATCTGCACTGGAACAAGCTATTGACTTAGTTCCCTTCTATACATTAATGGACTAAAGGTCCAAGCTGATACTAGGAGATGCAGCACTAGCTGTAAATGGAAAAGGCCTCTGCGATTCAAAGCTTGGCCCTCGATGAGGAGCCTTGCAGAGCAGAAATGCATTCTCCCACCAGGTGAGCAGCCTCATTGGCTGTGCCCCTGTGCACTGAAAAGCCACCTGCCCCATGGCCATAGTTGTGGACCACTGGGAGCTTAACTCCTCCTTGGCTCAAAACCTCTCTCTGCACTCTCACACACTGCCTGGATGGTCTCAGGCCCACCTTCACCTCGATACCCTGAGCTCCCTGCAGTGAGGGCTCAAGGGAGCAGCATCTGTCAAAGATGTCTCTAGTAGTGCCAGCGTCAGGGGAGAGACTCCAGCTCCCCTTTTCCCTGGTTCCCCCCAGAGTCACCCTGTGTATCCCTGGGTAGATGTAAGTTAAGCCATCTCCATCCCGGATGAATTGTTTCACCCAAGGAGCGTGAACCTTGAGTACTTGCCCTCTGACAGGGAAGAGCTCCTTGTCCCCCACCAGCTGCTGGGCTCCCATGCCTGCGCAGTTGACAACGATGTCATATTCATTGTGCAGCTCCCACAAGTCTCCCACTTTCCTGGTGTACATCTGGGTGCCAGCTGCTTTCAACCTGCAAAAAGACTCCAGAAGTGAGGCAGAAAAGAAACCCCTAAACCCTTATGTAATTATTATGGACATTAAGTAAACGAGATAGTTTGTCTTTGCCTTTACATACTGATCAAAATCAAACAATAGATGGGACAAAAAGCAAAGAAAACGCCATGGAGCTTCTGTTTGTGATTTGGTTGATTTCACCAAAAGTATTTAGCCTGGTTGGGCTGGAAAAGATACAGCAAGTTGAGCAGTTTAGAGAAGGGTGTGGCATCAGACCTAGGCAGTCAGGTCCTCACTTTCTTGATTCATTTCTGTAACAGTACCAAGCTTTAACAGCCCAAGCAAGCCATGAAACAACAGATTTATTTATTTACCAACCTGCTCATGCTAGTGGCAGAGCTATCATACTACACCCCTTTTTAATGTGCCTGTTATATGCTGTCACATTCATTCCCAACTCACCCCTTGAGCTATGTAGCCATCCAGTGACATGTGCCAAGCCCTAAGATCTGCACTAAGGCTGGGCAGACGTGGCACAGAACCCCCAGGGTACCCATAACCTTCTGGAGCAGCAGCCAGGAGTCACCCAAGATGGCTCAGAGCACTATATATGCATGTCTGCTCTCCAGTGAAAGTCATCTCTTCTTGAGATTCATTTTTCAGCTCAGTTTCAAGCCAAATCCTCCCCTGAACTTGCCTGAATTTTTAAGCCCTTCCCTGTGGAAAATCACTGGTATGAGATGGAGTCACTGCATGCTGTCAGCTGGAACCCAATGCTGGGGGTTTTTGCTGGGTGTTTTAGCATAAGCAAGTCAGGAGACAGGTCTGTGATGCCCTAAGTGGAAAATCCCATCCTCTCCAACATTCTAGCAGCTGGCAAAGTCATCAATCCCACTATAAAGGCAGTGGTTTCCCACAGAGCAGTGAGTGAGCCAAGAATCCAGGGCACAGTTGATGCTCTGGGGCCTGATGTAGCAGGACACTGAAGCTGTCTGGGAAGAACAGGGGAGATCTCATGCAGCAGCTGTGGCTGGGCAACTTGCAGGGAGAGCACCTAAGGATTGTAACTGGGACTCTGTCACCATGCCATAAAAAATACATCAGTGGAAAAAACTCCTGAAAACTCCTGAATTTGGGCAAGTAAGCAGGAAAAAATTTTGAAGTCTATTTTTGACCAAGTAAGGTGGACACAACAAAAATATTCCTTGTGGATTGCCAGGAGAGTGGTCTATAAATACTGCTCAGGTCGCCAGGGGTTTGAGAATTAGTTAGATGTTTAATATTCTCTCACTTCTCATCACCAGGGAGAGGAAAAAAAAAAAAGAGCTTGATCATCTCATTAGACTACATCCTTTGAGAAATAAGAAAACTACAGCAGGAATCAGGAGGGAGGAGAAATCACACGGCAGATACTAAATGCGTTGTACAACTTAGCTGTCCTGTAGCAGAAATTTGCTTCAGTTAGGCAATGAAACATGACAGATCATGTGTACCGAGTAGATGGCACAGACCTCACATGGCACTGGTGCCACAGGAGAGCTCCCAGCCCGCCTGGCTGCTACAACAAGAAGTGCTTTTTCACGTTTTGCAGTGTGATGAAAGGCATCCAAGTAACCAGCTGAGTTGGCAATTTGTACCTTGGTGTCAGTACACATCTCTTTACTTAACCCCAAATCAGCTTGCAGCCTGTCTCTTTCTCTCAGGAGGATACAGTCATTTGCTCACTTTAGAGGTACTTCTTTGGATTAAATACTTATCCCAGTATGTTCCAGGGTGTCAAAGCCCTTTTAGATATGTGTCTTGTCTCTCCTATGATTCTACAAAACTGAGGTATTGGGGGGAAGCTTAAAAGTGTGGATTGGCACATTTTCTAACTTTGATATCAATGCAAGCATGAACTCTGAAGACACAACTTCATCAGAGTGTGTGCATCACCCATCTTATGCAGGCAAACATTTTCAAAAAATTTGTTACAAGATGATGCTGTTTAACATTTTGGGGTTTTTTTCACCTAAATGGATTAAGAAATTACTCCAATTGTTGATCAAATTTGAGATTAATTGGTCCAGCTACTTCATAAGTGCAAAGCCTTCACAGAAAGACACCTTCCTAGACGTGCTTATTCTCTCAGGGGCTGGATGTATCTTCAAAAAACAAAGAGATATTATTTGGGAAGTTTGGCAAATGTGGAGCAGCCAAATGTTTTCTTTGCACATGGCAGGTTCCTTGTACCTTCAAGGTCTGGCAGGCCAAGCATGGCCCCTGTGGCTATGTTGGCCCTATGCCCAGGGTCGCTCAGACTCCAAGCCCCATCATGCAGACACACTGGGAGAAAGTGGATATTGCATAAATGGGTACTTTCACATTTTAGAGAAGTTGGGTATTTATTTCTTGTGCTTCTCCCCAGGCAAGATCTTGTTGCATTTTCTGCAATGAGAAACAGTCTTTTTCCAGTTTTGTTCAAATCTAAGGCTCTCAAGGAGATCTCATCTTGCCTCCAGTCCCTCTGCCAGCAAACCCAGCCTGCAGCAAAACCTACCTTTTCTCCAGCCACAGCAGGTAGGGTGGGCAGTCACATCTCAGGGTCGTAAAGGCCTGACCAAATCGGTGCTGCGGGAACTTTAGGAGCTCTGCTTCGGACATTGCTCGAAATCCCAGCACAATATCTGACCAGAAAGGTAACTCTTCCTTGGGAGTGGTTTTAAAGACCTGCCAACTATAGAGACAGAGAAAAACCTGGAAAACGTCACTGGTATTGCTCTGCCATGTTATGTGTCATGGCAATCTCAGCACAAACCCAGGAGCTCTGGAACCTCTTTCCCCATGAGTGCAGCTCTGCGAGGTTAACAGCAATGGGGGAACATTGCTGCCTGCTCCTGCAATACCTGCCTGGGCAAACAGGCAAAGGGTCAGCACAGCTGAGCCTGAAGGGTGGCACACCAGGGCTGAATAAACTGCAGAGAGTCCTTCCAGTGATGGTGTATGCACAGAGTGCCCTCATACTGTGTCCCCACCACAACTGCAAACACCTGGTTGGACCTGGTGGGGCCACTTGCACACCTCTTCACCATTCCTTGTGTATCCATAAGGCTACAGAGTGCTCAGTCTCAATACTCCCAAGAGGTGAATTTCTGAGTACATAACAGGCAGCATAAAACACCCCCAGTTGAATCCCTCTACCTAGTTGCTGAAGTTGGAGGATCCTGCAGTCTCATCCCTATGGATATGATCCCTGCTGCAAACAACAAGTGGGTGACAGTGCAGAAAACATTGGTTATTAAAAAGTATTTGGTGCTGGGCAGACTTGAGTGGGATTTCTGTGCACACCTGTTCCTGAATTTTGCCTAAAAATACATCGTATGTGAGGAGCTACAAGGCAGTTTCTTGGGAATATGGACATAAAAGCTGTTCCTTGAAGGGAATACTCCTGAATTCTGGCAAAGAAAACCTGTCTGCCTGCTCCAGAACACAGCACAAATGTACCAAAGGCTGCCCCGAGGGCTGTTCTTACCCAGAGACCAGGTGAATGCCAGCCTCTGATGCCTCGGCTGAGTTGCTGACAGCAAAAAGGTAAGTGAAGGTCTCTTTGAACCACTGCTTCTGCCTGTGGATCGGTGTGTCTGCATGTGAACAAAGCCAAAATTGTAGAGAGGAATAATGCAAAGAGGAGAAGCATACAAATGAGGGTCAAGGATATAGGACAGACAGGGAACACAGGTCAAGGCACTTTTCTTCCTGAGCCTCTCCACACTGCTGCACACTTGGACACAGCTGCATGAGGTGCCGTGGGCAGTGCTGCCCTGAATTAAACAAACCTGGGTAGGTGTGAGGGATGAGCATTCCAGCTGCCACATCACTCGTTGTGTTGGGGCTGAACTGGTCCGAAAGGACAGTCACAGAGCAGCTGGGACAAGTCTCTGTGATGCGCAGTGCTGTGGACAAGCCGATGACTCCCGCACCCACCACTGCAACCTTGGGTGAGGCCATCTCCAGGATGCAGAGCCAGAGCAGAGAGGTTCCTACCTGCGTTTGGAAACAACGTATCGCATGTCACTATCATCCAGGGCGAGTGTCAGGCTATGAAATACCCACAGGAGATGTAACATAATCCCTCCCCAACAACTAATTGAAGGTTAACTGCTGCACACAACCAGGGCTGTGGTGAGGATTAAAAAAACCCAGCCTTTGATATGACAAAAAAGTTTTGAAAAGTCTTTCAGCAGCCACTGCCTCATCCTCAGTCCAGGAGAGTGATCTGCACTTGCATCACTAGTGTTTGGGCTGGTTTGGGGAAGGTTTCCTCAATAAAACCTGAGGGAATGAGGCACCCATTGAGTTTTCTATCCTGTCAGGTGCAAAAGGTACACAGCTCTGGAGAAATTGGCTTTTTTTAAGCTTTTGAAGCAAAAAGGTTACTTGAACGTTGGGATCTCCAGCAGTAAGGGTCACTGCCTGGGCAGCAGAAGCAAATTACACTGGAGGTCTCCAATCCATTCTTGGTCCTTGTACCTGCCAGCATGACCCACTACCTTGGACATATCCATGGGCATCCAAGGCTGCCATGCTCTCTCAGCAGCACACAGCAGTCCCCAGGTGTCAGCCAGTCTTGCTGCTCCAAGAGCCTGTATTTTTGCCTCTCTCTGCCTTACTTTATAACTTGCTTTATGTCCTGGAGTAGCTCCACTCCACTCCTCATCTGCTGATTGCTACCCCGGGAAGTGCGATGTCTCTTTTCTCCTGTCCTGGGCGAGTTTTGGAGCTGGCACCTGTCCTGGGGAGTGGCACACAGCTCTTAGCTGACAGTCACCTGGTTGCCATCCCAGTGATGTGCTTCCAGCCCAGTGAGGTGCCATCCCAGCCAGTGTTCCTGGCCATGGCCAGCTCAGGTCTTGCACTGGCAAAGGCACCAAGCAGAACTGAACCATGCAGCTCCGTGCATGCCACAAATTCCCTGAAGCCAGGACTAAATGGGCCCAGAAGAGAGAGACTGGGCAACCTCAGAGGTGATAAATTCTTTAGCAGCTTTGAACCAGATGCGTAGGGGTGCTCCTGCTGGGTCAGGCACCCTTTCAATAGGTTACTGCCAAAATCTGACCAGGGACGTAGGGAGAGGATCCCTTCTGCCTATGACTGTTTCCTGGAATAGCTACAATATTCACTCTCAGAGAGGATGCTGAGCAAGATATATCTTCACTTTTGTGCCCTGATGGTTCTGGTTTCTCCTATGGGGCTTGCTTATCAGTGACTGTAGAAATCCAGCCTCACTAATTCCTTTCTGAGAACTTTTACTGGAAACCAGTGCCTGCACTTACAATGACAGGCTGATTTACCATCTTCCTGTGGCTTTTGGCATCTTTGTTGTAAATTTAGGCCAGACAGACAATGTGGAATTATGATAGGTCAGGTTTATTTATGAGCTCCTTGCTCATAACTGTTCACACAGCTTCTCACTTACCCCTGAGCTTTTACTACTTAAAATTTGATGTCTCTGCCATGTAAGAAGGGAAAGAGCAGCAGGCACTGTTGCCTATCATTGCATTCCTTCTGCATCACAGCCAAGGGTTGTTACAACCTGTCTTCTTCCTCTCAGGGCAACGCTTAAGTTTCTTTCTGCTAATTATCACATTATCTTTCACAAGCTGACTACAGAAGTGCCCACATAGCAGAGAAAGAGGACACAGTACAGGGGGGAAATGGACCCTGGACCAGAACTGCTGGCCTGCATGGCTGACAGCTGGAAGCCCAGTCTGGAAAAACGCTGGGGGAAGGGGAAAGGAAAAGTAAGGAAGAATATTCTAAGAAGAAACCGGGGGCCTGGGTAATAATTCTGTAATTACTTAGGAAAATTGGTTCTGAGAAAGGCATCTAAACACATCTTTATGAACAAACTTTCTCACTCAGAACTGGCAGCTGTGGAAATGGTGTGTGGCCCTCAAAGTGCCCAGCGAGCCTCCCAGCAGTCCATGGACAAGCACAGCCCTTCTTTTTCAGCTGCCCTGGAACATATGCAACGAGTACATTATCCACCTGCCAGAGATGTGCTTTCGGTTGTCCCTCACAACTCTCCTTTGCTGAAGCCCTTGGACCATGGTGGAGATTGAATTTCCTGACTGACCTCCCTGTCCCCAGGGAAGAAAAGGGAGCTGTGGCTTAGTGGAGATTCAGGTTTCACAAGTCTAGCCAGTTCAGATGGGATTTTTGCAGATGAGCCAGCTTGATATCAACTGATCCCTATGGTGCAAAATCCAGCGAGGGCAGGAAGGGCTGCTGACAGTGCTAGAGCCTGTGGGAGCAGCTCAGGCGGCCACAACAGGCACCTGTTCAATGCATCATTTTCCCTGCATCTACTGCTGCAGTCCAGGAGCACAACAAGCCTTCATGCCAAAAACTAACTAGGAGCGAAGCAGAGGCTTCACATACAGCTTGTATGAGTGAGCCCAGCTCGGGCTTTGCAGAGTCAGTGGCCCCACTTTGAGTGCAAGGCCCACCTATGGCTCTGCCCTGGCAGCACGGCCTGCATCCTGCTGGGTGCGGGGGCAGAGCAGGAGAAACTATTTTTAGCTGAGTCTCAGCAGGGGTGACACTTCTCACCACCTCAGACAGGCCTGAGTGTTTTTGCAAAAATCAGCATTTAAAAGGCAGATCAGTTGCAGTAACTACTGGGGAGGGAGGCAAATGATGTTGAGCTCTCTGTCCCTTCATAGTGCATGAAGAGCAGGACAGAAGCCAGAGAGAGTCACCTAGAGCTGTAATTCCCCAGCAATGAGGACACCGTTTTCCTGATGTGGGTTTCACGTTCCTGCCACCCTCCTGCTTTTCCCATTTTTTTTTTCTCATCGTTTTAAAAAATACTGAGATATTTTGTGACATGACTTCACCTCCTGACTCCCGCAGCTGAGGAGACAATGTCAGCCTCATAGGACACAAGGGGGTCTTTATTCTTTCTTGCCTCAAATAGCTTGTATGTCAGCCACTAACTTTCAGCTCTAACATGATTCTGGCAGTGGGTAACACGGCCAATATGGATAAATAACACTGTTCCCCAGCACACACACACACACACACAGAGGAACGTGCACATCCACTGCCAGCTGCAGCTGCAGCCCATGGTCACAGCAGGCTGGATGCTCTTAGCTGGTGTCGCAACCCGGCTGGCCTACCAAAATAAGCATATTTACACATCCAAATAAACAGTGGAAAAAGCCCAGCTGAACTGTTGACCAGAAAAGTCAGAACAGGAAGTAACTTTAAAAAACCAAAACCTGTTATATTTTAAGGCTTCGGTTTGTTGATTTTTTTTTTAACCGATTCTTGTCCTAAGTAAGTGCTAAACCACTGTTTTGAATCGTGTGAAGCCTGTGGTACTGGGGAGCAAAGCCTGAGCTGCTGGAGGGGCTCCTCATCCACTCATGTACCAGTGTCTCTGTCAGTACATGCCATGGAACATTTTTTCCCTTCTTTTTTTTTTTTTTTTTTTTTGTTGATCACTTATGTTTTATCACTTCCCCAGTTTACAAGTACCCTTGGTGTTACTTCCCTTCACATAACCCCAGAGAGGGTTTTTTCTGGGCAAAGACTGATCCAATCTTGGGTGTTTGCTATGGAGGAGCCCCTGATTTTGGCCTTTTGACTCTGGTCAGGTCCCCTTTCTGCTCTTTGCGCTAGCCTGTGAGATGTACGTTTAGGAAGTGCTGCAGGAGAAAGGCGAGGATGATCTTTCTTTACCGAGCAAAGGACTCTAGAGGCTCCTCGGGATCCCCTCAGCCTTTCTGCACACGCAGCAACGCTGCCAGAAACCAGGATTCACAGGTGACCACAGAAAGCCACCGCCACAGGGGCTACCCCGGGGCTACCAGGAGGCCTCAGCTCCTCCTTCAGGTGGATTTTTTGCAAGCATGGGACACACTTTCCAAGGGTTGGCAGGTATACCCTCCATCAGCCACCTGCAAGAGCCGCCTTCACCAAGAGCACCTACACACCGAGCGATGCTCTTCCTTTCCTCCCAAACGGGAGAGGAAAGCAATCCTCTCTGCGATCCCTGCTCCCCGCAGGGCCGGGATGTTGCCGCTCTGGGCGGGGAAGAGGGGGAACAGGGAGCAGCTGTGATCCCGGTCCTTCCCCCTCGCTAATCCCTGCGGTTCACCCCTCCCGCCCCAGTGTGTGGGCTAAGCCCTCCCTGCTCCGGCTCCGGGAGACGGGATCTGCCCGCGGGAATTCCCCACACAGCCACTGCGGGCGCTTCCCCGGCCCTCGGCCGCTAAAGGGCTCCGACATCCAACATTTACTTCTTCACCTAGAAGTACGGTCTGGAAACAACCCAAGCGGGGAGAGCAGGTGATACCTGGTGAGAAGGAGACTCACGGTCCCGCCTGGAAGAGCCGGCCTCCCGGGAAGCGCGGGGGCTGCCCCACCCGTGTCCTGGGGCGCTCCCGGGCCCGGCACCGCGCCCCGCCGGATGGAGGAGCTGCCTGTGCCCAGGCTCAGGCCCAGGCCGCCTCCGGCGCTGGCAGCGCTCCCGGAGCGCCCGGCGGCCTCTGCCAGGGCCAGGCCCTCCGCCGCCTGCCAGAACTTTTCCCTCTGATATTCCCTCCGGGGAAGGCCCGACGGGATCCGCTGCGCTGCAGGGAATACATTGTCCTTTCCCCTCCCTCACAAACAGTCGTGTCCGGAGTGTTTCTGGAGCTGCCTGAGGATTGCCACAGCGCTTGAGCAATCGCGCGGGCGGCCAGGAGGGGAACTCCAGCCATCACAGATCGGTGAGGAACGATCGGGTTCCTGTCAGACCGCAAATCCCTAATGAGCGCAGCCAGGGAGGGCTGTTCTCAGCAGAAAAACATGACTTTGTCAAAAACAAACCTCTCTGCAGGAACTCTAGGATGAAATTGCATGCCACAGACCCCGGTTTATTGCCTCCGGGGCATTAGCCGTTGGCAGGATATTTTGGCTAATATTTGACAGCCTGAGCATTCGTCCCTGAACACTCAGCAGGACAATGTTTGCCGACCGCTCCCCTCCAGCCCTGCCGAACAGCATTTGCCATGGATCTTCCAAGCAGGTGCCTTTTCTCTGTAGCCGTTTGAATTCAGACCAGCAGCCATCCATTCATACAGGTATTTGTATGAGCAGCAACAGCGCGCACCACACACGTTGGATCATTCTTGCCTCCCAATCTAGCTAGGCTCTTAAAACTAAAGCCATGATACACTACACATCACTGATCTTTAAGATACATATTTTTTTAAGGATTTTCCATTCAACAGTGACAGGAACAAGACATAATTCTCCCAAATTATAGTATGGCTTGATTTTACTGGGTATTCTGAAAACAGGGGATTATGACAGGGAAGGCAGCAGAGGAACAGAGGTTTGCTTGTTTAGAAACTAAAATTTTGATGGGCTTGCTGTATTGTAAAGTGAACACTATTCTAAGCCATTGCAGGGTATCTGCAATAGGTTTGGAGAGGATCCTTTCACAAATGGAAATCTACAAATATAAACAGAGGTTGCAGTTCCAGCTAAGATAAAAACTGCCTGCTACTTCTCCTCCTGAGATTCTACTGCTTATTGCTTAGAATTTTGCCAAATTCGAATGATTTGGATCAAAACGTTCTGTGACAGATGTTTGTGCAAGTCTGAATGTTTCAGGAAATTCCCAGTGTGTTTTTTCCTGAGAATAAGATGCAGGAAATTCAAGCTGGTTTGGGATACCAAATCTAATAATAATGTCATTGAAAAGAATCTTCTATGGGCTGAAGTATTTTGCAAAGGTGAACAAAGACATTGTATTTGGTAAAGTGCAAGTCATGATTTGTGTGTTTGGGAAGAGACTGCCAGCCTTCTGGCACAGAACAAACACAGCCCTGATTGTACTTGGAGTTCTTCCTGAGCCATGACTGGCAGTGGCATCCCAGCACACCACCAACCCAGCTCAAGCTGTGCTTAAGAAGTGTTTCCTTTTACCTTAGCACTGCCTTTGCTTTGTGTGCTATCCTGAACAGAGCCATAACAACGGGCAGAAATGGCCTCTCTGAACACAGCAGTGCTGACCTATTTCAGATCTTGTGAATGGCATGCACGATTTATCTGCCTCTTCTTTAACCTGTTCAAGTCAAGCATCAGTGTCCATGGCACGTTACTATTTCAGCAAGGAGTTTCAGCTATGCCTCATTTTGCTGTTGTCCCACGTTATTTACTTACTTCTGGGGTAATTCTCTCTTTACCAGGAGAAAACCAGCAGTAATGACATTCCTATCAAAAAGCATCGCGAAGATATTTACTGAGAGATAGCCCATTTATCCCTGATTGTTTCTCCATGTTCCTGATTACTTCAGTCAAAACTGCTTTTTAATCTCATCACTGGCAGTGAGACTGTGGAGACAGTCTTTAAAAGAATCACCCCTTGATGCTGTTTTGTTCTTATTCCTATGCAAATCTGTCCATCTCCATGTGGAAGATTATGAGGCAGTGTTAATAACTAAGTGCCTGTGAGCATTCCATAGCTGGATCCTACTTCTCTGCAACAAATACCCAAGCAGGATCCATGGCTTGTGTGCTAGCCAGGAATGCAGAGACAGAAGAGTGGGTTTGTCACTAAATGAGATATTCCCCATTAGTTCTGATTATTCATAAATCTAGGTTAGTAATTTTTTCGAAAGAGTTATTTTGTCCAGAAACAGGAATCTACAATCACTGTTTATATACCAGTCATACTAAAAAGGATATTTCCCCATTTGAAGTATATACTTCTTAGGCTTGATTTATCTCAGCTTGATTTGAGCTTGGTGCTCTTGAAATTACTGTCAGGCTTGATTCAAATTTCTCAGCTTTAGCAACAACTATTTGGACCATTCACACCAGTTACTGTCAGAGAAGAACATAAATCACCCTGCAAGGACACATGAAGCCTTCAAAATGCAAATGATGAAGCAAAGCGATGGGTGCAACTTGATCAGAAAACACCAGATTAATAAAATATGCGTGGAAAGTTGAGTCATTTGCACTAATTAGAGATTTAAGGGAAGTGAAGAATAAATAGGTTCCTGAGAAGCTCTAAGGGGACAAATAACAATAGAGCTATGAATTGCTGCAATTCTTCTTTTCCTTGTGCTGTCAGCCCACTCCAGTTCCTGCATGTTATAGTTAGTCTTCACATGCACTGAACACCATGTGCTTACAAATACATTGTTCTGTCATTCCTGTGGTCACCTACTCTCTTTTTTAGTAACTCATAGCCATTCTTCAGTATGTGCAGTACTTTTGTCACTACTGAATGTGTCTGAAGGACTACTGCTCCAGTCAGCTTATACAAAGGCAAGAAAAAAAATCAACATTTTCCTGCAACTGAAATGCAAAACATGTCACATTTTTAATGCACATTTTGTCATCATCACCACCTAACACATTACCAAAATCTTGGCTTACACCTGCAAAGACAAACAGGGAAAAGACACACACATTATATTTGCCATCCTAAACCATAGGATCTCCATGGAATGCCAAAACACCAGCCAGGCCTCTTTAAGGGAGTCTGAACCAAATGAAGAGTTGGTGATAGAAGTTCATTAAATTAGGTAAAGGTGCAGTGATTAAAAAATGTGTGTCTGACTTTATTCTTGCACATAATTGCAGATAATAAATACACATTTTAAATAACCCATTAAAATTTATTGTATTAAATCCACAAAATCTGGGCAAGCAAACTCTTTCCTACAAGTGCATAATTCCCTCATGTAACCAAAAGACATGCTCCACGTAGTACAGAATTTTGTACAAAATTATTAGGCTACCAGAACTTAGACGTGCTTTAGTCTTTCTTCCTGTGAGAGGTAACTAATTGCCAGCATTGACTAGAATTTTCCCTGATAGAATAAACTCAGTTTTTGTTAATGATGTATTTTCTTTTTAGTCCTAATGTTTAATTTCTCCCCTAGGAATCTGTTCTAGGATTCAAACATGTTTCAGATGTTTGCAAAGGGCTCAGGATGAATCCAGAGCCTCCTTTTTGCAGTCACAAATACCTTTCTGGACCAAGAGTCCATGGCACAAGTGAGCTCAGCTTTTCCTAAGCCTTTCTAAAAGGCACTCACAGGCCTTGCACACTGCTGAGCCCAGTGCCACAGAGGCTTCCTAAGTGACACCTAAGGGGCTGGTAAAAAAATCCTGTGAAAGACACAGGAGAATGCCAATAAGTCCTTCACTCCATCCCAGAGCTGAGATGTCAGGCCATTTTGTCTTTCCACAGAGCCACTATACAAAAGCCCTCAGCCTTCAAGGAGGCTTTATCCCTTGTTCAGACATTCAGGGAACCACCCAAAGCATATGATAACTGGACATGATTTGCATGGCTTTTTTTTATCTACATAGTTGTTTAAATTACAGAATTTTGCACAGAGAAATTGAATGAAGCTGTTAAAGTAGAAAATGCATCATTTTGTATAGCTTAAAAATACAATTTTGAAATATCAAACACATGTACTTATTATTTTTCCTTAGTTATCATTAAACTAATAATAGTTGCTCCTTATAACCCAAAAAGGTATGTCCTTAACAAATTGCAAAACCGTCTAATAAAACTGGATATCAAATTCTGGACAAAAACATTTGCCATCGTGTAATAGTGACCAGCAATAAAGACAGATAAGGATTCTAATTCATTATTTCATAAAACCGTTGTGTAACTCCAGAGACATTGAGGAGCACAAAGAATTTGCACTAAGATAAGGATGACAAATAGAAACATAAAAGGACTTATGAACTGAAGTAAGAAACTATGAAAATTAATTTTTTTATGAACATTGAAATAAAAATATGCCCCATAGGAACAGAAGCATTTGTTCTCAAACTCAGTGCTCTCTTGCATGAGGATTTAAAAAATCTATGAATATTTAAGAGAAAGAAATCAACTCACCCTGATTTTGCTACATTTTAATGCATGACTAGTGTTAAACATATTTTTGCCCATATGGAAAAAACCAAGCTAATAGAAATGCTAGAGACATAGAGATACATGCTATTTCCTCCTTTTTTTTAAAGTAATATCCTTCCTCAGGTTAGAGAATAGGATACCCCAAGGTAATCTCTAAGCTACTGATGCATAAAATCACAAAAGGTGTACCTGTAAATCAACAAACATTTTATTTCCAAGGAAAAAAGTAACATCATTAGTTCAGGGAAATTCAGGGGTCATTTGAATCAAAGACCAAATACCAACCGACTTCGGTGACAGGAGGAAATGGTTTTTGGGGTTAAGCCATCAAGCTACATTGTGGTCTAGAATCATAATTAAATTTTAGTTGTAAACAGTATCAGTGTCATTCTGTATTTAACTTTTTTCTTGTTCTTTTCTTTACCTTATGTTTACCGATTACAGATGATCAGGTCCTGAATCTCTCAAGCCAAAGGAACACAGAATATTCATTGGCTGGGTAAGACACAAATCAGTTACTCAGCACATAAAGAGGTAGAAAAATTAATTGTAAATATTCTTTAGTACCTTGTTAGATATAGACGGTCGTGTTCCTAAAAGTCATGAGCAGTGAGTTTTAAGACAGATGTACTATTACAAGAGGGAGTATCAGAAAGAACCCCAAAATAAGTAAAGAATTTGGATCTCTGTGTGTGGGGAGGGTGGTTGTAAGGCAAGACAGTACCAGTTTAATTCCTTGTTAGGTGTATTGCATGATGGTGGTTTTTTAGCATGATTAAACCCTTATTTAAGGCAGGGCAGGCAGAGTTTGGCAGCAGATCTTGCAGATAAAGAGAGCTGCTCTGCTCTGGGAAGTGGAGGGGGACCTGAAAGCAGTGGAAGAATACTGGGTCTGCTCTTCAGCAAAATAAAAACCACAGCATGTGAGTAATCCGATCTTCAGTCATCAAAGTATGTATTGAAGTAATTCTCAGAATAATGATGGGATTACTCACGGGGGAAGGTTAAGTGCTTTTGCTGAACTCATATATCTGCACAGAAGCCACAGTATTCTATGCAGGTCTTTCTGGGGGTTTTCTCTGCAAACACTGGAACACCAACAGAATTGTATGAAGCATAAAGACTCTTTTCTGTTTTCTATGTAATTATCTCAGAGAAACTCCCTAAACTTAAATTTACTGATTTTTGCTTGCTTCAAAGCATGTTAATCCTCATACAGGATGTTATTTTCTCCTAATACCAGGACTAAATTCTAGGACAATGCAGTGAAGAATAAAATCTTTTCTAAGGGGATATAAACCATTATTCTGGTTTCAGGAGTCATTAAAACTAATAAAACTGTGCAGATATAATTGAAAAATGTTGCCATTAATTTCTACAGCATATAGAATATCTACAGTAATATAGATATCTTTTGGGGTGGGTACATGGCAAAACCGAGGAAGACTTGTTTTGAGGAGACCATGCCATGAGAATAGCAGCCTAAGAGGGGAAAACACTGATTTCAAAGCAGGGAGGACTGATTTCACAGAACCCAGGCAAGAGAGGGCTGTCTGAACCTCAACATGCAGAAGTTCCTTTGCTGCTCCCCTCAAACCAAGGGTGGTCAAGCAAAGGAGATGCAATTCCTCAGACAAGGAAGAAAACCCCAGGTCTAGAGATAGACTGAAAAAGGGGAGGTGGGAGAAAGCCATAAAAGGAGACGCCAGAATGATGCATTCTTATCTATCAGTTTTGTATGGTCCAGAGTCATAAGGCAGAAGCACTGCACCAACAGTAAGTGTTGATGCACACATGAGGTGTAGGAGCAGTGGGATGTTTTGACACTTTGACTAAAACTACCACTAGTAACTCTTCTATTGATCAGTGCCCTCCAGCTACCACCTTAAATTATATTTTTCTAACTGGTTTTGTGTGATATAATAGGGAAAAAATGAGTTACGGAGAGCTGATCAATGAGAAAAATGATGAGTGGAAACCGTTTCTACCAAAAATTAATAACTAAATCCACTTCTGTGCAGAAAGTCTGAATAAGAGCCATATGCCATTTATTCTTTTCCACTATGGACTATGAAGACCTTGCTAGAGGCATTTGGCAAATTTGCTGGTCTAGCTCTTAGAAGTTATGAAAAATCTGATGCTAGATCTGAGCTGAAATAAGTGAGAAAGGGAGCACTGAAATAATGGTCTGGAATGAATATGACTTTAAATGGGATCAGGCAGTTTAGTTTTACCTAAACTAAAACAGCAGCAGATCCAGTGAACATATTTTTTTCCTAAGCCCCTAATAAAAATACATTTGCCATTCAACAGAATGAATACACAAAACTATTTGCACATTTTGCAAACTTAGTATTATTTTTTCAGTCAGAAGCTGTGCCATAGAATACTTTCCTTTGTTAGCAATGGCACCATTTCTAGTAGAAAACTTGAAAGAAAAAAATTTAATTTAAAATTATTGATATGACCTTATGCAATGTTAAGGCTTCTCTCTTGAATTGTGACAGATTTTACTGTGTTCTGAAGTCTCAAGCCTGTAACTGGCAGCTACAACAAGACGAGACAAGGCAGGGCACTTTGTTGTATGTTTACAAATCTAACTGCAGAAAATGTGAATCAAAGAATTGGCATTTTTTTTTTACGTACATGTAATCAGGTAAGTTCCAACATTTAGAGTAATCATTTCAACTGGTCACAGCAAGTCAGACGGGTGTTTTAAAGTCTGTTTAAGTTTGACAAGGGATCTAGAAATCCTATCAAGTTTTCTGCAGGAACTCAGTCACTTTGTAAAGGTTTCATACAATTGCTCTATCAAAAAGGGAAGGCAGAATACAAAGTAAAAGGCACAGATGTTATAGAACAGTCACATTTCTTGAATACAGAGATCTTATAAATTAGATAGTGATTAAAATTGGGAACAGCCATTTTGCTGCTTCTTTATTTGTCAGCACTGATTCTTTCTTGACCAAACATCTCTATCTTTTCTAACACTGCGCCACTGTGTGCTGGAGGAGTCTTTTCGGAACAGCTTTTCTTGTTTCTTCCCATTTCTGTAGCTTCCACCAAAGTATTAGTCAGTGGTTTTCCCAGTGTTTCTGGAAGCATTATGGTTAATATTCCACTCAGGAGAGCCATGATTCCAACAAGCAACTGAAAGAAATAAACATTAGCTGTAAAGGTAGATAAGTCTTTCAAGCTATCCGTCAATCGTCAATATATCCGTAGTTTTGATCTTGCTAGAAGGTAAATTTAAAATAAAACACAAGAAACTGTAAAGCAAAGATCATAAGTCTTAAATGTTGCCTGTATAAAAGATCTACCTTTTTTGTTGCATAAATGAAAAGAATATGCAGCAGAATTAATGAATGAGCAAGCGAAGTGTTTTGTTCACAAGGGATCAATACAATGCAAGCAGGAATAATTCTGTTTGAGTAAACATCACCTATTACCTTCATTTGGTATTTCCAGGTGTGTATTTAAGAACTGATTCTAGGATTGCATACATTTATTTTTACAGGCATGTTCACAGAGCTACAATTTCCCTGCCACTTGTAATCTCAATTCACACTCCAGCTCCTGTGTACCTGTACCTGTATGCTTGTTCCTTCTCTACACAGCCAGATTGGAATTTCTCAATATGGCTTATTGGCCCAGAGCAACAAAAGTGCACATCTGTGCTTAGGAGAGCTCTTCAGCAGATGATGAGCTAGCTCTCAGCAGGAACATTTTGATAAACTCAGTTTCAAAGAACTGTTAGGAGTGCAGACATTTACTGGCATTTGCACCTGGATCACATTTTGGATTTTTCCATGGTGTACACAATTCCACAACAACAGCATGAATGGTGCAAGGATCAGGATAATGTGGGGTAGGTAGAGAAACACTCACTTGTTCCAGGAATATCTACTCTTTCCCTTCATATTCCCTTCACATGGCCAATTCTATATCTTGTTCAACGACACCAATTCCCACTTTGCTCCTCTAAGAATGGAACAGCATTAAACCCCTGACAGTCCTCCAACACCAGGTTATAAATGTCCCAGTTCTCTCCTGATAAAAAAGCTTTCACACAGAACATCATGCCTGGTCTCAGTGTTTTTCCATTCTGTGACTGTGAACTCTGATGAGGTATTATCCTTATCTTGCTCTGTGCTGATTCTGAAATCTGTCCTTTGTTTAATGCTTTCTTTCCAAGGGTGAGAGAGAACATTTGGAATCACTGTGCCTACGTCTCTCACACAGAGCTTGAGACAAGATCTGCCCAGCTACCATCTGCAGCTAAGCCAGATTTTAAGTCAGAAAGGTGCTTTAAAGTCAGAATTCCCTACTGTAACCTTGAACAGTGCTATTTGCCTGCCCATACACCATGCTGGTTTTGCTTCTCTTCCCTTCCAAAAAAAGAGAGGACAGTTTGTCCCATGTATTCTTTTGAGAAGCAAAAGGCACACTATTGCATATCCTTCTTTTTGCATTTGCAGTAAATGTGAAGACAGACCAAAAAAAAAATCAAAATACTATTAAATACTACAAACTACAGTGAAAATAGAAGTCTTACCATGAAGGTTAAAAAAATTTCCTAGCAGTAGTAGGACTAGAGGAAATGGCACAAACTGAGTGAGATCATTTTAGACATATATATGGCAGGAGTGATAATTAAAATATAGTCAAAAATATTAAAATCTCATCTCGGAGTGTCAGATTTCTTCTCTACTATTCAGACCTGATTTTCTGCTCAGGAAAGACAGGATGGATTGACACATGGCAGCTATTCCACAATATCCTCTTTTATGTACACAGTTTAGTCTGTCAGAAGTTTGTAAGTGAGGATATTTGGGTCTGTAAAGGATACTGAATCTTATGGACACCCATAAATTTGGAGTGTACGAGAACTGGGTCACTAGTGGTACTCAAAAGAACAAGCTTAAAGTAACAAACACTGTGTGCTTTGAATATGTGTATCTTTTCTGTTTTCGTTATTCTTTTTAGACACTTGGCATTCTTCTCATGTTTTCCCTCCTCAGGAACCTACCTCTCATTCCCCTGAGAACTCTCACTATTCTGTAAGTGTACATACCACCATCTTTCCTGCCTTTTCATCTCAGCTCTCATAACTCTATTTCATCCCCATGTTAGTTTCCTTTTTTTCCTCCTCTGTGTGAAAGCTGCTGCTTGTTGAGTAATTCAGTGCATTTCCCTTCTCCCTGACCCTCAAAGCATTTTCCAGTATTTCCTAAAACAGACAGAGTATGAAACAATTAAGTCACAGTGTATTAGTTCAAGGACTTCTCAAATGTCATCTACCTTTTCAAGGGCAGTAGCCACAGTTATCAATGAAGTGACTCAGATTTAGTAAAAGCAACTCTTTTGCAGTCTTGGCACACTTCTTCATAAGGCATCTGACATAATTTAGCCCTTTGCTTGCTCACTACAAATGTGTGCATTTTTTATGTATTTACTATTTTAAATACATAATTCAGTATCAGAAAATGTTCTCCTGATATGGTCAAATGATTATGGGTACAAATAAAGTGTATTTGTGTTATTGTACAAGGTATTTAAGTATGCTTAAGTATGCTGAAGTTAATTTGACAGGTATACCTCTTAAATGCATCGTGTTTTCAGGGTGTTAATTTGAAAGATGACTTTCTGCTTAGTCAAACACTTAGAGTGTTCCCAACACTTCAGTACAACCAGCAGCTTCTAACAGATACCATAGAAACCTTCAGAGAATATTTACCATCATTTTTCTTATGTCCTCTTCCCTTTCTGGAGCAACATTTGTAATTCTGCAGTGGTCTAAGACTAGGACTTGATATATATATACTCCAGAACAAAAGATAATTTGAATTAAATATCCCTACAAAATAATACCTTTACTTCTGAGAAGAAATTATTATAGGATGCTATTTATATTTATATTCACATCTGATGGCTCTGAACCAATCTAAAATGTGATCTTACTGACAAAATTCCTACTTCAACAAAAAAGGTTCTATTTCTACATGAAAAACCAATAGTATTTGACAGAGGGTTTGTATTCATTTATTAACATCAGTGTGGGCTTTTTAAATTTCTAATTTATGTTTTTTTTCTGAGAGAAAAATCAAGGCTGTTAAAGGGCTATTGCAAAGTAATTCTTAACAGCTGAGCAACAGAAATAGGTTATATACCAAGCAGTTGTTTTACTGCACATTTTCTATAAAGTTGTCACATGAAAAACATACTTGGCAAGTTATTCAAGATTTATAGGCACTCAAATAAGATGCTTACAGTACTCACAGGTGGCATAACAGCATGAGGCAGAGTGCCAAACAAATAGGAGTAGTAACTGTTCAACAGTGTATGGTGTTTGCAATAGATCAGGGTGATATGTATCAGTTTACTTACAAATGTAATCCATTTGATTTCACTTCCATTCCAAAACACTTACTTGACCTGAGACTTGGCACGCTATGCTCCAGCTCAAGACAAGCCTATTTAATAAATTGACAAATGCTCTACAACAGGAGCTAATAAAGGAAACATGTTCACTGTGAACTACCACTTAACTCTACAAAAACTCTGGATAATTTTTGTACCCTGAGAGATGTTCATAGCTGAAATAATTACTGTGTTTATACTGCCATTTGCACTGTGCTCCAAAATGTTTGAGCACTCCCCCATCTGTGGTTTAACTGCAGCACTTCTGCACAGATAAATCTTATTTCATCCAGTAAAGGCAAAATGCTGACAAGAGGGAAAAAGAAATGTTCTCCCATGACCACTCTGCCGTGCAAATGTTTCTTTGTCTTTTCTGGAATCATATCTTGGTTTGTGTGAGACATTGTTGAGAAAGAAAACATTTTTAGGAACTTGAAGAAATAAATTGTTTTGTGGTCTCCTTCATCCTCTCAATTTTCATTGAAAACAACCAAAAGTAACTAATTTAAATAATGAAATGAGCTCACAAGAATTCTGTGAAACAATCTCTAGCATCTATAATTAAAGATTTTATAGTTGCCAAATCAAAGAGACACAATGCCCTTGTTTAAGAAACTCCAATTTGGTGGATAAAATTTGACTAACAATCCAGGTTAAAGACACATCCCATTACACTTTCACTTTCTGACATGTATAATCTACATATAACAATAGTGCCCTAGCCACAGTGAATTGTAAGGGGTTTTTGAAAAAATTCAAACAATTTTAAATCATTAATAAACATTTCTTTACTTAAAGTTTTAATACAAACTTTGTATTTCCATCTGGTTTTACATATATAGGCATAATTTATCCTTCAGGAATAAAAATGGATTGAGTTGCTGCAGGATTTCTAAGCACCAAAGGCTCCATAACAGAAATGCAATGAAGAAACATGATTCATGTGTGAGCAGGAAACATAAAATATTTTGTCCAAAGTGGATCTACTACCTAATGTTCAAAGTACACAAAGGAATAGTCCCACCTCTCTTTTCTGGGGCAACTAGTGGTAAAAGACAAAACCTGATGGTAACCTGACCTGGAGTTACCTAAAAAGTAAGATGTGCTTAATCAACACAAGGCTCTGTTGCATGTCAAAGTCACCATGAAGCTCATCAATATACCATTTATTTCTCTTTTGCTATCTCATTAATTATTTCATTCAGTTCTGGTGAAAAAAACACAGAACAGGAGTTTTGGGACAGGTGTGTCCCAAAATCAAGAAGCACAAAACCTTCTTGATTTTTCAGGAGGCTATTCTGGAGATGCAACATCCCAAAGAAGCCATGGAAAATGGAAACATGGGAAATGTTAAGGCATAATGCAAGAAAATCCAGCCACCTGTGGTGAGTTCAGGAATGGAACAACTATGCCTTTGAAAAAAGTGAAACTAAATCAGGAGCATGGTCAAAAACTGCTGAGCCTGCAAAAAAGTCTGGACTATGACACTTCCTAAGTGCTACATGGTAGATGCAGAATATTTTTATGAATTTTATGCTAGGGTTCAGAGCAGAAATGTTTTTCTGTCTTCTGTCATAAAAACTTTTCAGAATATTTCCATGATTCGAGGTCTCCCTTTTGCTTTAGCAAAAGGATATTTTTAGGATATTTTTAACAATATGAGGCTACTAGTCTTTGGGACTTGAAAATTTCAAACAAGAATTTACCCAATTTTCTTTTTTAAATAAATGTTCAGCTTTTTTTCTGTTGTCATGTGGAAAACATACTTGGTAAGTTACTGAAGAGAAAACAAGTGACACATACACCTTTTCAAAAAAACATTCACCATTGAAATAAATACCTACAAGAGGCATGAAAATCCAAACACTTCTCAGATATACACAGAAAGGGGCAACCACACTTCCTACACGGCACATCATGCTTCCACTTCCAACAGCAAGTGATCTAGACAGGAAAGAATTTGATTAAGAATTCTGGCAGTTAAAGGAAACAGTTAGAAATCCACAGACACTTAAAACATCAGTAGGATTTGTGTCTTTAGCAATTATATTAGGAAGCTGTTGCTATGCCAATGCAAATCTATATTGTAGTGAAATTCAGCTGTTTCTGTAATTAAGATTTAAAATATAATTATCATTCAGCACAGATCATGGGACGACCAGGACTTATAAGAAAGGCATAAAAAATGTTTAAGAAAGTATTGAGTATTCTTGTAGTTCCCCGTTGGAACCTATCAATGCACATGGAACACAAAATAAATATAAAACTATGGTAACAGCTCTGAGGCAGATGAGGAATTCGCCCCATCCCAAGTCTTTCAGATCACCAGCACTGATGCCAAGAGCTGCTGGATCTGGTGTAGAATAACAAAGGGAATCAAATAACATCAAATTAATGAAGAACACATAACTATGGTGAAAGTTCTTACCTTACAATTGTTGGGTACAGTTCTGCTGTGTAGAGATATATAAGGCCAAATGCCACACCTATGGAAAATTTTCCAGCCATATTTGCTAAGATAATTAATATATTGAAATCCTATTGAAAGAGAGCACAAATAAATACATCACCAGAAAATAACACCCTTCCAAACATAATTTACATTCTTCAAAAGTTGTGATCCTTCTTTAAACAATAAGCAATACTCATTGTTTGCTTTTTAAAGATTGTTCAGTAAGTTATTAGTTTCCATATAATTTTTTTACCAGTCCTGGTTCACTGAAGCCCTGGGAGCATTTTATGTGTAACTCCAGCAATGACAGTGAAACTTGTACTGAAAATACAGCAATCCATCTTAGACTGGCAGCTACAACTTAAAGCCAGCCTTTATTTAACTATTCTATGATGTAGAAAGAGCAGTTGCATCTACCGACTTAAGAGCCTTTAAAATCAATTTCTGCCATAGGAACACTTCCAACCATATGTGACTAACCTGAGGTATGAACATAATTAAAACACAGATCAGTGCACTTAAAATAAGGAACGGAATGAGTGTGTTCCTCCTTCCCAGTTTGTCCATCGCAACGCAAGCAATGATATAGCAAGGCAACTCCACAGCACCTGTCAGTATGAAATTATCTCAGTTTAAGTCAGGATTACACGTATTCATCTTATAACTGTAACTTCCTCTTTATGAGGAATTCATCTGGTCTAGAGGGTAGTAAACAAGTAAAATCTAAAGATAATCAGTGTGCTGGGCTAGTTCATTTGCTTACAGAAAGTGTGACAGAAGGCAGAGAACAGCCTAAAATACAGAAGTGGGAGTGGAGAAGGACAAGGGAAACAGGTTTCACAGCACAGAGCAGCTCCAGTTCTCTTTGGGGTGGAAAATTACAGAAAAGAGCAAGGCCACAGTTTTGTTTCTATGACACTGACACTTTGTCTGAAAGCTCTACAGTTGCTGCTCTTCTCCTTCAGGTATTTTCACTTAAGAGCTCAAGTGCACCCACAGGGAATATTGCTAGTGTCACACTGACACCTCTCAGGATTTGCCAGCTTCCACCTGGAGAGGGAACAGTAGCCACAGGTTCCTCCCTCACCATCAGCTCAAAATCATCCCAAAGTAAAAGGCAACAAAGGTCTGTCCACATCCAGTTTTCTGAGTAAGCCTCACTAATACAGAGTGCAGTTCCAGCTTTCTCCCTTCTCCATAAAAAAGAGGGCTTACAATATACCACTCTTAATACAGATCATCCCTTCCTAATATTTCTTTCCAGAGAAAAACTTCTGCCACTCTAAAGGATCTGGCATTTGGCTAGACCTGTTTGCACTGTGTAAACATGATTTTCCCCTAGACAAATAATATTGAGCCAAAGCCAGTTTGGACATGTTTTAAGGCAATTTGCTCAGGAAGAATGTCTGATGTAAAATCAAGAAAAAACATAAGATACATCCCTGAACAGCCTGGATTTCTTTATTAAGTACATATAGCATGTCAATACACCTATAATATCAGGAAACAATCTTTTGGGGTTGTGTTGGAAAAAGCATGTTGTAATTATTTGATGTCTGTTAGTCTGCCAAAATATTTTTAGAAGAGGTGGGCACAATGTACTCCACAATAGCAGTTTAGTTATTTGTGCAATACCAGCACCCACTCTTCAACACATCAGTCTAACAATACACTGTAATACATGACAAAACAAACTGGAATAATGAGAGCCCCAGTCCTTCTGTGAGCCTGTGTACATGATCAGTCACATTCACTTCAGTGAGAGTACTCAGCTGCCCAAAGTAAAGCACATGATTTAATTCTTCACTGGCTCAGAGCTGCATGTCTGATCTAGAGTCTTCTGAAGTCAGTGGAATATTTCCACTGATGTTAACAAACTTTGGATCAGGCCTTGAATGCACTGAGCTGCCTTTATAAACAACTTACATGCCAGAGAAAGATTACAGCCAGAATGATAAAATTAAAAGAGTATTACAACTTAATTAAAAATACACTTTTGAAAAAACTGAAATGATTTCCTTCTGACAATTATGACTATGTTTTCTACACAGACAAATTCAGCATATCGTGACTGTAAGCGATAAAAGGAATTTTTTTTTCTCCCATTTTCCTAGTTTGTGCCTTTACCAGAGTTGTGTGAATTTTGAGTTGCTTGTCTGCTTCCCCTGGTGTTTGTGTGGATCTGCTCTAAGCTTCCAGGGCAAAGAGAAGACAAGCCAGAATATGGTTTTACAATCAGAAAGACAGATATAGAAGAATTCTGTGCACCAACAAATTCTAATTATTTTTCTCAGATACAGTGAAATTTGGAGCGAATGATACTCCTCCTGTGTTAGTCAACTTTATAAAGAATTAGCAAGAAACTTTTTGAACAAGGTTCACAACTGAATGAACAAAGTAAAAAAATTGCCTGTCAAATCTATAGATGTTTTTAAATGTTATGTTCCAGTTCTGTCATTAACAGAATAAGGTACAAAAATATTTACCTATGAGAAAGAGATTTAAATATTCATTGCCTCCTAGACTGACAGAACTGAGGGAGAAGACGTAGTACCCCAAGCTCCCAGTGAACCAGATCAGCCAGACTGTGATGGTCCTTCTTGCAATTTGCCAGTTACAAAACAGGTCTAAGATGTTGTGCTTCTTTGCTGAGGATGTATCATCATCACCCATTCTGCCACTGGCTAGGTCATCTTGTTGGACTGAGCACAGTTCAGAAACCTTGCAGGGAGTGCTGACTTTATTCCATCTTGCCATTGTATCAATCACTTTTTGTGCATCTTCATATCTTTCCTCTGACAGGAGCCAAAAAGGTGTTTCTGGGAGCATCCAGCAGCACAAGACAAAGGGAAGAGTTGCTATGGAGAGAAATATCTGATAGACCCACCAGGTCCGAACCAAAAATCCCACGAGTGCCACAACCATAATTCCCATAGCAAAAAAAGCATGGACATGCATAGAAGCCCAGGTTCGTGCTTTAATGCCAACAAATTCAGTCACATAAACGAAAGCCACAACCAGATAGCCACTTGAAACCTGGGAGGGTGGGAGAGAGAAAAGAAAAGAACAAAACAGAGTGAGGTTTGTTCCTACTCCCCTTGTGCACCAGCAGTAAAAACAAACAGCTAACAGTGTTCCACATCTGTGTACAGTTAATTGTCACTGCGCTGACCTGTCTCACACTGACAGAAAAAGGGCAAGCATGAAAACGAATCAGCTGGAGAAAAAATTCACTCAAACCTTCAGACTGCCTGGACACTATTTAAAAATGTGAAGTATATTTGGATGCTTCTCTGTAGTGGGGGACAGCCAGCAAGAGACACCTGTGAAGAAACTTAATTTGCTGATGCCATTAAGGCCTTCTCCAAAAATCAGGTCCCTTAATGACATCACAAACTGGATGCTTGGCAAAGACAGGTCCCCTGAAGTAATCGTCACTTCTGAAAATCTGGATCTCAGCTTTTAAGCAGACTGTTAATAACCTGCATATCAGAGAACTGCACATTTATGAAGAATTACCTTCCACACCCTTGTAAAATATCTCATTAAATCAAAGTTTTTACAATATTGGAAGAGAATCTCATATATATACACAATTATAGGTTCTCATATGGTATCAAGTGAATGCAATTACTGGCATATTCTGCATAATTGTATTTATTTATTGAATATATATATTATTGAATATATATATTTCAATTTCTCAAATATCTCAACATTAAATTCCTGGTGTCTTAAACCATTTCAAAACACAGCTAGAGAATATAAACTAGAAAATATTTCAGTATATTGTTTTGATTAATCAATTTTCCCATTAACAGTATTCCAGTTAATAATCTCCAATTCTGAACCCACTGATAGTAAAGCTGCACTGACCTCAGTGGCATGGGGCTAGAGTTTAGGACCTCACCTTGCAAATCAGTCCCAGTGGTCAGATAAAAACAACAGCATTGGCCTGGTCAGAGCTTTTTGCTTTTCTGCAGTACCACAGGGCCTGGCATCAACAGCCAAGGAAGCCATCAGAGGGACTCCTGTAGATCCCACTGTTCAAGGCTGACATGATGCAGGTTTTCCTGCTAGGAAATTTCCTGCTAGGCAAAGGGAGCTCCAGGTACAAGATCCTGTCTTGACTAATGCACTGTCACCAGGAACAAAATTAATTATGGGAATATTTTAAAATATCTAAGCAATGTCAAATAAGTTGGGGTTTTTTTTTTGTGATGGCATTCTAATTTCTTTATGCATTATGTAGTGAAAAACTCAAGAATGTACTTTGGGCTCTAAAATAGATATTTAAAATTGGTTACTATGTATAAATATTGAATATGTGTCATATATTGGATATATACCGCACACATAAAACTCTGTGTGTTGGTCTGCTTAAACACATATACTGAAATACCCTTAAGTACAGTATAAAACATCTCTCCAGGTGTTAAACCTGTCTGCCTATGTATTTAGTATTCCAGATACAGCTTAAAAGACCAAAGAGATGCATGGAAGAGAAAATGTGCATCTCTCCTCCATCACTCAAAATGGTAGAGATAAAAATAATACTTATTATAGATTTGCTAGTTTAAGAAAAAATATATTCCATTCCTAACAATAAGGAGAAACACAACAGCAGCTGCAATGCAGAATCCAGAGTTTGCTGCTCACACTTGGTATTTAATTACCAGTCCAGCAGAGGTTGGGATGGAGGAAGTACCAAACACTGCTTCATACAGACGCTTTCTATTAATTCAAAGAGGAAAACTGCTGTGGTCCAAGAACATTCAGACTCTCCCTGCTCTGCTGAAATAAGTGCAACAGATGGGGCTTTAGAATAACGAAGTAGGGGAGGAAATAATAACAAAAAAGAGGTTTTCCTGAGAAGGGGTAAGAAATGACATGGAAAAAGGGTCAGGGTGAGCATCCTTTCTTACCATAGCAAGGAGAAAGCGCACAATCACGAAACTGTAGTAGTCAAATGTGAAGGCCACTGCGATGCCAAACACAAACTGACCAGCACTTGTGAACCATATAACACGCTGTCTTCCCACTCTGCAAATCACAGCAGTAATAAAATAATGAATAACCACAAACATTCTATTAAAATACATCTATAACTCCGAAGAGCCTAGATGGAAGTTAATAACTCACCACAGAAACTCTGGTTTAGTCACCTGTATTCATTTGTCAGTAATTCCAGCTTCCAAGAAAAAGGATTAATGGAACTTCCATTCCACATTTCTTGGCTGGAAGCAATGTGCAGTGAGCATTACATATGTTCACCTGCAGGTTTAACGTCTACATAACTGATTGGTAAATTTACTCTTATTTATGAAGTCATAAATCAGTTTTTCAGATATTTTGTATTAAGTAGCATCATGTTAATAATATCTGACAAAAGTTAGCTGTGATAACACATGCCAACTTTTGTCAAAGTAACAACCAATTTTGATAGTAATGAAAGGTTTCTGTAACATACCTTTGACCAGTTTTTAAAAATTGAATTCTCTAACAAGTGACAATCACATAGTTCCCCATAATTTTCTGATTTCTGACAGCACATACACATGCATATAAAAACACAGAAATTCGGGAAGAAAGTAAACTAATGGGAAAAAACATCATGTCAAATACTAGCTTCAGCAGTAGATACACAAGACTCTGTTGAGAATTCACTATATTTTATGTACAACTGCTCTGTAACACAAACTGCATGGAACTGTTTTTCTTCTCTGGTAATTCCTTGGTCTCTTATTGCATCCTCCGTTGCAAACATTGCTACCATTAGCAATTAGGAGCGACATCTCCTCCATTTTCACAAATGGGGATATTACTTTTAGACAGAGAGTTTGAGGACTTTTGGACTGCTTTTTTTCTGTGAGTATTTCATATGCCAATAAAATTCCTCCTATTTTTCTCCAGCCTTGGCCTGGAGTCATGATTTGGTCTTTGATCTCCACCAGAAAAGATCCCAGTAAGTCTTAGCTATCAGAGCTCTTCTGTTGGGAAATCTGTTAACTGATAATGGGAGGGACACACAAACTTATTTCCCATGAGCCAGGATGTGTCAGGAAATAATAACTTGCAGCTGTAAATTCTGCAGCTGTAAATCTGCAACTCAGAACGTGTGTATTATCTTAACTGGTTGTCCGTGGGTTGAATAAATGGAAATGAGAACAATACAATCCTAACCTTATAAATCATGTCCAAGTATTAATTAATAAAGTTATGAATTATTTAAAAGGACTCAAAACAGATGTTGGCATTATATTCTGGTTTTATATTAAATACGGTTTTACACAGCCTGGGATTGGGAGGCAGATTAATTCCATGTGTTCTAAAAGCCAAATTTTTTTTTAAAAGTTCATCATTGCTTTTGCATTCCCATGTTGTGACTGTCACACTGCAGTGTTGTGCTAATGAAGGAAAATCAGAAAAGAACACACCTGATCTCCTTGTTCTGCTTACACTGTTAGATGTGGGATGAAATGCCACCCAAAAGGATTCCCAGTCAACAAGCTCCCTTATAGGAAGACTTAAATAACTCTAAACCAGCCTTGAAAGCAAATCACAGGTATAGAAAGTGCCCAAGACAAAGCTAAGTCCAATATAGCTTGGATATTTGGTTCTCATATGGACAGATGGGCATGGCTGGGTGCTCTTCTCAGGCAGGAATATGTCTGTTTGTGTTGAGAAAGAAAACCAACTGAGGCAGGAGGCCACAGACGTACACCCTGAAGCTCACTGCTGCTTCTGAGTCCAGCTTTGGTGCTGGATTTCAGTGCACGATCTGAGATAACACCGAGGGAGGAAGCATTGGACAGGAATGCACCTTGGAACTGTGAGCAAGAGACTGCTCAGGTCGAGTCCCTCCAGGACTGATGCTCCTCCTCCTCAAACAGAACTTTGTACATGCTGGTAAATAAGTGAAGCTACAGCACAGCCCACCTACACCTATTTTTCCTCTTATGTTCGCAAGCTTTCAAGAGAATTAAGTTTAAGCTAATTTTTCAGGGAAAACCTACAATTGGACAGCAAAGAAAAACAGGATATGGGTGTTTATTTTAAGACAATGGGGCTTGAATAGACCCTTGAAGCCTTTGCATCGGCCCCACTGAGGTGTACTCATGACAGAGGTTAGGAAAGGTGATTTTCAAATATGTGATATTTAACCTTCTTGTAGCCCTTCAGCTGTTTGTCATATTACAAAATAAAAATCTGCATTTCCGTGAGAAACCTCTTCTCATGAAACCTCTTTTCATGAAGTGAAAATCTACTCCCAGGTTTTACCGTTGCTATTACAACGAGCTATAGCTATTGCTATTCCTGTCAAAATAAGTAAACAAACGAAGAAGGAAATAAAAATCTAAATTTTTAGACTCTAAATTTAGAAAAAAAATCTAAATTTTTTGCTGCACAGGGCAATTTCAGGGATCAAGGCCTAGAACAGTGACAAAGTATGAAAAAGTTTTAAAAGTAAATTACTTGAGAATACATTTTATAATTAATATTTGTTATAGGAAAAAGAAACCAAGTTAAACAGGTCTGTGAATAAAGCAATATCCAAACCTTCTGAATGTCGCATATATAGTTATGAATAGACAATGAATGGAAACAACAAAACCAGCTAGATACATGTGGAGTAACTATTGTATGAAGCTACAATTTTCAGAGGGTGGCACTTTACCTGTCAGCAATGTCACCAAAAATCACAGCTCCAATCAAGACTCCAAGCATGAACGTAGGCTGGATTAATTTTGCAAGCCATTCTCGGTCACAGACCAGATCCCACTGAGTAACAACAGTGCTCTTCCACTTTGTATCATCATAGAGAAATCCATCAGAACAAGGAAATACAGATTTGTTGCCTTTGTATTCGTATGCCAGATCCAAACTGACTTCTCGTTTGGACCTGCTGCATTGATCAAGTTCCCAAATTTCTCCATTTTCCAGCTGGGCTACAATGTAATTTTCTGTTGATGTCCATAGTGTCCAGATGTCCTCTATACTCGTTGCAGAGGAGTTGTGGAAAAGAACACTACTCACATTTCCAGGGAACCCACATACAAAGTTAGGAGTAACAGCCATGAACACAGATGCTAAGTAATGGATACCACATGACGTAGCTTGAAAGACAGATGCAAAATAAACACATGCTTGAAATCTGTAAAGGGAAAGAAAACATGTTACTGAGGAAAAGGCCTCAAAACATGAAAAAAATATTCAGCATAATTGTTGGGGTAGATCAGTAAATGGAGATATCATTAACGTGTCTAGCGTTTTGTTGTGTGGCGCTGCTTCAGTATTAGCTAAGCTGTGCAAGAGACCAAAGATGAGAAAAAGATCCACAGTAATCTATTGTTAAGAAGTGAGTGCTGCTCTTAGTTATGCATTTAGTCCTACAGAGAACACCATTTAATATTAAACAATTCTGACCTTAAGCACTTAATTTGATGCAGCCTTCCACCCTCCAATTCTCTGTAGCACATCCCCTTAAAATAAGGTCTCAGATTACTTGAATAGTTAGAAAAACAAAATGTTGCAACCTCAGGTTCTAAGGGATAGAGGTATGTGCATCCAGTAAAGCAAACCAGACATATTACGCCCCTCATTCCATCTAATTGTATCTCTACAGCTGTATTCCATCTATTTTCCATCTCTCTTTATTGTAGCCAAAAGACAAAGAGAGAATACATGTAGACACACGTAGAAGATAGAATCTGAACAATGTGAAATGTTTTGTACCAAAACAGAGCTCTGAACTGGGTTGGGTTTTGGCTTAAACAGGGTGTGCAATATCTATTAAAGATTGTATCATAAAGCAAACCTAGTAAAAAAATGTTTTATGCATAGTCTGAATTTTGGCATTGTAACAGCTTTTAAAACTTCCTTGAGATGCAAGTAAACCTTAGTATAAAGATTGCACATGTATTCAGAATTTCAAAAGACTTGCAATGAACTTTAGTGTCACTGTATGCAAATTCTGGACAGTTTCTGATAATTCAAGCATAAAGAGTAATTTTCTCAATTAAATGTTTAAATTATGCATATAATTAGTACAACATCTGTTCAGAAAAAAACAAAATTACTTTTGTTCTCCTCCCTTTTTTATTTCCTGAAGGCCAATCAATTGCAATAATTTGAAGTACTCAATCAGCTTCTGTACATAGATTCTTACTGCAGGATGCAGCAGGCCTTGGCAGTGTGAAACAAAAAGCAGATTTTTTTTTTACATGATCAGAGGCTTACCCTGCTGAAGTTGTAGGAAATAAAGTCTAAAACAAATTACCTTGAAATGTCTTTTGGGAAAAGTCAGAGCAATTCAAATCCCTGTAACAAATACATCATCTAGATACTCCTCTCCAAAATGTGTCTAATCTAGCCTTGAATTCCCATAAAACAGATCTCAACAGTGCATAGCCTAGAACTGTTAAATCTATCATCAGAATTTCAAAATAATTTTGAAACTATGTATAAGCAAAGTATTGAAGCAGAATTTACTGGCTACATTGTCTTAATACCCAGTTAACCTTTCCAATAAAACAGTTCTTTTGTAAAATACACCTCCATTCACCATCCTCATTCTCCTCTGCCTTTTATCTTGATTTTTATTTCTTTCCTTGGTAAATGTAAACCCAATGGCCTATCCTGTCCTTCCAATGGCATTTGACATTGCTGTTGTTCTGCTGCAGTGCTTTTTATCCCCCTTTCTCTTGACTAACAGCTCTATTGACTTTTCTACAGCAGTCTGAGGAGTGAGCTGAATTGCTAACCCCACCGTGGCAGCTCAAGATCTGGCTCTGCTTCCCTCTGGAGGATATTGCAAGGCAATCCTCACACAGGTGCTGTGCTGCTCATTCCCAAACAAACCCGAGAGATAGGGTCAGGAGAAACTGAACAAAACCACAGCAACCCTTTAAGTCTATCAATTCTCTCTCAAGAGAACAGCTTCTTGGGGATTAAGTAGCTAGCCATAGATCAAAGCAAGGTTGCAACAGCTCTGAAAGGCATTTGGGCTATCTTGGACCATAAATAGCAAAGGTTATTTTGAAATGTAACCCTTGGGACCCTATTGATGCAGACAAATATGGTCAACGATGTTTTTTAGTTCCTCTTCTCTAGTTTCATTTTAAACTGTTCCCATCAAAAGACACATACTCATTTTAAAAATAGCAAAGCACAACCGAATTCAACAACCTGGGCTCCTGTTGCAGTATGCAGAATGCTAGAAATACATAGTAGTGAATTAAACCCCTAGAAGCTGTCACTTACATCTTCTACTAGCTAGTAAATAGTGGCACACTTGGAACCAGGGTCCCCAGTACTTGCAATATCTGCCATCATGCATTAGAAAATTGCAGTGTCAAATAATCCACTTGTTTCTGAGAGAGAAGGAGAATGAAATCATTTCAAACTCCCATACGTACTTCTTGAGTTGCCTAATTAGTTCTTGCAATACAAGAAGTATCAGGCTCGTCATTTATCTTCATCTCAGTAAGAGTGAGTAGGAAAAATACATTTATGCCTTTTTTTTGTTGTTGGAGAGGCTTGAAAGGAGATAACTTTTAAGGATAGAGTCTGAGAAGATGGCATGAAACAATGCACTACACAAATTTTTACAAAGTCGGAGGCCAACAGCATCACCAGGGCTATGAGCAGGTCTAGTTAATCTCTGCTCTCACTACTCACTTTATCTTATCTCTTCCTGAACATTTCTTGTGATCATACTTCAATGACCATTTTGACAGACTGCTCCACTGTCAAATCTTTGTGTTGGAAAGTTTCTCATTAAATCTAATCTCTATGTCCCCTTTTCAAATATAAGACTATTATTAGCTTATAAAACACCCTGGTGCAACCTTGAATTAATCTTCCTTTTCTTTTATCACTTCATTGTACAGAATTCTCAGTTCTCCTCCTCCTCCTGTTACTACCTACAACCATACAAACCACAGTCTTCCACCCTTTCCTTTTCTTTGTGTCCCTTCTTTCTTTCCACCTCTGTAAAAAGCAATAAAGGATTCATTTTAAAGAAATATCTGTCATAAAATATTTCACCCATCTTTCAAGGGTTTAACATACAATTAAATATAGCTTGTTCTTGTAAAAACATCCTTACATTTTCAATGTTATGAAAATCTTATTCAACAAAGAAATCCACTCTGTAGCACCTCTTCTTAGCTAATTTGCTGCACCAATGCTAAGCAAACACAAGAAGTCAGAATACCAGATATACATTAAAAGACATCATTTATGCTGAATATGACTTCATTTAAGAACAGGAAAATGGGTTTTTACACCAAAATGACCATGTTGTTCAGAATTTTGCAGGAGGGATTGCACTGCAGTTTTTAACCTCTACCTGCTCAATAAAAGAACGAAGAAGCAGGCAGGGGGAGCTGGAATGGGGGGAATAAAGCCTGATGTGAAATTAGAAAAGCATTTGGAAGCACCAGGGTCTGAAGACATTCTGCACCACACTAACAGGCTGCTTCCCTGCCTGCAAAAACTATTTACTGCTGTCTCCAGTAAAATTCCACACTGGGCTGGCTGAGCCTCCCTCTGTACATACTCTGTCTGTGCATATTTTTGTATGTACAAAACACACAAAAACTATCCTGAAAGCCCTGTTTTGCTGTGAAGGCAAAATCCACTGCTCACTACAGCAGTGTTTTAACAGCATTCCCACTGATCCTAGACTGAAAAGCCCAACCTTATGAGCTTCTGGTAATCTCCCATGGGTAGGAAGAGCTTTTCTTCCAGAGAGATCAGCGGTGTAAATGTCAGGGAATTCCTTAACCTGTATAGTTACCAAGGAGGAATGAATTAGACCATTAGGGAAAACAAAGGGAAAGAATGAAAAGCATGTAGGGAAGTCGATATGTAGGGATGTAGGAAAAGAAGTATGTAGGGATGGGAGGAGATGGGAGAATACTACGGGCTCATGGAATTTTGCTTTCCAGAACAGCTGGAGATTGGAAAGGGACAAAGACACAGGTCCAGCCTCAGGGCAGACAGAGGGTTGCAGGAACAGAGACTGGGCTGGCAGAGAGTGCTGAGCAAGGAGGAAGGAGCACAGAGCTGCTGCCTCCTCTTTTGCCACCTGGGATGCCTCCCTTTGAACCCCTGGGCACACGAGTTGTATCTCAGACCCCGTGCTGTGGCCATGTGGATGCCCTGCCCCAGTCTCAGAGCCCTGGGACAGGTCCTTGGAACCGTGGTGATGCGATGGCCGAGCAGCCTCTGGCCTCTGCGGGTGCCCGGACGCTGCGCTGGGCCAGGAGGTCACAGCACAACATACACAGGTCATCCACTGCACTGACCCTGAGGAACAGGGTAAAGTCTGGGCTGTCCTTGCTCCCTACTGTAAATTATTAACTTTTCCCCCCGAATTCTTAATTTAATAACACCAAACTGATAAGAAAGTCCTTTGTCACTGAGCTGTCTGTTGCAGACAAATATGTATATAATCTCTTTATTAACCACACGAATCTCAAATTTAAAAGTTAAATTTCCCTGAATAAAGAAATACTGTTTCATGCATCAAAAATGATAAGAAGATATTGCAGGAGCAAAAAGTACTATTGAAATTTACAAAAAGAAAGCAAATTCTGTGATTTATTTTCCTGGACTGATCTCAAAAAGGGCAGATTTTGGCAATAGGATTTTAGATACCAGTCATCTCCACATATACACAACAGATTATAAAACATATATTGTTGCAAACAGTAATTTTCAATAACCTATTTTACAGATGTTTTCCTTTTTTAAAAAAAAATCCACTTTTTGCCATTTTAAAAAAAGTTCTGTGAACACGATGACTGTCCTAAAAGGTATGATAATTTCTCTCAGTGTTTTTCCATCTCTTCAGTGACTTGTCATGGGAGATAATAATTTGGCAAGTACATTTTGTCACTCTTGCCAGGAGTGTCAAATATAGAAGTCAAGAAGACTTTATAGGTTACTGCTCCAGTATAGAGACGCTTAATGAATGCCAGAAGTCAAATGAGCCTAAAATTGTCTTCACAAAAGCTTGAGCAAGACACAACATGAAAGTGTTCCAATCCCTCTTAAAATATTTATGATATTTCTCCACAGTAGTTTTCTTCCATTTGTAGCTTATAGTAAATAAAGATTTTTGCATTTTCTATTTCCTCTGCACGAGTTTTAAGATCAGTAAGAAAAGCAACTGGTAATATCATGTCAGTAGCTGAATATAAGAAATACAGTTCCATAAAGACAATGAGCTAGATCTCAGACCACTGTTGCTCTGGCTGTAGTCTCATGACACAACATCTCTGTGGCACTGTCACTGCAAGATATTTTCTCCCTTCTCTTCTGCCACTGTTAATTCCCCCCTTGAGACACAGTGCACTCTTAGCCTCAGCTGTGGTGGTATTTCTTTTGTGGATCATCTGTGAACTTTGTCCGGAAAACTGACCTGACTTGAACAAAAATGTCAAAATAGATATTAAATTTGAAAAAAGAAACACAAAATGAACAAGCTAGACTAGTTGCTCAGACTAATTTATATTGCATCCATGTAAATTATCCACACCAGTCTATTTGAAAAGTGGTGCATCTGGCATGCAAAAAGTACTTGAAGTGCACATTGCCACATATATGTTAGAGAATAAATCCCCAGCCTCAGAGTACTTTTAGCATTGTCAGATATTGCAGTGTATAGCAGGGACAAAACTTGCTGTTGGACAGTAATTTTATGTTAAATAAAATATGATTCTGATTTCCTTGTTTGTCCATCAAAAAGAGAAGAGGGGAAATTATGAGATACTCATCAAAATCTAGTATAAACATTTAAAATCATTTTGGTGTAGAATAGAATAACAAAGCTGTTTTGTGATTAGCAAAAGATTTGTACTATTCCACAGGCATTACAGGAACTATTTTTACTGCTTGTCTTCTCAATGACCTCATTTGTAAATTGCTTAAGTCAGAAAACACAGTACGTTTTTGTTGTGCAGTGTACACTCAACAGGATGGATTCAGTGGAAAGAAATTTCCAGATATTTACTATTTCTGAAAGAATTTGTGTTCAGTAACCACGTTAACCTCTGTATTCCATCTTGAGTTGGTTGGGCTTGGTTTTTTTTTTTTCATGTAAAAAAAAGCCATTCAGCATTCTTTCCACTCTAAACCAAAAAGCTATAATACATTTCCACATTTATCTTTTGAGAGGAGAGGAACTGAATGTGACTCAAGAGTATTTTTGCTGTGGTGTAGAGATACAGATTTGGAAACAGCCTTAAATATACAACATGCACAGCCTTATTTGACTTACGGTGTCAAGAATAAACTTCCCTCCTAAGGGCAGTTTGAGCTATACTGAGAATCTCAACCCTCATGGTTATTTGCAGAATTTGTTTTCAGAGGCAGAAGATGCTGTGTTGGATGTCCAGTTCAAACCTACCAACAGCACAGATGCAACAGGAATAAAGAAAACTGTGGAGATCAGGAAGACCCCAGGATATATTATCATCACTGACAACAATGCCTGCATCAAAGTGCAGTCACCAAACATCAGACACCAAATCATTCTTCCATTTAAAACTGATTCTCTGGAGAATTCACTTCTATCCCATTAGACTTATGCACATTTGCCTTTGATTAAGACAAGTCCAGCATTTGTTCACCAGAGTCAAGAAGAAAAATACATTGGCTGGTCATTACTCTGCATTTGGTATGACGGCTTAGGTGAAGGAAGTCACATCTGCATGGAAATAAAGAAACAGTGCTACAGAATTAAGGGCCATACTTAAATATATGTATATATTGAAACTTAATAGAACAATTCTAGAGTTCTTAATTTCTGACTATTTAAATCAGGCACATAAGGTTCCTGTCATCACCTGTGACAAAATAATAAATATTGCTGGGTTTCAATAGTTTAGTAACACATCTTTCACCTGTGGACAGCCATGCACAGCTGAAAGGCAGCTGCTGCTAAAGGTGCCCCAGTGTTTCTTGCTGCCCCTCTGGAAGGGTGGCTGTCTCCAGGGAAGAGCCAGGCAGGAAGATGGTGTGACCATGGCTCAGCCACTCCAGCCCAATGCCCAGCCTTCTCGCTCAAATGGCAGTGAAACTGGAAAAGACACAGGGGCTCTGGATTTGTACTCAAGTAACCAAAGTACACATAAACATTCCACTCGACTTTCCTGGGAAAGAAACCTCTGATTAAGGTGGAACACATCAGTGGGAGCAACTTACCAGAGTCAGTATTTTTTTTATTCTTGTTACCCTCTTGCCCTTTCTGCTATACCTGTGTTAAGGACATACACCAGATAATTTAATTATGAAAGAGCATGACCGTGCAGTTTGTAAGTGATTTAACTTTGTTTTGGAATTATTGGAACTAGTGTTACACACAGCAGAGTAGTAACACTCCAGGCTCTATAATTGGAAGATTCTATTCCAGGAATGGCATTTCTATAAACATCTACCATTTAGAAAATTAGCATGTACTCTGCATGATGTATTACTAGCATTGCTTGTCACAGGGAAAACTCAATTCCAGTTTCTCTGGTAATGCTGTTTTCTTTTGGTCAGCCCCTGTTTTGTGGACAAATCCAAATCAGGTATTTCATTTCCCTCCACACGATACCGTTTTCATCAGCTTATGTAAGCAAATCATTTCACATCATAATCTGTAAAGTGTCTAATAGAATATAATGTTTTTATTGAGATTCCATCTAACTTTAGACATAGACAGTATTTCACGTATAAACAATTATATTTCATTCTTCCCTCCCCGTTTAGGAAGTCAGACGTTTTTTGCTGGTCACATGGCTGACACAATGGACTAACTTTGTTCAAACTAGCTTATATTTATCTTACTTTTTTTTTTCTGCCTATAATCCTGGAATAAAACTAACTGGTTGTTGTATTAATTACATTCTTACTCCTTTGTTATTCTATTTACATATTTCTTCTGCAAAACTTTGAATCTGTTGCAGCTGATGGTACAAACACATTAACTGAATGTCTACTTCAGGGCAGTGAAAACTGCCTATTCTAAAGCAATAGCGATCTATTTTTTAAAGATAAATTCACGAAGTAATTAAGCCTTAGAGTTGTCATGGTTTATGCCTTTATGTCATATATTATGCCTTTTAAGAACTCTTCTTTTGTTGTTTCCTATTTATAGCCACACCTAAGAAGATTTGGATACAGACAGCTCATTTTTAGTAAAAATTCTACATAAATTCTCTTCACATCATGCCACACATTTAAAGCACATTACCCAAGGTTTTAAGTTTCTATATTTGAAATTTAATTCATTCCTGCCTAGAAAATGATTGTAAGATTACACATTCTTACAGGTTTTTGAAAGTCCTCATGGAAAAATGTAAAACAAATGAGAAGTCCGTGTAATTAATTCAAGAACGCTGGACATCACTTTCCTAGGGAATGTTTGTAGCTGTTCCTGTACATATGAGTATCTTCCAAGTTTTCAATTAGAAATAATATTGAATATTAGCTTCATGGATCAATGTTCAGTCATTTCTGTAAATACTTGAGAGAAATGTCATGGAATTTTGAGTAGCTCCATTCTGTCAATCTTCCTTAATATAAGCAGTGATTTTATCCATAGCATTATTTTTGCAGCCTTGAATATGATTAAGGTAATTTAGTCTATTTCTATGGGCTACATAAAGCAGTTTTAACTAGCTAATGTGTCATTTTACACTCTCTGGCTCCATTTGCAACTCTTACAATGTTCTTTGTTAATTCTGACATTCACCATAGTGACTCTTCATCAAAAGCAAAATAGAAAAGCTGAAATAGATACTTTTGCTTTATTAGCTTTTTTTTAATATTTCATTTTTAAAAATGCCACTTAACAAGATTTAACATTAAGGGAATTAAGTCAGATAACTCTGTCTTCTAAAATTTGGGACAAAGTCAACATGTAAATCACGGCATTTCAAAAAGGCAACTCAGTGACAGCCACAGATTCTTTTCTGTTGAAGAGAATACTGCCAGCTGCCATCCTACCTTTATGGAATCCTACATTTTCAATTCTATACTGTACAGCTTGAAGAAAGGGATTCAATTTAATGCAGAGTCTGGCATGGTCAAAGTATTTTCTTCTGTCAAATATGGTTTAGCTTCTGGAATTGTTTAAGTACACCCGTATTTAGTGGCTATGTTGTACATGAGAAATAAAACAGCCTGCAAACCTACAGCTCTTCTCCCTCTCTTATAACAGAGTAGCTTGAATCTTTAACAATGTCTACAGGCTTTGTTAAAACCCAGTGAGGACAGGGAAGAGGAATAAAACGTATCTCCTTTCTTCCTCTCTCTTCAGGAGTCTGCCCTGATGACCCACCAATCGTTCAAGAGCTCTTGGGAGGGCTCGGGTTGGTAACCCTGGCAGCGCATCTTCTCCAAGGCAAGGCAATTTATCTCTAAACTCACAGAAAAGATGGCTACTGATAGCGAGAGGACTTGCAGCTTCTTTTGCAGGTTTGTGGCTCATCTTCCTTCCAAAATGTTCCTCTTCACTGCAAATGCATAATGCATTCTTTACTTCCACAATGCTGTCAGGTTCTTTCCTTGAGTCTTTCCCTTATGGTATCTCCTACAAGGGAATGATCTGGAATAATCCTATATTCTAACTGCACATGAATATTTACAAGCATTTTAGAGGTCCCATTCTCCACAAAAATACAGAAGCTGAATTCTGCTTAGACCTACCGGGATCCTTCTACATAAATCTACTTTTGTACTAACTGCTCCCTCTATTTTCAATGGACGAGGCAGAACTGAGGTTGGCTACACTGATCTACAAAGGATGACAGTTCCTCAAGGAGCCTCAAATGAGATGAGGTTCCTGTTTCTCTGAACCTGGAACTAACATGAATTATTTCTCTCAGAAAGGTGGAGCTGTAGCACCTTTATGGTATTCCCAGCTCTGCTGACACACACCAGTTCCAAACACACAGGAAAAAAGATCAAACAACAATCTGTTCTGGAATATGATACGTAAACATAAATTATTTAAATGAAATGGAATATCATCAGTATAATTTCACCATGCTTACAGTTCACTTAGATGTAATATAATGTATATAGTATGCAACCCATATACTATCTCTCTAGATCCCTTTTCCACGTGGTGAGGAACCACAGACAAACCAGGATTTACCTTGTCCTAAACCACTTAGTTAAAACAAGACAGATGGGTCCTGCCCTTAGTGGTCCAATTATCCCTCTGGGCAAGGTGTCTTAACAGATGTCTGAAGTTTACACTACAGGCCTGTAAAGATACTGAGATGAGCTCACCAGTGCTTTGATTTGGACAGCTGATTCCTCACACAGCTAGAACAGACTTTTACAGATGTATCAGGTAGGAACTTAGATGCTTCCATATCTCTTTCACAACTTAGAGAAGAGAATGAATTCGCAATACATCTAGAAAAGCTCGGGCCACCATGGATATAACACATTTAAATGGCACTGAACTACATCCAAAGTATGGTGCTGATTGCTCTTTACAGAGCAGTAAATTATTCCCAGTTCTTTGAAGCGCCTTCTCAGCACTTCTTTTCTACTTCTTGCTGCCTTACTGGCCTTTTCCATCTGTTCTTCAGGGCTTTCCATCTATTCTTCCTCTATTCTTGCTTCAGCACCACTGCTGCAGCTGCATTTCTGATGCAGCTACCTAATGGTAATGCCTCCAGATAATAGGAAGAGGAAACCCAACTTCACCTCTTGATGAAAACATTTTCTTGAGGAAAGGCTTCAGTATATGATCCAATGGATGGTGCTTCTACATTCCTCACATCATATATTCACCACATGTGATTTTTGAAGAATCTCTGCTCTGCATGAGGTGAGCACTATAGTTTGGCCATCAATGTATCACATTAAGGTATACATTAGCTGTCTAAGCAGTTTCAGTACTTTCTGAAGACAGCTAAGATTTATCTCCAAGTGTATGGACAATTTGACAGATCAACCATCATTATTAGGACTTGTAAATCTCTGTCTTCTACAGTTTGTCATCACAATTTTTCCTGTCTTGCAATTGTAACCAAGATATAACTACCTCACCTGGTATCTTCTCTGGCTTGCTATTTTTTCCATATTTTTTAAAAGTTGAGGATCTCATGTTCTTGTTCAGCTGCTATAGTTTTGTGCCTCAAGCTACCTTTAATGAAATGTCAGCTGTGTATGTATCTCAGTACCATCCTTGTTGTGTACAGCAAAATGATGGCACAGAAATTGTCACAGAATGTGCTAAACGCTCCTGGGGCCTTCAAAAAAATTCCCTAAATTTAAAGGTGTTTTCTACTTGTATGATTTTACTTCCTAAAATAAATTGGTCAACCTTTCCATGAATAAGGCCTTTAATACACATTTCCTTCCAACTTTGCAATATCTTAGTAATGCTGAAAATCATTGCTGTTATGAGAAAATTACTGACACAGCTTTTTTAGGAATGGTATCCCTGTCCTAGGCATTGTATTACAGGGAACACAGTGTCCAGTGCCTTACATATTTCATTTTCATTCACACCATAGTGTTTCAGGATGAAACAGTTGATCATCAGCTCCTTGACATGTGTGAATACTGCTTTATGCTGCCATTACTGTGTCTGTGCTACAGCTTGGTTTAGAAGCCACCCTGGGGGGTTGGCAACATTTCAGAGGTGAATCTCAACCGTCTGGTTTACAAACCATAATTGATTTACCAGCTTTAAGTTTCAGCGTTGCTCGCATTGCAGGCTCTAGCCTTAGAGGAGTAATGGGTAGTACAGGTGCAATTTCATGCTGCTTTTTATTTAATCATCTTTCTATTATCATAATCTACTTTTTAATCTACTTCTCTTACTATAATGTACTTTTTCAAGCCAGAAAGAGGCAGGCACCTCCAGGGTGAAGATGCCAGCGTGTTTTGTGGCAGAACAGTTTTGTCTATGCAGATCTTGCTTTAGACTGCCCCCGGTATGACCTGGATTCCAGCAAATGCTGTTAGAACCTCTTGCAGACCATGCTGCTGGTGCATTGCCACCATTATCCCGGAGCACTTGCCAGTATCCAGCTTTGGTTCTGAGTCTTGAGAATATTTCCACTTTTGCCTAGTCAGGCATAGATAATAAGGCCTTTGTTTAAGCTGTTAGAGTTTGCTCTCTGAAAACACATGGGCTCTCTCGGTTCTCCAAAGCCATTACGATGCCTTTCAACCAACAGGATTAAGTTCTATTTGCAAAATATCCCCTCCCCACATACACACACAAAAAGAAAAGGGGTAAAAAAGAAATGCTGCCAAGTCCCCCTGTTTCATTCTATGAACATCTGAAATGAGCACAGGCTGACTCTGATGTTATAATATAGCATAGTTGTAAGAACACTTATCAAACATTTCTGTCAAACACCACCCCTGACTAAGAGCCAAAGGAGGACTTAGATTTGAGGTTCTTCTATCTGGCACATTCCAGTAAATACAAACAGCTGTCCACTGGAACATTTTGAAAACTGAATGACAGATATGTTGCAATAAACTTTTCCACTGAACAAGGTAGCATATGGGGGGAAAAGGGATTTTTTTTTTTTTTTGAAAAAAACAATCTCCAAACCACAGCACTTTGTTCATCTTCAGGAAAGTATTCAAAGGTTAAACAGAAATCGACATTATATTGTTTAAAAATATGAATTTTGTGTAGAATGTACTAAATACTAAATGTATTAGTATTTAAGAAAAACCTTGTAATGCTTCCATTTTTTAAATTAAAACTTGTCTGTTCAAATGCTGAATATGAATAGAATGGCCTGCTTCTCCATACTAACTTGGAAAAGAAAAACCAATTTCTTTCATATCTAACAAGCACACTTCTCCACTGGAAAAATACACTTTTGTTGGGAAAGAACCTTTCAAGGTATCTGTAAAAGTTTGAAAACCATTGCTTGAAAGTGTTCTTTTTTTTCTTTTTGTGGAAAGAAGTGGTGAGCACAATCTTTGAGATACTTGGGACTCCTTGTTATTTGATACAAACCAAGAATTTCTGGAAGTAACATGTACACAGCACAATTTGCTGATGTAATCTGATCACAAGAGCTGTGAGCTGTGAAACAAGAGAGAGGATAAGGGCAACAGCATGAAAAGAGGAGCCTGGAAAAGTTCTGAGATGTGAAAAGAAGACAGACAGTTTGGTGTAGAGCTTTAGAAGTGAATCAAGAGCTCTGCAAAGAAGGCAGAAGAGAAACAGTGTTAGCACTGGTCACTCAAATACTGCTACCATGGCACTGACCAGCAGTCAGTACAAGTCCACTACAAAGAATTTCTACAAAAGTCAGGCAAGTTTTTGAGCTAAGCAGACTCTCTCTCATATATTTATAAACATTAGAAAAGTTCCAGAATAATAAAGAGAAAATGTTGAAACTGTTGATAAGTGTATTAGTGTCTACTAAACCCCATGTTTGGCTGGAACAGGTGACTGTTCCATCTGTCCTGCTTCCCTCCTGCTCACAATAGCCATTGCTAATCTTTGGTTTGCTTGCTTCTAAAGTCCAAACTGTAGCAACTCCACTGACCAGGCAAAAAGTTCATAGAAGACAACAGTGCAAAGATGTCAAAACCTGAATAAATACATAAACATTTCAGTAAAGATAAATAGAAGTAATTTTTAATTTATTAGATAGTCTAGCTGCTAGTAAAGTGTATTATTTATAAAACAAACATTTGAAAATCTAGGTAACGTATTCGACTTTGTAAAAGACAGAATATTTCAGAAGAAAAGGCAGTCTTTTAAAAGGATTCTGGAAATACTTCATCGCAAAATCTGAAAATAGTGTCAGTGACACCCAGTCTTCCTCTCTCTCCCTGACAATTTTCACCACCTGCTTTTAGCTAAAGTATAAGCCAAGATTTGAAAACTGTTAATCACAAGGAAAACGCTGCATTACCGCGTAAGCTGCATCTCAGAGCTACCAGACGTTCCAGCTGGGAAATCAAATCCTTATACTCATCCACACTTACCATAAGGGTACCTCCCCAGATCTCTCTCTAGACAGTTATTCCTGATTAGATCATGTCTCCACTCAGCACACTGTTGTGGTGCAGATCAGAGCGACAGAATACAGAGCCTGTTTCTCCCCAGCAACCACCTATGTACATTTTCTGTCCTGCTGGTAAATTAAAGTCACTGAAGTTATTAAAAGTTTGCCTGCGAATGAGATGCGCAGGCAGTGTGAGCCATCTCCTAAAGCTCACCTACCCACTACGCCCACACTTTGCTACCAACATTATGCCCACTGGCTGTGTCTCCCCAGGCTGGCATGGGGCCTGCCAGTGACAGCCAGTGTCTGACTGCACCTGACTTTACCTGATGGGCCCCTGAGAGGGTTTTTGGAGTTGGAGTGGGTGGGCAGAGAGGGGCTGAGGCAGAGGGCTGAGAGGGAGCGCCCATAGGTGCAGCCTGGCAGGATCTGCTGCACGGGAGAAGGGTGCAGTTCACTGCAGGTACATTGGGAGCTTTAAGGCTTGGCAGCCCTTTAGTGATGAGGCCATCTGAGCCAGACAGCACTATTTGTCTGTCATCCAATCTCTGCAATAGTGACCAGTGATCTCATGCTCCACAGACTCAAGAACAATGTCTACAACAACCTTCTTGAATTTATAGGCCACAGATGCTGCCCATGCCCAAATTCAAACAGAGGCATAAAGTCTTCCTTTAATGGCATAGGCTACAGGAGCCATTACATTTTTATGGCTGTTCATGCATGTCTCAAGACCCTATTAAGAACAATGGCATCACTGGGACTTGTGAAAGAGAGCCCAAACGGAAGGCAAAATATTGTCGGCATCCATGTGAATGTCAATTCTGTAAAATTCACAACCTTAATCAATGTGAAAGGTTTATATATTATCTGTATATTAATAACTTCTTACAATACATATAGCTGTGTACTATATATTACATATATGTAAAATGCATGCATACTATCTCGGTATTTATATATGTATGAACAGCTGCTCATTCTCTACTGCATCTTTCAGATTTTAAGAAAACCAAAACAGTCTCAAAATACTAACAGTCATGCTTGGATTGCTCAGAATCTGACTATGTCAAATCTACAGAATCTATATATAGTGCATAGGATATATGGGCCTTGTGGGAATTGCTTGAACTGAAGCAATGAACCACTGATTATCTCTCAGTGCCAGGATGCTGCAAACTGAACAGAACTAACTCAGTGGTTGCAGTTATGAACAACTTTTCACATGAAACAGGATCATTTATCTAGCACTATCAAGGGATTAAAAAGAATTTTTACAGTCTTTTTAAATAGGTCTACCCACCATAAACTGCTATTATACTTACTGTTATAAGTGTTATAGTGTTATACTATACCACTAGTGTGGCCTTTGAAATCGCAAACAGCCATAAGTCTAACAGGACTATGCAAATTTTGGTCACCTGCATCTCATCTCAAAGATTCTAAACTTAAAGCAGCTCCTATTGAACTGCATCTCAAATAATCTGATCCCTATGTGTCAGATTATTGCTGTAGAATTGGTCTCCTTTTAATTGCAAGGAATAGTTTTGAAAACTTTATCTGAAGTATTGATAAATGTTCTCAAGTAGGAAAACTACTCCAGTAATTAAAAATAACTACTTTTGTGTTATTTCAGTATTCAGTGTCAAGTGCCTGCTTTCCACAAAGAGCACACAAAACAAAAGAACGACAGCAGCAGCAAAATCAACTGATTGCTATGATTTCTCTCCTAGTTCACACAGAACAAGGCATTTTTGTTGCTGACCCAGAACTGATAACAAATGAGATTTTGTTCAGATACACATGCCTGTAAGTCACAACTTAGTCAAATATCTAATTTAAGCATAGGTGCTGCTTAAGCAAGAAAATGTCTTTCCATCCTAACCATCTGAAGAGGCTATTGATACCCACCACTACTGCTTGCACATGATATTAAGAGCCTCTCCTGCTGCAGTTCAGGCACTTCAACCATTACAAGGAGCTCCCAGGCTTTGTCCAAAATGCTGCTCCTGCCTGCCCCTGAGAGAAGATCAACATCGTGGGTTAGGCTGGCTCGCTGGTCACCGAGCTAGAAAGCACAAAACTGCAATTCAACAGCTTGAACTCGTAGCCAAATTGTGACACATGGGTCTATTCCAGCCATCTGCTCCAAGGAGCATGTGCCTGCAAACCCCATGGTGGTCAGTGCATCACAGAAGTGCAGGAGAGAACTCATTGTGAGGATGTGCACCCATTAGCCTTAATATTCATATCCTCTAAAACTTAATTTACTTGCCTAACATTTCTTCTCCATTACCCACTATAAGCAGTCTCAGATACCAGCCTTGCACCCAGAGCTACAGGAGCATAAACACACACCCCTCCATGTCTGTGTATCCATCCAGCAAACCCAGGCGTCTGTACACACACCCCCCACCCCCACAAAGCACATCAAAGGAAACTTGCCACACTGGTAAATCCTTGCTGATAAGGATACATGCACATTCTCCATATCCACGTAACAAAGGCAACAAACCCAGCCGCAATAAAAACCACATGATCTCTTGCACTCAACAGCCCCCTGCCCCTAAGCAGAAGCAGCCTGAATGTCACACAGTGCTCCCCTGCATACTGCTTGTGCCCTTCTGTCACCCCTCAGGTGCACAGGCTGTTCCAGACCCTGGGGCTCTGTGTGTCTGCATGTCTGTGTGTCTGTGTGCTCACACGTGCAAGAAGGTATGAGTTTTCAGTGTCTGAGAGTGCCTGGCCATGACTGGGTGTCTGCAGCACGTGGTGCCGGCAGCTCTGTGAGGCCGTGTGGGGACGGGCGCTCTGGGGGTGCCTGTGGGAGCGCGGCGCGCACAGGGATGTGAGCGAGCACACGCGTGGAGCGCTGCGCGTGTGTGGAAAAGCGCAGGGGGGGCGTCGAGTGCTGCAAATACAGGCAGCAGTGCCCGTGTGTTTCGTGTGAGCTCACACAGCGCGGTGCCATGTGCGTGAGCTCCCGTGTCACTTTCTGCGTGCGTGTGACAGTCCCGGGGCGTGCGTCGGCGCTGCGGCCGGAGCGGGTCTGGGTGAGCGCCCTGCACCCTGTGCGATACCGGGAGCACACGGGCGCACGGTGCTGTCCCCCCACCCCGGGGCAGCTGTGACACCCGGCCAGCGCGGGCAGCCATCGATCCCCGCACGGGGATGTCCGGGCGTCACAGCCGCGTGCGCGGGGCTCCCCCCGTACCTGCCGAAATGTCCCAGAGAGTCGAAGAGCCGCTCGGAGCTGAGAGCCATGGCGGGACGGCGGCAAGCCGGGAGCCTCGGCGTCAATGTCCCGGCGGTGCGGGAAGAGGCACGGCACTGTCCTGTCCCGTCCCGTCCCGTCCGTCCCCCGCCCGCCCCGGCGCCCCGCCCGCCGCGCGGGGAATGGGCGGGCGGGAATAACAGCCGCGCCCCACGGCCGCGCTCCCGCGGGAACCGGGAGCCGGCAGCGGCACCGGGAGCCGGCCCTGGAACCCCCTCTTGGCGGCCCTGCTCGCCCCGGGCTGGCTCCGTGCCAGTCCCAGCCCCCGCGGTGCCACTGTGGAGCTTTGGCTCCCGGGAGAGCGGTTCAGCCTCCCGCACTGACCGAACAGCTCGCCCGTGTTTTTCACCTTAAAACGAAATTAAAGGAGGCACTTACGTGCGTAAATCCTCCTGTTAGAATCCAATAATCCTATATACTTAGGCTTTAGTGTTTTTCACGTGGACGTTTTGAATTAGAGGAGGGTAAAACCAATTTTTTTTTTTTTCACAGAATCGTTTTTTCTGAATCATTTTTAGTAACTTTACAGTCTGTACTGCTATTTGGATACACCCTGCCCCCAAAGTTTTAGCACACAATGTAAAATAGAATTATCATTTAATAAAAGTAAAATATGTAACGTGTCCAATATCTGCTTGACTGTTATTAGTTCTCAAATTTGTAATAAAGCCTCAATTACATTTGGACATAACTTCTCTGCCTTGCCCGAAGAACGCCAAGATAATCAATTGAAATTGTTTGAGGATTAGCAAAGTGAGTTGCAACAGAAGACCTTTGTAATTAACTTAGCAGAGGGGTTTGTTGGAACAGATACACTTTAGCAGCCCAGGCACTCTGGGCTCTGAGAATTAGGCAAGATACAGGAGAAAAAAAAATCCCCAAACTGTTGCAGGTACAGCTCTCATCTTTAAGGCTTTTCTTCCCTAGAGAACTTGATTTCCCTTCTCAGACAGATACAAGCTGCAAGTTTTCCCTGCACGGAGCAAGGAGGAGGACCAGATGCCCTCCAAAGTCTCCTTCCAACCTAAGTTATTTTATGATTCTATGATGAAAGACACATTTTCCAGCAGATTCCATGATCTCTTTCTGGGCTGCTCTATTTGAAAACACAGAAGACCAAAACAAAACAAATCGGCAAAAAAAACCCCAAGTAAATTCAACCTTATTAGTTGTGTACTTCATTTTTTAGGAAGGACAGAAAAAGCTGAGAGGCAAACCCCTGTTAAATCCCTGGAAGTCAACGTTCTCTCTCCAAAACCTGACCCAAACTCTTCTGCTACCACACTCAGGCTCTGCTGCTTCTCAGGGAAATGTGCCTTTAAGAGGCTCTGGCATCAAGCAAGTACCACAACTGCTCCTCTGCACAGAGCAGATGTTGGGCCTTCAGGGTGACAATATGTTCCAGCATAGACCTGGAAAAAGCAGATGTTTGTCAGGCTCCTTGGCTCTGAGTGACTCCTGACCACACCAGCAAAACGAGCAAATGGTGTGTTACACAACCGGGAACCTGAAAAATGACTTCAGCAGAGGATTGCTCCTTGCAGCTGGTGAGCTGTTAGACCACTCACCTCAGCCACCAGCTCTGGAGGCTTTGCTGCTTCTGACAAAGCTCCCCATATGTCTGTGCATCTGCAAAGGACATTTTTAACACTGAATCTGGACTTTGTTGCAGTTACTTTCTTAGGATATGTAAGAAAGAAAGAAAGCCTAAGGATAGATCTGTTTTCTTTTAGTAAGAAGTTTTGAATTGCTTCAGTTTTACCTTATAAATACCAGCATTAAATTTAATCATCCTGGGATTTGGGGGGTTTTTGGGGTTTTTCCTGCAGAATGTTTTTCAGGTTTAAAGTGGAATGTGCTTGAATGCAGCACAGATATTTTAGCAAAGCATTTCTTTCTTCAAAGAGCCACACTAGCCAAATAATTATTTGCATAAACAAACACCAATGAATAGTAAACATTCTGGTTAAATACTGTGTTGCTGGTCATGTGCCTGGTTTTAGTGCCTTGCTTCCTACAAGTAAATCAATCAGTTCTGAGCAGTGTTATGGTGAGTAGGGAATATCTAATTTCAGTGTAAAAGTCGAGCACGAGAGACAACCTAATCCCTTTCAGTGCCATTTTTGAAGCCTAAAAAGATCCATAAATAGTTTTTTGTCTTTCGAATCTCTTGTAGACATTCTTGTACACATTTCTATTCTTGTCTCTTTGATAATATCATTACTTTACTGCCCACAGCAGAATAAAGGAAAGAAATTTGCACACACTCCTATTAAACTTAATAAGAAACTCCCACATGCCTGCATTTTAAAAGGTTATTAATGTAATGTCTTTAATGTCTGCTCTCTTAAACTTTTTTCTTTCAAGCCTGTGAAGATGCACAACATGGTTTAAGCTTGCCTTTTCTCCTACCCTGTTATGCCAATCCTACATGGAATAGAAACCATGCATTTAGACCCCATCATTCCTCACTGAGATGTTTTTCACCTGGAGACAGTCATAGCACTGTTCAAATACACGGCTCTCTTCCCAAAGGATTGTGCTCTGTGGTAAACTCTTGTGCAACATAAAATACAGGGAACAGCAGAGAAGGCATGATAGACTTCTGTAGTTAAAATGAGTCAAGGTGAGGCCATCCACATTTAAACTCTACTTATTGAAGAATTATAGGGATTTAATAAGAGATTTATTCAGAAGAAACTGAAGCAAGGTTGTGATCCCTTTCCTATAATGTCTTTGGGTGGGAACAACAAGTGTTCACAACAGACAAACACTCTTCACGGTATTCCAGAAGTTTAAAATGCTGGTCTTTTAACCCTGCAAGGGAAATGTGCAATGGTTCATCACAAGAAAACTTGAATTGACCTAATTTCTGGCAGTGACAAGCAAGCTGTTGTTCAACAGAGACATTTGATACTGCACAATCCTTGAGGAAGGAGACAGCTTTACAATTTGTAACAGGAGAAGAGATGGTTTACAAAATAATCTTCTTCAGTCTGACATTCCCACTAGGAAAAATCCTGCTGGTAAGGACTGTTCATGGTCTCCCCTTTTTTAAGTCAAATAATACTGTCACCAATACATGAGAGGTGTTTGAGGAGCATGCCTGTGATGTGGTCCTAATACATCCATGTATGTACACAGAGTTTCACATTGCAGCTGAACCCAAAACACCAAAGTGGCGTGGATGGCAGACAATTGGCCATGTTGCCCATATCATTCCATGGACACAGATAAAAGACTTCTTAAATCGAGCCAAGTCCTGACCGATCTGTTTCCCCACTCTCACTGGCAAGGTTTGTAGACCAGAGATGAGGAGCAGTGCAGGAACTGCAAGAAACAAGAGACACAGTTGATCTACCTACTGCCTCCTCTCCCCCAGGCTTTCAGGTAGAGTCCATCCATGAATGCTCTCTTGGCATCTACTTTTATCACACTAGTGGAAAAAAACCCAACCAAACAAAAGAAAAACAACCAAAAAACAAACCCTCACTGAAATCAACCACAACACGTCTTGAATGTAACCTCTCACTTCCTGTTTTGAAGTCAGAAATTTCTGTTCCCTCGCAGGAAAAAACCATGGCAAACGTATTTAACAATGAAAACACAGCTTCTAGAGAGTAAGCCCAAAACAAGCTTTACTTGCATAAATGTGTATCAGCCATTGAATTGCTGGTGTTGAACACACGCAGAAAACTTGTCTTTATGAAAGGTTAGGCAGTGGTGCAGATGTTATTTTTGTCTGCTAGAAAGTAAACCAAGGCATTATATGCCATTTACTTTCGCAGTTTGGAAGCTGTGCAATTACATTGCAGTAGCTTGTTCATAATTTTACTTTTAACAGACTCACACACATGGTCAGCAGTGTAGCAAGCAGTGATAAAGCAGATTAGCACATCTACCCAGCTATGCAAAAACTTTTGAGATTCTTCTGAACTACAAGGAAGGAAATCTGCAATTCCCTTTCTTTTCAATTTCTCAGGAGTCCAAGCACTCTCTCATCAGTCTGAAAGAACCAGAGCTGTAGCAAGGTTGATGGGAGTGTGGTTTGTTGGCAGCTGCTACAAATATGCTCAATATACCTTGTTTTCCTCCCTGCTGCTGCTCAGAGCAGGCCAAGCAGGCACGAGGCTGTGGCAGCAGCCCAAAGTCATTCACTATGGCTTTGGCTATATTTTTCCTTCCACTATATCCTGGACAGAACTCTGGAATAATCATGAGAGGCTCCTCTAGAGGACTCACTCAGGATTTGTATTCAGTGCAATAAAGGCCCAGGATAGGATTTTGAAAGCCTAGAGATTATCTCCTAGCTGTACTGTGGACACACACAAGGATACATCTAACCATGATACTTCAGTGTGGACCACCTCAGCTTCACATTTTCAATATGCTTTTGTCTTGTATTTAGTTGTTGCAGCCATACAGATGTTGAATGTATATGAACAGTACTTCATCATGGAAACTTTCTTTACTGGTCCAATATGAATAAATACCTCTCTTGAATAATCTTAAAATCATACAGAAATTCAAAAAAGCAAGTTGAATGTTCAGGAGAACAATGAAATCTTTACAGATCATTACTCCATCTCAAGTCTCTGAGGTAACAAAAGCCCATTAGTCTATAAGAAAGATGGCAATGAGGATTTATCTGAATATTGTTTCAGTTTTGGACTACATCTACAGGGTGCACACACAGAGTTTGCCTTTTAGGGAAAGTAGAAGCTAAACTCCATGATAACTTCACAACAGACCTCTTCAGGAATGTCCTATGAAAGACAGAGAAATCTGATAGGTGTAGTAAAAATACCTTTGAGCGAAAGTTTTAAGAGGAATTCTGAAGAGAGTGCTGTAATTAAACAAAACACAGCACACTCAAAATATTATCCTTGATTTTTATTTCATTATTATGAAAGAGAGCACATCTAGATTAGACATGAGGGAGAAATTCTTCCCTGTGAGGGTGGTGAGGCACTGGAGCAGGTTGCCCAGAGGAGCTGTGGATGCCCCATCCCTGGAAGCGTTCAAGGCCAGGCTGGATGGGGCTCTGAGCAACCTGATCTAGTGGAAGGTGTCCCTGCCCATGGCAGAGGGGTTGGAACTGGAGATCTTTAAGCTTCCTTCCAGGCCAAACCATTCTATGATTCCACCATTGTTCCCTTAGCAGTTTTCCTCCCTTCCTGTCTTACCAGTGATCCCACATTGGCCAGGACACAGCCCCAGAACGCTCACTGGCAGACACGGGCTCAGTGGCAAACATTCTCACTGTTCTGTCTGCTTGAAGGATTTCACCACAACTTCCTGGACGCTAATGTGACCAGCAAAGAGACAATGTGGCCTTGTGATCTCCCTGGAGACCTCCTAAAACAGCAGCACTGGCTGCAACAGCAGTGTTAGCAGGGTTACCAAAATATTCTCTGCCAGTCTGTATCCAGCTGGGGGACCGAGGAGGCCTCTTTAGAATATGTGTCATTTAGAGTATCCTGCATTTTATTCTGGCTATGTTTTGATCTTTAGCACCTTTCTTACCGAAATATACAGATAACAAAATGCTTCAAAGAGGGTGAAGGGAACTCAGAGTTCAATTTTGTAATCTTGTTAAAAGGAAAATAAAGAAGTGACTAGAGTTTGTGCTGCATTAGAATCGGAATAAGGAAAAAATACAATAACCAGATGGCCCTATACACTAGCAGAGACAGAGATAATATAAACTAGAAGCTGAAGGTTTAAGCCAGATCCATTAAAACGAGAAACAAAGTCCACAGCCATAGCAAAAATTGTAAATAATTACTGAAACCATCAACCAAAGGAACTGATGGATTCTCCACTCCTTGAAATTTTCTAAACATCATCAAAGTAGATGTTTTTCTCTTCTATGGATAGATACCTATTTGCTTATATAGAGATATTCTCATATACAGAAATATTTATCAAATGAGTTATATAATAAACCAAGCTGAAAGTCTGTATCTTTCATTATGCGAATGATCAGACATGCAAGAAGTGCCTTCTAACTTACAAATATATTCAGAGAGAAAATTGAAGAGGTGAAATTTCTGTTGCAGCTGATTAGTAAAACCACGCTGGCAATTACTGAATTCCTTTCACTGCTGCCATGCCGATGTTTGGAGCTCTTGCTGAAAACTGGACTTTCTTTGGGACTTCAAAGAAAAGCATTGTGGCTCCTTAAGAGTGCTTAACAGTGCAGGAAAACCAGCAGCACATCATGTTATCTTAAACTCTTTAGCATGATTGACCAAGGACACAGATCTAACAGAGTGAGACGAAGGAAGTGACTGAGGATGACACCAGTACCAGGTGTCTGCTCCATGGCCCCTGCTTGATGCCTCAGCAAATATATGATCTGTGAAACAGCCTGGATGAGGTTCAGGTTTCATATTATTTGGCCCTCTCTGTGTTGGCAGAAACATGGGCTGGGCCTGAGTGCCAGCAGTGTTCTAAACCCCTGCATTTGGACTCCCAGATCCTGTCTGTTGGTGGTCTCAGCAAGGAGGAAGTGGCAGCACAGATTTCAGAGCAGGAGGAACGCCAAGAACAAGCACCTCAGGGATCTGGAATGCATACTGTGTGTACTGTACACTGCAAAATCACACCCGGGCTAATAAGGCAGACCATGCATCAACAGGAGCTACTCATTTTCTAATGTAATATGACTTTAACATATGCTAAAGAGCAATGAAGAGTAACTGAAATTTTCGACAAAAATTTACTTCCTTAGTGCAAGAAAAGTACCAAAAATGAGACACATTTTGTGTGTGTTTCACAAAAGGCAGATGGAGGCTACATGTGGATATGCAGCCAGATATTATCAGATATTCTCACCAAAAATTCTAGTTTGAAGGCAAAAATTTTATACAACTTTGTTAACAGATTCAAAAACTATTGCCACACACAATTATAGAAGCATAATTATTCTGCATACTATTTAGTGATACAAAATGCCATGGGTGAATTTGCATTCACTGGGCTGCTTGCATTTAGATTATGAAGAGTCAAAGAAAAAGGAGGCTGACTTTCCAAAGACACATGAAAGCATCCCTCACTCAGAAAGCCCAATCTCAGGCTGATATTAGCTACTTAAACACTTCAAAGATTTGAATATTGCTGCCAAGCTGAGCCAGGTGAAATCCACAAATGGCTAGAATGAAAACTCTAACTCTAATTTTACAACCTTGTCGAAGCACAGCCCCATAGAAAACCTCATGCCAAGTCCTGTGGCCACATCTATTGTCTCTTAAGAGGTGTGGAGAAGCCACTCTCATCAAGAAATACTCCAGATGGGTTTTTCCATGCAAAAGTAGACCAAGGGAAACAGAAGTAGGTGAAGACAGTGCCAAAGCCAAGCAGCATGGATGGATAACTCTACAGCAAGGACCTTCCAGGAGAAGCTCCGCCAAGAGATGCTCTTGTATGTCCTTGAAGGCGCATCAGCACTCCTAGGCAACAGAGACAAGAAAAATTACCTAGTTTGTAAATTCATTTGAGCAAAATTCACTGGCAGTTTTTGGCTATTATGCACTTAACTGTAACTGATTTCCTGTAAAAGGTAAGTCACATCTGGGAAGTGAATCCCACAACAGATGTCATTTCACACTCTGTAGCACACACACCCTGCAGCAAAAAAACTTTGTGTTTCCTGTGCCTTCCCTCACTTAAAGGAACTATCACCCACCACTGCTAGCTTAACCTGATACCAGCTGAAGCTGTCCCTCCTTTTCACATCTGAGACCAGCATGTGTGACTGTTCCAGATTTGCACCGTCCTGTGTTTTTTAGACAAATATGAAAGTACAAATGAACTTTGGGGATGTGCTAGAGAAGCCAATATTCTATCCAAGGCATTTCAGCTGCTTTGCTTTCACTTTGATACACTCAGCTCTTCAATCTCGCAGTGAAAATGACCTGGACTGTGCTTTTTTTTTTTTTTTTTTTTTTTTTTTTTTTTTTTTTTTTTTTTTTTTTTTTTTTTTTTTTTTTTTTTTTTTTTTTCTCAAGTTACTTTACTCCCAGTTGACCCAGTTTATTCCTTTACTGGATTTCTGATGCCTGCTATATGCTGTAAGACCACAGTGAGGCAGGTATGCTCAGCAAGTTCTTGCCAAGCCTTTGGGATTAACAGTTTGTTTAGTATTCTTCCTACACCCTGTCAGGCTGCCCTGTGTGAGATTTCAAGCAGAAAGCAGTGATTATTCAGGATGCTGCTCCTGTTACTTTTGAATTTATTTGGCTGCCTCGAGAGGGACTGAACCAAGACTGCACAGGCTCGAGGACTTCCAGTCCTCTCAAGACAATTATTTTAAGGTACGAAATATAATTTCTATTCAAAACAAATCACACAAGGATACACAGCTGGATTTTCCAAAGGGCATTATTAAAATTGCACTTGATTTTAATACCGAATCAAACCACTCCGTGTTTAACAGCTCAAAACTCAGCAACTCAGGAAACTAAAGGAGTGATTTTGTGTGTTTACTATACATCACCTGCTTCTCTGAGATTCCCCAACATACAAACAAAAATCATCCCAGGACAGTTATTCCTGGCATAAACTTGGGTAGATGGAAAAATTGGGGTCCACCATCCTAAAACACTACTTCAATACAGATGGAAAAAACAGGCAAAGAGTCGTGAAATGAAAGAAGTAAAATAGTGAGGCTCTGCATTTTCTTCCATTTGTTTGAGAAGCATCAAGCTGTGATTGATTTGAAGCATACATGAAGATAGAGGGGACCAAAAAAAGAGAAAATTTGTGGTTTTGGATGTGTTACCAAAGTGCTTGTTCCACCAAGCTGGGTCTCTTCCCTGGTAAAGAAAAATGAGCTGAATTTTTTTTTTTTTTTTCATTAGAATTTGCCAATTCAGTAATGTTGAAATAATTTGTGGAAAGGCTATGACTTTGGCAAAGTTTCAGAGGAGCCCACACTTGTCCTAAGCATTCCCTCAGCACCATTTCCTGGCTGCCTAACAAAGACTCCTCTACTAGCAATACAAGTTGCTCTGTTTTCAACTTCTCAGGAGCCCATAGACCCACAATTTCCAGGATGTGGGACTTGCTGCTTTCTGCCAAGGTTGCAAGCCCCTTCCATAGAAAATCTGTCATACTGGAGTTTTGCAGTTAGGTGGAACAAGACCAAAATATGAAACTGTCTTGTGACAATGTCAGAGGAGGCTCCCAGCACAACCTCCTAACTCAGCAGTTGCTCCATTGGCAACAGGCACAGAAGTGAGCAACAGGCATTGCTTGTGCAGGGATGTGGGCTGTGATTGCTGTGGCACATTGCAAATGCCAAGAAGGGTAGATTGAAGAGAGGGAAACAGCAGTGATGGATGGACAGAGAGGCTCACCCTGAACAGTGTTTCCTTGAAACCTGGGAGGTGTTTCTCTCAGCTGTACTGTGGCCTTTTGCAAGTGGGGAGGGGAGATGATGGTGCTTAAAGGGAATTTACAATGTCCTCAACAAGAAAAAGCATAAAACAACTGAAGATGGTGTGGCTCTCGATCCCTCTTCCCTCTGACTGCCTTTTAACTGTCAGTCAGAAGCAAAGTCAAGATTCAGTGGAGCATGATGGTATCTATCCAAGAAGTCCACATGATCCATCTGCTAGGTGCTGCTGTTAGTAGGAATTCCTTTAAGGAATATTCAACACAGCAGGTCCAAGTAGCTTGGGAAGAAGAAACACATCTCCTATGCACCTTTACTGACAAGAGACACAAAGGTATGTGCAGACTGTTTCTATCCCACTGTCTCAGCAGAGACTGTGTCCATGCTAAAACCTGGATGCTGGCAGCTGCAGCAACACAAAACAGCTCCAGTTTCAAAACCCATCCAGAGTGGGAACCCATTCAACCCATGGAAATGAATGGCCTTGTAGGGAATAAAGCCACGTACATCGTATTGTAACCTCCAGGGGGGTTTCCACCTTGACACGCTCTGCATGTGAACCAAAGGCAAGGTTTTATTAGAAGAACAAGTCACACAAGGAAACAAAGCAAGAGCTGCTGCTACTGAAGGAGATCTCCCATGAAATCCTTGGGTGTTCTCTTCTCAGTTTCCCAGTTGCCTTCTGATACCCCTTCACTCTGTTTTCTCCCATCATCTCCCTTTCTCCTCTGCACCATCTCCCTCAGATCTTGAAGGAGCTGGTGAGCACTGGCCAAAGACAGGCTAGGACTGTGAGTAGCTCTCAGGGGAAGCTATGCTAGGTGGGTGCAGGTGATCCCCTGGCTGCTGCTGGTGGTCTCTACTCTGAGCTCAACAAAGGTGTGCCCATACCACAGGTGCAGCTCAGAGCCACTGCCTGCACATCACTGCCTCTCTGACTGCAGTGGATGAGACTCAATAGCTATGGGGACCTTGAGCAAAGATCCTGTTCCTCGCAGTGTTCGCTCTATACTCACCTGCCAAGGGCTGTGCATGGGCTGTGCAACCCCATGTCTCTGATGAGGAATACAAAACAAGCCATGGCTGTCCTCTCCCCCACTATTTAGGCAAGGACAGCAGCAAAGCTATGGACTGTGGAGCATCCTCCCTCACACCAGGAGGTGACCCCCACCTCCTCCCTGTCCCCTGGGTCATCACAGCTTGCAACATCCCTGGGTGGTCTCAACAACTTATTGACACATTTAGATCAGAGCAGCAAGTAGCATCTTCCATCCTTCACACACATCTGCTCTGGGTTCGTGGTTACTTTGCTGCAAAGGGCATAGATGAAATGGGACCTTTTGTGCACTTGACCCCTGGCTTTGACAGCCTGGAAGGTGTCCAGCTGGCTGGAGCCCTTCACAGCCCAGGGACCTGAGCCCACATCCTGTGGGGGACTGGCTCTCTCCTGGGGCATCGTGGTTCATGGACTCAGCCCTCAGCTCTCATTTCCAAGCAGTGAAGCCACAACTGCTTCAGCCCATCGTGTGTCATGCAAACCCAGGGAAAACAGTGCCAGGAGCATCAACCTTTCCTGCACACAGGACCAATACAGGTACAGCAAGGGTAAATGAGAAATTACCTGCCAGGGTTCAGCTGCTCTAATGCAGCCAAGGAGACTGTGAGCCACCTTCCCTGTCGTTGAAGCAGGGCTCTCTGCATCATCTCACACATCTCAATGGTGCTGGCAAAAGCACCATTACCTTCTGAAATTGTCTGCCGTTATCCTTCCAGCCGCCAGTAGATGGTGATGCTTTATCTCCAGCCGAGATGCGTGCGTGCACTGCGGAGACAGGGAGGCAGCACGACGGCCTGTTTGAGATTTAAAAAATAAAAATAAATGCGAAAGTCAGGCTACAGACAAACTCCTGCTTGTGCAGATGCTGATTTTTGCAGTCCATCTAATATCCCAAATCTCACACGGGAATGCTGGCTAGATTTATGGAGCTGAAAAACCTGCAACTTCAGCTATATCACTTGCTTGCTTTGTATGTACATGAACGGGCACATGAGAGGAGCACTGAAGGCAGAGCTCTCCATCGAATCTGCATGGTCTGGGTCTTCATCTGGTGAAATGAAGAAAATGTATTTATCTCTGAAAATGCAAATAATATGCTCCTCATCCCTGACAGAGTAAAATCTTGGAAGTGTTTGGCAATCACTTTCTCTCAAAAAGCTCCCTTTATTTAACAGAGTTCTCTTCCCACTGTAGATGAAAAATAGTGTAAATCACTGATCTGCAGAGCAGTGTTAATCACTGATCTGCACAGTCCTCTGTGGAAAACCTGCTTTCATGCTTCCAGCTCTTACAAATTGCCTTCAGAGCCACACTTGTGCAAGAATTGACCAGATCATAAAGAACAAAGTAGAACAGATCTGGCTAAATGCTGCTTGAAACTGAAATGGCAATATTTTTGTCATTCCTGATTTGTTGATGTATCATTTAATTTGGGGCAAGACTGGTGTGGTTGTGAGGGTTGTGGTCCTCAGCACAGGCCAATGGTGGCAGGGTAAGAAAGCCCTGCCTAACACTAAACCATGTGGCTGGCCTGATGCCTCCCAGGCATGCTAGGAATACCTGACAAAACATGGACCACAGCAGAACTTTCCCTTTTATTGCTCCAATTATAGGCCTGGGATTCCTTTCTCAGAAGCTATGTGAGTTACACAGGCGATCATTTTGCCTGTCCTAAAACCATTGCCAACACATTCTCACACATTTAGCTGGGACCCATTTTTTGGCTGTTTCCGTCTCCATTGCCTGAAGAAATTACTTTGCAGTCTTGCCAGCTCATCCTTGTTCAGCCTGGATCCATTCCACAGGTGTTCCAAGTTGTGGCTTCAGTGCCACCAGCCTGTGAAGAATTTCAGGATTTCACAGCCTGGGAATTGTCTGGCTCGTGGCCAATTAAGGGCAACAGCAGACACCAAACCACTGGACACCTCACGGTAGAGAGGACGAGGTGCAACTCAAACTAAAGAGGCTGGGCTAGGTTCAGCAGTTTGCATGAGGCATTAAGATTCCACAGGATCACAGAATGGATCAGGTTGGAAGGCACCACAGAGGGTCTAACCCCTCCTGCTCAAGCAGGGTTATCCCAGAGCACAAGGCACAAGATTGTGTGCAGGCAGCTCTTGAATATCTCCCATGAGGGAGACTCCACAATCTCTCTGGGCCATCTGTTCCAGTGCTCCGTCACCAGTGCAGTAAAGTTCTTCCTCATCTTCAGGTGGAACTCCCAGTGCATCAGTTTCTGCCCATTGCCTCTTGTCCTGTTGCTTGGCACCACCCAGCAGAGCCTGGCTCCATCCTCTTGGCATCCTCCCTGCAGATACTGACAGACATTGATAAGGTCCCCTCTCAGTTATTTCTTCTCAAGGCTGAACAGGCCCAGCTCCCTCAACCTTTCCTTGTAAGAGAGATGTTCCAGACCCCTAATCATCCTTGTTACCTTCCACTGGACCCACTCCAGGAGCTCCATATCTCTCTCATCCTGAGGAGCCCAGAATTGGACACAGCACTACAGATGTGGTGTCACCAGAGCTAAGTAGAGGGGCAGGATCATTTCCTTGATCTGCTGGCAATGCTCTTCATAATGCAGCCCAGGATGCCATTGGCCTTCTTGGCCACAAGGACACACTGCTGGCTCAGGGACAGTTTGTTTTCCACCAGGATCCCCAGGTCCTTCTCCTCAGAGCTGCTTTCCAGCTGCTCAGCCCCCAGCCTGTACTGGTGCATAGGGTTATTCCTCCCCAGGTCCAGGGAGGAATTTGTCTTTGCTGAGGTTTGCACAGTTCTCTGCCCATCTTTCCAGCCTGTTGAGGCCCTGCTGAAGGGTTGCACAGCACCCCAGGGTATTGGCCTCTCCAGATTTGTGTCATCAGAGAACTTGCTGAGGAGGCATCTGTCTCTCCATCCAAGCAATTGATGGATAAGTTAAACAATACTGGGCCCAGTATAGACCCCTGGGGGCACCACCAGTGACAGGCTTCCAACCAGAGCCTGTGCCACTGATTACAACCCTCTGGGATCTGCTGCTCAGCCAGTTCTCAATCCACTTCACTGTCCACTCATCCAGGCCACTCCTCCTGAGTTTGCCTATGAGGATGTTGCAAGAGACAGTATCAAAATCCTGGCTGAAGCCGATGTAGACCATATCCGCTGCTCTCCCCTCATCCATCCAGATAGTTGTCACATCACAAAAAGCATTCAGGTTGTTCAAGCAGGATTTACCTTTAGTGAACCAATGCTGACTACTCCTGATCACGCTCATATCATCTATATGGATAGAAGTGGCTCCCAGAATGAGACTCTCCATCGCCTTTCCGGGGATTGAAGTAAGGATGACTGGACTGTAGTCCCCTGGGTACTCGCTCTTGCCCTTTTTAAAGACCAGGATGATATTTGCTTTCCCCCAATCCTCAGGCACCACTCTCAATTGCCACAGCCTTTCAGGAATGATAATGAATGGCCTCAATCTGGTGTCCACCTATCCAGCTGAGTTCCAACTTCCCTACTGCACACTTAGCAGCATGTTTTCCCCTCAAAGCGCAATTTTCAAACAACTAATTTGGACTCAAAATATCTCTCCCTCTCAGGTTTGAGAAGACAGAAACACAAATTAGAGAGGAACCATTCAGATTTAGCAAGAGGCTGTAAGCATTTCACCCAATGAAGAGAATAAACATCAGCCAATAATTTTAGAATCTCATAAAAGAAGCAAAAGCCACCCAGGCAGACCTCAGAGAAAGACCTCCAAAATACATATACAGAAATAGGAGATAAAACAACGAAGAGCAGCCAGTTCTCAAAGGCTCCTGCCCAGAGCAGTAAGGATGAGTTTATTCTGGCCATGCCCAGGAAGGAGGGAAAAGAGCAGCTGGGGCTCTGATTGTACCCTGGGAAGGAGAAATGCCTGTCACCAGCCCCAGCCTGTGCATTTCTCACCTTCTGTGAAATGAAGCCCTTATCTGAGCCTCTTCTGCATGTGTGGGGAATGGCTGACTGCAGCAGCTGGCAAATGGCTCTGGAGAGAGTAGTAAAAGGCACCATTAAAATTAAAAAAAAAAAAAAGAAAAAAAAAAAAAGAAAAAGAGTGAGAGCAACAGATACATTTGACAGAAAAATCACATCAGAAGCAGGTTATGGGGAAATGCCTGTGGTGAAATTGCAGCTTTGGGCTAAAGAGGCACCTGCTGTGCCCATGGTTAGTTAATTGCCATGGCATCAGATGCTGCCAGAAGCACCTCACTGTGGCTATGGGCATACGGTGGTGTAGGAGATGTGCCTTGCCTGTGAAAACTCACCACTCAGAGCATCCCTCCAAGCAGCCTGCTGGGGAACAAAACCCCTTTAAGCCATCTGGTGGGATAAACACTCCCAGTTAGCTTGGATCCTGTAGTGCTGGGACAAGTGGAGGTTCAACAGCCTGTGCCAAGGCATCTTCAAACCTTCCTGATCTTAATCTGGTGGTCCTGAGTCAGCCACAGGAGGAGCTGCTCATAGGAGATGTTTTCCATGTAAAGGTTCCACATGGTTTTCGTATTTTCTGCACCCTTCCTTTACAAGATTTTGTGATGGATGGTAGAGCTGGGCCAGCCAGGAGCTGCAGCAGCATCTCCTTGCAGATCTGTACAAGGCTATGAAGGAGAAATATGAGTCCCCAGACCGGACACTCAGACACAGACCAGCAGTATCCACTTCCCTGGAGGCACAGAGAAGTTGCACCTGCCAGCCAACAACTCCTGCCCCCCAGCCTGCCATCAGCGGTGGCTCTGTCCATCCTTTCTCCCATTTCCCAGGACAGGCTCCATCCCCCCTGTCCCACTGAGAGAGCTGCAGGAACTCCATTGCCCCCTGCCTCCATCCTTGTTTATCCCACTCTACATCCAACAAGCACCATGTCCTCACTGTCCCTGCCCAGCTGGGACCAGCAGTTTGCAGGGGGTGGAAGGCCTGGGCCAGCACTGCTCAAGGATGCTCTGTCCCAGTGTAGCATCAGAAGCAGCATCAGGCCTATGATACCTTTGTCTTTCTTTCTCTCAGTACTAAAGTTTTTCCTTACTTCCATGCCACTCAGCTTTCTCACCAGCCACCCCTCTTATCCCTTAATTTTAGCCATGAGTCTCCTGTCCCCTTTGTAAGGTATTCCTAGGAAGCTGTCTGCCACAAGAACAGCTCCCATTCTGAGCCCCTGCCACATTCCAGGGATGCAGACAGCCCTAACTCCACGGCATTTCAACATCAGATTTATTATTAATTATTGGTGTCATTATTACACAGCACCCACGAGCCCTGGCCGCCTAGCAAAACCCTGCACTGAATATTAAAACGCTAATTTCCCTCCGAGATGAGAACTTGGTGGTGTCTCTCTGCTCATTTGTTTGCAAATGTCGTTTTCCTGTCGAGGCTGTATTCCCAGCAGGCATGGCAAGGAAATGCTTGCATAAACAGCTCCTGTTTAAGGAACCTTGTATCTCACACATCCGTGCATTACAGCCCTAATCGGGATTACTGTGACACCACAAGAAAAACGCTTCATTTTGTCTGATGCCTTTTAAAGGTTTTACGGTGCCTTCGGAGCGCCTCCGTGCAGCAACAGCATCAGGATATATTGTGGGAGATGGCGATTTCCTTCTGCAAAGCGTGGTTTAGCTGGCCGTAAGAGGTTATATCAAGGCACGGCTCATTTTTGTGGCTGTGTAAGGCTCCATATGGCGCGCTGGTGTGTGACTGCTGCAGCTGTCCCGGGTTTTGCCCCGGTGTCGGGTTCTCCCTCCCTTGCAGAGCGGTGGCAGCGCTGGCTCTTGGCAGCTCGGGCTGTCCCGGGCCAGGTGCCAGCACCGCCCGAGCCCACGGGAGCCCTGGCACCGCTGCCAAAGGGCTCAGGGGCTCACACCCTCTCTACTGGCACAGCACAGGGGCCCCTCTATTTTTAATGCCAGGGATTAGCAGGGTATGGTTAAAACACTAAGGACAGCTTGGTGGTGAGGGGCCTCAGGAAAAGCAGAGTAAAAGGCTGAAGCTCTGCGAGTGAAGCAAGAAATGGTGTTACTCCTTTCCCCCCCGGACTGAGTTTCCTCGCAGAGCTGCAGGTGAGGTGCCAATCTCCTGAGCATCACCTTCCATTCTCACTGAAATTGTCCTGAAAACACCTGAATTCCCTCCTCCTCAGCTGTCTGTTTTCCAGCAGTTAGTGCAGCATGGGAATTCACGCTACATTTTAAGGTAACTGAGCCAGAATTCAGTGATATGGCAGAGGGGGCAAAATAATTTGGCACCAACAAATGCAAGCACAGCAGTTCAGCTTAAAACAAACAAACCAACAAAACCAGCATCTCTCCCTGCAGGTATTTTTTGTGAGAGCCTGCCATTATTATACCTCTGCCATTGAGCAAGACTGGCAGCGTTATCTCAAGTTGTGCAACACCCTGAATATTTAATAGATCTATTTCAACAGCCCTGCATTGTGGGGGATACAGGCAGACAGCCAGAAAGTAGCCTAGGGAGAAAGATGGACAGTTTTTATAGCTTTGCAGTGAAAATAACACACATTCATAGCACAGGCCATTTCATTAAACTTCTTTTTATAATCATGGTACCCTTCCCATTTATAAACACCTGCCTTATATTCAGGGCCACGTGTCTGCCTTCAGATGCTGATACAAAGTGATTGCAGTGGGGCTTGCCGCTCCCAGATGAGATTTCTACACAACCAGTAATAATCCCCTCCCCAGGTTAGGGATGCAATCATCTTTGCAAGTATTTAAAAGTTTATTACAAAAAAAGTACAGCTAGCACACCTGAGTGAGACGAGAGAGTGAAATAGAGTGGGAAAATTTGTGGGTAAAAAAATCAAAGCTAAGATGCAGCAAAAATCATTGCGAGTATTGGCTCCTCTAACTCTCAAGGCTAAAAGAATCACTGTCACAGGAGCCAAAGCTGATACCCGAGAATGCATGTCTTCTGGCACCAGAATTGCTCCCAGCTTCATTTCTGAACTGCCCATAACTTTAATTCAGGAATAGTTCAAAATGTACAGCAGGGTGTGAGCAGACACACTGCCTGGTTCTGCACAGATTGATGTGCTGGAATGCCACAATTTCCCAGAAAAAAACCTGCCCAAAATCTCTGTTTCACACCATTGCCACTGCTCACAACGAGGGTCTAACACTACTCCAGCCTGTCTAGCCACAAAACTCAGCCTAATCTAGTCCTACTGGACACAAAAAAAAAAAAAAAAAAAAAAAAAAAAAAAAAAAAAAAAAAAAAAAAAAAATTTAATAGAGAAATAAAAAAAAGAACCATGCTGGGCAATGGAGAACAGTTTATTCCAGCCTGGCTATGCACAGAGGGGAAAGAAGGGCAGAGGGAAAGCAGACTGAGCCATCAGCACAAAGACACCCCCCTGGGCAGGTTCTTGCTCTCCTGCAGAAGCCCATCACGTGCTGCCTGGGGCTGCCCGGTGTCCTCCTCACTGCCAGTGGGATTCACCCTCTGCAGCCAAGGAGCAGCGAGCCTGGCGGCAGAGGAGTGAGGCTGGTGGAGAGCAGGGAGCAGAGGATCAGTGCTGCAGCAGCCCCTGGCATGCGGGCCAACCTGCTGCTCCTGCTGGGGGTGCTAATGGTGCTTGACCCAGCAGGCTGGGCCCTCACCGTGCCTCTGCTCTGCACATTAACTCAGCCTCCAGCATTATCTGACAGCTCAGACATGAAGAAGGCAAAATATGTGTCGAGTAATCTGGAAAACAGGTTCCCTGTGCAAACAGCAAGACTCAGGCGAAACGCTGCTTATCTCCACGGCTGAGATAGGGGAAGGGAGGCACTGGCTGTAAATCACAGCGTTGCTCTTTCTGCACCCAGAGCATGTACAGATCCTCTTTGCCTGATTGCCTGGGCCCCAGACCACAGGAGCATTCTGGTATGTAAATAGATTCAGGCACTGCTACTCAGAGGCACAGAACCCCCAGCTGGCCACTCTGAACTCACCAACATCTGCCCCATCGTGCCCAGCTGCCTGCTCCCCCCTTGCCCACACAGACCTCACTGCTCTGCCTGCCCTAGCCGGGCACTTCAGCAGCTCCTCCTTGGCCTGCAGAGATCACCCTCAGCTGTGGTGCTGCTCCCAGCCTGGGCAGGTCCTGCTTCCTTTTGTGGTCTTGTCCTGCTGACCCCACAGCCAACGCTCCACTGTGGCATCACCCTCATCTCATCCTTCTGCAGCCCCAGAGGAAAAGCACTGGCAATGCTTGCTTTGGCAAGAAAGTGCCACAGCCCTCAAACCAGCACAGCTCAGGGCTGCAAAACCGCAGAGAACAGGCTGAGTCTGGGATGGTGGTTACTGCAGGCCCTGGTGGTGGTGGGCAGGAGCTGGACACAGAGGGAAGATGCTGGCGTCAGGATGTATGTGAATGCCAGGCAGTGGCAGATCAGGAATTTCAGGGCTTCCCTTTGAAGGTCATACACCTCTGCAACCTGTCCAGAGCAATGGGACTGTGGAATTGTATCAGACAGTAATGCAGTCTTCAGTCTCAGCAGCTGGAAGCAACAGAGTGATGAACCCTCTGCCCTTGATCCTGTCAGAAATATCGTCTCTGGCCAGAGCAACACTACCTAACCACAACAGCTTTCCTTTTGCAGCGCTCTCCTGGGCTCTGTCCATCCCATGGGGTTTGCCAGCAGATGGCAGGCAACCCCTGGCAGAGGTCCTCACCAGCCAGCCACAGAAGTTGTGGCCGGCTGTGCTTGGCTACTGAACTCCTCAGTTCCACCTGAACAGCAAAAGGTCTCCTCCCAGCTCTCTGGCCTCTTTCCCAGTTCTCTATCTAAGGAAGAAGAGGCCCATTATCAAACACTCCATGCCAACACCAAGGAGCAAAGAGATACTGCACCACAGAATTCAGATTTGAGGCCCTGTACCTGCTCACCCTGGTCATTGCCCAGGACAAGGGCCAACACAAACCACTTTCACAAACCCCATGATAACAGCATGGAGGTGTCTCTGCTGGCAGAGGCTTTTGCCAAGCAGAAATGGCAATAGCTAGGGACAGGCGTTTCTTTTTCAAGCCTCAAGAAGCTGTTTGCAAAATCAAAGCCAGGATGCAACAGTTTTGCTCTGAAACCTCCCAGTGAAACTGGTGACAAGCCTGCTCTGAAAGGTTCTAGGAAAGGAGCTGGCTCGGAGCTCTGTTCAAATTTTTTGTGGTTTATGTGTTGGAGAGTATTTAGCCAAAGTCTCGTAGAGAAATGTGAATTTCACATTTGATTGTAGGTGTCTTAAGAGGGGAAAACTCACCAAAAAAACCCCTAACTAATACACAGCACCTTCTTCCTAAAGAGGTGGCAGGCCTGCAAGCCCTGGCTCTCCCAGGTTTATCAGGAGTGGTGGCTGGTGCTGGTGGGACAGAGCTGGCTCTGTGGCCATTCCAGCTCAGTGGAGCAGCCCCAGCTCTGTGGGCTGCTGGGCTGGGCACCAGGACCTCATGGCTCTTCTCCTTCCTCCAGCTGGCACCTCCCACTCTGACCAGCTGCCCAAGGCTGTCATACATCGTCTGTGCCTTTTTCATGCTCTGGCACCTGGGACATGCGAGGCCTGGGCACGTGCTGAGGGGCTTCTCACTGCAGTTCTCCATTTGCAGGTGCACATGCAACATCTCAGAGGAGGTCAGCAGCTCTCAGTGGACACAGCAGACCAGAGGATTTTTGCCCTCCTATTGGCATCAGGAGCCAGTTGGAGTGTGAGGGGGCTGCCGAGCACAGCATCCACTGGCCTGGGTGTCTCTGCCCTGTTCCCACACACACAAATTTGCAGGCTGGTATGCTCCCAGCATGGTTGAAAGGCTGCTCTCCTCTCCAAGCATGTCAGGAGCTATGGCACAGCCCTCACAGGTCCAGCTCTGCCTGCACAGGGTGTGTGCTACCTCTCTCATCCTCCATACATGTTTTCCCAGGGGCTGCATCAGCTCCTCCAAGCCAGCAGAGCCATCACCCCTGCAGTGGTGCCTGCCAGGCACTGGGGTGAGCAAAGCTGGGCTTTGGGGTTTGACACAGTGACAGCCCTACTGCCCAGATGCCTGGTCTTGCTGCATCCCCAGCACCGGGCAGCCCCACATCTTGTCTGCATGTGATGGTCCTATGCCCTCAAGCTAACCAGTGACTCAGAGAGATTTTAGGCCCTTTCAAGGTTCTTATTTTGGGATCAATGCTCTTCAAAACCCTCATCAAGAACACAGAAAATGGGGTCAAATTCACCCTCAGCAAGTTTGCAGATTGCAAAAAGCTGAGCACTGCAGTTGGCACAACAGAGGGAGGGCATGCCATCCAGAGGAACCTGGACAACTGGAGAAGTGGGCACATGAGAACCTCATGAAGTTCAACAAGGCCAAATGCAAGGTGCTGTAGGGTCAGGGCAATCCCAGAGGTGAGTAGAGACTCCAAGGAGAACAGAGAGCAGCCCTTTGGAGAAGGATTTGAGGTTCTCATGGATGAAAATCTGGACATAAGCCAGGTGAGCACTTGCAGCCCACAAAGCCAAACACATCCTGGGCTGGTCAGCAGGTCGGGGGAGGTGATTCTGCCCCTTTATGCTGCTCTCTGAGTCCCCTCCTGGCATGCTGCATCCAGCTCTGGGGTTCCCAGCACAAGAAAGATGTGAACCTGTTTGAGTCCAGAGAAGGCCACGAAGATGATCAAAGGGATGGAGCACCTCTCCTGCCCAGACAGGCTGAGAGACCTGGGAATGTTCAGCCTGGAGAAAAGTAGGCTACAGGGAGACCTCCTTGTGGCCTTCCAGTACTTTAAGAGGGCTTACAAAAAGAAGGCAGGGAGACTTAATATGGGCAGACAGTGATAGGACAAGGGCCAACAGTTTTAAACTGAAAGAAGGCAGGTCTAGATTAGATGTAAGGAAGAAACTCTTTACTGTGGGGGTGGTGAGGCACTGAAACGTGTTGCCGAGAGTTGTGGCTGCCCCATCCCTGAAAGTGTTCAAGGTCAGGTTGGACAGGTACCTCTAGTGGAGGGTGTCCCCTTCCATGGCAGGGGGGGAACTGGATGATCTTTAAGGGCCCTTGGAAAACAAACCATTCTATGATTCTACAGGTCTGTGGTGACATTAGCACTACCGAGGTCCAACAGCAGTGACTGTTACAGGTTCATGCTGCCCAGCTACAAAGGAGAGAGAATAAGCATGCTGGTGTTCCAAGAATCCAGTGGAGGAGTCAAAAAGGGGGTCCGGACCCTCACTGGAGAGCCTTGCGTAAAAAGCAAGCAGTGAGAAACTCCTGCGGAATGGCACTTACTCACAGTTCATAATATCATAGCTCACATATCATAAAATCTTAGATTCATTTAGGTTGAAAGAGACCTTTAAGATCAGCAAGTCCAACCGTAAGGAGAACACAGCCAAGTCCACCAAGCTGAGGCAAAGTCAGCTGAGCCTGTTCCCACCAGGCTGGTTGGGTCTGGCACACACCACATATACCCACATGCACGTGGCTGTTAAAGCATGTTCTGGTGACAGAGAAATGTGGGGTGATTCAAGAGAAAATAATGAAGACACTCCCACCTGGCCGTGTGAACGTGACTCATGTGGGCTCAAACCCCAGCCAGGTACAAATCAATGGTTCATAAATGAAATATAAAAGAGCACCCCCTGAGACCTGGCAGCCTGTCCCGCCTCTCTCCCCCTACCAGGACATCAGTCTCTCTAATGGATTCTGTCAGGGTTTGTCCAGATTGTCATGAGACAGAGACCCTGTCCTCATTCCTGCCAGCATCTGGAAGGGAAGCAAAAATTCACATTTTCAACAGTTTTCTGAAGAGGGTCTAGCTCTCACCCTCTTCTCACCAAGTGGGAAAGTAATTTGAGTCAGTGTAGTCGTGAGCTGGGAATCTTCCTCCAAAGCAGCTGCTACCTGGGACTTAGGGGGGAGGCAGGTCAGGCTACAGAGAGAGGAGAGCGGGATGATGATGCCAGTGGGTCCTCAGGGTCCCAATTTGCAGAAAACAAGGGGCAGCCAGTCCCCTCCTTGATGTCTGAGGCAGCAATCATCTTGCAGGTCTGCAACAAGATGCCAGAGAACCTCTTCTCGCTTCAGACCCTCTGCTACCTCCCCTCTCTCAAGAGACCGAGGCTGCTTGCCCAGCAGACAATTTAAGGTGGTGGCAGCCCCCTGCTTGAGGAGGGCTTGCATGAACCACACCTTGCCTAGCCCAGATGGGCCATCTGGAACCCCACACAAGTATAGTATTTACAGACTTCCTTTTGCCTGCCATGGCCAAGGAATCCAAGTTTCCATCAGCCCTTACTGTTTAACTTGCAGATCAGTGAGATGCATTTCCTCAGCAAGACTCATGCTCCCCAAGTGGAGGATCCAGCTTCATGGCAGCTGATGCCTGCCATACTGCTGAACTGCCTAACTCTCTCCCACGTAGGACCATCCTTTTCTTCACAGCTTCCTCAGTATTCTCCAATGAGGTACACAAGGCTTTCATCCACAATGGTGTATCATATGTAAGAAAATTTGAAGACTAAATCCCAAGAGGGTTCAGGCTGTGCTCTGAAATACGTGCTGTCATGTTAGATATCCTGACAGTCAAATATCCAAGCTGTCAGACAGTTCCCCAGGACAGCAGACAGCACTGGCAGCAGATATCCTCTCTGGCAGTAAAGTGAAACAAACCACCCAAGGGCCCTCTGAATGCACCTTTTTTTAAAAATACATCTGCCATTAACCATAAAATGGTCTCCTCAGGTACAGATTGCCAGGTGTCTGAAGAAGAGAGGCTTTGTGTAGGACTGGGCAAAGCTGAGCCATAATGTGAAAAGGGGCATTTTTGCCAAAGCATAGAGCAGTCCTAGCAGATGAGAACAGAGCAGGGAAAAAAGACTGGAAGGGATCAAACCTTCCTCAAGTCCACCTAAATCCAGTGAACTGCTAGTTACTGTGAGACCCTCCTGTGGGACAGCACAGCAAAACAAGATCTGCATCTGGGGCACTGCAGAGAAACAGACCACGCTTTTCAAAACTTCCCAAAGTCCTACCCTCGCCCACATGTGGGACTCATAAGACTTTCCAAGAAACCTTAGGGCCAAAAACATGTTGGAAGATGGGTACTGCAGCCCCATTCCATGCAGGCACGCAACCGTGGAGCTGGGCAACCCAGTGCCACCCTTCCAGGCAGGAGTGAGCTGGTCCTCACGTGGCACCTCCCCTCCGCCTCTCCCCCCTGGAGGCTCTGGGGAGCGGCGTGCGTGGGGGGAAGCGATGCTTAACATGCCCATCACTGTGCTGGCTGGCACCTTGCTGCTGGCACCAGCCTCCTTCATGCTTCCAGCTGCTCCTGCCCCAGTTTGCGAGGCTGGGATTTGCCATGGGGCTTCAGGAGGCCCAGAGAGTTTCTGTGAAGCACCACGGTGCTTGTAAAGTCTCCATGAGAGAGGATCCCAGTGCCAGAGCCCCTCTGTCCCAGAGGAGTGGCACACGAGCAGCGCTCTTTCAGGCCTCCCCAGGCGCTGCCAGCACCTTCCCAGGACACCCTCTGCTGCAAGGTGTGTGGACAGCTTGCAGAAGGTGGGGGCCCAGGCTCCTGGGGACTGGGCAAGCTTCCTGCTCATCTCCACAGGTAGGCCCCGCTCTGGAGCTGCTCCACGGTGGCACACTGCATCCACTGCCCCTTGCATCCACCACTGCTGCTGCCAGCCAAGAGAGGATCTCTGCACCCACCCCAGAGCCTCGCAGCAGACCAACAGCTCACATCCATCAACAGCAACAAACCTCCACATCAGGTCTGTGCAGGGGCTGAGAGGCCTGCCCGTGCCACACAGCATGCTCCCTTGGAGAAGGGCCAGCTCCAGCTGGGACGAGGTGAATCTGGGTCAGGTAACTGCACTCCCAGCCAGCAGCTGCAGGGCTGGGAGCTGGTCCGGCACCCAAGGAAGTGATCCCATTACACGGTGGGGACGTCTGGCCCTGAACATCCCAGGCTGTGGGACGTGGCGTAAACCTGAGCCCTGCTCTGTGAATGCCCAGCACTGTTATATTTAGGATCCATAGCTATGCTGGCTACACAGGGTATGCTGTTTTCTCAGGGCATTTTTGGGAAACCAGTTATTCCTTAGCTCCACATTTGGACATGTGCGTGAGAGCAGCAAGGCATAAGAAACCTTCTTAGGTTTTCTGGTTTAAGAAGTGATAGCAACTATCAACATAGTTTTATTAAATGTGCTGGCCTAAACAAACTTCGGACATATCCCCACAATTTAAACATGTATGCTCTTGGAATTCACCTGTCAGGTATGATCCTGAAATACCAAAGCAAAAGTGCATTTTGTTTTCATATTCACATGTAGCATATCTAGAAACTATCCTTAATCTCACAGAAGCAGGAGTAATGCCCACTCTCTTCTGTGTCCTCTCCGTAAGCGTGCCTTGCTGCATGTACTGGAATTTCAGCCCACACAAGGACAAGATTGAATGCTGTTGTGGTGCTTCTTTATTTTCAAGGTAATGTATACACTATCCAGAGTCTAGGCCAGTGCATTGCTGGTCTCCCTGCAGCCACACATGAAACATCCCAAAGGAGCTAGGCAGAATACAGATGGATTACCACATCTCTGATGCACAAGAAGCAGCAGTGATAACACAGTCTTGGAATAGTACAACCACCGTGTATTAATAAAAGCATGACGCACTGCAACTGATTTATGAGCTTGGCACGTTAGGTGGGAAGAGAATATTCCTGGTTCTGATAGAACTGGCAGGTTGTTCCTTACATCCTCCAGCACACACAATCCACTGACAAGTATTTTGTAAGATTTACATTAGCAAGTCTCAGTTGAGCATGTCTCCACAGACAATATATGTAAATGTTATCGTGTGAGATTGAATTCTTGGAATTGGAACTGTATGGCCACTGTTCAAATATTATACATGTCACAATCTCAGAAGACCCAAATGCACTTCAAACATCTCTAATATCACTCTGGATGACAAGAGAAGCTGCTTCCTTCCTGCTTCCCAGAACCGACTGTTTCAAAGTCATAGGGGACTTCCAGCTTTCATCTGGCAGCAGCACGATGTAGAAACAGCTCTTGATAAACCCCATTGGGACATAACCACCAGGGTGTGTTAGTAGATGTCCCCATTGTTTCTTAAATGAGTAGGGATTTATCTCTATGCTTGTGGGATACTGAAAGCTACAAGAAAACTTTCAGATGTTTAAGAAAAGCTCCATTATTACCAGGCAAAGTATTCTGAAACCACAAACTATGCAGCTTTTCATGCATTTATGGGTGGGCAAGACCAAAGTCTATAAACTTCTCAATGTGATCAAGTCAGTCTGCTTGCTATGTGCAGAGAATTTCACAAAGGTGACTAACGCACATCAACTTTGCTTTCTATGGTTGTGACGCTGCAATTACAAATACTTCTCTTTCAAAAGCAAGCATTTCCCAAGAATTGCAGTTACTACACAGCATCACAGTATGATCTGCTTCCTTGAATCTCCTCTGCTGCAGTGGAATGATTGATACCAGTAAGGGAGAAGCCTGATCTCCTTTGGTTCCTCTTCCTTAGCAAGTTAATGTTCTGAGTTTTACTGCCAAAACCAAACTACTGGAAACTGTCCTTTCTTCTGTACCACTGCGAAAACAAGTCATACAATTACAAAAAGTTGAAACCTGAAAATCATAATTACACTTTCACAAATTACTCATTCCACATCATACTAGATAATGGTAAGATGTTTTAGAACAATAGATGTTTTAGAACTGCACAGCCTAGCAACAATTATATGATCTGATAATTTACAATCATCTCATAACACTCTCTGTCAAACTGGGGGCCACAGGAGCCTTTTGTATAAGACTTTAAGCCTTTAATTTTGCAGTTCTCTGGCTCACCTTTCAGCCAAGGAAGTGTGTTTTCCAAAAAAGCTGATTGCTTTTCCATAGACCTGAGCTTACAAGTTAAAGTTCAGTGTCCATTTGTGTAAATTGCCTGCAAGACTCTGAATTGACAACCACGCCCCTGACCAGGTCATGCATGCAGAGTTGAGGTTATCTTTTCAGAGCAGGGCTGTGCCATGTAGCCCAAACAAGGGTAGAAAACATTTTTAACAACTGTTAAAAAATACATACTTAAAAGTACTTAGAATTTCATTAGGATTTGGAGAACTTCAGATACCTAAACTTGATAGCATTAAAACTTTTTTACAAAATCAAAAGGCTGCACACATCCACTCCTTTTCCCTCCACATCTTAGGGAATTCCTATTTATAGATACAGGGAAGAATCTTACCAGTGCAGGCTTACATGCAGGCCATAGAAAGGATGTCTGAGCCAGACATCACTTGGCATATTTGGTTCTTAATTAAAACTTTGGTGCTGATAGGTATGAAGAACTCCTTTTTTCAGTGCTTCATGTTATCAGGTTTTTTGGTACTTGAGACACGGTGTCATGTGGGATGGAGATGGCATAAAATGTATTATTTTTGGCGATCACATCACATCACATCCAAGATTCAGTAGCAAATAACAAATTTTAAAAAAATAATATTTAAAAATAATTCAGATTTTCCTTTACTAATTTACTGACCACATTTACTGACAGTGCAAGCAAAGTAAAAATTTTTTCTGGGAATGGACTGGGGCACAGGTATCCTTTCTGTAATGATTTCATGGACCAGTTTTATTCAAACAACTTCTTACTGAACAACATCATAAGACATTTTAGCTATGGGAATGTATTACTGAATACTTCATTCACCAATGTGTTCTGTGCATGCAATGCACATGTAGAAGTTAAATACTCTCAGGCTGTCTGTCCTCTTCATAATGCTTCAAAGAATACACATCATAATCACAGAAATGGCTTGTTACAGACCCTACAATACATATAGCAGTATGGCAATACACCAAGCTGGAAAAAACTGAACCTAGTTCAAGGCAAGTACATTATGTAAACAAATCAGGTAGGTTGGTATTACTTTCAGACTTGCAATAATAATAATAGTAATAATAACAACAATAATAATTTTTAAACACCCACTCTGAATCAACTGGGAAATCTGTTACATAACAGCTGTGGTACTCCCCCAGCAATTTCAGCAGCTCAGCTATGACTGTACACACATCTTTCATAACCTTGTTGGTGATTTTAATCTACTTCAACAACTGTTGTTCTAACAAATATTTCTTGCAAATGAAAAAAACCATTGTAGTAATTATGCAATAATAAATTTCTAAATTACTATAAAACCACCAAAATAAGCCAAAGCTTTTGTTTTTTCTGTGATCATAAGTAAGGACATGAAACTCCCTGGAAAGTAAAAAAGCAAAACCTATCTGTTGAAAAACCATTACATGTACACCATCATTAACCTTCAATGGCTGTTGGAAAAATGCTTGCTCAGGTTCTGTGATTAGGCAGATGAAATTGGTATTTGGCACTAACATGATGCTTCTTGTGTTGAAACGGCACATGGAAACCAACAACACCACTAGTGTGTATTGTCCAGCAGTAAAACACCATGATATTACAGTGATTATTATTCATATTCCAGAGTGCTGCAAGCCCCAGTCACGAAGCTACTGTACCAGAACAAAATGACTGTTCTTGTCACAGGGAGCTTGTGAGAGGCATGCAGGGAGGTGACAGATGGATGCAGACAGACTGAAAGGCAAAATGAACACTGGAAGAGTTTTCATTAACACAACAGATATGACTCTTTGCACACCAGCAGCATAAAATACTAAACTTCTGTATATATCAAAGCCAAGGGGTTTCAGTGAGGGATGCAGAAGCCACCTAGGAGGCAATTTTCCAGAAATTTATACAACAGCTCTTCAGGAACAATGGGCAATTGGAAACAGAGTCTAAAATGCTTATTTAGAAGTCTAAAAATGAAGGGTGCAGAGGCTGAACTGGTGGGACAATCAGACCAAGAGATAACTTAGATAACATCTCGATTTGAGTAAGAGGGATGGCGTAACAGCAGGCTTTGGCAGTCATGAGCAAGTGAAGAGAGAAGCTTTACAACTAATGAAACAGAGATGGCAGTGCCAGGGCAGTAACACAAAGCAAGAAGCAACAAGTCAAAGCAAAAGACTAATAAACAACCCACTCTGCAACTTTCTCAGTGGCTGTGAAATCAAAGTTGTTAAGCTGTCAAGGACAAAAAAGGGACACTGGAATTCAGATGAGTATGATCAGGCTGGATTAGACTGTAAACTGCATGACTAGTTAGGAAAACCAAGGAGAGATATGCTGTAGAAGAATGGAGATTGAGACAGAGATGGCATAGGAGGTTTTAGAAATACCCAAGTCAAAGCTGTTTACTAAGCACAATCGTATCAACAAAAGGACAACAGAAGCAGAACCATGAGGGTTACATAGTCGGCAATACTCAGTTGCATTGAGGCTGAAGGAACACCTCTGTCTTGAGAGTCAGAGATGCAGTCTAAGCTTTTTGTCAAAAGGCCACTCCTATTCCCACCCTTGTGTAAAAGGTACATCAAAAATTAAACCCTATTTCTTAAGGCAATGGGCAGTGCAAGTAAATCCCAACCATTCTTACCCACGCAACTGTTATGGAGAAAACAACTGGGATTTCTGGAAGAAGTTATCCATCCATCCATCCATGCACCCATCCAACAAAAGTTAGATGGAACAGAAACACACAGACTAGCACAGCACACAAACCCCCACTTTGAAGACCAACCAGTATGCTCTAGCCCATACTTTCCATGCTGCCACCTGAAATGCTTGAAATGCTCCAAGGTCCAGCAGTAGGAGGAAGCAGGAAGGTATTTATGTCCAGAACACAGTAAACCAGCTTTCTTTTTCAGAAGATGCATCCACAGGATTGTCATGCAAGTAATAATGAACCTCAGCAAGTGCCACTGGTGTGGCACACCAGCATGCTTACCAGCAGAGTGCAAAACCTGAGAAAACACTCCATCGATCCTGCTTTCCATAAGGCCTCATTCTATTTTGACAGACACATAGCCATGAATATCCTCGTGGGCATTTTAAAACCTGTAATTTCAACTCTGAGGTTTTGCAAGCTTTGTTTTGTGTGGTATATGATATCGTAAACATCCTGAACATAATTACAACAGCAATTTTGTGGGCTCTATATTCCCTACTGGTAGCCCAAAGTCGATGTGTACAAAAACTTTTCTGCACACTTATTTGATTTGAACTTTTTATTATTATTATTACAAATGTATATTATTTTATTAAAAAAATTCACACTGAAGCAAAGTCAATTCCATTTCATTACAACCAAGAATATAAAATAAATTCAATGAACTCATAGCTTAGTTTTAACAGTCATTTCAAGAGTGACATCAGGACAACTTAAAAGCAGTAAACTCTCAACTCCAGAATGAGAAACAAGTATTTTGCTTTGTGGTTTTGGTAGCCCATTGGCACGGGCACTGCTGAATGTGGCCACCACAGATCTAGAGCGGCAAAGGTTTGTGGCAGCACCAGGCGCATACACAATAATTTCTAATGGAAACTACAAAAATGAAAGATGCGTGCATGAAATTATTACGAAAAAGAATAACTGATTAGAGACAGGCACACTTCCACAAATAGTAAACATGGGAATATACAACTAGGACAACTTGAAAAGTTACTACCTTACATATATAAAAAGTTCTTTAAATTGCTGTTAAAAAGGACATGTTCTGTCCAGATTTTGTGTAATACTTTTTAGTGTCTACACAAGACAAATTTTTAAAAAAATTAAATAGCATTAATTTACTACTAAATATTTAGGAGATAACAGTGCATTAAGGACTTTTTTTCATATAGTAATACACATCGCTCCTGTCTGGCGACATTTTTAGAAGATTACGTATGGCCTTATGTACAATACATTTATTTAATCCTAAAACAATTCTTTGCTTAATGGTGTTAAAGTACCATTCCTGAAGATTACGAAGGGGAACTAAGCTTATTATGTTTATATAAAATATCTTACATATTTGAACACTTCTAGCTTCCCGCCACCCCTCCCACTACGAATGCGCTTCCCTCCCCCTTCCCAGATACAGTGTCACAGATACAGTGCAGGAGTCGCAGCTTTCCCTATATTTTTCCTTCATTGTGCAGTTTGTGCTACATAAACTTCACCAACCCGGACCAGGCTGCTTATTCCATGAATTCCCCACACGCTTATTTCCTCTGAGCCATGATGTGAAAAGCTGTACTCAGCAGCCTGCTCTCCCACCAGGATGGAGAAGACAGCTCTGCACCTCTCAGTGCAGGTGTGAAACACTTTGGCGAGGGTCTACAGGTTATGGGCAGAGACAAAACTGAGTAATAAAGAAACTGCACAGGTAAAAAGCTCCCATAAAAATGACACAGTCCTGGTCTCCCACAACAAACTGCACATTCACTTCTGAAAGGGGAGAGCTTTTACCTCATGGGATAACCCCTAGGCAGCAAGGCTTCTTCCACTATGACTGCCACCCACCCTGGCAGCATGCATCAAGCTCCCAAGAAAAGGCAAATTATTTCACCTCAGGAAGAAACTACAAGACTCTGCAGAGCCTACATTTTGCAGCCAGTGCTGTTGTTTTTATTTGCCCTCTTCCCAATTATGAATTTGAAGGAACAGAGGAAGTCAGCTTGGCTTCACCTGTGCACATAAAAGCTAGAGAGACTAGTGGCATGTGGTCATCTACCAACCCAACCAAGGCAAGAAGTGCAAGTGCAGCTTAGAGAGGTTGTGGCAGTCACTCTAGAAGCTGGAAGTTCACTCAATTAAAGCACCTTACATTGCTGTGAAGTTTCACACTCTACATACAGATTAACCTACACCATGATTTTGCCTTATTGGCACAAGAGCCCACCTTAATTAACCAATGGTCCCTTGCCACCTCCTGATCTTGTATGAATTTTGATTATTAGCTGCAGGTCCCAGGAGGGAAAAGAAATGTTAGATCACTGTAGTAGAAAAGACAAAATAATTTTGAGAGAACAGGAGGAGGAAAAGAACAGGAGGGGACAAAAATCACTCTGCCATAAGTGATTTCCAGAAATGTGACATTCAAATCACAGAAGTGTAAAAGAAGTCTTACTTAATGGCATTGGCCAAATATCCATTTGATCAAAAGCACCTCATCCTAACATCAGTAAGGGGGGAGACAGAAAGAATGTCACCCCGGAGTCACTGAAATAAAGGAACAATTAAAACCCGTTCTTTCAAACAGACTACTACAGTATGTATAAAATGTAGCATTCCAAGGGTTATATATTGAAAGCATCCTTTGGGAGATTATTTTCTCCCAGGAATAATTTTTTTCCGTTCAATTGCTTAATTTAGTTTTTCACCACCTTCTTATCCATTTGATGACAAAAGCAGGTTTTAGCTGCTTTGCCAGAGCAGCTGGGTGTTGTCAAAATCACATGATGGTAGGGATGGCCAAAGCAAACCAACTGCTCACAAAAAGTAGGAAAACAGCATGAGTTTGAGGAGGAATGGGGCACTAAAGGTGACTGGGAGATCCAGTAGAACCATGTATGTGACTAGCTGTGACAAAAAGCATTCTCCTCAGAGCAAACAGATCCACTCATCTCGCTACATCTGATCATAACTTCAGTGTGAATGTGTATGGGTACACCATGTGTATGGGTACACCATTTGTATGGGTACACCATTTGTATGGGCACAGGGCAGAAGAGAACACTCTGCAGTATAAAAACTTGCTGGCACTGACCATTTACACCCGAACTCTTCTCACTTCACCTCTTCTCTGGACACCAGCTGAAGAAGCTCATTGATGTTACAAAGCCAGTAGCTTTCTAAATGCATTCCTCTAAGTTTTCTGCCACAGGAGTCAGCCTTATTTCTGAAGGCTAAAGCAAAAATGAAGCTGTCCCAAATTACATGTTGTGTCTCTCCGAATAACTGTGGTCCCAGAAGTTGGACAATAATCCTCTGATTATGCTTCTGAACTCTTGCTTAATTACTGGGGATTTTCTGCCAACTACCCATCCACTTACAGTCCCTTAGGCACAATCAAAACATGTTTGCTCTAGGGAAAAAGAAACATTTCAGTGCAATCAAGCGCATCTGGTGTAACTAATCTGGTTAATCACAGCAATGTGAGGGACACAGAATATGCATTAGGAACAAGAAAAAGGAACAATTTTCAACATGCTTTTCAAACTGCACAATAATTTCTCTTAATTATAAATTCTAACATAAAATGATTAAATGCATTTGTTTTTGCAAGTCTTAGTATTTCTGTCACCTTTAAATTTTGAGAACTGACTCAGGAATGTGAAAGAAAGCTAAATTTATAGAACTCTCACACACATTAATAAGCTACTTAGCAGAAAAAACCAGGAAAAGCCCGTCATCCACGTTCCCACTGAGACTTGAGGGCAGTAAACACATTTTCCTGACTATTTTGGTGTCCAGCCTGGGAAGACATTCCATTCTTCTGTTCCAACAGATCCTCAAAGCATCTCCTTTTTATGTGACTGTTCTGGTTTCATTTAAAGTAATGCTTAATTTAAAACTAGTCAGAGCATGATAACTGTGATTTCAAGAATTCAATGTGAATGAGTTAAGAAATATCAGGAATCTTCTGTTTGGCGTTCAGTCCAGTAGCATGAAGCATATCTGTTGCTGCAGAGACTTGGGTGGGTTTTTTTCTTTTTTCGTTTTTCTTTTTTCATTTTATCAATTTTTAAATTTTTTTATTTTTAATACTTTGCCTGAAAACTAGACTAATAAAAACAGAATAGTAAAATACTCTGGAACAGTAAAATTTTGCTGTTCTTGACATCCATGAGCAAAACAGTAATATCCTGTGAAAATAACATAGTGCTTTAAAAAGGTGCAATATACCTGTATAGCTAAACTGGTTTGCCTAGTATAAAACTAACTATATACAAGCTTGAAAGCCTGGGAGTTCAAGATTTTAAAACTTTAAAATCCCATCAAAGAGATTGAAAAGACAGATTTATGGCAATCACTACAGCATAAGGAAGGTGCACCAGGAATCCTTCAAAATTCCAAAGGTTAAAGAAGTTAAGTGCTGGGTTCAGATCAGAAGGGTTCATTAGAGTAACCACAATGGAGCACATGCAAGGGCAGGGAAGAAGGAAAACTTCACAAGAATCTCCTTTATGGCAATAAAGGGATGGGGATGGGGCAGGGGTGGGGGAAGTCTCAGTAAGTGAAGTTTTCCTTTTGTCATCATGAATTTTAATTCTGCATCATAGTTTGTATTTTTGGTCTTCTCATCGTTATGAACTTCATATTGCTGGAGTCTTCTGGCTTCTAGTCCATTCCTTTCTGAGTGCAGCCTGTCAGGCCCCTCAGTACCTGTGAGACTGATGAGACTGGTGATACTGAGAGCTCTGCTGAGATGACGTGGAATAGCCCATTGTACTCTGGGACTGAGAAGATCCCTGAATGTTGCTTTGGTAACTCAGGCGCGAGCTGGAGTGCTGCAGGAAAAAAGAGAGGCATCAAAGGAATGAAACCCAGCCTGTCAGGATTATGCGGCTCAGGAGATTTTTAACCTCTCTGGTGCTCATTAAAACGTGATTGCTGGGGAAGCTGGCTAAACAGTGCTACTATTTAGGATCCCATAAAACATGCCATCACTCTGATCTGCAATCAGCTTTAACACAGCACACAAAATACACAAGAACCCTTGGAGACATCTAAAAGTACAGCAGGTACACACTTACTTTCTGAAAAAATTACACAAGTGACAAGACAGCAGACTCCCTTTCGAAATTCATCTGTTTCTTAAACTTACATCTATTGCTGCTATTAATGCAAATGCTATTAATGCTAAGGCTACAAACACCCTTCTCAAAATAGGCAATACTAAATGCTAGAGAGATATATTTTATTCTTTTCTGAGAAAAAGACTACCATGACTTAAGAGCTACTCAATTTACCTAAATGAAAAGTTGTCCATTAAGATAAAACAATATCATTTTAAGCAAGTCTTTCAACCTGCTACTGCAAACAAGGACAATTGCTTAAAAATATGTATGTACATAAGCTAACATTCATTTTCCTGAAGGTTTTTTTTCCCATCCACAGTTTGGGGCAGTCAGCTCAGTGGACTCCAACCTCAGCAAGACAAAATCATGGACCTTGCAACCTCCAGCCTGCTGAATTTGCCCTTTCATTATCATAAACATTCCCCATCCAGAATTCATCATGAGCTGCCCAATAATGCAAGTTGCAAAGTCATTTGGCATGAGAAGTACTGCTCAATGGACAGGAGACTGTCCAGCAAGGTAAACCCCACCACAATCCACATGATTAGTCTGGTTGTGTAACACAGTGCCTGAAACCTGACATTTTTCTCAAAATTCTGGAAAGTTTTTAAACTTGTAATGGAAAAGAAAAAGAATTGTGATAAATTCTATGACTTTATAGGAGCTCTTTCTGGATGAAGAGCATCAGCTAACCACGCTAAGCAAAACACCCCAGGTCACATAAGGAAGGCTCAGTAAAATTCAACAAAGAGTTTGCACAGCCATTTGTGGAAGCAATATATATTGAGGCTGGTGAATGACAAAGAAAACTACAACAGAGACTTTAGACCACAAGCTAAATGAAACTCAAAGCAAAGAGAATCCTCTATCTACTTCTGAATAAGATAAAATGGAGTAAAATTAATGTCCTAAGACTACAAGAATGCATTAACTTGCCCATGCTTATTTTTGTTGCACATATGAGAATTTGCTTTTAACAAAGTCAGACATGGACAAATTGCAGACATTCCTTTCTGGAACAGAAGATAGTCAGCTAGAAGTTAAAGGCATATAGCCAAACACAAGTGTAAAAATGGATAATCAGACCATACAATTTAGTGAATGATGTAAAGGAAACATATATATCATGATTTTGATGTCTGTGCTGTTGAAGTTTAGAAGGAAAGCGTCCTAGAAGGCAAAAAAAAATCTGAAAAAAATAGACTGCTAACAACTTGTAAGGGGGAAGTTTGCCAACAAGTCAGAGAACTGGATAAGAATTCTATAATGGATATCACCAAATGCAGCACACCGAAGTATAGACCAGACCAGACCAGCCATAAATACTGTACAGTCAGACAGATGTACTGATCTGTTCAGGCCTCAAGCCTGTCTGGAACTTTTCGAAAAAGAAACCTAGTTGTCTTTGCCCTTAAATTGCCCTCGATGCATTCATGACCATTTGTAACTAAAACAGTCAAACAAAATGGGAGAAATATGTCTGGAACTGAGGAATCAATTGTCTGTGGAGAAGGTCTGGAGGGCTAAGACAACTCTAGAGCTGGTGCGTTAAAACCTCCTTATTTTAACTTTAAAGCAGCCTGAAAAGACCATTCTCCAAGGTGGGATCCTCTTGGAGGCTAGGAGCAGACAAAATCCCTAGTATAATTTAAAATTTACCCTTAATATGTACCTTTTATTTTAAAAATCTTCTTTCAACTAATACTTGCTCCAGCAAGTATAAACTCAGAAGTACTGAAGATCTTGGTAAGTTCAGTACTTTCTATATTTAACGCGAGTCACTTTTCCAGTGGAAAATGCAATTCTAGTATGCAAAGACAAGTATGTAAATTCAGAAACTATTCAGTGATAGTGCTTTTCCTTATGAATACAACTATACTGGAAAACATGAAATCTGTTCTACTTCAATCACATTAGAAACAATGCATATCTTTGTGCCCTGCTCTGGCATGAATCAAATGGATAAACCAAATCATAATTCCTGTGCTTACATGCCTTTTTTTTTTCTTTAACATTAGAAGTAGACTTAGAAAGATACCAGAATAAATTACAGAACCGCTTCATACATGTGACAATAGGAGGAATGAAATGAGAGAGCCTCGTTCTAACTTTGCTTCTCCTTCTCAGGGTTGTCTCACATCTGCACCTCACATGGGATTTAATATTGCCAAGACTAGAATATCCTGGACTTGATGAAATGCAGCATTTACACCCACTGACTTCAACAAGATTACTCTAAAATATAAAGTTAAGCAAATATTTAAGTGCCTTTCTGGAGTAGACGAGTTCCCAACACTTTACAGGGTGCAGTAGATACAACTCAAACTGGTATTCTATTGAAAACTACTAATCACAGAACAAAACCTCAGCATGCCTCAGGTTACATCAAAAATTCATTAAAACGTGATCTGTTCTTGCAGTTGGGAAGGGGGGAAATGGCATTTTGGCCCTTGGCTCTATAGTATCAGAAGCAGCAAAATTTCCAGAGGTACCTGATAATCTGAAGGCATGACAGGCCCGCCTGAGTTAGCGCCTGAAGGCCCTATGCGTGGTTTCTTGTTGGGAGGCACCTGGTTGAGGCTGGAGTCCTGGCTGTGCTGGAGCCCCGCGCCCGCGGCGCCTCCTCCCGCGCCGGCGCCCGCCGCCGTGCCGTTGGTCTGGCTGCTGTTCTGCTGCTGCGGCGGCGGCTGCGGCGGCGCTGCCTGCGCCTGCTGCTGAGGTGCTGTCTGCTGCTGATGCTGATTCTGCTGCTGCTGATTCTAGGGAAGAAGAGACACAACACGGTCACTCGCTCTGAGCTGGGTTTGGGAGCTTCATGGAGCTGCCAGCCCCGGTGTCACCAAAGGGGAGGCAGGCCCATATGCCCAATGGGAAAAACACAGCAAGGCTGAATGCTGCAAGTTCGCCCTCAGAGTTCACCCCCTGCACACCTTGTGGGGTGTCCCACTTGTGGTCGTTTTGCTTTTTTAATGAAAAAAGCTGGACTGAAACCGGAACGACAGTCCAGTCCTCCTACAGCTACCCAGGTGCTCAGAGAGGATAAAAGGAACTCTTTATAAAGCAGTAATCACCTAATGAAGTAAATCAAAGCACCCAAAATTTCACTAGTGCTCAGTGGCAGGCATGGGGAACCACAGTAAGTTGTTCTAAGTGCTTCAATGGCCTTGTTAACACAGAATCAAAATCGCTTTTCAAATTTTCACTTTTCACCTGAAGAAGGCTGACAGCATTGCTGCCAGAAAGGTAAGCAAATTGAGACCAAAGGAATTAATCACATCATGTCTTCCTGATTGTGAGGAAATTCTGTGGCAAAACCAGAAACAGGTTTCATTGCTACATTTGGGTTTCCTGTGCTTTTAAGCACTTTGCAAAAAGTGCTGTACTGGGAATAAGGCCCAACGTGGTGCCCAACATATAGGGTCAGAAAATCTTATTGAAATAGCAGAAAAGTAAAAATAGACCAGAGCTGCTGAAGACAAAAGACGAGGAAATAGCTGAAAGAAGAATCTGGCAAGGGAAGGAGAAGACTAGTAAAGCAAGAGAAGCCAGCTAATTAGGATGACACTGGTTCCTAGCAGGAAAATAAACAGAGAAAAGTGTCCTGAAAGGGGAAGAAAAGGTTAAGAAGAATGCAAGAACAGAAGTCATTGAGAGCTCTTCTGGCTTCAGAGGGCTACAGACTAAAAGGAGTATTTGAGGAAGTGGAGGGAAGGTCAGAAAATGAACAGAGTGTAGCACTGTCCTCCATGGTTACAGTTCTGGGAAAGACAATGCATTCATCTGCTTTCGAACACCAGGGATAGCTCCTCCATCCCAGCACAAAACCACCTAAGAGGATTGCAAAGAAATGCAGTTCCACTCCAAATGTGAGATATGTCACTTGGTCATCACAGAAAAAACTTTCAACTGACATGGACTGAATTAAAAAGCCTCACTATCCTTCCCCTAATATACTGTAGGGAACATTCCAGGATAGGTTTGGTTTTTTTCCTAGAATATCTGCTTATATCATGGCTAAAGCTTTGGTATGGCAACCTTTTAATTAAATCCTTACTTTATTCGTTTCTCAGAAATCATGACAACTGGCTGCCACTAGCAGAAAATTCTAGATACCTCCTTCACCAAGAGGCTTTTAGTCACCTCAGATAAATGACATAAAAGATCTGCATCTACGCCATTCATCACAATGGTCTCCCAAGATACATTCCAACAAAATTTGCAGTGATGTATTCATTTAAGACTACAAAGAAGAAATGCATCTTCAAGGACTTAAGGCTTCCAATTCCATTTTGCATTTAATAAAACCCATAATGTATCCTCCTGCATGTAGTCTTCAATTGAGAGATTTAAACGTCAATAATTTAACCAAACCAGCTTGTAAAAAAACCCAAAACTATTAAAAAGCAATTTATTTTTCATAATGGTTTGCACTTCATTTACACAAAAAAAACACCAATGACTAAGGAACTATTGTCTTAGAATTCTGAAATTTGTGTTTTCATAGGAGTCTTTGGATGCAAGTAAGGTAGTTACTACTGTGTGAGCTGAAAAACTTCAATTTTTAATGTGTAAACAAATATTGAAGGGACTCTCACAATTAAAGGCAAGAGCTTCTTGTAGGTTCAAGTTTTGTGCTTCAGATTTTAGCACAAAATTTAGTTGACTAGCCTGAATTTGCTCTTGTGTGGAACCACTACTGCTACTGCCTGGCTAGAGATAGAGATCTGCTCTGCCAGCCTCCAGCTGGGGCCTGGCTGCACCACTTTACTGCACAAAACCAGCTTTCACCAGCAAAAAACTTGTCCTCAGGTCAGTGTGGTTCATGGCAGTTCCTAAATGATTAAACTCATCAAAGGTCTACACTTAACAATCCACTGCCATATGTCACCTCTCAGGCACAAACTACCAAAACGAAATTTCACTCCTACCTATAAACAAACCTAGCAGAAACTTGCCTAACAGAATTTAAATTAGAATAAAAACATTTTCCCTTTGTTTTACAAACCCTCGTTTTAGTCTTGCTAACTAACAATTAACCATTTTGAAGAATGGATGCTTATGCTAAGTGTTATTTAATTCAGATGCAAGTTCCAAACAAACAGAAACAACTTCTCCAGGTTTCCAAATGATTATACAGATATTTATGGTTTCAAAAACAAGCCCATAAGAAAAAATAAAACCTTTCATTTACAATAACATCATAAAGAAACAAAACATGGCACAGATTCAACTTTCAGTATAGCCTTTACCTCCACATTTTCTGCACTGTGGGAACACATTCATTGAGTTACGTGACTTGTATTACCTAAATGGTCTAAGAAAAAGTTTAATTTCGAGTTTGCATAAATACCTGACTGCCCTCAACAATCTCAAAGACCATTTATATATTGGGTGTTTTAAATATAAACATGCCGTTGTCATCATCCCTGCAACATTCCCAGGGAAAAGACAGATATTTACTTTCAAGTATACTGACTTAAATGTAAAAAAGCCAGAGTAAATTTAATTTATAAGGTTTCTTTTTGTTTTTTGAAGCTGTGAGAGTTGAAGCAAAACTAGTAACTAAATTGCAATGGAATCAGTATCATGAATTTAATTTTATTTTTGCTCAGGGGTCTGATTCCTCCTTTGGAAAAAACTACATACAAAAGTCATGGATACTACCATTTGTTCTGGGTAAAGAAGAATCTGCAATATCAGTTCTGAAAACAAAATTTTCTCTCTAAAATATAGTTTTAAACTAGCTTGTCACGCTACACAGAAAATTGAAAACAGAAGATTCATGTAGTCAAATGGTTTCTCCGAAAGACAATAGCCCTCCTCACATAGTCCTCAGATAACTACAGTTCAAGACTGTTCTCTTCACACTTTGTTAGCTATACATCACTGTTGGTGCCTCACTGTACCCTGTTCAGTGAAAATAACACGCTGTTTCCTACACTGTAGCACCATTGTCTGGCCCTCACAGCACTACAGGACAATCGCTGTGGTCACACAGCACAGCTGAGCTACGCGCACCAAGCAGATCAGATTATGTTGCAAACACATCAAAATTTATTATGCACACTAAACAAGTTCTTGCTCATGTCTATGGGGCTATGGAAAAGAGAATATTCAGAGCAGATTGTTCCTACCAGAACAGTTCAGAATCCTTATTACTCCTTTGTCTGAGGGCCCTTAAAACATGATCAAGAAACTGCATGCAGATGGATGAAATATTCTGATGTAGTGCCAGAAGCAGGCTGCCACTATTTATTTGAGACCCCGACAGCCATCTACATTCAAATGGCTGGATGGATGCCAGTCATACAATGAAAATGCCATTCTTTTCATGTGCTCACAATGTATTTCCATCATGCGATGCTGGAGGAGGTAGCAAGGTCTTCTTGGAACGACAGCAGCTGAGAGCAGGCTACTGCTGATAGAACAGCCCATCCAGCTCATTCCCCACAGGTCAGGGCAAACTGTGCTGGTGATACCACCTGAGACACCCCAAGGCATCTGATACTTTTCAACTGTCTGAGAAACGGTTTTAAGAGAACTTTTTGCCTTGGAAACACATTTTTAGTTAACTTCACGTTTCATTAGTTTTCATTTGGCACCATGATGCTTTCTCATTGCATACTTGAAAGTAAAAAAATCCCAACCAAAGAAGGAGTTTATTATACCTTATCCCCTTTCTCTTCAGGTTCATCTTCATTGAGGAATTCTCTTTTTGGATATGGAATCTGACAGCCAGCAAACACACTGAAACACAGTAAACAGTAAACACTCCACAAATATGTACACATGGCATACATTTACTTAACACTATGTTAAAAACAAGTGCATATAACACAACTTGATTTCTTGTATTTGACAACTCCTGTTTCCACAAGTGAGTGGCCGTGTGAGAACCCAAGGTAGGTGCTGATTGTAACATCAGATCTCTTTGCTGTTGGTACAAGGCTGTCATTTAGAAATCATGGCATGGTTGAACATGCCCAAATGCCAGAACGACCACTTGTTGATCCAGATGGTTAAATGAACAAACACAGTGTCAGAGGTTCCATAACACCCAGTTGGAACATGCATGGCTCACTGAATAAAGGGACTGATCCAAAGAGCATTAGTGTCTTATGAGCCTGCCTTGGCTTACAACAGACTGCAATATATTTGCCAATCACAACTGCAAAGCTACTTTCACTGAGCTTCTCAGGTCTTGTTTAGGAAAAAAAAGATCACTTTTAAATTCATCTGACCAACGGAATTTGGAACATTCCTTAATGCTTATGGCAGAGACCTTATCATAATGTTATCCTGTAATCCATAGGGAGCTACAGTTCTCCACAGGATAGCATCAGATAAACACTAAGCAGAAAACTACTGGTAGATCTTGACCAGTATCAATTTCTTAGATTTCTGTGCCAACATTCAGAATACAATCAACATGACGTGGTTTTTAGGAGGGTGTGAACAGTTCTTAATCTTGTTGCTATGTAGTGTTTGATTTTTTCCAACAGAAAAAGAAATTTTAAAAACCCAACTAGTCTCAACTAGACTCCTTTTGCATTTCAGTGACTGTTCCCTCCTTCTGGTGTTGCCTGCTAGTTGAGGAAACAGTCAAAGCAAAGGTAGAAGTCTACCTGCATCATGTTCATACAGATCATAATGCTATGCACCACCATGCTTCTGAAAACTGGGAAGAGAAACTGACAAAGTCTGCCAGCTGGAACTGAATACGTCATTTGAATTTTTCATGACAAAATATACAGAGATATCAATTCTGTACTCTCAAGCCTTCTGAACGAGGGATTTGTGTGATTTTATGCAGCCATTTATCTCTTCACTTTTCTCATACTGTTACCCTGTGTAAGAGGGCATGGGAATAGGCTGTAGGTCGGAGAACTCTCCCACTCCTAGGGACAGGCACAATCAGCCAGGCAATGGAGAACAGGGTTCTGTGAGGCTGTGTAAGGCAGAACAGAAGAGGGCAGAGATTGATTCTACAAATGCTGCAGTAATGTCATTCTGGCTTTGGTAATGCGTTCAGAGTAACAACACTACTGTGGTACTGGGTTACTCTTCATGACCACTCAGTTCTGGCACCAGTAGATACAGACACTTCTGTATTGCTTTGGTAGTTTCTACTGAGCGTGGCTGAGCTGCTACTTCTTGTGGATACAGGTAGGTATCTGAATTTTTCAGCTGTTGTGTCATTTCAGGGACTAGCATGTAGCAGAAAGAAGTCATCCCAGATGTGCACAAAAGAGGGAATACATACTCTGATGTAGGCAGAGGATCCTCTTGAAAGTAGGGGTCCTGCAAAGCCTGCTCTGAGGTAATTCTCTTCGTAGGGTCCATAGTAAGAAGCTTCTGAAGCTGCAAAGCATAACAAAATAGCAAAAAGCTTATCAAACTATCATTTTTCAAACTATGACTTGTATGTCTTGGATTGTGGATTGCTAAATTATTTCTGGCTTGTCCAGACAAGCCTAAGTTAGCATTGCTTGTTCAGTGAAGTTCCCAAGAATTACAGTGCACATCCATCAAAATACTGTGGTTGTGAAGTACTTCTCATGTAATAAACAGTTAAGTGTATGAGGCAGTATTAATTGCTTAGGCTGAACCACTGCACTAAAGCAATGCTAAATTCAGCTATTACAGGTTCATAAAACATAACTTCAAAATAATAGCTTTTTGTTGTGGCACATGTACAGCTTTTGTACTGTTTGCACTGCTGACACAAAAGGAAAAAAGTGTCAGAATGGACTGAACATGACCAGGATTCACCATATCGCTTTAGGGACGGAAAAAATAAATCTTCATTTTTTGCACTGGCTACATTCCAGAATCACAGCACTCTGCTACTCATGCAGCCCCCAAACCCATTCTAATTGGTACTGAAATGAGAAGAAGTAGACCCTTCCTAGTAACCTTTCTTCCTTGCTAGGAGGAAAACAAGCACAAATTTATTAGCTAGAATGTTTTTGACTGCAGCAGGCTATAAAAGAGGATTACAATATATTAGTAGCATAAAAAGGAATTATAGGCATATCACACTATTTAAAATATTTACTTATTTTATCACATTCTGATAAACTTACAGTAGGAAATTTGCGTGATCAAATTACATTATTCAGTATCCTGCTGTCACACAATCTTAATTCAAGCCAGTAGTGAAAATTAATTTCCTTCTGTAAAGGACACCTCAGCTCAAACTCTCTTTCAGGTCTCCAACAAAAACTGCCTGGATATTCAGCAAAAGAATGTGATTTTGGCATGGGTATTTGGGGTTTTTTATTCCAATAAATTAATAACTTGACATACGATTCTATATTCTGTATATATGCTACAGCCAACAGCCTCAGTAAAAGCACTCACCTTTTCTCAAAGAAAGGAAATACAAGGAATCATCTTTGTCAATAGTTGTAGTTAACCCTACTGATAGATAAGGTCTCAAAACTCTCAGTACTTTTGCCATTTCCTTCCCAGCTCTTCTTATTCATATACTTTATGGACCACAGACCTCAACTGGCTCACAGCAAAAGAGAGCCATTTGGGCTGCCTCTCCACCCATCAGTTCATTTGCAACAAGCTCCTAAATGGATTTCTGCTGCTTGCCTAGAGGTATACCTCAAGATACTCCTGCATTGTATACACCTGGAGGTTTGAATGGGCACCTTTTTACTGTATTTTTGTGTGGTGAGGTAACTCTTAACCCTACATTTTCTGTGCATCTTAACAAACTGAACTTCTAATGATATGTTGGCACTCTACATAGTGACCTCACACAATACAATATAAACAATAGTTTGGTACTCAGTATCTTTACTTCAAATCACCTTTCCCTACATGAAAATTTTTTGTCAATTAGAGCAGCTTCTGACACCATTACAGGTTATGTAAATTTCCCAGTTCCTCCACAGTGATCTGAAGGACAAAAACGCATATTCTGTACAAGGCCACTCCTGATCTTTGGTACCAGATGTCATTGTTGACAGAAGAGCACAGGGCATCAGCCTCTGCCCCCTGGACTCAGACCTGGGTGCTGCAGCCCTACCTGAGTGAAAGCTCCTCCAGTTTTCTGCCATATGACATGGTATCACAAACTGTCTCCAAACATGACCTTTATCCTTTGTCACACACAGGTAAGGCTAACGTACTGCAGCAGAAGACCTAAAGATATCTTGGCCCTGTTAATGATCTGGTCATTCCCTTAGCATTCCTGCTTCACTCCCGAGGATACAATCAGCTAGGCCTTTCCAAGTAATATCACACACAATAGCACTCCCAGCAGGATAACCTGCCTATTGGTGATGCTACTGTGAACCAACCTCTTTGAGAAATCCTGATTATCTGTAGCTTCTGGGGAAACGAATAAAAAACATGTCTAGAGACAATTTGTTTTCAAGGCAGCAGATGCTAAGACAACATAGGAAACCAATGAGACTAGATTTCATCAAAATCTTATACTTCCCAGCAGGTCTCAATCTCTCAGGCTCCACTGGCCTGACATGACAGCTATGAATACTATGCTTGTAACTTTTCCAGGACAGCAAGAACAGATGCCTCTTCCTGAATGGAAAACGTTCTGCCCTTCATGTAGACATTATCATTCAGTGTCAATAAGCAGAATGGCATAACATCATTCTCTTTGTCAAGAGTCACTTGCTATCCTGCACTGATCTACTTGATGCCATCTGTTCCCCATGCACCACACTTCCTGTACTCATTAGCACAGTCTCAATCAATGACTGCTACAAAGCAGATGTCTTTAGAGGTCACCCTGCAAGATGGAGGTCATCTAATAAAAACAAGTGCCTTGGATAGGAGCAAGGAGTTTTAGGGAGTCTGCTTCACAATACATGTACCTCCAATGTGCAGCAATTAGATAGCAGGAAGGTAGTCCATACTCCTGGGCATTCTTATTCAGAATTAGGGAAATTCTTACCTTCTACCCACTTGGGACCAACCTATTCTGTTTCCACAGCTATTTGTGTCATCATCCAGCAGCAACTAATGAGTCAAAGAGCAAATCTTTGCCAGGACATAGAGAGATGACTGCTGTGCTGAATTTGTAACTGAAAACAGACCACTGAAAGTCAAGCTGCACTAGGAGCCTCATTACCGAGCTCCCTGTACACAGCATTAGCAAAGTCACTTTGAACTTCATTCCTAAATTTAGACAGCACTAAGTCATCACAGAGGCATCCAGAAACGATGCTGTATTAGACAGAGCAACCCTGTGTTGGCCTACAATGGATGACTCAACTAGGCAACCAGCAAATATATGTTTAGGGATTTTGTTTGGAATCATCCCCAGAACAGTGGTGGACTACTGTCAGAGGGAAGAAAACCAAATTACTACAGGAAATAAATTTCTCCTTTCCTCTTCCCTTTCTTCACAAAACTCTTTAGCTTTTGGGGGTGCTTTAGTTCTCTGAAGCCACACAGAATCAAGACACGTATTATACTCACTCTCTTATTTGCACAGCAGACCTAAAGGTAAGGCTGTGTATGCAAGAGTCTTGCAGATCTTAATTAGAGAAGACTCTCAGATCTTCAATACCAGCAGTTTAAGCAATTTGTGTATGAAGAAGACACATTTCAAAAATGGCCAGTTAGTGATAAATAGCTTTCTATAACATTGGTGTTCATTAGAATGGGATAGGAACAGACACAGATATTACCCTTAGAAATGCAATTTCATTCCTGTCATCACAGCAATTTTCAAGTTGCACCTACCAAAAGAAAAACTTTGCTGTCAGGCTTGACTTTGTGTTTCTCCATGTATTTTATGAGGCTACTATTGGCATATCTGAAAAATACAGTTAAAGAAAGACATGTCTGAAATAATAGTGCATTAAAAACATGGAACACTATCAAGTGACCACAGAAACATTTCCCAACCCTCAGTAAGTAAACTGTAAGAAGAACTGCTATCAGAAGGCATGTCAGATATTTATCTAGCAGTTGCACACATAAAGTGTGCTTTTCACCAACAGGAGTGCTATCAACTGTGTAAAGATTATCTCCATGAAACATGCAACTTTTATAGGATATGGATAAGCTGTTGATAAGGACAATGACAGAGAGACACAACTTGAAGCTTATACTCTATTTTTCTAAAGCAACTCTGCCACAGAAAGTGTTCAGGAGTTCATCACAGCTCAACATTTAAGCTATTGTTTCTGGTTAGAACTTGGCAGAGCAGTTAGATTACCATTCTGTCTTCCCAACCTTCAGAAAACACTACAGTCCTTACAACTCCCAAGCATAAATTGCCCTTAATACCTATGATCTGTACCTTGCCTTTAATTTACAGCCCCAGAGGTTATCTATAGCCATTTTCAAAAGAAAGAAGCTTCATGTGCAGATAAGCTTCATATCTTGTGTAAAGCCACTGTAATGAATCCATGTCAGAGCTGGAAAGAGAATTCGAAACTCCCAAATTCCTCCAATGTCCTCTGCCTTACTTTAAGAAGTCCATGTGACTCCTTACCAGCTCTGATCTATTATCACTGTTTGACTAATTTAGCCAAAGCACCAGGAAAAAGTAAAAGCAGAAATTCTCAGATCCTGGACAGGCTTTGAATCACAACCTCTTGAACATGTTACTTTCAACAGAAATTTCTGTCCAATACATTGCTGCCTCCACATATCCACTTGTTAAAAATACCAGTGCTTCCCTATTCTTTCTCACACAAAATGAACAACATTATCTTGAATATGTAATAGAAATGGGTAAAGGAAGCTCATTTGTCTGTGCCTGCCATAGACCAAATTACACTTATAACAACCCCTTCTAGAGAAATGAGGAGGCCACTCAGTAGATGTTCTTAACAAGCAGCTGAGGAAGAGAACACCATTCATGTGAACCAGCTATTTCAAACAGAGCAGCTACCAGAGTGTTAGAACCCATATACTTCAAAATCCCCTCCCCAAAATGTCAGAGCATAGGAGTTGATTTCTGCCTCCACCACATTCAATAAATAAACTTACATTATCATTGTTCCATTATCATTACTTACGTTGTTCTTCTAAAATCTTTCTGAAGAGTTGGATATTCTGGCATCTTCCTTATGTCTTCCCAGTCTTTATCTTCAGTAATGTGGAAAAAAGAAAAAGCATTTATAATTCTGAACCTGTAGGTTAAGTAACACTCAGGAAGAAATAACCACAGGAGTTGTTTGACTTTCTGTTTGTTGGCCAGTGCTATTGTTCTTTAATTGTCAGCATTTCCAAATCCATCAAACTGACAGCTCCTTTGTACCTATACAAACGACTAGTGATTTCCTTTAGAAAAAAAAACAACAAACAACTCACTAGCGTTATGTCTGCTGCTTTAATGAAAATAAATTACCTGCAGGGAATCCCATCACACTGAAAATGCGGTCTAGCTGATCGTGATGGAAAGGATTACTTGTTTTGATGTCCTCCTGGCGACAGTGAAATATAGGTTCTGAAGTCAACAGTTCAGCAAATATGCAGCCAATTGCCCAAATATCTACAAAAGAAGAGGGATAATTGATGAAAATTTACTGTACTCAATTGCTCTGGTTTTTGTTTCTGCACAATTTCTCAACATGTATAACCATAGTAAGACAAAATGCTTCACATTTAAAAACAATGCATTAATATAATACATTAAAAAGGGTAAAATCTGGAGATATTTTCTTTAAACCAAAATTAGAAAGCCAATTTGTACTGTGTCAGCCCAGCACTTAACATATTCACAGTTATGTCAGAAAGCTACACAGTATTTGCTTACGACATAGCTTAAACAGCATTCAGTTGATCAAATACTGTCCCTCACAAAGACACATTGAAATAATACTTCTACCACATATTTCAGAACAATTCCAAACAGATAATTGATAACCAAATAAATACTAAGGAGAAGACTAATGGCTCATATGTTTAACCAAATAGTGCAAGCTAGTTAAAATGAGGAAAAAAATTCCTAATTTTAATCAAGTGTAGAAGAGTGACTATCAAACTTTGAAAAATTAAAATCCTACTTGACAACTGACTCCCACAGCAACAATACTTTAACTGTCTCATCTACATCTCATATACAAAAAGAAAACAACAGCATGATATTTGACAGTTGGACTTGATGATCTTAGAGATCTTTTCTACCTTAATGATTCTATATACTGAAAGAGAAAAAAACCCCTTCTATTTCATAAAGTTTTCATTAATATGCTATTTTAGATTACATATATTGTGGACCAAAACACTAATTTACAAGAGAATATTTTTTCAGAATACATTTATGCATTCTAGATATTGCTCATTACAATCCATCTTAGTGTTCTGTATGACCCACATGGTTTACTACGCATTTTAAAATGAAAGTGTGAATTTGCCAGTGAGATGCTTGTTACCAGCTCAAAACAAAACAAACAAACAAAAAAAACCCCAAAACCCCACCCCAAAAAACACACACAAAAAAACCCCCAAAACAAAAAACCCACCACAAAACAAAAAAACCCCAACAACCAAAAAAACCACAACCAAACCAGAAAAACCACACAACAAAAACACCAAAAGGTTTTAAGGATTTGCTATACTGATAAATATGTATCAGGGATACTGGGATACAACTTTGGAAAAGGTGTTGAGATCAGATTATTAATAAGCACAGTCTGCTGAATACAAGAGTGTGAAGACTTTTGTAGTAATTGAAGTTAAATTAGATTACCTTAGGAAACTTTTTTTTTTCCTAATTTAACAGAATAAATACAAAAAGCAATTTAACTTTAATGTATAACTCTAAGAGATACAAAATTCTTTGACCAGAATTTAGTTTATTGGATTCAGACTAAAGAAAACACCAAGAAAAGTCTCTTGGTTGTTGCCATTAATCTGAGGCTCCAAACCCCACCTGCTGTCAACAGTGGTGTTTGGCCCATGCTGTCTATGAGACACAGGGTGTCCTTAAGAAAAACCATTGCTCTCCTTACGTAGGAAATAAAGAAATGAGCCATCACACTCTATTTGCCAAAACCGGTCAGTTCCATTTCCATCATGTTACAGGTGTGGAGCTTGAGATGTCCCAATATATAACCCTTTCTTCAAACCTCCCTTACAGGAAAATCTCATAACATTTCATTCAGACTTCATAGTTTTGACAGGGTATAACTTGCTCTGTGCATTATATCACGTTCTCGAGGTTTTATCTTCCTTTGATTTTCCTATTAGCCTTATCTGCATGAAAACAAGATCTTTAGCTGTTGAGATTTTATCTGCTCAAGCAATTAATGCAGCATATTAATCACAATTGCTGCCTGGGTAGTAGGCATAAATTATCTACTCCAGAATGGAAATTACTTATTAATTGAAGAATGGAATCTTCACTTAACAGTATCTATTCATAAGATCTATAATTTTCATTACAGATTGCAAATCCTTTTGGAGATGGCTTATCTAGAGGCCAAAAGAATTGCAGCTCTCTTAGTTTTCATGGCTTTCTACAGTGCTCACTGTCCCCCACATTGTGAGGGAGAGTCCAGGCCACTGCTCATTATTCCATTCATTACTGCTCTATCCAGACTGACCTTTTCCTTCTAATTGAAAAAAAAGTATTCTCCCTGACAACAAAGCTGAACTGGGAAATCTCCCTGATGTGACACAGCATTTTTTTTTCATCACCTGCACTGTGTGAGTGAAGAGCCACTATGCAGTGTACAGAGAGTGCATTTTAAACCCTTTGAGAATTCAGAAAGACAAACATTGTACCAACCGGATGTTACATCTGTCTAAACACTGGAAACTCCCAAGATGGTGTTATGATTTTCTGTGGGGTTGCATTATTGGGCAAGTCAAGCATGAGCCTACTTTAATTTTGATCAGTTGTTATATTCTCAAGCAGTTCATGTGCTGGGGCTCAACCCCTTATGTTTCTTGCCAGATATTCTTCATCTCAAAAAAACTAGTATAAAGTAACCCAAAAGACTTGGTACAGAAAACCTGAAGCTTTAATTTATGTAAGAAAAGATTAAATTGATGGAAAAGGCCTTGAAGCCATGCAGCTCAAGTAGGTCAGGGTCTTCTCTTCATGAACCTTTTATGTAACCTAATCTTGAACACATCCTTGGCATATATTGATACCATTCACAGTTAATGATTTTCTGCCAAGTCCTTTTGTTCGTTTCTTCTAAAAAACATTCATAACTGGCAATAATAATGTACCACATGTGGCATTTTTTCTAGCAGGAATGCTTCATTAAATTCTGCTAAGTTTAAACATTTCATAGATACAAGTAGTCTTAATAGGTATTTATCTCCTACACCGTTCATAGTAGTCAACCAAATACAAATTTTAGTTCCAACTATGGGAAAAAAATCCTTGTCTAGTGCCATTTAAGGTTTTCCATTTAAGATTCTTAAAATTAATGATTATTACATCTATTCCAAATATATTCCAAGTAACATGTACTACTCCTCAGTAGTGGGCACTGACAGCAGAGCTTAAAACACACAAGTAGTATTTTTCAAGTACATTGTATTATTATTATAATGCACTCATAATAATTATCATCTGCCTCTAGCACTAATGGAACGTCTTATAATGTTATATAAAATTTTCATTATAAATAAAACCTTTTTTAAAAGCAAGCACCAAAATAAGTGGCAAAAATTATCCAACAATTAATTCTCTCCTCTCTCCTCTACTAATGATCAAGACAGTGAGTGGCCTCACCCCTCCTGAGACAAACCTAAAACTACTGAAGGTATCCCATTTGTTATGTCCCAGACCCACTGAAAACTGGGACAAAAAGGTCCTACAGAGTTGCACTGGGTACTAAATGTTTTCCCATCTGATGTCTTGGGAGAATGCTAATAAGTTTATCAGAGTAACACAACCATTCCTGTAAAGATGGTTCTGTTTCCTACAGTCTCTCCTACTGTCATTAGGCTTCAGGACTGATCCATGGTAAAAGGTTTTTACTGTCTGTTGGGCTGTGTTGTTTTGTTGATGTTCTCCTCTGCCCCCAAGACTTACAGATTCATCACTTTCCCCAAGTTTACACTGGACCCCAGTGCAAGCAAGTTTTGCTGCCTGGCTCTGGAAAGAGGGGTGGGAGTGACTCTCAACCACAGAACTTGCTCAGGCTCCATTCAAATCTCTTCTCCACTGAAATATCCTTCCACTATGACAATACTTCTCAAGTACTACATAATTTTATGAAAAGAAAAAAAACCCACCCATTTTATGGCTGGACATTTATGTGACTGGTAAACAGACTTCCCACATAAATGCCTCTGTGCACAGATTATTAAAATATTTGTATGGCTGTCTATGTCCCAGTTTTAAAACCTGAGACTCTAATAGCTTTATAGGTCAGCTGAGAAAATCCTGCATGTCCTGTTCTACTTTAGCACTGCAGCCAAGAAGCAAGAACAAAGGGATGCTGTTTCAATGATAGGGCTGATCAGGCAGACAAATGCTCATGTATTCTTTCATTTCTATGGCACAATAATCTCATCTCTGTATTTGTTCCAGTATCTTGGAAACATTCTTTGAGAACAGTATGACCACTTAAGACAATAAGACAATTTACTCAGCAATAGCCTTGACACATAAAATGAAACATCTTTTCCCATGCATATTAACCAAAACTTTTTACTGAACACAGGACAGAATCCAAAATTATATACATCTTAATTCTTAACTATATCCAAGAAAAGAAATAAATAAATTATCTCTTAGTCTCATGGAATTCCTTAATAAAATTCTCTCAATGAAAGCAAGTAAAGACTTGGAAATCATCTATTTAGGTGCAATCAATCTGAGGAATTCATAATTAGTGAGGTTTAGCATAATAGCACCAGTACTCAATCAAAGTGCTTTTTTCCTGTTGTTGTTTTGAACACAAAGTGTACACTCTTGGACACGAGAATGCTGGTAAAGACAGTGAGGAGCAGAAGGACAGACAGCAGAATACAGCTTCCCCGCACCTGCCAAGGGCTAATGCAACAATCAGAGTACCCAAGAAACTAGATAGCAAGGCCTTGGTCCAAACAGGGCTTTTCAGGCCACCTGTAAGAGCTACAGAATTTATTTACGATCCTCCAAAACTTTCCAGTCAAGGCAAGGACATGAAATACACCAACGGACTGGAAACTTAAAATGGGGCTGTACAGGCAAATGTGTCTGATTTTTTAAAATAGTCATCAGTTGGTATAATAAAAAGATATAACCTCTATTTAAAAAATATTCCACACAATGTTAAGCACAACAGCACATTCTAGACTTACCTGGAATCTTTATACACAAAAGTCTAGGAGAACAGAGTACAGAAAAAGAGTTTATTAATTTTAATGCTGGTTTTAGCATTAGAAATTAGATTTAAGAAAATAATATATCCTTAACAGGGATTTCTTTGGTCTGGTAAGGTGAACAGAACATGCCTGTTATATATGTTCTGTTATCATACATACAGGGAAAGACCTTCCCATTCATACATTAAGGTCCCAATTTTTATGTGCTTCATTTAAACTTTAGTCAGCAAAACTGAAGGTTGAGGAAGTGGTTACTAGCATTTAAATTTGATCCTATCTACGAAGAACTGAAAATGGGTCAAACATTTACATGTGACAGGCTTTTCAAGGGGAAGCAAAAAATGGTGTCAGTGGGTTAAGGGTCAGAAATTTGCTTTTACTCCTTGATGTTAGGCAATGTTGACCAATTTTTAACAAACAGCATCTCAACAGACCTTGACTGAAGAATAACTTACACTTGTAAAGCCACAAAGATGACTGTGGTGCAGACAGAAACACCTCCTACTAATCTGAGGGATGTTTGTAGCCAGCCAACCATGTATCTAAGAACAATGCTTTATTTCAAAAATGCATCATCTTCTGTGCCATGATGTAATGTCAGGATAATTCAAAACTTTAAACTGCAAAATCATACTGACTTGAACTGATAATGAAATCCACCATCCTTACTTTTCTTTTTACCTCTATGCCTTCATCCTAGTATTACAAACTAAGCTGTCTTCTTCTCATGTTTGCACTAACAATTAATTAATTTCAATAAATACAACCCTAAACATTTTAAAGCATTTTAACTGAAATTCTGAGTTGACTTAAATCATCATTTTCTGCAGTGCTTTAATGGGCCAAGCTTTCATCATTCTCTCTTAACAGAGGTATTCAAGGTTGTCAAAATATTTTATTTTCCCACTTAAATTCCTACTTCTCAGTGTATCATTAAATGAAGATCCTGGATTATATGATTTCAGACTTCTGCTATGCATTAGATACATTATCTAGCTTGCAACATTGGACTAAAATTACCTTGCTAAGCTTGACAACACAGGTACAATAGATTTAATACAGGGAGTGGCAACAGATCCAGAGGCCCTAAGTAGTCCTTTCATGCAGCAAAAATATGATTTCAAACAGCAAAATCCTGTAAAAGAACTTAATCCTTAGTTTACAGATCTTCACATCCAAGAATTTGGAAATTCCAGGTTTATGGTTCTATGTGAAACCTTCTATTTAAAATGTGCAGATTCCTGAAGACAGGAATCATCAATGCTAAAATCTTATCAACAGTTGTAACTCTGGAGCACAAGAATTTTATTTTTGCCACCACCAGTACCTTGAGAACTAAACCTTCACCAACATCATATTGCTTTTGCAAGGATTTTCAGTGGCTGTCTTCTCAAAATCTCCTATCCCCCCTCTCTCTCCCAAATCCTATATACCACATTTTCATCAACAAATCTTTAACTCCTCATTCGTGTCTCCAAGACTACTGTATAAACCAGATTATCCACTACATTAGCTAGCAGTAGAGCAGCTAACTTCCTTGGGTGTAAAAGCAGATATGCACCAATGGCGAGATCTTTGGAGGACAGGGTTGCTCTTGAGACACGTGGTTTTATTGCAAGGACGAAGGTGGAGAGAGCCCTGCTCCCAGCTGCCAGCGTCCAGCCA
>VZSR01003807.1:27187014-27311580 GCA_013398615.1 Brachypodius melanocephalos | reverse complement strand
GATCTCCTGCTAAGCAATCATATCTATAAGGTTTCCCTGTATCATCTTCCCCAACACTTGGGAGCACAGAGTGATGGCTGCATGGATGCAGAACAGAGTGACAGTTCCATCTTCTTTCTCCTCTTCTCTCAGTTCTTTCAGAACCTGGGGTTGCTCTAGCCTCAGGTGGTGTCGTTTCAGGGCATGGAATTAGGTCAGTGGGACAAGTGCTTAGTTCTGGCATGGAAAGGATGTTTGAGTCTTGCTTTTTCCCTAAGCCTAAATCTTTTGATGGTTGGAGACAGCAGAGTAACATCATGACAACTCCAGCACCTCCAAGATTTAGTAAAGAACCTACTACTACTTTTGTTTCAGCAACAGCCATGCTTATACCTCAGAGGGTCCAAGAGGTACCCTGGCAAGCTGTCAAGCTCTGCATGGAAACGGGTAAAAAGAAAAATGGCCTTTCAGTGAAAATTCTTCAAAAGTCTGAAGAATGTAATAGATGACAAAAGGCAGCTTTGTAGCTTCAGGGCTACTTCCCATTACCAAATATTAAACTGCAGCAAGTAAAGTAAGTAAGAAAACTAACTGCAAAGGTGACGAATCTCTCTTATTCTGCAAAGTATTAGGCAGGTCTAATATGGAAATTGTTACTATATCCTCCTATAATGATGACAGAATTAAGAACAGGCAAGATTAGCCACTGTTTGGTAAAATAGTATTTACAAAGCTTTTCAGGAAATATGCACAGCTCTGCATTTCATAAAATCATATTTAAAAATTACTGACAATAGGGAATAAGAAAGCAGTCCATATTCTTTGAAAGGGAAATATACTTTTTTCCTAATTAAATGCAAAATATTTTAATAAACCAGCCTTTTTGTACACAGTGGAAGTCTTTGCAGGTTAACTCCATGCTAACTAAAGAGGAACAGTGAGGTTGTTATCTGTTGTGTGCTCCCACTTGGCTTATGTCTTTAAGTATTATAACTTTTTAACAGATCCAATATGTCAGCACCTTCAGAGCTAACATAAGGTGAGCAAAAGCCCTGCTATTTGGTAGATTGAGTTACAACAAGGAACATCTATGAAGAATACTTTCATGGACTCTTCCAATTCACAAGCCATAACAGTCTTTTCTAGAAGTTATCAAAGCTTTTGATGCCTAGTTTATTTCAGTCAATGGAGAGGAATGCACATGAAGAAACCTCCCAGACAGTACCACTGAAGAAGCTTCTTTGTCCTTCCAAACAGAGTGTTTCATTTTACAGTATCTTAACATGTCTGTTACTAAGGTTTTCAGCCTTACAGCTATTTCTAGTAAGGCACTGACAATAATTCCAACATAATTATAAGCAACTCCATTGGATAATACACAAAACACACTGCTATGAAGAGTAATTCTGCTGTCAATCACAGTTACTGACAAGAAGTAAACTTGTGAAGCAATCACACCTGTCCTGAAAACCAGTCATTCTACTCTATCAATGCTGTAATGTTGAAAGTTTCTGTTGATATTGCTGAAGTAATTATGCCTGAAGATCAAACTGATGGATCAGCTAAAACAACTCCTCTGCACCAGAAATATGCATCTTCTTAGGATAGTAGGCACTTGACTTTCAGCCAAAATCAACTTTTAGGAGCCAACTTTTTAGATTTGGTAGCAAAAAGTGCACATTAAAAGCTACTTGTTACTGCACAGTATAGTGAGGGTATCGTTTATTGAACCAACTTTCACAAGAAAAGCTCCTGTCTTACTTCCCTAAGTAATCTTTCTTTTAAAATATTTAGATCTTTTTTTAAACTAAATTCATGGCATATGTTGCTCAGGAAGATTAGAGAATCAATGTGCTGCTGCAAAACTCATCTGTGTGGCAAAGGGCAAACTCAGAGAGATACTAGGGAAGAAAAAGCTTGCCCATATGAGGCCCCATGGTTATTAACAATTTAGAAGAACACAAAGCTGACACTTGGGGGGAAAAATAATTAGAAGGAAAAAAGACATGGAACTAAAACTATGACCAGTATGGAGGATTTTTGGCCCACAAATGATGGATGACTCTTGATGTACATGGGGCTAAGTGTAGACAGACTTTTGAAGGCACCTCTTGCTCAAAAGTGGGTTTTCATCACAAAGGATATTCTGAGTATTCTTATATTATTTTTCCTGCTTTAAAATAAACCATATACAGTTAAGTCATAGTAATCATGATGAAGCAGCAAATCTGCCAAAATACTAAACAAAATGGCAAAAGCATCCAGTACTTCTCTTCAAAAGTGTTGCAAGGGGAGAGAGTCATGAGAATACAAAAAGTATTGGATGACCACATGTGGAAGTTTACAGGTTAATTTGCCAAGCAATCCAAATCAGGACAATTAGAAGACTGCAATTGTGTTGAAGATTTAGTGGGTTTTTTTTCCTTTTCTTTCCTTTTTTGTTTTTAATGTCCAGAATATGTAAATTTGTCAAGTTAATTGCAGATGCTAAGTGACATCCCAGGTTCCCAGAAAAATAATCCATTCATTCAGTTAACAAAAACAATTTACAGCATACTTGTACTGGAGTTCCCGATTATCCTCAACTGACTTTATCTTCAGGACAATACCAATAAGTAGTGTCCGCATTTTATAGATAATGAAAAAACACTAGGGATGGAATAAATTAAATGTGCTCAACTACATACAACCCTTGGCACTGAATCAGTATTTAAAGCCAAGCCTTTTGAGACCCAGTTTACAGTCCTAAGCAATGAAACTTAATCTGCCTCACATTACAGTACCTCCATTGGTTTTACACCAGCAGAGACAGGCCAGATCCACAGCACTGTTCTCATTCTTTTGACTATTGAACTACTACACACCTCTCATGCTCTTCACAGTAGACAATGGCCACCAGATAATTTCCAGACCTAACATTTTGAGAAGCAAGAGTAACAGAGATGTTAGAAGAAAGCAGGAACTAGATCACAAAACAGTTAGTGTTAAAGTGTGCAACACTCCTGCAGACGATATTCCCTGAGTTGCTGTCAGCATCCCAACCTTCCCAAAATACTAACATAGCTTTAAAATGTTCTAATTAGGTTATCTAATAATCCTTTATATAACTTTACATTTCTTCTATTGTAGTAGAAAATGCTTTTAAATTTTTAATAAAAGAAGCTTGCATACTATTTTAGACATATTTTGCTATTTCAGAGAGCAAAAGGAAAAAACAACAGTAAATCATCCAGTACCTGCAATAACTAGATAAAAGAGCAACAATTAATCTTCGGTATTAAAATATTTTGCCTCTCAGAAAAAGCATAAGAACAACTTTGATAATCAAAATTAAGCAAGTTTACTACATGCCAAAACAAGTTTACCACAAAATATCATCTGAATCCAATTACCCCTCATGTTGTATAACATTTCCCAGGGCATGAACGAGGCTCCCTTCCTGGTGCAGCCTGAGCTTTTCTTTTCAGAATGCATAAAAGAGTATTTTCCAAACCTTGCTAATTTACTTTATTTTTTTAGTTTTTTCACAGCCCTTTCCTCAAATCACAATCTTTCACAAACAAGAATGTGGATTCCTATGCACCAAACAAATGCTGACTGACTACGGATTTGTTCTTTTTAATTATTTCTCATGGATGCTTAAAAACAATCCCCCTGCTCCTGTGGCTCCACAGACGACAGGTGGGAACCTCCCCTGTACATTTTTCCTGAAGAGTTTTCAATCTTCTGTCTGATCCCACCTGTAATTTCTGGTTTACCGGATTTTCCAGATAGGTCTTATTTTTTTTTCCTCCCAGCCCTCCCAGAATATGAGACTAAAAGAGTGGCATCAGTCCAAGATTTCCAGAGGCCCCACAGCCTGGCCAGCATGCCAACAATCTGTGCACGCACAGTAGGGACATCTGATGCACTAGGAATGTGTGGGACTCACTGCATAGGAAATATGGAACACATATGCACATATTTCTGTCCTAAATCCTACATAATACACCCCAGATATTTCCCTCTCTTTTATTCCTGCATGAGGTCAGATGAAGTTGTTGAAACTCTGAGGATCCCAGCATTCATTATAAATTCATTCCCTCTGATACACTGAATATTTTCCTGTGACATTTGCTTTCAAAGGCATTTTGATATCTGCTTGTACCTTTCATGCATTTGCAGCTTCTGTAACTACGTGGTAGTCTGGAAATAGAATGAGGTGACAGTGCACTACCCAGGTTTTGAGTTACAGTTTCTCTGCACCTAAGTCTCATTTGGGCTGGTAAATGCATGGCCATTTCTGGCGTTTCTGCTGACCTATAGTTTAGACAAGTGCAAAAAAGGTACTTAAGAAATGGAGATTTCTCAGGTTTCCAGATTTATTTTTGCACTATAAACAAGCCCATCCTTTTTTGGTTCAGGACAGTGTTCTAGCCTTGCTTAATGGGTGGCTGAATGATCACTTTAAAGAATTTTTTTTGTCAACAAATCCAAACCATCTAAAATACCATAAATCATCTGATGTCATTTATCAAACGTGCTATTGCTTTAATTAAAGCAAGTGGTAAAGAGAGGTTAGATAACATGCTTGTTTGATAGCACTGATAACTATACAAGCTGCAGCTTGATAAAAACAAGTCATAATTACGTTATTACCTTGATATGCTACAAGATGGCCCAGCATGAATCATATTGGAGACTGCCACATGCTTTCTTAAAAGCTATGATGAAAAGAGTTCTTACTATTTGCTTTACCTACTAAAACATTCTTTTCTAATCTGATGTTCTCAGAGTGAAAAAAATCACTCTGATTAATGTCTCCTTTCAAGCTCAAAGTCAGCTTAACTTTTCCTTCATTTTACCACAGTCATTTCCTTTAGTTTCCTTAAAATTTAACTGCAGAAGTCTTCGCCCGTACATGAAAGGAACACTGTACCTTGCCACTTACTTCAGCCTTACTTCTTAAGTATTTTGAGCATAAAGGCATTTTGTGTTGTGCTGGACTTTCTAGTTCTTCGGTAATTTTATTAAAATTTCCATGATTGCAAGCAATTTACATATTTGCAGCTACTTTATTTCACCTGAAGCTTGTTCAAGTTGCTTTTATTTGCAGGTTTTATGCCTTGGCTAAAGTATTAAGACCTGATGAACACAGATGAACATATTCTATTTTTGCATTTTGATGCTTAAAATGCAGAAAACCTTCGGCTTCTACAACACCATTTTCCCAATTTGCATTCATCTGGTTAGTTAGTTACTTGTAACTATGGTAGCAGATATTACATGTAAAACTTTTATTAACAAGTAGGGCTTACATTACAAACATTCACAACTCAGGAAATGAAGTATTACTCTCCATGAAACCATAACATGGGCTTTTTATTATCCACTTAACATGCAGAAAGCAAAAGCTATTTCTGTTTTTCAACAATAGTATTTTCCTTATGCCTGTATCTCTTTAAAACATGATGTTATATACATGATGAACAACTATCTGATCTGCAAGGAAATAAATTAAAAGTAGAATATTTAATCAGTATGAAGAGACAAACTAAATAAAGGAAAAATACCACTGAAAAATCACCCCTTAAAAACTGAAATATATTGTTTTGTGTAGTGCATAGCACTTTCTAAACAGATTGTATTTACTCCAATTTTCCCTCAAAGTTAAACCCACAAAATGTAACTAAGATCAGATCCAGAAATCAAAGACTAAAATCCTGAACAAGTCAAAATTCAAATTCTAATTTTAATCTTTGGTCTTGTATGAGAATTATTTACATGTAAGCAAGCACACCTAAAGGCTTTATTACAAGAATAAAAGCAAATTGGACACTATAGCAGAGAGTGTCCAGGATATTTTGAATACACTGCTAATAATTAAATTATATGTGTAACAAAGATAAGGAAGAAAGTATTACATGTAGAATACAAAAAATACTTTTAAAATAAAGTAAAATCAAGACAAAGTCAGTAAAAACCTAAGCAAATATCTGAATCATGTAGCAACTGTTGGGCAATGTTATGACACAAGAGAACTGATGACAATGATTTCCTAGTAAATTCAAACAGAAACATTTCTCACTATTTCTCACTGAAAGAGAAAACTCTGCTTTTAGCCTTATCTTATTTGTATTTACTAATCAATGAAAGTTATGTATTACCCAAAAGACATGGGAAAATAGCTATGGAAAACAAGTAGCTATACTAAATAATCTTTTTTTCATAATTTGCTATACCTAATCAACTTTCTTCTAAATTATTGTTTCCAACTCAAGAACTATTAAATGAGAATCTTACTTAATTTCTTAGTTATTACTAAAAGCAATACACTAGACTTTCTGAGAATTATGTAATATTAAGAGATAATAAAATTGTATTTCTTGCATGGAGATTTAACAGAAAGTTTTAAGAGTTGCATTTTTTGCCAAAAATATTAAGCATTTGAGTTAAACTCTCACTAGCATGCTTAACTCATTAAAATGGTCCTTTTTAAAGCGCACATAGTGCTAGAAGCAAAACACAAGTCTGGACTCAATAAACTGCATGAACATCATCACTGCTGTAATTTTGTTACTCACTTCTTCCCTTTGCCTTAAAGCTGCACATAGGTCAGCTCCATGTACCTTTTTTCTTTTCTCTTCAATCACATGCTCCTCTAATCCTTCAGTCAGCCTACAAATCTCAACTTGCAACTTTCCTTATTTTCTTTTCCGTATCTTTTATTTTGCTGCCCAAACTGTTTTGAGTGCCCTCAGCACTCACACTGCATGCCAGGTACTGCTATGTAACCATTCACACCACCCCTGGGTGACTCATTGGTGTGATACAAGAAATAAAAGCCTCAGAAATAATAAACTACTAGCAAAACCAGATCTCGCCAACGTACCATCATCCTCTGAAGTTTCACAGGAACTTTTTGCCTGTGTTTTAGTGTAGACTAGAGATCCCCCAGGGCAAGAACCAAGTTATTTATGACATAATTAAACAAACAACAGCATTATACTAATTCATCCTTCAAAGAGATATCCTGAGATAGTGGTACATATCACTCACCCAAATCTCCAAACAGTATGCCATCTATCAAAACCAGGTAGCTGTCAGTTTAGGTAACTTCCCTGTACCACACACAGAGGTCACTCAATAATCTGGTCCATTCACATCAGTGCTTCCTACTATGAACATAGGGCAATTAAGGTATCTAATTTACAGGTGTTTGAGGCAATCCTGTTGGTATTTTCTTTAAAACAGTTCAGCAAACACAGACTTATTAGTCAGTAGCCCAGTCTGCATAGTGGCAGATCTGATGCAGGCACTAAAAGTTTGCTCGTGCCACCATGGGACTATGCCAGAACCACGCAGGGGACAGGGGCATTACAAGACTCCATCTGCTCCCACTGGAGCAGATTCCCTGGGATGCCTCTGTCTCAGCTGAGGCAGAGCTCCAGAGGCAGGGTGTTGCCATGCAGGAGTCAGTCTGCAGGGTGACACTGGCCTCACACTGGGAGATACACTCTTGTTGGGGCACTGGGACACCAGCAAAAGGAGCTGTGGAAGGAGGTGAAGAGACCATGGGGCATCATGGAGAACAAACAGAACACAAAGAGTGTCACTTTAGGAATGCGGAAAAGACTTCTAGTGGACTTGGGGTAAAATATATGTGTCATCCCTCAGATCTGCTGCTGAGGAAGAAGGGAGAACTGGTTAGGGATATGATAATCAATGGCAGCCTTGGCTGTAACAACCATGAAACTGGAGTAACAAAGGCAAGAAGCAGAGGTAACCAGCATGGTTAACTGGAGAACATGTTCCAGGAGAGGATACTGAGGGACATGGGCTTCTTCAGACTGAAGAGCAATCCATGAGCAGCCCCCCCAGTATCTACACAGAGGTGACCACGATGATGGTCCCTGTTTCCTTTGCAGTTCAATATTAAGCCAACCATGCAGTCAGGATGCCTCCCATGCACCTCAATGCTTTAATTCTACAAACAGCTCAGCACTGAGGCTGATTGTCCTTTTGGAACATACTAGGGAAGACAGAGCCTGGCTATCAGCATTTCCTGAACATGGAGCTTCATAAATCATCAGGAGCAAATGATTTGTCCATTATGCACAGCAGTCCAGCCTTCTGCTTATCAAGCCACACATTTCATAGAAGCATATGGACATGTAACACCCTACAAGAATGCCATACCTATTTCCCTTTCAAAGGTTTAAAACATTGCAAGATTTTTAGGCCAATATTAAAAAAAAACATACAAACCAATTCAAAGGATATTTTTGTTTTAAAACCAAAAAAACCTAGATATTGAAAATGTTTAGGTTATACTGAAAAATAAAAGCATGGTCTCCAAAAAGTTTCCATCTTGATTAATCTTTTATGGATGGAATCATCTGCTACTACTTCAGAGAAAAAAACCCAAAACTAGCTGGTCAGCTGACCATCCTATCTATTATAAGGCTACTATCCTTCTAGAACTTGCAGGCAAACGTCTTTCATACAGGACAACTCACCAATGGCCTTTGTGTAATGTCTGGCCCCAAGTAACAGCTCTGGAGCTCTGTACCAGAATGTCACCACAACCGGATCCAAGTCTGCCAATGGCTTCAAAGGCGAGTTAAACAATCTTGCAAAACCCATATCAGCTGGGGAATGAGGAGAAAAAATGAGGAGAGTATTTAAATTTTAATACAAATAAATCAAAAATTAACAGTATTGTCAAAAACACTACAGCAACAGCTCAAAAACATTAAAAATTACGTATCAAAGTTTCTAACAAAACTAAAATCACTTACAACAATACTGGACCGAATTTTTCTAAGGCTAAATTCCACTTACTTAATTTCTAAGATTATAAAGGATAACATCTGACATGTTTTCATCATGGTATTGTAAAACTTTACATAACACAGATGCTTGTTCATTTTTTAAAACTGTAACAGAAATTTGGTTAACTGAAGTTAACAGTAGCAGGTCTCTAACGTACATTTTCTCCTTTATTTTTATACATGCTTACAAAACTGTGAGTCCCTGTGACTGCTATGAATTCACCCAGAGTGCAAAACTAAAATGACTGCACTGTAGATTGTTTTGCACTATTTTTCAAGCCATGCCTCCCACATCATTTGAAGGAATGAGCTCCAGATTCAGTCAGCATGCACTGTTATGGAGGTGTATTTTAAAACTAAGCATTCATTCTATAAAACTCAAAAATTCTCCTTAGAGTGAGCCTGGTATGTAACAGTAAGAAATGCTAGATGGCAAATCACAAAATTTGGTGTACTGTCAAACCCACACATTTTAAATCCAATTCAAATGTGAAACTTTTCTTTTACACAAACTTGAGTATTGCCACATGATTTATTTTAGAAAGGTGATATCCACATCACTAAAACTGAGAAGGTAATTAGATTTTGGATAAAGACCACATCTACATGTGTTACTCACCTTGACACCAAGTAACTTTTGCATAACAAACCTTTGGATCTCTACAAACATGTGCAGTAATGTTATTTATATTAAAAACAAAACAAAAAACCAAAACACAAATTTTAAGTAACAATGCTAACTTATGCTAACTAGTCATTGTAGAAGTCAAAAGAACCCTGGTCACTGCCACTCTTCTCTGTGCTTATTACTTTTTTGTTTCATACAAGTACTTTTATGTCCCATCCAATACCCTTGGCAAGTTTAGAAATGTCTAATAATATATTTGGAATTTCTTAATTCTGTAAACTTTGTGAGTGAGATTTAAAATTTAATTAGAGGTTGTAGACACACATAAAGAATACAGAAGATCTGTTTCTATGTTACACAGAAGATGTATTTTTTATAATAGTAATCTCTTTGCTGCACAATTAAATTTTCCCAAAATGTTTACCTATTTTGACTCTTCCTCTTTCAGGACCTTCACCCATTACCAGAATGTTTGCTGGTTTCTGGAAAACAAAAGCAGAATTTTTAGCTGATCAGCCTTTGATGATTATTTTTGATAATATTAAAGTTACATACATTTATTTTATAATGAAGACTTTTCTAGAAATATCCTTAGAATTCTAAAATTACCATACCTTTATCTTGCTGATATTTAGCTTCTGTCTCTAGTTACCAATTTCACAATTAGAAAATAGAAATATATTTTGACATTTCACAGTAAGAAATGCCATCTTTAACTAAATGTGCATTTCTATTGTTACTAGAATAATTATGTTCACTGGAGAGATTGTCTTCTAGAGGAAAGTTGTATATTAGGCTAACTTTTATGCTACACATCAATAATCTGGCAAGAACCACTTTTGCTGGTATAACACATTTAAAGTGATGCCAAATCTTGGTATGCAAATACATAATTGAGAGTCACTTTTGTTTTCACCCTATATAACTACATTTTTAGAGCTGTGCTTGATTTTAGTGCATGAATGATAAAAATCACATGGGCAAAAGCACTTTTCTTCCACAAAGTTGATTTCATGCCCGGAGAATTCTCTTGAAACAGGAGTATTCACACACAGCTACATCCCAAGAGCTTTTGACAGTGCAGACAGCAGCTTTACAAGTAGAACAAAACCTTTATAGGCGTTTTTTGCAATCTATCTGTTTGCAACCAGCTGTTTGTGAACAGCACATAAAATCTGCACATGACATCACAGCAATTGTTCTGCAATTAGGACTTAGGTTCCCTCAGACATCAATAGTCATTCCTTGGAAGCTTTTGCCCTATTGTGTTAACAGCTGTAAAAAAGTAAACAAGATTGAAAACATTAAGTGATTTGAATGAAGAGATCCATAACAAAGCTTCAAAGCAGAATTTTTGGAATGTTCATCCAAACAGTAATTATATTTAAATCATTAATGCCTGCAGAGGGGTCTGCTCAAGCAGGATTTGTTCAAGAATCTGAGAGATATGTCCAAAAAACCAATGTCAGAATTGCATTTAAATTCTCAGTTCCTTGCCCCTATTTACCTGAAATGAGACGCTCAAACTAGGGTTACTAATTTGGCTCAAAATTACACATCTTCAGCTTTTCTGAAAAAGCAAACAAACAAAAAAAGCACCCTACTTCACATATTCTTTCTCCTTCCCCCTGGAAGCTGTTCTTCCCACCCCACACCCAGTGCTAACATTTCTTCTTCCCTGGCACCAACCACTGCCACTCTTTCCAGATGCCTCTTTTATTCTTCCCTTTTTAATCTGTATTTCTCAACACCATCACTGACTTTTAATTCCCCAACATATACTGGAACCATTCAAGAGGCAATATGCACTCCTTTCTCAGAAGACACGAGGGATTTCAATTGACCTTGAGCAAACAACCACCAGCAAGTCTAGGAAAGAGAAAGATGATGCTTGCTCTTAGCTAATATTTAATGATAATAAAATCACCACCTCAAGGCAATTGTTGAACTCTAGTTGTACATTTATGTATTACCCTGAATTGAATATTCCAGAGAACGGAATAATCACTTTCTGCATATTCAGGAACCAGGAAGCAAGAGATGCATGCAAGTTCACACAACATTTCACCACTGTTAGAAATCATATGGATACAATTGCCCTAACCAAGAGAGCAAAACTCCAGTTTTCTTTATGAAATTCTTCCTAAGCTTTTGCCTAGCAATTTTGATTCAGAGTCGAGTATAATGACTTTGCTGGGTTGCTGTGCCAAAGCCAATTGTATGAAGTTCCATAAGGCGAAGTGTTGGGTCCTGCCCTTGGGTCACGACAATCCCATGCAGTGCTGCAGGCTGGGGAAAAGTGGCTGGAAAGCTGCAGCTGCAGGCATTGGAACAGGCTGTTCAAGAAATTGGTAGAATCACAATCCCTGGAAGTGTTCAAAAAATTGAGGATTTGGCACTTAAATGCATGATTTAGTTCTATACATGGTGGTGTGAGTTTAATGGTTGGACTTGATCTTAGAGAGATTTTCCGGTCTTAATGATTCTATGACTTTAAGCACTACAAAAATGCATTATCTGTCAAGTGAAACAAGCTGATTAAAATGTTGTTACTGCAGTGATTTACAGGTCAGGCTGTTTCTAATAAAAAAAATAGGTTGCAAGAAATAAATATTATAACTTCAGAAGATTTACTAAGATAAAAATTAAAATCTAAGCAGAAAGGATTTTCAAAACATCTCACAAAAACATTGGTTAACTCTGACAATACAATATTCTCCAAGCAGCAATTTCTTCACAGAAAAAAGCTCCCAACTATTTTATCTGCTGACATAATCCAAAATATTCACAGAATATTTCAGGTTGGAAAGGACCTCTGGAGATCAAGTCTCAAAGCAGGGTTAATTACAGCAGATTGCTCATGCCTGAGCCAAGCTGGGCTTTAAACTTCTCCACAGATGGATATTTCACAGCCTCTCTCTGAAAGTTCCAGTGTTTGACCACTCTCACAGTAAAAAAGGTTTATCAAAACTTACATCTACTGCCTCCTGTTCTACCACTGGATAGCACTGCAAGGAGTCTGGCTCAGTTTTCTTTATTCACACTTATCAGGCACATATATACATTGATAAAACCCCACAAGAGCCTTCTCTTCTTGAGATTGAACAGCGCCAGCATCCACAGCCTCAGAAAGATTCCCCAAAGCCCTAGGAGACTTAGTGGTCCCATAAATATGGGAGATACACTAGGTTAGAGTCTATGAAAGCAAGAGACTTGTCCATTTATGTATTTTTAAAGCCAGAATATTTTGAAGAGATGTTGTCCTGATTAAAATTTACATCTGTTCTAATATGTAATCCACTGAACCCTGCTTAGGCAGTCAGCAGAGAAACTGATTTATAAACTTAGCAGAAGCCATAATCATTAGCTCTTGTGAACTCCCTCAGAGAGTCAGGGGCAGGGGAAACAGGGAAGGAATAAAATGGGAAACAATTAAAAATTTATTTCCAAAAGAGCAAGCACTTCTCCTAAGGCACCACCACCAGAGCGGAGGCAGCAGGGATTTCATGGATGGCAACCTGATGCCAGCAGGATCCCACTGTGTCAGTAACATCTTGCATCATGGCACTTTCCTGCGAGGTGAGAAGCCTTGGTTGCAACCTGTTCCTTAAGTAACAAGAAGCCTGCATCTCAACTTCTTATTTCTCACATGAGCAAATTAACCACTTGATTATCTACTAATCAGCACTTTCTGAGTTCCTCTTGCTAATCAGACTGCTCTGGCTAGGAAAGGATTTTCAATGTACATACACTAAACCTGATGGGACCCATCTTCTTGAGATGCAATATATGATATCCAGTTCCTGTGCCCATGAATTTTTATTTAATAAAAACAAACAGCTTCAGAGGAGCTTAAAATATAGGTCAAATATTTTGTGGTTGCTTTATAATAATGGCTTGAATATTGTAAAACTCTCCCCAGAGTCTTCACAACGCACATACCATGGTGAAACACAACCCACATAGAGCAGTAGTGCTTGGCTAAACAAGAGGCACCAAGGCAGAGCAGCAGAACTTCAGGTGCTCAGGTATGGAGGAAAGATTTTGGTTTACTTCAGAGGGAGTAATTTGGCATCAGAGATCCTCAGGAAACTATGTTATGAAGGTTTCCATCATGGAATAAGAGAAAAGACTACTAAAGGAGAATTCAAACAACCTTTGCTTCTTGGAGAAGGCAGAACATGTTGGTTCTACCTTAGTTCTTAGAAATCTCTGGAAATGTAGCATTTAAATATCAAAACATTTTACTTTGAGATAGTCACTTAGTCAACAATAAAGCTATAGTCTAGTACACTGTAGTTACTGGACAGCTGAAAAAATCAAATTCAAAAGCAGGAATTTAAAAGCCCCACACTTCATGTATGTCGAGGCTATATATAAGTCATAAGCACCAGCCTAGTTCCTGACACAAATCCTACTGCTAGCCATTTGATGAAGAAAACAGGGTTTTAGCTGGAAGGAACCATCAAGAAGCAAGCAGCAGCTGCAAGACCAAAAGCTGGCACATACTTAGAGTAAACCATGTCTCTATTCAAGAGGACAGAATTTCAATAAAGAAAGTTTGAGAAGCCCAGCTTGAAATAATTAACTAGCTCATCTAGAGTAAAGGGTGAGACAACCTAACAAGGAGTATACTTTTCAACCAGTTATATCCTAATTAATACTCCATTTTCCTCATGTTCCCCTCCTTCCTGAGAAGGCAAACACCAGCTGGGAAGCAAAGTGATGCTGCTGCATCTCCCCCCATCTAGTTGCTATAGGAACAACAGAAACAGTACGAGTTAGGAGTCTCACATCTAACATAAGCTATAAAAATGAACAGGCAAATCCCTGCTGAGAAATTCAGTTGAGGTTTGACTGTCTAAAAACATTTGCAAAAAGAGCAAGGTCAGCAGCAACAAACAACTAAAGCAAAAATCTGAAACATTTGCCAAAAGAGATTAAGATGATGATGATTCTTTACGAGTCTTTACAATAGGTTCTTTACAAGTAATATGCATGGATAATAAAATTTACTTTTCTACACTGGTGGGGGAGAAGGAAAAAAGCAATTTTAAAAGTCTTGGTGGGAGAGAAATGAAAATGTTGGACTAACAAGTGTGTTTTCACAAATACTAGAAGTGTCACAACTGAGACTCATACAGACATCCATCTGAAGATACACTTCTAATTTTAGTATTTAGACAGTAAAACAGAAGAAAGGTTGGAAGAAAAGAAACCATCTATGGTATTAAGAGTATAACAGTTCAAAACAGGAAAAACAACCTAACAACAGATGGCAATACTTCAGTTTTAATGGTTGTTATCTCCTTAAGTACAGCAGTGACACAATTCATAAGAGATTTGGTGCAGAATTACAGTCCTGTGAGAAAATGTCCATAGGGATATATTACTTTCCATACACCATTCTTTATTGTTTATATCCAAACAAATGTGCTTCCCTTTTGGAATGTGTCACTGGACAAAGAATAATCTCAAATTAGGAGGCTTCTATTGTAAAAGAGGTTGCAAGCCTTACAGATAAAAGCTCTCCCCACAGTTACCGACACTGTCTTGTGATGAGGTCTTTTCAAGTCTCCATTATTTAAAAAAAACAATTGTAAACAGCACAGTGGTGATACATAGAGAGACTTTCATTTCACAGGCAAAACGAGAGCAATAGTGTTTTTGTCTCGGCTTTTAGCACGCTGCTCCCCAAATGACAAAGGTCCTGAGTGAGATGCAGTGTTCCACTCTGCAGGCACTACTCCAAAGACCACGGAGCCTCTCAGTTCAACAGTAAGAGGGAGATGCTGATTGTTCACCAAAATTTGCAAACAAAGCTTTTGTTCTTCTTACCTGTAAGGAAATGTAGGCAGTTCCCTGCCTTAAACCAACACTGTTCGAACCCAGACTTTGCGCTCAGATCAATAAACTGGCACATAGGTGCTAACACTGTTGCTAATAATTGAGCTAAATAAATTTAATTTTAAAAATTAAAAGTTCTTAAAAGATTTTATTATGCACTGCAAACCTCCAAATCATTACCACGTCCATTTAAAATACTTCTGTGTATTGAAATGCATGTAGGAAAATTGTTATCTCCACTTCTTTTTTTTTAGAAAACTGTATGGCCAACATTTTTCTGATACTGAAGCACTAGACAGAAGTATACCATATAGAGTAAAATATCTTCACATCTGCTTCTCTTTAGCCTTACACACTGCAAACTCATATGACAGTCACTACTCTGATTACATGGCATCACCTTCAGCATGGTTTTTATCAGTTGTTATCCTGAATGTTACAAAAACCCAACCATATTTCATTACATTTTTGGCCTAGATTTGTAATCCATTTTCTTCCACTATTTCTCTATTCTGTTGAAATGATTGACCTTGCAAAGTAATATCATTAACAAATCCCATCAAGATATTTATCATTTCATTTGACTCAATAATGTAATAATACAGATATTATCAAATTATCAAAAGGCCAAACATAAAGCTGATTACTACAGCACACAATCAAAGAGTCAGAAAAATCACAAGGCATACAAAATGCTTTGAAATTATCTGAATTCAAAACTTATTTAAATCTGAAAATGAGGGGAAAAAAGAGGTAACACATTAAGTAAATAAAAGACTACACAGGAAAGAAAGGGTACCACAGAACACTTTTATCCCATCAAGCAGAGTGCTTGTGCCTCTGGGATAATAGATTTTAAAGAAAAAGTTATTGCACAGAAGTAATTGAGGTCAGACTAGAGTGGGAATATATGAGACAAACTGCAGACACCAAGATCAGTGAAGAAGAAGGGGCAGGAGGTGCTCCAGTCTCTGGAGCCAAAAATTCTCCTGCAGCCTGTGGTGCAGACCATGGCAAAGCAGGATGAGCCCCTGAGGCCCATGGTGATCCACAGTGGAGCAGAATTCCACCTGTAGCCCATGCTGGAGCAGCTGCATGCCCAAAAGACAATCGTGACACAGGACTTGTAATCCCACAGGGGCCCATGCTGGAGCAGCCTGTTCCTGAAGGGCTGCACTTCATGAAAAGGGAAAAAAAAAAAAAAAAAAAAAAAAAAAAAAAAAAAAAAAAAAAAAAAAAAAAAAAAAAAAAAAAAAGAACCCATGCTGGAGCAGTCTGTGAGGAACTGAAACCCATGGGAAAGACTCCTCTGAGAAGTTAATGGAAGAGTGTCTCTCGTGAGAGGACACAGCAGTGTAGCATGGGAAGGACTCCCCTCTGTGAGGAAGAAGCAGTGGCAGAACCAACATGGGATTAACTTGCTGCTAACCCCACTCCCTGTCACCCTGTGCCACTGAGTGTGGTGAGGAGCTAGAGGGAGGGATGGGGGGAAATATGATTTTAGGAATTGTTTTACTTCTCATAATTCAGCTCTGATTTTGATTGGGAATTAATTCAATTAATTTCCTTAAATTAAGTCTGGTTTGCCTGTGATGGTGAAGCGATCTCTCCCTGTCCTTCTCTCACCCCTTCAGCCCTTTTTTTTTTCTCTTTTATCTCCCCTGTCCAGTTGAGGGTGCTTTGGTAGGCATACAGCCCAGGTAAAACCACCATAGAATGCTACACAAAATTTTACAGCTAAGTGTCACCAGACTGTGTCTTTAAAAAGTTCCCAAAATTCATTTTATTACCGTTAGAGGAATATTAGTGACAACAGAAACATTTAAAAAATGTAATGTATCTTTTTATCTCTACTCTTGGTCCTTATAAAATAATTTTAAAATTAAATGTGTACAGAACTGATAAAGAAATGGAAGCATGTGCCACTCTTTGAGAGAAAAAAAAATTCTTGCAGGATTCTGAGATACGGAAACTGTGTATTTAGTCACAAACCATGCTGTCAGATTATGGCAGTGACTTATGTATTTCATAGCAGCTGAACTGATGTGGTCAAAATAGCCATTTCACTCCAGCTATCATGAATTGTAATAGCAACTACATTTGCAGAATTTACCTTAGACTGATGGTAAAACATATTACTAACTAAGAGTAGGAACAAACCATACAAAAAATACCTGAAATATTTCTTTGGAATGCCGTAGGTAAAGATTTTGGTTAAACACATTCCTTGCTTGTATTACGTGTTGGAAGGGGAAATGTGCTGTTTTCACATGGAAGCTCGTTAGCAAAGAAATCTTTTCATGTTTATATACTCTTATAAAACTTGGTACAAAAAGCAAAGGTAAAGGAAAGCAGAAAAAAACCAAACTTTGGCCACAGTGCAACCACTGCAATATATTTTTTTTAAAAGTTCATGAATTAAGCTTAAGGTGATTTAGCCTTCAACAAAAGCAAAGATGTCCCTACAAAAGCTTCATTACAGACTGATTTAAACAGCCCAAGAATCTGGATACTCATCTGGAGAATCAGTCAAAATCATACAACGCTTTGAGGTGGATAGGACCTCTGGAGGTCATCTGGACGTCTTGCAGCTCAAAACAGAGCCAAACTTGAAGCTGCATCAGACTGCTCAGTATCATGACCAAGGGAGCTGCAAGTCTCCAACACTGGAGGTTACCAAGCCCTTCTGGTGGGCAACACCTGGCACTGTCTGACAAAAAAATCATTTCCCATCACCTAATGTTTCCCGTCACCTAAATGTTTCCTATCACCTAAATGTCTCTTGTCAAACCATGGATCTGTCCCCCCTCCTCCTTCTGTATTTCCCTTAAGAAGGCTCCACCTTTTCTACAACTCCCACAGCTCAAGTCCCCTCAAAGCACTCCTGCTGTGGAGTTGCAGTGGTAGCACAGCTGATGCTCACAGAGCCATCTCTGTCACCCTGCTGTAACCAACTCTATTGCACCTTTGGCTGAACACAAACCTCCAGAACCACACGTTTAACACCACGAACATGTACCTGAGAGGATAGTGTCAGCCTGGGAGTCCAGTCTCTAGAACACACTCACTACAAAGGTATTTTACCAAAGGGAAAGACAGAATTTTCTACTTCCGCCTTCATTTTAACCAAATCACTCATAATCACACACAGACGTACATTCTAATTAAGTTGCTATTCCTCAAGTTGTTACTCTCATATATAACCACCACGAACACAATGAAATTAGTGGTCAGGTTAGAATATTCGTGTCTCTGTTTGACTTGATTTTTCATAGGTCAGATGTTCTCTTGAGATGTAATTAAGAATACACCTCAACTGACACTGTGTAAATTCACTTCCCTCGCTTCTATCTACGCTTTCCCCAGAAACGGCCAAAATGTCCACATTCCTTATAAGAATACTCTGCTTCAAAATCCATTTGGAACAATGGTTTCTTAGGCAATTTTTAGAAAAAATATTTAATTTATAAACTCAAGGTGCTTTGACCATTGTTGAAACAGGCAAAGACTATTCACCAACTCTATTCCCAGGTGAATAATCCTCTATTAACCAATGGATAGTATAGTTGCACTTATGTCATTGGAAAAATGACTGTAAACACAAGGGGAATATGAAATAAGAGTAATCACAAGAAGAGAACACAGTTCTGGGCTGCATAAAAGTTCAGAAATGAAATGGTCTTCCTTTCACACACCATTTCAGGTTTCTTACAGCTGAGAGGGCATTAAACTAGTGCAAGACAAAAACGAAGACTCCAGACAATTTTGGATGCTGGGCATTGCTTTGATTAAAACAATCTTCACAGTGTGCCAGTGCACCAATAGTTTCACACCAATCAATGGCAACGCAAATTAAGTGAAAAAGAAAAGGATGAAAAAAGTCACATTAGGAGAATGCCAAAACATTTGACACAAATTAGATTTTATGTTGCTATGCAACATTATCCAAAGCATTCTGCTGTTACTCGTGCTGTAATAGCATACTTGAACTTACAATGTTACATGCAACCTTGAGAAGGACAAAGAAGGGGGAAGTCAGAAACAAAGAGAAAAATATGATCATAAATTTTCAATGAAAAATAAAAGGTCATAAAGCAAATGTTCAAATAATATGCTGAATTCACATTGTCTCTGGGATTTTCAACACATTGCAGTACACACTTCAGCAAAAATTCCCATGAAGCTACCCAGCAACCATCTAGGGCCTTGTCTTCAGAGCTTGCCTGGGCTCTTTGGGAGTACCAAGCATAGCACAGGACAAGACAGACTGTCCAATCTCTGCTACCCCATTTTTGAACAGTGAGATGTGCAGGCCCACCATGCCTGGGAACAGAAGAATACCTCAGGAATACTTTGGAAGACTGTTCTGCTTTTAATGTATTACCAAAAAAAACCCAAAAACCACCCAACCCAAAAAAAAAAAAGAGAAGAAATATTTTTCTATAAAAGCAAAGACAAACTCTTCCTCTGTTGGGCCTTAAAAATACATCCTAAATGCCTCAAAATACTGGTGGTCAAGCCAAGCCTTTGCATCTCTGCCATCAAGTTCTCATTACACATTCTTCACATGTAATCCTTACTTGGAATAATAACCCAGTAATAACCCAAAGGCAAACAAACTGAGAAGATATATGCACATGTGAAACATTACAAACACTGCTATTTTCTTCACCTTTTTAAAGGCAAAAGCCAGGAGATAGTAAGTCTGACAGAACACTAACATAAGAAAGCCTATGCCTGTACTAAGCTTTGGACTAGAATTTAAGAGAAGGGGGAAATGACATGATGCAATTCTCACCTTCAGTTCCTTGCACTTTGTTTTTATTACGGCAGCATGAAAATTAGATACCATAACTGGAAATTCTTTCAGTTGAAGCACTAAATTCCACTACAGTCAAAACCTGGTATTTATTTTATACAATAATCTAACATCTCCTCTTGATTTAGTAGGGTTATTAAGACAGGAGGATGAAGCCTCTATACAATCAAACAACAAACGACTGAAAGTGAGACCGGTGACACCATCATAAAACATTTTCTTAATTGCCTTTCACAAAGTATCTTTGGCAGTAAAACTCCAATACCTCCATTCTCCCAAGAGTCTGGTAGAGTCAAATAATTAACAAAGCTTTTCTGATTGCAATAAAGAATATAGTACCAAATGAATAGATATAAATGTAACCCATTTTCATTACAAACAAGCTTCTGCTTGGATAGCTTAGATTGACAGAACTAGGTTGAAATATTAAAAGCCCTTTAATGGAAATTTCAAAGGAGGAAAAGAATAGGGTAGCATGATTACCTGAAGTGGTTATTTCCATACTGAGTGGGTCTTAACGATTCCCTTTTTGTCTGCATATGGACACGGGAATATAGCTGAAGGGTCTCAGAACCATGGAATACATTTGTCTTGTTATTGCAGTATAAACTTGGCAAGATTTAGAAAGGCAATAAAAACATTACATTTTACAGGACTTTAACAATCAAAGGTTTAGGTCTAATAATATTTAATATATTTTTATTAGCGCCTGTCAGTTTATTACATATGCCATTTTGTAGCATCATGCTACATTGTTTTATCTATTTTCACATATGCCGTTTTTCTATGCTCATTATCTCAAGGAAAATAAGTGAAATCCCATCTCTTCTCCCCTTCTTCCCCCATGTGGAGTCTAAAGACTAACATTAGCCCTTATTTAACATGAGCAATTCAAACACCTGTTATACTACAGCACTAACCTTCTTCTCTGTGTGGAAACAATCTACATCAATGATTTATAATGTAACCCTAATTCTTATATATAGTCTTTCTTGGAGCATCTTCTTAAAGCAAGCTCCCAAGTTCCACTATGCGCAGGGCTAGGTTAAGCCTTTTTCCTCAGCAGATCAGTTTTCAGGTTTCAAGGAGAAATTTTATGACCCTAATACAAGCCTTACACCTACAGCAATACTGACTGGGATTTAACAGGCCTCTGGACCTTTAGGTCTCAAACTCACCATCCAGATACCATGTTTAGACAATTTACCCCAGGTGTCTTCCAGTGGAAAAAAAGCAACTACAGGCCCCAAAGCAAGCAGAAAAAGTACCACTGTTGAGCTGACACATGCATTACAAAGCTAAGTAAAACATAACCTTTGAAACCCATCCTAATAGAAACTTTTTTCCTCGTTTATCACCATTATCCTGTTCACCTCAGGACTCAGATTAAATCTCTCCTAATCTCTCAGTCAGTTCTCTTCTCAGCTTCCTGACTTTCAGGAGCTCCTCAGGCTCATGAAGACTGATTTTTAAGAAGACAAGCATCAATGGCCAACTTCTTCAGCAAAAGTTGTATTTCAGACCCAGTCTCGTAACAAAGAAGCCTTGTGCTCCTAGTTTTCTCTTGGAGGTTTGCCGAAGGTGCCTCCACCTGAACAAGCAGCTATGAAGTTTCAAGTAACCAGTAAATGCAGCCAGCCAGGCATGCTACAACTATATGTACATGACACCCATTTCCACTGTTATTAAGAATAGCACTTGTTTTGCAACATTAACCAGATTATAGGAGAGCAGAATCCACACACCATCTCAAGAGCTGTCCTGCCCCTGCAGCCCACATTTCCACTACTGTAGTCCTTAAAGCAGGGTCCCTGGGTAGCTGCAGTGCTCACCCCTGTGCTAACAACCTGCTTGTATGCTCAAGGTACTCTGTCACAGCTGGGGCTGCAAGAATTCCCTTGGATGAAAAGGGACTGATGAGATTTTATGAGGCAGTGAACTTCACAGAATTCACACCAAAACATTTCTGGGTATACTGCTACAGCAGTATTCAGTATTAGACTTCAATATTACAATGTTAGTAAAGTACCAACAAAATAGGATGATTCTCTGAAATCTTTTTAGGCTCTTGTAGAAGGAAAAGCCAAAACGAGGTAATAAAGGCTATGCTTGCAGATAGATTCATAAGTTAAAGTATTTCTACTTGTTTTGTGAAGCCTGAGATGTATTCATTACCTGCCATTACTCCCACACACAGATGAGATTAAGAGATACTAAATAGCACATCTGCATGTGTTTACATTCACAATGTCTTGGTAATGTTTCTCAAGACAAATGTACTCTGTAAAATTCAGAATAATACTGCTTTCCCTTTTTTCTCATTTTATCAGTAAATGCTAGGGAAAGGAGCTTAATGTTCAGCTGGGATACAAATTTTTATGGTGCTCCTTTTGTAGTACAAGCTCCAATCATTATAAATCCAGTATAATAATAAAGGCCTAGATGGTCTAGATGTGCCTGAAGAATTGAAGATCTAACCATTAAATCAGCACTAATTCAGAATTATCAGCATCTCAAAACAATCTGAAGGCATCTCATCACAACAACTATTCACATGAATTAAAGGTCATATGTGTTTAAGAAGGTTTTCCACTGATTAAAATAATTTTCTAACAGGCCAGGCAGGAACAAGCACGAACCCTTTCAATACAGAATGTACTTTCCAAAATTACCATAAACAATTGAAAGGCATAGATATGGAATACTGCTATTCCAAACATGAGTGAACATTGCCTACACAACAACCTAATTCAAGTATTTTATTGTTTGTTTATGCAGCCTTTCTTGCACAAAGGGCACAATATCTAAAATACCAAAAAACATCTCCTGCTTTGGAAAGCTCGAGTCTGGGAAAGGCCAGTAGAGCAACCAAAGATGGAAGCAAACAGAGCGGTGCACGTTGTGTGAGGAAGACACAGCAACTGCACTGACACAGCTCAGGGCTCTGGTTTCAGGGAGGGAGAGAACCCGGAGAACAGTAACCAGAGAGGTTCTTTCAAGCAAAGACTGACACATAAAACACTGAAACTGGGAGGAGCAAGGGACAGAGACCAAGGAAGGCTTCTTCCAGCCACAGGCACAGCTGTGGAGGCTGTGAAGTGTATAAGCAAAAGGGAAAAAAAAGGCTCTGAATACAGAGACTGAAAACCTGAAATTGGTTGAAGAAAACTATTTAAAGTCAAGATTTAATATGCCAATTAAAAATTATGGAGACCACAAATTATCTTTTAAGACTCTTGAGCACTTATCCCAGTTACTTAGTTACCGTATGTACAGTCCAAGATTGCTAAGTTTTATTGCCTTGGAAAAGAAAAATATATTCCTTTCTCAGATACCACATTATTTACACAGCTTGATAAATAATGTATTTTAAAAATTGTTATTGAAAATCAAACAGTTTCACTTTGAAGAATGACATTTGTAATTTGTGTTTTAGTATCAATAGTCACAGCCTAAGACAAGCTGGAAGCAAAGGCTTTAAGCAGTTATGTACCCTCTCACCTTGGGTATGAGTATTTTTGCCTAAATGATTGAATCCAGTTTCCAGGTTTTCATGCAGAAAAACATCACTTACTTATTCAGAAGAGCCTTTCCACAGAATAATTGCAGCCATTCATTTCAAATCAGCACCTCCAAAATTTCAAAATAAAGATTCTGCAGATGCTGAGGCAAAGTATGTGGGACATGAGCAAGAAAGGCTCCTAACTCCACAATACCATCACTTCAGAGCTGGTAACTGCTCTCTCCTTTCAGTCTATGAATCTCTTACTAGCCATGAGATTGTGTTTGAGGGCCAAAAATTTCACTAGAGTTTAGACAACCTGTTGTTGAACCTAAAAACTTTGGCCACAAAGAGCTCACATCGCACTTCCACGCTAGTGCGAAGCTCCAGGACCTCTCATACATTTGCTTGAATAACCAAAAGCAGTAGGTTTTCTATGGCATACTCCTCCACAAGATAAATGAGTGAGATCCTGCTTAAAAATTGTTCACAAAGACATCCATTAAACAGTTACGTTACATTCTCAGTATTTGCTATGGGCGTTGTCACGTGCAGAATAACATGTTTGGAGTAGCCTCAGATATTCATGCAGCTGGATGAACAAATTATGCTAAATGAAAGCAGGAGTTGTCAGCACCTCCACCAACATGCAGGTAACTGCCATGGGCACACTCTTATCATGTGGCATCTTGCAGTAAGCTCTAAGCAACCTGCTCCTCTTCATGAAGGCACGAACATATCTTATATTTACCACACGATACCACTGGTAAGAGTGTGTTCACAGGCAAGTAGAGCGCATGAAGGGCTTTGAGCTTATATTCCCCATCTCAGCCACAATAACACCTCCTTCAAGAAAACATGCTTACACTCTGACCTGCAAGTCTCAGAGCAAGAGGTTCCTCAGGTTAGAGGCTACGCTGATAACTGAAATGAAAACTGAGGTGCCGCAGATCAATGATGAAATCTCTTTAGATTAATAATGAGTTTATCCACCTGACCCAATATCTTACTGTGTTTACGAAGTCAACACAAGACTGAGGTGATGACACTCTGTCAGATGCATGAGTATTCCATTTAGGCTTCCATAATACATACAGAAGCTTTTCAGCCCTTAAATTTAAAATAACCTAGGTAGATAAAGAAGAGTATTTGTATTGAACACACTTGATACAGTGACTTGAAGTGTTAATGGAAATTACTACAGTTTATTAAAAGCTGCACAGTATCTAAAGCAAAATGCTAATCATCTGTCCTAAAAACATCTTGATTTATGAGTGTAAACAGAAGAAAAAAATGTGTTTGAGGAAGCAGTGACAGCAGCTAGGCCAGAATAAGTTACACAAAAGAAGCAAGCTGTCTCTTTAGTTCCTTTCTTCAAAAGTGTACAAGAGCTTTTTTTGGGGAAAGAAAGTATATATTTATATTGTGTAACATACTGCTACAACACCACATTTCAGATTCTTAAAATTTGTTTCTGTAGTATCTTGCCAGAATCTTCATTTTCCATTTCACTACCTAATAAAAATGCATCAAAGACAATTATGTTAAGACATGCTTTCATGAACAAATACATCAGGTATTAGTATTACTTACCCTCATTAATGCAAACCAAAAAGCATTTCTTGGCAGGATATTAACAGGTGATGCTTAAATATTTTAGATAAGCAAGCTTAAGACAAGATGTGAGAATCTGTTAACTACTTTTGAAGATTAGGTTCTTTCCAAATGACACATACAGCACAAACCAAATAAACCATTCAGTCACCTCATAAGAATTTAACCTAACACATCAACATTTAAATAAAGCTTTGTTAATGTCTCTGGAGTTACTTGCAGCAGTTTTATAACAGTTTTATAGTTAGCATCAAGACTTCTCTTACACATTGAAGTTGCTGTGCTGTGTCTAATACCGCGTGGAATGGCCAATTAGTTATTGACTTGGAATGCCTGAGGACAGTTTACAGCACCAACTACTAAAAGTTTTCTCAATCAATTGTCAAACAAGGCTGATTCTAGACTGAAGCAAGTTAATTAACTACGATAAAGGATCATCAGCCTGACACCTCCAAAAACCCTGTAGTTTTTAATACATATACTTCTGATAATATAAATAACACAAACACTTCTGGAAAGTTATTTTTAAAGTGTACTGATAAAAAAGTTCTTTGCTGTTTAAAAAAAAAAGTTCTGCCAAACGCAAAATGGATAAACCCCCTTTTTATTTTGTAAACTATTTTCCCAATGATCTCCAAATGCTTTAGAAGAATTACATAAAAACTAAGACATATCAGAACTATAGATTGTAGCAATTTAAAAATACATGACCATATTCACACATAAAGCTATTAATGGAAGCTAAAAGCTAGAAGAAATAGGGAAAGAAGATTTAGTACATATAATTTTGAGTGGGGAAACATAGAAAAGCTGTTTTGGGAAAGAAAAGCCTTAGAGAAGTCAGTCTCAACATCTTTTCTAAGGCAGAACCACTACAGTAAGGACTGTGTACTGAATTCAGAATCTAGAGACTAAGTTTTAATGAGTCCATAAAGTTTGTGTATGAGCATGGTACTTTTAATGAGAACCTAAAACAAAGGAGAGTCTCTCCATCTGGAATGGGTGAGCTTTCTCTACATGGGGGTCAAGTTATGAAACAGCATTCTACCTGGACCAGCCACAGAACTCGAAGTTACGAAGGCCAAAGGGAGGAGCGATAATTGAGATTGTAAAGGTGAGATAGAGGAGTACTTCAGGAAAGTCAAAGCTGAGTCAAGGTTATATGAGCAATGTTAGAGAAGTGGCAAAAAGCAGATCAACAGATATGGAACGTGGGCAGAGGAGAAGGAAGTTGGAAGCAAATGAAAGATTTGAGTCAAGAAAAAACCCAGAAGAATAGTTGTGAAGAAGGTTCTACGTGCCGAAAACAAAATCTGAAGTAGTTCAGAACTAATTATAATATTTTTCCATTCAACAATTATGCTCTTTTAAAAAATGAAAAGCAACCTGCATAGACATGCAATGGTTGTGAGATACTGCCAATTTCTGAGAAACATTTCGTGATTCACGTCAAAAACATGAACATGTTAAAGAGTGGCAGGTCAAGCTGCCCTATTTTTTTTAATTTTATTTTTTAATTAAACAACAATACATACCACACTTTTAAAGTAAGACACAACTGTCCTTGCTACAGCAAATTTGCCTCCGCTTACTCGATAAAGTATCTATGTTTTTAGTGCTCAAGTCTTAGGATTTACCTCGCTGTTGATGTTGCCAGTGTCTTTAGACATTCTCACAAAAATCAAGTGCTGAAAATGCAAACAAAACTCCCTAAGGAAATTTTTATTTTCCTTTTCCAAAGTGCATAAACAGGCTAGACACTCAAGTCCTGTTACTCAAAGCCAGATTACAACTTTTGAAAAGTTTACTGTGTATCAAAATGCCTTTGAGAAAATCCCTGGCTTTCAGAACACAGCATCACAGCACTTTATACTTCTGTTACTCTGTCCCATGTTTTGTATAGTCTATGCTCATCAGATAAAATTCTTCTCTATAGCTGCAACATCAATTTTGAGAATAGTCACAAACTTAGGACCAAGATTAAAGTCTAGGGAAGCTAGAAAATCCCAAAAGCTATTAACACATTTAACAATTTGAAATCTAATATCAATAAGATGAAAAGAGACACCTTCAATTCTGAGCAAAAATTTTTGTAAGACTTAAGCGCTTCTTGCATGCTGAAGCCTAATCTAGACACACACTGTAGGAGGACACTACCCGAAAGGCTGCATTGTTCTACAAGCTCAGCATAGGGGTATGAGTCAGAAAAACCCAATATCACACTGTCATTATTATACCGACATTTTAGTCACTTGCATTTTAATGAAATTGCTCTCAGAAACAATGTAAAGTGCTTGGAAATCAATGAAATAGCTGTCCCGTTTTAATGACAATAAATAGGACAATTTTATCTCACCCTATTAAGGAGTGAGATATCAAAGTGTAATGCATTTTCTGCAGAATAAAAACATGCAGGTGAGCAGATACTACAAAGCACGTAATGCAGAGTAGATCTACACCCTAGACTACCTTGCTGTAACTTGTTTATGTAGTCACACCCTCTGCATTAGTTTAAGGTTTTCAACTAAATGAAAATTATCAAAATATTAAAAAAGAATTCCACATCATGTGCTCCAAGAACAACAGCTGTATAGTTTAAAATACTGCTGTCCCTCACAGTCCATGCTGTCTTGGCTGGAAATAATCATCCAGGCAGCAGATGGCTGGAGTGGATGGGCTCCTCTGCTGTAGCACTCCAGTCCACTTTTAGCACCTCAGCAGCACTGGGACCAGGGGCTGGGTCAGACACAGTGGAGTAGCACCCTCATATCATCACTGAGTACCCAGTGGTACCCAGCACTGCCCCCAGTGCTGCAGAGGGTTGGACAGTGACACCACTCCCTCACACTGACAAAGCTGGACTGAGCACAGACCACTTTCAGAATAGCCACATAGGTACTTTTCACACCACTCAGAAGAGCCACAGAAAAAAGTTTAATGCAGTTCAGTTAATCTATTTCAACACTTTATGCAGACTTTTTTGAGTGCCCCCATTTACACCACCTGTGAGAGTAAGGAAGAGAGATCAGCATCTAGTATTTTTCCAATGAAGCAAAAAGAAAAGTCCTGAAGTGAGCAGAATTGTGGGAAGCAGCACTTAAGTAAGCTACAAGTTATAAAGGAATATAAAAATAAATATAAAGGAATAGGAATACATATCCCTATAGAAAGGCAAAAAAATAAGAATCAAAACTTCACATTGCAGAAAGGAAAAAAAAAAAATCTTGAAATGAGATAAACAAGAAAACAGCTTGATCTAACATTTTTTTCAAACTTATCAAACCACTTGCAGTATACACTCAGGCACTCTTATGGTACATAGAAAAGATTACTTTTAGATTCCCTGAAAGGTTAACTGCTACTGCAAGCATTTCCCATTGCACTATAGAAGCTGGCACCAAAGAAGAAGAGCAGCTCCTCACAAGAGCAAAGAGACGTGCACAGAAACGAGCTTCAAGTAAATCTTGCATCCTAAAAAAGAGCAGCAGCCAGCCAGCAACAGCATAGATATTTGCTGACAGCAGAATTACTAGGAAGCTACTGAAAATGTATTATATTATCCAGCTATAACCAAAATTTTAAGCACACATCTTACACGAAATCTAATTGGGTCTGCAATTCTATTTGGTTTAGCGATCAAGAATTCAAATTAATTTTTACCTGATAAACAGCTTTAGGATTGCAACTGGGATTCACACTCTGAATGCCAAGAAACAAACCAAACTTTAAACATCGTATTTAAGAAATTGTATCATCTGAGCTGGCAAATAGCTAATCATACTCACAGTTAAACAGCCACAAAAACAGTTTACATAGCATTAGAAGGCAGTATCAGTTCATTAAAATGTGACCTACTGGAGTTTGCATCTACTTCGTAATTGTAACATTCATCATCCACAACTGTTACATCAAAAGTAACTACATGAAAGGCAAATCAAAGTAAAAATGTACAAGTGCATTTCATGGATTAGAGAAGAATGCAGAACAGAAGACACACTTCTGAAAAACCTTCTTTGGCAACAACTACAGTGTAAGACAAAATGGCTTGAGTAGCTGAAAACCCCCATTCCAAGAGGATTTTCAGGAATGCAAAATATTGGCTATGGAATTTTATTTTTTATGAGTTACATTTGAGAACACCAGCTACACAGAACATTACCATGCTAAATTTTGGGATTTAGGCTCAATATCTAAACTAGCAAAACAAGCAGACATAAAATCCTAGTACAACCTGACTTCATTTTTATGACTTTTTTTTTTTTCTTTCTTTCTTTTTTTTTTTTTTTTTTTTTTTTAGGTAAAATACTTCAACAACAACAACAACAACCAAAAACAAAAAACCAAAAAACAACAACAACAAAAAACCCAAAACAAACAAACAAACAAACAAACAAACAAACAAACAACAAAAAACCACACACCAACAGAAAACATCCTCAACACACCAGAATTGGTTAAGTAGAAATAAATTAATAGAAAAATAACCTGAACCTATTTTCAAAGATTATTATACCAGTAGGAGCCAAAATGTCACAGGTGGAGGGCTGGCTTGGGGGTGGGAGGTAGGAGTGGCAGGAAAATGTAAATAATTCCAACACAAAGAACATTTTTCAGATGCCACCAGCTAACTTAAATAGAATAAAAGGATTTCCATACAGTTTTCAACCACTTTACATAGTAGCACAGAAAGGTTACTGAACTGCTTGGAAGTGCTTCTACAAGCCACTCAGAGGAAACCAAAAGGTGAATTGCGCTCCAGCACCACAGAGGTGCTGAACAAAGTGGAATGGTGTCTGTCAGAACAACTGTCATATTCACATGGGCTTTAGGTTCCAGAAGGCAGAAGACAACAGAGAATAGCAGTTAAAAAAAAATCCTGTTAGTACTGAGGTTTGGTATTCAGAAAATTGTGTGTGTTTGACTACTTGCACTACGACAAGACTCTTTTGTCTTGAAATCTTTGCTGCTTCACCATTAAAATAAGTGACAGAATATTATAAAGAGTTTACTGGTGGACCAGATATCCTGAAGGAACTGGTATTAATTAAAATGTCTTGAAAATTTAATTCCAAGATGGTTTTATGTCAAATTCAGACTCCTCCCTAAAGATGAATCTGAAGACCTAATGCCCAGTTTCTGAGAGGATCACTTCACACAGTAGAGCCACTCCAGAGATTATGCAAAATATTTCCTTTGTTTTAACTGACATAATTGTGGTATTTGGTCTTAAGAGCTACCATAAGGCCAGTGACTTCTGAAGCACTAGCCAGAAAACAGAAAGCATGGAGGATGGAGAAGACAGAGGCCCTGAGATAAGCCATCTGGGAAACACCAGCTGATCATTTTCTGCAGCAGAGCCAGTTTCTTTGACAAAGTTCACACACAGTAAAATGAGAAATAAACCAACATCCTTTGCTAGCCACTGCAGCTTCCTGGATCACTAATCAAAGATGCTTAATTTAAATGCAAGACAATCTGCAATGTTACTGCAACTGCTCAGTAGAGCAGCAATAACTACAGCATGTTTGCAAATGAAGAGAAATACATATAAGAAAGCACAAGATGGCAAGCAACATGGAGAAGAAACGCTTTTTTTTCAGATTTTTCTTGATTATATGTTGTTACATTAGTTGTATTCACTGATTGCAACATACTTTTCTTAAGCTTCACTAATTTCTATTACAATAAAACAACACTGTGACAACCTCTGTAGCCTTATTCAGAAGGGGTAATGAGTCCAAACAGAAATAATCCCATTAATCCACTTGTAGTCAACCCCATTACACCAAGGCTACTTTCTCCAACAGGAAAAAAAAATAAGTAGAGATATTTTTACAAAAGAAAAACTTCTAAAAGCAGCTTCTAACATTTGTATTTTTATTTAGAAGGCAAAACTCAGTTTGTTCACTCCAAACGGTCTGCTACACCAGTAAGCTTAAAAACATCACGTATTTACTAGAAACCTCCTTACAGCAGATGGTACCTAAACTGGGGCTACTAGAAAGGATGACATTTTCAATCTGTTTAATCTGTATCAGGAAAAAACCTCCCACAAATAAATTCTACAATTATTTTAATACTTTCACTTCCTTGTCACCCTTTTTCCATCTCAGGAAAAGAGATAAGAAGTTCACAGGCCATATGTCATTTGTTGACCTTAGCAGCAAAACGCAGCTAAAAGAACATTAAATCAGCCTCTTTGTTTCTTCTGACTCAACTGAATTTATATTCAGTCAGGGTTTTATGAGCATAAGCTTGTTTCAGAACCTGAGGTAAAGCATTTCTCTTCAACTGTAATTATTTTTATTAGTCAAAATTAATCTACAAACATCTTAATATGCTTGCCACAAACCAAAAGGTATGCATTAGTCAGCCATGGAAAAATTGCTGTTTCCATGTACACAACACAGGTAACAGTCTGCACGTCTTCATATACCTTTTTAAATCATGTGAAGATTAGTTTTTATAACTGAAGGACAAAAGCAAAGTTGTGAGTAATGAGAAACACACCATTTTAAAGAGGTGCCCTCAATACATGCTTAATACTTAAAAAAAAAGTATACGCTGATAAAACTCAGTTTTTTAATCAGCATATAAAATTTCTGGTTCATTTATCTATCTAGAAGCATGTACAGATATGTGTACAGGCATCTATATATTGCTCTTCCTCACCAGTAAATTTATCTTTCCTCTAACCCTATATAAAAGAGGAAAAATGTGTTAACCTTTCGGTTAGTAAATTCAAGCCACTTTCTAAAGTCATCAATGGTGTCTTATTTCTTGAAATATGTGGGGTTAGACTGCCTTTCCTTTCTTCTGGGAAATCTGCAAGCTGAGTATGATCATTCATATGGTTCTCTGACACTGCAGAAAATGTCCTGCATCCCAAAGAGATCATGCAGATGGAAAAAAAAATATTAGGAACCCATAGACAGCTCGAGAAGAATGCGAGTCAGGGGTGCATGTCCGTACATATTCCTGCACCCTTCCCATGCACGCACACAAATGATGACACAGAATGGTGGGGATTACAATTAGAGTGGGTTTTAAAAGTTTAAAGAAACTGGTAGACAGGTTGACTCGATGTTTATTTATAGGAGTCATGTGCATGCTTAAATGGGTGCAACAGGGCCAAGAAGCTTTTCAAGCCAGTACAAAATTACTGGCAGAAGGCAGGACCCAACAGTTCTACATTCCTACACAGCAGCTGCCTGTCAAGAAAGGGATGCATGAACCTGTATCTAAATTTACTTTTGATATCAGCACATAAAAATTCCATTTTAGAATTGCTAGTAAATGGGGAGTTTCCCACACTCATCTATTGACATTTTATTTTTCAAACCTACAGTTTGCTTGCCTAGCAAAATGCAAGTGGGAAATTTAAAAGGCACTTCAGTTCTGCTGCTTTTTCAGTAACTTTTCTAATGATTTACTGGAAAATCTCAGGAGGGCACAGGGAGGAAGTGGGGGAAGTAGTTAACTGATATAAACTAGTAATAATAGGCATTTATTTATCAAAGGCTTTGAAATGAAAGCATAAAAGCAGAAGCCAAAAGTGAGTATCCACATAACATAATTTTAAGTTTTCTGGTGCCTTTCTACAACATGCAATTATTTTTATTTTTAGAAGAGCATCAAACAATAAACATAAGTCACCAACATAAACCATATCATACTATACCCATTTCACAGCACGGTAAGCAGTGAGCTACAAAATAGACCCATAAATAGGTAACAGATTGGGAAACAGCGGCAAAGACAGGTTAAGTGAGTTGTGTAATGTGGGAGCAAAGTTTTAGAGCAGAGTCCAGGTGTAGGTCCATATTTAAGAGACCTGTGTAAGAGATTCCATATTTACATAATGGCTAGAAAAGGATTACTGTGAGAAAATGACCAGGGGTTTTCCCTAAAATAAAAATTGGATCAGTCAACTAAAAACCTGAAAACTGTTAGAAAGTGCCCAAATCCTTTCCGTTGCTAACATGAAGAGACATTGCAAACACTGCATGGAAGATGTCCATTTTTTGACATCTCAGCAAACTAAGACCTTTGCTGAACATTCCTGTATAATCTAAATATTTCCCTTCCAGGAGAGGAGGGGACCTCAGAAGACTGAAACAGTGTATTTTAAGTGCTGCATCTTCTAACTTGCTCTTGAACTCAAGGTATGGAGCACTGGTTAGACCCTGTTCAAGCAGACAGCCCACAGCGTAGAGTATTTTAAAAAGCCAAAAGCTTAGTACTCCAAGGCTTTTTTCTCCAATATTTCTCTATTAACCTCTTGCTCATAATGAAATGCTCCAGCAGCTAGCAAAGCCAGCAAATCCTCCCTCCTCTCATGCATGGCTTTCAGGAATGCTGCTATGTTAAATAGGCAAACTATCATTTCCCAATGACACGCAATTCAACAGCAAAATCCCACTCAAAATGGGCTCACAGGAGAAGAAATGTATGGATTTTCAACTCCAGGTGTATAAATTGACACAATGCTATTCAAAGAAATCAGTAATCCAGTGCTCCTGTCTCATAGTCTATACTTGTTTGAATCTTGCCATAAAGGCTGAATGTTTTTTTAACTGAGAGAAATTAATAGCTCAGCTAAAAAAAAAAAACAAACAAACCCTAAAAAGTCATTTAGCACCTTTCAGCTACCCTCAGGATACAAAAGCCAGACTCAAAATAACCTAAATACTAGAAAAAATTGAAAGATACACAACACTAAATTAGCTTCCAATTCCTAGAAGCATGAGTGCAAGTCTGTTTTGTGTTTACCTTAATTTGAGCACTTTCTCAAAGCTGGACTTGTGTTGGCAGTCTTAAGCTACTGTAAGTCTTGCATTACAAAGTTATACTGATTTAATCTTTTAAGAACACTTGCACTCCCTACTAAGAATCAAAATAGTACATTTTAACAATAAAATAACCAGATATAAGGACAGGTGATGCTGGAATAGCCCCTGTTGAGCTTTCTGCCACCGCTTTCTGCCACCACTTCCTGCCTCACTCTGCCTCCTGTGCCAGCTCCTGCACACCCAGCTAAAGGTGAAAGAATAAGACCTCCCAGTGAGGTCTCTCCAGAACCTAATCCTGTACAAAACAAGCTCTGCAGGCGAAAAGCTTTCTGTGACATTTTCTGTGGGTTTAACCCCCTGAATGAGCTCACCATGAGCCAGGTGAGTGTACCCTGCCAGGCCATCAGCACGGGTGTCACTGCCTGGAGGCAGTGCAGAGGAGAATGAGACTGCTTGTGGTAATAGCCATCCATCAGCTCAGCCCAAGGAAAGTGCATGGAATTCAAGTCACCAAGTTCACATTGTGCACCACTTTTATTATCCTGTCATGCACTTGCTGGCTACTGCTGATATTAAAAAGTATTTCACTAAAAATATCTTAAGTGATTCTAATGTTTTTAAGTAACAAATTTGGTATTCCAGTTTTTTTAAAAACCTCTTTGATTTAAGGCAGTAGTAAACAAAGATTTAAACGATGTTCTTCAAATACTGCTAAGCAAATACTTAACCTCCCAGGTTTCTGTTTTTTCACAACAACATTTGTTAAATAAATTACAGAGGTCATTTCCATGGCTCAGGAGAACTTGACAAATATTATGATAAATATTATTGGAGAATCTAATTTTATTTTTTTAAGCAATGAAATAAGCACAACATGACTTTTACGGATGTCACCATCTTTGGTCTACATCCAAATATAGGTTAAAAATAGTAAGAACAGAGTTATATAAAACCAGGAAAGTACAAGGTGTTTTGATGCAATATTTGGTTTACATAAAATAGAAAAATAATTTTCCCACCAGCTGTAAATTAAAACAGCTAAGAGAAAACTACCAGAAAAACTGCTCCCCATCTTAAGAAGACACTGAGGAGCTGGTATTTATGTATAATGCAAGAAACTGATTCCAGCAAAATTGTGCCTGAGGTATCATTCTTAGTAGCAAAAAGTCACAAGCATGAGTATACGAATAAAAATTACATATAAATAGAAATTTTTGGTTAATCCGGGAGTTTAAATTGGTTACTAGTTATATTAACCTCTAATTTCAAGTGCAGACACAAAGCCACATCCAGAACAGCATCAGGTTTTTTTCTTACTATGCTAAAGATAATACTATTTGACATATGTGAATTCTTCAGAAATCCAGGAAAAGTTTTTAAAAGGCAAAGTATTCTGATTATACCTTTAAATCACTAGTGTATCAAAGCAATTTTTGAAATTATTTCCTTTGTCTTACTGAGGCATCCAAGAATCCATCAGTTTACATTTATTTGCAGACCAAGAACACACTGACTTCACAATTCTTCTCCCTTCTCAATTACGACAACATCATTCAAGCACTGTCATTGCATTACAGAACCAAAAAATACAGTCGTCTTTTTCACAACAGCAACCATCATCGCCCAACATTCCAAAAGAAAAGACAAAGACATTAGACAACAGCTTTGCTGCAACTCATCAGCAATAGATAAGAACTGTAAAGTAGCAGCACTAGTCATGCAAAACACCTGGTGCTGCAGGCTGAAAATAACAACACCAGCAAGAAAATTCTCAAGGGTATTTGTTGTTATTATCTTAGATACCATCTTGTATTTCCTATCAAACTATCGAGTTCATGTACAGCATTTAATTGCACATATAATTAACAGTTCCATGGACAGCTATGTCGCCCTTACACAGGGCTGGATATAGACTTTTCAGGTGTTCCTTCTCGAGCTGTAGCTAATTACAGCTGAGCACTCTGCCAAAGCAGCAGCTGACTCTTTAGGAAAGTAGTAATTGTAACGTGAAAATCAGAGTAGTACAGGCTTCCTGTTTTTTGGTCACGGCTACTATTCCAAAGGCAAACCACACCCCCCACCCCTCCCCAAATATACTCACATCTGGAATTTAACAGAAAAACCAATGACAAACAACCAAGGAACAAAGTAAAAAAAAATATTCATAACAAAAACTGAAACCCACCCTGGCCACTGTTATTAGGTATTAAAACAAAAATTAAATAAAATTCAGTTCAGAAAATGTTTGTGACTTGTATTCCAGGCCTGCCTTACTTTATACTTATCTATTAAAAAATTTTGCTCTAGAACCAAAAATTAATCAAAGTCCCTACATACTATTAAAAACTCAAGCACAACCTATGTCTCACCAAACTTAATTAGTGACTGTAAGTTTCTGGACAGGCAGACCTGTTTTGACATACTAGGCAACTACGAAAAATAACCAAATAAAAGCAGTGACTTTATATACAGATTACCATACCTAAGACTGTTGTTTGGCTTATTAACCATCACACTGTTTCATGCCAAATATTCTCGTTAGAATGCAAGCGGCAGCACACCTGTATTAGTATTCTTTTCATAAACCATGGTAGCACTTCACATAATTATGTGGAGCAATGGAAAACTTTAAGGGGAAAAGGGGAACTAAGACAAGGCAACTGGCTGCCCTTGTAATCTGCAATCAACTTCAAGAGCTACTTCAGGTCATGAGAAATTTCAAGATGATAACTCTTTTATAGTTCTCTTCCCACGGTCAGAAGAAATACCACATGGAAAAGAAATACTCCATGAAAAAATTACTCTTTTACTAGCTTTTATGCTAACTTGCACGTAAGCCAAACAATGTAAAAGGGTATCAATCACTTTCCTATTTAGATGCCTTTTCAAAGTCATGCGAAAAGTTGTAAGAATACCATATATCAGCAACCACCATATATCAGCTGTCTCACGTACAGTTTTCGGATATTGATATCTGCAATCCCTTGACCGGATCTGGCATCATTGTCCGAGCTCAGATGACTCAGACCAAAACAATGTGAAAGCATGGTTTGTTTTCGTGTTTAAAGTCGCAACTGGTCTTCTGCAACAATAACAGGAAGAGCTGTAGGGATCGATACGGGAGATTACTAACAGGGGCTTTTCTTGTGCTACCTAACAACACGCACGTGGAACTTTCCTAGCCAAGTGTCACATGTCACACTTACCAGATCTCTGTGAAGCACCCAGTTTGCATGGAGGTAATGGATTCCATCGAGGATCTGGTAGAGGAGGGATTTAACCATAGATCTTGGCAACTGCATGGGCTTTTTATTTGCTTTTGAGGCACGATGAAACTTGATAATATGCTAGAAATAAAACAAATAGAAACATGGACAAAGTTAGGTGACAGGTGAGAAGGTTGGGTGTTTTGGGATATTTTAACTACTAACATTAAATAATGGAATGAAATACAAAGTTTGTTGAACTTTGCTATTAAAGTAATAGTGATCCCACTCACAATTCTCTTAAAATCTTTTTATTCTCCGAGTTGCTTCAAAGAACAGTTGCGAAGTTTTTGTGAATATCTCAATACTGGCTACTTACCTCCAGTAAAGGGTCTTAGACATTCTCCTTCCTCCCCGCTCCCCATAAGGCATCCTCTTGCCCTTGGCAGCTAGAGCAGAACCTTTCAAGCCAGGAGTACCTACCATTAGGAGGACTACACTCTGTGCTTTCACAGAGACTTCCCCCCCTTCTCTTCAAAAACACTCAGGCTAGCATACTTGCAACTACTAGTCCCTCCAACATTAGAATCCCAGTACACAGATTAAATAAATATTTCAATAAATATTTAAAGTCGGGAAGTGTAACTCCAGTATCCTCACACAACATTTATGTGAGATCACGTTCAAACATCTAAAAATGGTTGTCTTCTTGCTTCCAAGTCATGGCTACATACTCCATTGATGATGACAAGCTGGTGGCTCTCGGGTTACACAAGTCAGTCTGCTCACTACTGGACAAACACCACTTGAAAACATAGAATGCAGCAAAGGACCCCACTATTAGTTGAAGGAATGAACAAAAAAAAACATTGAAAAATTGCGGAGACATCATGAAATAGTCATAAACTAATTAATTCTAAGATCAATGTGGAGATAATGGGTTAGGTTTGGGTTTGCTACACTGTACAAGAAATAAACTGGAATCAGGGCATTCTACCTTTTCAATCCTCAGATAAGGTGGGCCTATACAAGGCACAAATCCAATCTGAATACATGATCATTCAGCAAATGACTAAATATGTTCATTCAGATAGAAAAAAAAAATCTCCTTTTTGAAGGCAATTCAATGAAGCACCTCAAATAACAAAATAGTTTTCAATTATGTGTCTTTTGAAAGGCAGAAATGATAAAGGCAGTTTGCATTTTTACTGAAAACAATACAAAATGCTAGAGTAGGACTATTAATTGCCCAGTTTTTTAAATAGGATTTGTCTAGCTCAAGATGTCCCTTCCCAGGTTAAAGAGGTAGCCAAAGGCTGTGCTCTCATTAGACCACTGCTCCCTCCTCCACCATCCCCACTGCCCACCCAGTTTGTCACTACTGCTCCCAATGAAAATGGCAATGAGTTAATGGTTACTCACAGTAAATGCTACCTCTGGCTGTCACCAGAGTGGTAAAGATGTACTTTAGCCACTGTCAAACTGTACTTAGCAGAAGTGTAAACAATAGTGTTTAAAGAGAAATAAGAAAGGCAGAAAATGCCAAATAAATCAAAATGGCCTGCTTACTCACTATCAACAATGTTCCCACAGAGCCTTCCATTACTAAATATACAATATTTATGGCTTTGTACTAATAAGCAGTAGAAATTTACAGGATTGTCAGTTTTTAATATACGCATGAGGATCAATAAACAAGACAAGCTCTTAGGAGCTGATCCTTTAGTTGTGCAATCACTCTGGAAACCATAGTGAAATGCTTTAAGGGATTATTTCCTTAAATTTTTTTTTCTTGTGATATCACAAGAAGATTCTGTCTCATAGCTTCAACTACGAGTCCCTAGTACTACACAATGCTCACCAGATAGCGACCTTCATGTGTAATTACAATATCATTTATACAGCAGTAATGATAGCATAAACTCACAAATTAGTATATTTATTAATACAGGAGATGAAAAAATACAGCGGAACCAACAGGCAAAGGTCATACACAGAGGCCCATAAATCCAGTCCTGCCCTTTTTTGAGGTGTATGTGATCACTGGAAGGGATTTCTACACCCATCTAAAAACCAACTACTACCCACACAAAACATTAGTCCTTAGGCACAGAGAAAATGAAGGAGTCTCATGAGACAGAATGGGACACAATTAACCACAGATATGTTGAAGAGGAACAACACATGTGGCTCTGCCTCCAGCTGCTCTGGTACCTCTGGAGGTCGGGAGTGAGAGAGAACCAGGTTGATGCCATTGGATTTCTGTCCCTGCTGTCCCATGTGGCTCCCGGTTAGAAAGGCTAAGGAAACAAGCTCCTTTCTTAAAAGGGTTACTGAATTGCAGATGCAAATTAAAATGGATAGTTTTGCTCAAAGCAAGCAATATCACCACTAGGTAAAATCCAATGTCCTGCAAAAGCAAATAAAACTTGTAGTTGCCAGCTTACTCTACGGAAGTTTATATCCAAAAGATTGCAACCATCACAGTTTAGAGGCCTGAACAAAAGCTAAAAATATACTGCAGGGACAAACAGTATAGGGAACTGAAAAGCTAGATTTGCCCCATAACATTGGAATGAATCCAGTGTTTGTGGCCAATACCTACACTGAAAAGTTGTCTAAAAAAAAAGTTCATCCAATTTGTTGTAAGCAACTAACCATATGAAGAAAGAACAACACACATAACAAACACTAAACAGGAATTTTAATGGCAGTGTCCATCTAAGAAACAGAAGAGCAAACAGGTGCTGTTGCTGAACATCATCTCTTCCACTGGAGGAAGCAAGCCTAAACTCTCTTTTATTACTTTATATTTTCAGAAATACAGCTATATGGTCCTGCAACTGATGTGGGAAATTATACCTCAAATTAAATAAGCAAGAAATAGATAGATAAGAGCATCATTTCAGAAAACAATGGGACAGAAGTTTTAGTGATCTGGCAGATCAGGTGTACAGTAAGCTTCAAAGCAAAAGATGCCACAGCAGTACAACAATGCTAAAGGAACTTTTTAACTTGATCAATTATGCTGACCTCAGATATGGGAGATGAGCTCCTTCCATGTCAAAATATTTCATATTTAAGAGTCTAAATCCAAGACCTCAGGTGTAGAAATGGGTACAGATATCAACACAAACTAGGATGCTCTTTATGCTCTACTAATCACACTATGCAAGTGGAGGAGGCATTTTCTAATAGATTTCTAACAGATTCACTGCCTGAAAAGCCCCAAAGTGCAGCTTCAACTACAGCATGTAACAGCCAGAACCTTAGACCTAATAAAGGCATGGAATAATTTACAGGAATTACAGTCTGCATTTCCCATTTCCCAGAAAACAGACTTAACCACTAGGCTTCAAAACTACACTTCTCTCAGTCAATAAATCTTTTTGCTGAATAGCACAAAATTAAGATTGTCCTGTGAGTTGAGAGTATAAATCTGAACCATGACAGGTATGAAGCACATTCTGCCTCTCTCTCTAGGAAGGAAGAGGTGTACTTGGACACTGCAGTTTCTTAAGCTTTAGGTATATTCAAGTTCTTTGCTGAATTTTACCCCTAATGGATAACCACTAATGACAAAACATGAGGACTTCCACAATCCAGGCAAGTCAGAGGCATGTTTGTAACAAGACAATATGTAGAGGGTCAAAAAGCTTCAGCATTCCCCACGTCTTTTTCTCACTGCTTAAAGATGTTTTCTAACTCCTTAAAGGTAACTCACATATCCTGATAGATCACCCGGCCAAAAAAGCTGGAAAACACCCAGACTCATTCAGCAAAATTAATGAGGGAAGTTATTGTCAGTCCACACAATACCAGTTGCATGCTACAGAACAGAGACCCATCCACAATGTTACGCAGACACAAATTAATTAGTTCATTAGAACTCTTCTATTTAAAATCTTTCAAAATGAAAGAAGAACATGTCATTAGAGGTAAACATAACTCCACGCAATATTGAAATCTATTCAGCAAAAGTAGCCACTTTCCCTAGCTGTGCATCCACATTTCCAATTCCTACATCTTAGAAACATGCTGCCACTGACTGGATCCCAAAAATGGTGTGAGCCAATTAGGTATTCACTGTTAAATATAAATATAATATAAAACATTTTCTATTGCTTGTACATATTTTGTTTTTAATTTAAACAAGATGGCAACTTTGTAGAAGTGATTTAAAGTTTTTGTTCTAAATTAAATTAATACTTCACTGGCCAACATAAAGTACACATTCATTAGCAGTCTAGGAAAGCAGGGAGGCTAGAATTTGCTGTTTGCAATATCTGTGACTATTTCTTTTACTTACTGCTTAATCCTAATTTTCAACTCCAAAAAATGTAATAAAATTGCAAGGGAAACTGGATGAACCACATTATTTCAGTAAGAGCATTTTAGCAAAGGCAAGATCATATAAACGATAAAAAAAATGACAAGGAGAAACAGAGCTAGACATTTGGAAATAAAATTATAAAACAATATTCAACCTAGGAGTTTCCCTGCTTTTTTCAATATTACCTAGAGCATTGAAATTGGTTTGAAAGCTGGCTGGTGAAGAATTATGTGCATTTTCTAAATTCTCCACCACAAACAAGGCAAACATAATGCATAATAGAGAGCAAATTCAAATCCCTAGGATTTACGCAGCAGTTAAGTGAGCATAGAATAAGATCTTAATTTTAGTCCGCTTCCAAGTCTGTTTGTTTTTGTGGCATCCCATTCCCAATTCCAAGAACTGCTGTTCAGTAAGACAGAGGTTAAAACAAATGAAGTTAGACTTAGAAACTTTTCACAAAAGCAGGAAGCCAGCTAACAGAGGGATTTTATGCATGTCTGACTCAATGAAGTTCCAGTGAGCTCCTACCTCAACATACACGAGATAATCCATAGACACAAGCATCTAGAAAACCTGATTGCTTGAGTCCTAGTGCTTAAGGCAATGCTTGTTGAACGTAACAGGCATCTCCATCAAATTGAAAAGCCATCATGCCAACACAGATGCCTCTCCCTGCTGAAGTGAACTGCTTGTGCTCCCACACTTCAGCAAAAATCCTGCATTCTATCCAATCCCTAATCCAGCCTTTGAGAACAAAGCAGAATTTTGTCAATGTGCCAACAAAAAGTTACATTTTAATACTGAGGAGGGGGAAGCTTGGATACATGTTAAATCTGTACTAAGGCCAAGAGGATTCATATTATATGGCTTCCAGTCTCATTTTAAACATAAAGCTACCTCAAATCACATTTACTTTAAATGTAAAGCATTCAAAAAGAGTATGAAAGAACAAATCTAAATCTTAAGGTGGTATAAAGTAACCATGCATTGTTTCTGTGGCTTCCAAAAAGAGAAAGCAAAAACCCAATGAACCCAAGTAACAGTTGTTTGTTGTTCCAAAAATAAATCATAATTTCATATGCCTACATCTACAACTCATTTCAGACATCAGAGTTTTAGAAACTAAGAAATTTTTGTCAATTTACTTATCACAATTTAAAAAAAAATCAAAACAGAAGTGGGTAGAAGTACTTCTAGAGCAACCACTTCTGTTTCCAATTTTGGAAACATTACAGCGATGAACATAAGCTGTCCTTCAAAAGAGGAGGGGAAAAAAGCATGCTTGGTCCCTCTAAATGGTGCCAGTGCATGGCCATCATCAAGTATCTTCTTTAAAAATGTCACTAACCAAACTGCCTAATGGAAGATCCTATTCCAAGTGACAATTCTACTAATCACCCTATGCAAGTGGAGGAGTAACAGGGAAAGAAACTTTAATACACCAACTTTTGCTAATGCCCGCTTGCTTAAGATATTTAAGCTTTGAAACACAGCATAAACAGATCCCATGTAATTTTCCTAAGTTTTGCCTGGGTCTTTCTAGGTATTATAATATCTTTCAGCCCCAAATATTGCAAAGTAACTCTATACAATATTAATAAAAATCATCAGAAATCAGCTACCTTTTCAGTACACATTACAGTGAAATACACAGTACTCACACCATTTTGTTCACATTAGTTTTTCACACATTTATGCTTTTGAACCTTGCCTTTGTTTTGAGGCCTGCTCCCACCTGTTGTTTCCTCCAATTCTCATGCTTTGTGGCACAGAAAATGAGTCCACATAAACTATCCTCAAATTCATACAAATCTGGCAGAAAAAGCAAGTGTATGTTCTAAGAATATGACAAACAACTATGGGCAAGGAATGGCACTGCCCTCTGCAAGAAATTTAACCATCACTTTGATGGTCAAAAAACCCCACTCATTTCACTTGGAAGCAATCAATCACAATAAAGACCTACACCAGCCCATTCCCTTCTGTCTCAACAAATCTTATTTTCTTCTTCCAGCATATATTGGTAAATACATACACAAGAGAGGAGACTGCGTGAAAAAGCACCCTGCAGAATCATATGAATTATACCAAAAGTGTAGACATTACTTAGAAAATCAAAAGATAAAAAAATAAAACCGTTAAAACTGAGAAAAGTATTTATATATATATAAAGATATTTGTCATCAACTAGCATCTGAATTATATTTATGATTAAGAGCTAAACTGAAGCCTGTTGAAGAAAGAGTTATACCTGATTATACCATATTTAAGGAATATGTCAAAACTCAGCTGTTAGATAATATTCATGTGATTAAACAAATGTGCAGGTTTATTGCACACACCAGTATGCAACACTCTCCTAATTTCATTTATCGTGAAAGATTATTAAAATGTTGTTAGCTGAAATTAAATATATTTATTTGTAGACTGAAAGCGTCAAGTAGTGCTATGAAATTCACATGTAGAAAGAATATTTTCTCCACTCCATTATTTGATGATTATTTTTAGGTACACATGACAATGCTAATAATCTCTATCCTACATTTTTAAAAGTGGAATTTATACATAACAAGAAATTCCTATAAAACAAAGCCAGTCTGCCCATATATTTTTATTATTATCAACAATAATTCCAAGATGAATTTTACTCCACGTTTCTCAGCAGTATTTGCTGCTAAGCATTTAGCTGTTAGAGATGACTGGAATCCAATAATAGGAGAGAAACATTCAACCAAACCTAAAAACCTCAAAGATTATGGTTTAACTGGTCTGGGATAGTGAATGTATCATCACATTCAATATTATCAAATCATAGTTAATTATTTATGTACTTACTTATTAAGAACCAGCAGTGTATTCTATTGCTATAAAACACATTTAACACATTTTACTATGATTAAAATGTCCTCCTTTTTCAGAATGAGATCAAATCCATTCAGAAGCTTCCTATTTAAGTTACAACATATATTTCCAGAAAAGGAGATCCTAAAAATTTGACACTATACACATACTATATAAGTCTGAGAATTAACTCTGTACTATGACTAGAAAAGGTATATAGATAATCTATCAATACAAAAAGGTTTAAAAAAATTACAACAAAAATGTTGCTTAGAATCAAAAATCCTGCTTAATGCATAGAGACTATGAAATTGAAGTCATCAAATGTTAGTTATCTGTGGTATTAAAAATGTGTGCTTTAGAAAATATTTCCAATATTAGAAATCTGCTGTAAAAGCAAACAAAAGAAAAGTTCTAAAAATTGTAACCTCTACAGTGTCTAAAAGTAATTAGATTGACAAAAAAAAAAATTCACCTCCAGAATAGATCTCATTTGCATCAAACTTTTCTTAAAATCCACTTTAGTAATCATCATGCATTTAAAGCATTTGATATAAATTTGAATAATGTCTTTAAATGCACTAGCATTATACAGGAAATTCTGGACAACAGTATACTGTCTAGAAGTATAAGGCTAGGGTGATAAAGAACATCCATGAAATTTTAATAAAAAAGAAGGGGTTTTTTTGCTGATAAGACAGCAGGAACTCTGGCATTTAAAACAAATTTTTGACCTTTAAAAACACAATGTTAACATCCCTACAGCCTGAGAAATTACCAGTTCTCTTTGGCAGAGACAGCCATGAAAAATCATAACGTGTATTACACGAAGAATTCTGGTAATCAAAGTAAACTAGTTATAAATCAATTTGTTAAAAAAAATTCCTATATTCTTGAAATAAGTGGTAATCTCATGGTTTTGCACAGTCTTGTATAATCTAACTTGAGAGGTAAGAAAAGAAAGCATCTTTGATAGGCTTAGTTATTAAAACCAATGACTATCTTTGTAGTCAAGGACAGCATAATTGGTGTTCACCAACTCTTGCCTAAAGTAGTTCAAATTAGCATAGCTTCTACATTCCTTGGTAATGGTACCAGCAGAAGTTACAGAGAATTATTAAGTATGCACTATCTAAACATAAAATTTCAGATCTGAGCAGTTTAATTCTTGGGAATTAAATGAGAAGTAAAAAAAAAAAAAAAAAGTCTTGCTCACCATAGAAGAACTTTTTAATAAGCTTAATTAGCACCAACCCTTTAGAACAGGACATTATTTTCAGTATTAGAAAATTAACAGAATAAGATAGCATCTAATACAGTTTATTTATCTCTTGCCAAATGTTTCCAGTACAGAACCTGAAAAATATAATGATTTTAATTAATCTAATGATTGAATGTGATGAGCATTTATTCTTCTCACCAAAGCCAATAGGAGTTACTAAAGCTGGGCAGCTTCGAACAGAAAAACAGTTTCCACAGTCATTGATTTTGGTAAGTAACTCTGAGCTACCTACATTTGAAAACATTAGTCTCTGGATATGTAATTCTCTCTAGTGACAGCACACCTTCAATTCCAAAACTTAAATCCTTCTAAACTGATATATCCATGACAAATAGACTTATTTGGACTTTATGTAGTGCTGGGGAAGCACATGGTGCTAAGCAATTAAAAAAAACAAAAAGGTGCTAAACCCCTACTAAAATTTCTACCCCAAAGAGTTGAAAGGGCACAAGCTGTAAAGCACAGGAAATGCAAAACACAACACAACACAGACAGAATGGCAAGTGGTTGGTATTACTGAAATGCCTTACAAAATAAGTGGATTTTCAGGAGTTTGTTGAAGGAGGATAGTGAAGGATCTTTACGTACGTTAATTGGGAGGCTGTTCCATGTGTAGGAGGCAGCGTGGAAAAAGACACAAAGTTGGGAGTGAGCAAAACAGACAAAAGGGGAATTAAGAGCGATGCTTGGGAAGTGCTGACAGTAAAGGAAATGAAGACCAAGGTTAAGCCAGAACCAAGAGTGCCTTGAACATGGCCAACTTTATGCAAGGGAGGAAAAAATTCCTGGCAAAGGCTTAAGAAGCAAGGAAACACGGGCAATTATACAGGAAAGGAGAAATGATTTGTGTAGCATGTCCCATAGAAAAAAATAAAAACAAAAGAGAGTTAGGAAGTGGGAGACCAGTTCATATCAAGTACCTCATTGTAACAAACATTTCAGTCTTAAATAATAGAAAATAATTAACTTCACTGAGATTATATCCAATACTCAGCCATATGGGAGGAATGGCAAGAACATCAAACTGCAGTCATTCTTCTAAAGCTGTTAAATCATGAGAAAAATCACTATGTAGTGTAAAAACCACACGCCCAAGGTAAAATCAAACAAAAAAGGTTAGGAAAAAAGGTGTTTAAAACACATGGCAATAAATGTAGCAGTAAAATGTGTTTGTTACGACTGTTCCATAAAATGAGTAAACTCATTTAATACACAAATAAATTCTGTCACAGAGAGATTTAGCTGATGCATTTCTCTTCATCCTCACTGCCACCAATTAATGTGAAATACACAAACTCTCAGTGTCCACTCAACTTTGATGAGGAAAACTTGCAAAATACAAACCTGCTAGCCCATACGAGAAATAAAATATCTTTCAAGCTTTTGAAGGGGAACATATGAGCTTGATTTTATGTGTTCTGAGAAAGAAGTGTCTTTTTGAATGGTCTAAGTTTATTTTCCATCCGATTAAAATTTTGTCATTTATCATTTACAAGCTCAAGAGCCAACTATGAAGAAATTGAGCATTTTGTCACTAACATATGTAATAGCAAGTAATATTACTGAAGCCTTCAAAAGTAATACCGGAATTTATATTACCACTTCCTCTCCTTGCCAGTATTTTCAAAGAAATCATAAACATACTGGTTACAATTCGTGTTTGGTATCTTTCAGGTTTAAATACAAGTCTAGGTTCAAGTAACTCACATCTTATCAATAGATGTGGAGTTTGAATATTTTCACCTGAGTTCAAGTCATAATGTCACCGATGTCCACCTCTACAACAGACTAAACCAAATCATACCATATTTTGCTAGAAACTTAAAAACAGACATCTAAGTCTCTACTCCTCTTCCATGTAATGAGAGTCCATCAGTAGGCCCAATTAGCTTACTTGTTATTTTATTTCCACTCATACTGCCACAAATTCACTGTTTAAATATAGGTGATTGAATGTTAGCCACTTGCAGTCACTCTCTGTGAGAGGACTCATCAAAGCAGTCCCTTTCCTTTTTTCCTTTTGCGTATGTGCAAAATGTCAGGAAAAAAGTATTAAATACATTTCCAAACACAGTTTTAGAAGATCTCAATTTAGGAATGTTTTCTTTAGCTCCAATTAAAGCTTGCAGAAAAATCCTTTTCACTTCAAAACCCAATCTGACTCAAAAAAAAAAAAAAATCTACATAGTCTTTGGCAGGCTTTAAAGTGTGAAAATAACAGGATTATCAGTTAGACCCTTAATTACAGAGCAAGAAATTAATGCATCTCTGCCTATTTGAAGGTACAGCACGCACACATCAGTTTGAACAAGCTCTTATTGCATAGTCTCAAATACTCAAGGAAATCTGTACTTACCCACAAATCATGCTCAGCATAATCAAACAGCAGCCAAACCTTTCTGTCACTGTGAGAAAGGAAAACCTTCTGCAATGCAATCACATTTGGGTGCTTCAACTCTCGTAAAAGCTGCAGAGAAACAGAGAAGCTCTTGTTAACTTCTGTGCTTGTTAAGAAAAGCAAACACAGCAACAAAACCACCAAAGAGGTCAAATAGCAACCAAGTAATCCTAAAGCAGGCCCTAAAAGGAAAGACCACTGATTCAGCACATTATCTTCCAAACATCAAAATGAGGATACACACAGCCTCCATGGCACGGATTGTTGTTCTAACAGCATAACTGCCCATTACTACTTACCTTTCTCCATTCCACGCTCAGCACAGAGTGCCCATCCCACCTATTCATCCTGCTTGCCACCAGTATCTTTCTTTTAAAAAAAGTTATTACACACAAATATAACTGTTTTCTTATCAAAGGTAAACATCAGGATTTGAGGACGCCAGAATGAAGCTTCTGCAGCTGGTCCTGTTCTTTGTCTGGACAACAGTTCTTGATCATCACATAACTATTTTATTACCAATAATGTACTTTTGCTTTGGATCCCTACCTCACTTGCCTCCAAGTTCATAGGCTGCTGTTCTCAGAAAACAGCATGTTTTCAAAGAAATGTTTACCAAAATGGGTTTCCTACTGGTTGTTTCAACTATTCTGTAATCAGAAATAATCCCAAATTTATTTATTGCTTGTCAGAAAGAAAACTAGGTCTCATCACTAATTAGATAGCATATTAAAGCAGGCACTGCTGCTGAAGTCATCCTTCTGCCAGATTAATCCAATTTCAGGAGGGAGTTGAGAAGTGGTACTCCCAAAAACATAATTTCCATGGAATCACTATTTTTTTTCCCCTGTACACACTGTAGTCACCAGAATGATTGATCATTTCTGTCTTATCTGGAAATTGCTTGCATCTGCAGCACTAGTATATACATTGCCAAGAATCAATCTACAATGGCAAAATTGTAAATGGAGTAGGTTCTAAGGCACATTTGGGAGAAATTAATCTTCCCTTTTTTCACCCTACAGAAAAAGGCTCAAGATGTTTATTTTAGGGGAAATAAAATACTGATTTTAAATTATATTATCTTTTGACTATACAGATATCTGTCAAGACAAGAAACCTAAGGGATACCATAGCTGCTTAAACATATTCCAGTTTTCCAGAAAATGAAATAATTTAGATGCTTCCTCTTACCATGCAGAACATGTTATTTGTGTTTCTTTCCCTAACCCCAAAGTTCCTTTTCTGCATGCCAAACAGCTCCAGTTCCCTCAGCAGCTCCTTGGGAGACTTGCTCTTTGTTACATTCTGGCTGTCAAGGCTGGATGCCACAGCAGCCAATGCTTCAGCAGCACAAGAGCAGACAAGGAAAGGTTCTACGAGTCCAACACACCACATCAAGAATGAGAGCTCTGTTCTAGCTATGCTGGACTTGCAGTGGTGCTCCACACCAACTAGAGGAGGTCAAAAATGATCATGCAAGGTACAAGGGATGAGCATGAGCCACAAACACAAACTGTTGGTCAGATTTATGTTAAAAACCATCTCATCTGGAAACATGCTACTGCAGGAGAGAGGGTGATCACAGGGACTGAAGAGATGTAACTCACAGGTACATAAAGAGTAGAGATAAGGGAAGTCATTCTAAAAGCACTGGAAAGATGTTATCAGAAACAAATATTGGGCAGAACCAAATACACAGCGGTGGAAATCAGAAGACAGCAAATTTGAGACAAGCGTTTCAAAGACCAGTATTGCTCTAAGGCTGAGACAAAAAAATGAGGGACTTTGGAAACTGTATTTTCATTACAGTAGACAGGTGAAAGCCAACAATGTGAAAATTAGGGTGACACAGCAAAGCTACTTGCATCACGATTGAGTCTACCACCTACCCTAACAATTTTTATGTTTGACTAGAATTTTGTCAATATTTACCTCCTACACATGCCACATACGTCTAACAGGTAAGTGATGCACTTTTACGTGATATGATTGTTATGTCCATGCATCACCATAAACACCTTTCACAAATGTGCATTTCAGCCCCACCCAGAAGCACATGGACAACTTCAGGGATGTGGTAAATCATTGTCTACAGTTTCCCTGCAGCAGATTGCTGTATAAACTTTAAACAAACAGAACGGATAAATGAAACATAAAAGCAGAAGTAAATCAGTTTGAAGACTTGGTTGATTTAAGCCTGAAGATATAACGAAGGAATTATTATATTGTCCTAGTAAGATTCCAGTGTACTTGATATCTTGTATTACAAGATAACAACTGGAATATAAAAAAAAACTGCAACTACTGTAATTTATTAGTAAATGAGCATAGCACCGCATTTGAAAAGTACTTTAACCTACTGTTCCTCTAAACTTTAAGTTCTGCCATACCCAACTTGAGGTAAAATGCTAACAAAAATCTGTGTCTCCATTATGATATATTTCTTTCTTTTAGCAGCACACAGAGCAGTTTAGATAGAAAGATGTTGGGAAGGACTTTGTCGTAAATTGTCAGCATCTGTGAAACTTTGACTGTCCTGTACAATGGCTTTAGTCTAAACAGATTATGATGATCATTATTAAAATTATTAACAAGAGAACTGCACAAGCAACTGTGTTTATCACCATTCTTAGCTGATGCCACAGCTTAAAGTTTAAAATTATGCTTTTGGATAGCCCAAATAGCATGGAACAGCTTCTAGGATTCCCAGATGGGTATTCTATATAATTGCTAGTAATTTCTTTAACTGTCTGATGAATAGTAAGTTCTCTATGATGCACACTGTGAGAATTTCCCTGACAAGTGAATGTCTCCTATACCACGAGTAGGGGACAGTCACGATGTGAAAGTCTCTGATGCCTGAAAAAAAGTTAAGCTGGCAACAGCATTGGTATAGAAGCTTGAAGCCTTGGAAATGTGAAATGTCAGTAGTCGTGCTGAGGTAGACTTTACATAGAAAATCCAAGTAGAGAGTAAAGGTTGTCTAGCCAGAGAAGGAGCACAAGAAATTGTACAAGATTAGGCAAGTAAAAGTGAGATATCACAAAACAAAGAAAAAAAAAAGTATGTAATGTTTTACCTCAGGTTTTAATAATAGTTATGATACTGATCATGTAATGAACAAACACTCAGGTAATAAAAATGCCTCCCACTTAAGAAAGCAGAAACTAGCACAAGTCATATACAAACAAAAGCTGGAGGTAGTATCAGACAATTAGCAAATACATCACAGACATTCAAAAAAGAGACACAAAGGAGACAAGGCATTTGGAGACTTGTGAATCCAAAGCATGCAAAAAAACAATTTTGAAACACTGAACATAAAGAAAAATATGTGAAAAACAAACTATCCTGACTTTCTTCTCTGATAGTTTATTTTCACACAAGCAGAAGATCTGTGTGCAAATTTCAACCTTATAATAGTTTTAAATACTCCATCAGATGGGAAATATGACAACTGAAATACATTCAAGGTGAGCAAAAAAAAATACCCTAAAAGGGCAGCTGACAGGGGGACACATTTCAAGGTAAAGTAGCTCTATATTAACTATTTGAGGAGTTGTCAAAGAACAAGTATTGTGTTTATTAATAAAACCCATCTCAATATGAACATCATGAGTGTGAATGAAATTATCTGGATAAATAAATGCAGCATTGCCAAGGAAGAAAAGGGATGCAATAATGCATCAACTTTTATGCCACTTTATTCCGTGACTGAGTAAACAAAGAGCAACAGAAACAAGATTAAATTAACAGCACAAAATCTGAATTCATACCCTTAATAACTAAACAAGAATTTCTACTATAGACTAAAGTCAGCAGGTGCAAGTGACAAATGATAGAACTGGATTGCCATAAAACAATGAAGAAAATTAAGATGATAAATCTGATGTTAGATATCCTAGTTGAGGTCCTTACAGGAGAGAATGGGATGTATTGATACCAATATATAAAAGGCTTCTTGTGATATATTTTTTTAACTACTATGTGTGGTTTCTTTTGCTCAAACACCTCCCCCTCCACACGCACATAAAAGATGAACTCTCCCAGAAAGAGGCAAAGGGTGACCAAAGGAGCAAACCAATCTCTCTCTCAACGGGGAATTCTCAATTACTGCAACTTTCTCAATTACTGTAACAGATCAAATATTCAAAGAAATAAGGTGGATACCCACTAAAATACAAAGACACCAGCATCAATGATGAAAGAAATCATTATAGTAGATGATAACCACAGCTGAAGAACAGAAAGACAGCTAATAAGATATAATATTACACTGCAAGTTAGCATCTCATAAACAGTAAGATGCAGGAATAGCTTCTTAATAGCAGGGAAAATAGTATATTTCATTTGCTTCTTTATCAACATTGGAAAACAAATTCAGTTGATGAATTTGATATAAGTTACCACTAGATTCCCTAGATAGATGCCTATGCAGTACATGCTCTTGTAGAAGCCTTCACGAAAAATGGTTTTAGTGAGGTTTTACTGATCATCTCCAGCAGATGGAAAAGATGATTGACAGCAAGCTCCTACAGCAATTTGGTTTATATGCTTGAACTGAGCCTGCAAATCATCTATCACCATATAATGCAAGTTCCTTTTACAAGACATAGACTAGCTACTAGGAAGTCTCTTGATCTTTTGACATATGTAACATTCTCCCTTTTTTCTCACAAAGAGATAGACAACTTCTGTGAATGGGAGAAGAGTTGCAGTGTTACCAGTATAAACAACATAATCAATTATGAGGGCGCTTAGCACATTTAAAAACAAGTCAAATAGTACATTCCTCAAGGAAATAAATCTTGCCCAGAAATACTCATATGCCACAGGATGAAAAATGCCTCCTAGCTCCTACTTACAAAAGCAGGGTGAGGACAGACAGTTTCATCTCAGTGTGAAGGAAACCTAAGAAAAATTAGAGAAAACAGGAAGACAAAGCAGTGCTCTCACTACTGACACTAGTAAATCTTGCAGCAAACATGTATTTCTGTATCACTGATGACAAAACCCATAACCACCTTCAAAAATTTATTCAGGGGCAATCTCATCTAAGAGGGGTACCCACTTTTCACACAGCATACTTCAGTCCTTTTATCTATGTACTGCAACTGATCTGGAACAGCACTGGTAGTTTCTTTGATGGAAATGCACACTGTACTGCATTTAACTATTCTCAAGGTTAGAACAAAAATGTTTAACAGGCAGAAATGTGGATCACAAGAAATCACAGGAAAGGCCAAAGCACGAGACTGATTGCTCATAAAAGCAATTGCAGATTACAGAATTTTAAAGTCGCCTCTTCTATGATAAATCTGTTCAAAGCCTCTAAGGTCACTGAAGTTATGTTTTAATTGAAGCTGAGCTTTTCAAAGGAACATAAAGATCATAATTTTACTTCTCCAGAAGATCTTTTACAATTCCAACTAGTTTAGATGCTATTAATCAATACTAGATCTTCTCCTCTGTGTCATTAATATTATCTTTGCCATAGACCCTCTGCTGCCTATTATCACATCGAGTTCATGCTGCAGCTTTTCCCCCAGGAAGGTATAAATGGGCCTCTCAAAAAAACAGGCAGCGGTTTATTTTATTTAACATGTAAAAACAATCCTTTGCTAACCGTGCTACAGATCTTGTTATCAAGATAAGAGGAGAAGTTATCAAGAAAAGAGAATGGAATTCAAATTTGAACAGAGTACCACATTAGAAAACTACTCAAAGTTCAGCTTTTTTTAGTGATTCAGTTGATTCTGAAGTTAGGGATTTTCCAGTTTGGATTCCCATTTCTACTTGGAGAAATTACAATTACAGAGTTATTGCATATTTCAAGTACCAAAAGGCTTTATAGTAAAACCTTCAAACTGAGCAGATATGGAGGGTTTGTTTCCAGCATTAAGTTGCCCATGGCTGACACGTATATAAGAGGTCTCAGAAAGATGCAGGCAACATAAAAAGAGACATGAAGAAATACAATACACAAAAGAAAGAAATCATCCAAGGAATCTAAAAAGAAAGGTGAAAGTTTAAGCATTAGCTCAAGCTCTACTTTAGAAAGGACATATTCTTTGTGCTCTGGTCTGGTAAGGCCTGTCCTTTGACAAGCAAAACCAAGTAGGGGAGGTAGAGCAAAATGCCAAAAATTAACTGCCATTCTTACACAAACTTCTAGGAGCACTGCCTGAGTTTACAAGGCACACTCCAAATTAAAATTAACAAGACAAAATATTTCAAAACAGACTAAGTAGAGTCCATGCAGACTCTTCTTCCCTCTAATTCTTCCTATACATGCATCCAATTTTGACCAGTTTGATCCCAAGCAGTCCTTCATATTAAAAGATCCCTCCAAGTATGCTCTACACATTCTTCAACCTTCTTTCTTCACAGTTGCATCTCTTCAAAGCATACAGTCCCAAACAACTGCAAGGGCTCCAAACTATCAGAAGAGAAAAAAAAAAACAACAAAAAACCAACCAACCAACCAACCAACCAAACAAACAAAAAAAAGAAACAAAAACGAACAGACTCTAACCACTAAATTGCCAAACATCAGAAATGTCAGGACAGGAAGAAGGCAAAAATGTGCTCCACCCTCCTCCTATGAGAAGGATTAAGAAAGTATTTATTCTACAAATATTTTCATTTCAGGAGCTGAAAATGGTCTGGCATTGCTAAATAACATTATTATTCTGAAACAAAAGCTTGGCAAAGGACTTCTTTTAAGTATTACATTTTAACTAAGCTAAAGAAATAGAAACTAGGATAACTGCATTTTTAATTCTTAATGTCTCCAGAAAAAAAAAAAATCTTTGGCATTTGTCATGAAGCACATGAGCAGAAATAAAAAGTATAAGAATTCTTTCCATTTCTTACTTACCAATATCATATACCAGAGCACAGACTTCATAATAATAGAGACAAAGGACTACTGTAAAATTACTTCCAATGCAAGAAATGTCTTAATTTTTAATACAACTATATACGGAAACACTGACATTAAGATCACACAGTATCAGCTTTGCTCTAGTGCACATATTAAATATATAATTTATTTTCATATCTTTTCTACGAAATAAATCTGAATTATTATTGAACTTAGGCATCTTCCTAAAGGAAACCTCATTTCCTTTTGGACAATTGAATTCTATGCTCTCTCTTCTTTTAAAGGCAGATGTGTATTTAATTTTGGTCAGTCTGGCAGAGATTTAGCAATAATAGTTTTCCTCCCAACTGAAAGGTACAGGTAAGTTAAAGCTCTGTTTCTCTCTACAGAGATTTTTCTCCTTATTTGGCCTACAATTAAAGAACATCCAACTACTCAGGTAACACCAACAACTGAAAACATCTATAGAAAGTAACTTGCTAAAAATTAACAGTGAATGTTTGTCCTTTCTGAAGGTTTTAAGATGCCCTGAATTTGCTTCCAGGTAGACTAGAAATTTCTTCTGTTACTGAAAGGATAAACAAATTTCCCATCAAACTAACAAAGGATCTTAAACCTAAAGCTATATTAAAATCACAAGTAGCATCACACCATTCCCCAAACCGACACATTCAGTCTGGAGTTTTAAACTGCAACTAGTTCTCTCTTACAGGTCTTATTCTAACATTTCCACACTTTTCTGAATTGCTGGCAACCATTTATCACCTTGCTCTAGCACTGTATCTCATAGTGAATAAACAGCGACGGCAACTGAGGTTCTAAAATTCCTGCAGAAGGGTAAATAAGGTGAGTAGACTTCAATGCTGATCGTCCATTTTTCAAAGATTTTCCTCTCAAGAAGACTTCAGAAAGATAAATGTTATATGAACCAGAGTGAGACAAACAATGTTTCAGCAAAGAATGGCCAAAAAAGCATGTTTTTCCAACCTCAATAAATTATGGCACCATAGCGACGCATCTCTCAAAAAGTAATAAGTTTCTAACCTATACAAAATATTGGGCAGCAATTGCAATACTATCCTGCAAAGATAGTATTTTTATAGTCTATTTCCCCTTTAGTTCTCAAGTTTACTCATCTCCTCTACTTAACTGACTTTTTAAATTAATGCTTTTATTATTAAAGCAATTTTTCATTTTTGTGATTATTTGCCATTTTCCACATTTTATACAGTACAACTGTATAAACACAAATTGTGAAACAAGTTATTTGAAGTTATCATTTAAAAAAAAAATCCAGATCTTGAAAAAACTTCCACCCAACAACTTTTTGTATCTGAACAGTAACAATAACTAGCCCCCAAATTGGTAAATATGTTTGTTGGGCTCAGGATAAAGTGCAACTCTGTGCCTTTACTTCTTTTCCTGAAGTTCTCTATCCTATGGTACAAAAACTTCCCACATTTGCTAGAACCAGAGCGCATCGAGTGTGACAATGCTGAGCTGATCCAAAACCTACACCCAGGATCCAAAGTGTCTGCCAAAACCACCTGTAAAATTCAGTATGCGAGGGGTTCTCTCAGATGATGTATAACAAGATTTGGCTCCATAATAAATTGGTTGTGAGACTGCCAGCATCTCTTCTCAATCTGATAGCTCAACAACCAAAGCACTCTCACCAAGTGGCAAACCTGGCTTCAGTCCTCTCCACTGCTCTGACCTGCTGAACACAAGGGCCTCAGTGCCTGGAAAGACAGCTCGAGCACTCCAGGACAATATTCCAGCAAGAAGAGATGACTCCCTACAGCCTGAAGGAAGATATCCCAGCCCTCTCCCAAGAAAGGGCCAAAAAATTAAGCCTCTCAAGGGTGCTTGCTGCAAGTTACAACTTCAGAATTTAAATCTACCCCTGCTTTGTAAGAGGACCTGGTATATTATTCAAGGTCAGGTGTGCTGCTATGGAGTACTCTCACATCCAAGTTCTAAACTTGCGGGCAATTATTTTCCCAATACAGAAATACACAGGAATATAAATCAAGAGTTATAATGAGACAACAGTCTAACAATAAATTATCATTTCCATTAGCACTTTAAGAACACATAAGCATTTAAGGCACTCTTCTGATAATACAAAGTACTAACACAACACTCTTGTAATTCAAAAACTGTTTGGAAAAACATGACTAACTTGCTTGAGTTTGAATCCAGGAGCTGTATGCTAGATCAGGTATCAGCTATCCTGTGTCATGATTTAGGAATCTCCAATTTAGTCTACCCACCAAAACCACTTTAAACCATGTGTCACTTGCTCACTCCCTCTTGCCCCACCCCTCTGGAAGGCTGGAGAGAACTGAAGGCACAAAAGGCAAAGATCAGGCTTGAGACAAGAACAATTTACTGGAAACAGCAATGAGGTAAGAAAAACAGTAACAGCAACAATATTAATAACAAAAGTGTGTGCAGAGAGAGGTGAATGATTCACACACAAACGCTCACCATCACCTCACAGGGGATCTGACAACACAGACCCAAAAGGGACCCCTTCCCCCATTCCTGGAAAATGGCATGAGGTGGTCCTTCTGCAAAAATTAACCCTGTCATGGCCAGAATCAGGACACCTGTATGCCTAAAGCCAGCATAAAGTCCATGCTCTGAGAAACTCAAAAGAAGTTAAACTAAGTGCATACACCCAAATCTGGACCAAACAAGAAGGTCGATCCAGCAACAACACAGCAACTTCCACACAGGATATGATACTGTTATATACCATTTTCATGATGCTGAACCACAGGAACTGCAGATTTTTCATGGAAGAGTAACAGTCTTGGAAATCCCATTAAGTTTTCTATGACACTATGATGTGATAACTTGTATATATTTGAGCATTTAAGGATTAAAAGAAAATACTACTTTTGTATAGTTAATGTGGGAAAAGAAAAAAAGAAAAAAAAGGGGAGGAAAAACCTCACCAACCAACCACTCACAACCCTAATGGTTATGCTTCATATGTACTCATTCTACCTACGAGACTGCGATGCATGCATTTACATACATAATTTATAGTTACAGTCTTCTTTAAATAGAAAATTAAATCAGAGGTATGAATTCAAAACATATTAAGCATATTAAACCTCTGTTTCTTATGGGAATCAAGTTAAAACTGCCTTAGTTCTGAATGACAGCATCCATTAAACTTTGATGTACTTCAACTGATGTGCTTTAATGTGTTACATGTCTTACCTCTACTTAAACAAGCTAATACACAAGCCTGTAGTTGCAAGTGTAAATTGAGTCTAATACCGTGCTCCCAATGAGAAATGTGCCTGCAAACAGCAGGAGATAATGTATTATTCTGAGGTTTTAACTTCCTTCTATTAACTTGGGTTTGTTTAAAATAGTAAAAGTTGCACACACAGATCAGGTTTCTTATATATTGTTTCCAGATAAGATTACTTTAGAAATATTACTCTTTGAGAGTTTTTACTCAATAATTTTTTTCTATAATTAGTCTGTTGACAGTTACTTACAAAAAATTCAGGATTTCACTCTGGAAGCACAACACTAGAATGCTCTTAGTGTTCATTAACACGATTACCCATTAATTTGTTCTGCTTTTGCTCATAGGTTTCTATTTTTTACCCAAATTTTCTGTAATCTTCAGCCACACATTAGACAAATCTAATGTGTGAAGCAAGCTAAAACAAGATGTTCACTGGCAGTCTCCCAAGTCATTAAACGCCTACCACAAGATTCTTCTCATACTCTCAGGATCAGACTGCAACCGGATAAAAAAAGTCAGTTTGTAATCTAAAGCCTGCTATTTCCTCATTCTTCTATTAAATATGAAAAATCCTTTAGTGAGACAATGAATGCAGCAAAATCACATTTCCTTCAACGAGGACCAACACAGCTCAGGAAGGCTCAAAGGTGGCTTAATGCAAGTTACAAAATTTAGTAAGCAAAGAGATAAAAATATAAACAAGGTAAATATGCTCTTACAGCAACCCGTAAGGACTCAGAACAACATTAGTTTTGTAAGAGAGCTTTGGAAACAACAGTAGGTTGTTAACAGATAAAAAAATTAGTAACTGGCTAATATTTACCAACATAAGAGATTAAGCATGTGGCACTAGCCATTTATCTTTCAATGAATATACTCCTTTTCTAAAGTAACTTTGACTGCATGCAAATGGGTAGTGAACTGACTTTTTGCCTAAGGCAGCAAAAGCCATGTGGCCCTGAAAACAACATACCGCAAACACTCACATTAGGCTTTCTTCCTGAGAACTGACTGCAAACACTGCCCCAGATGTTATGCAGAAAGGAGTCATTGGAAGTCTCTCAAGACCTGCAATACAACTCTTCCAGTATCTCATTAAACATGCAATTAGCAGCAGCAAATAACATTTTTCTAATCCCAGCAAAAATGACAGCACCCATTTATATACATCTTCCTTCTGAAACAACAACTTTGGACTATCTGAAGAAAAAGAACTACATCTTTCAGAAGTTAGGTAACTTCTTACACAATGATACCATGACCCACTAACAATATAGCAAATCTCCTGCATGCTTATTGCTTCTAATTTTCTAGTCTGAAAAATTAGTGAACATCTGATTATTCACACAAACCATTTAGCCATTTGTAAGAACACCACTGCAATAAAAACACAAGATACATGTATGTCCCTAGTCAAAGAAGTAAGAGCTGCTGAACTTGATTCAGACTCATTTCAAGTCTGCTTACCATCCTGTCTCAATGTAGCTAAGGCAAACATCAAGGAAAATAGCAGGTTGAGCAGTCCACAGACAACATAATCCTTTCATGATATGAGCAGTCAGCTTCCAGCAACCCACCCCAGATCAGGGATTTAGGAACCAGAGACTGCTATATTCTTTCAGTTGCCTTAGTTCTTCTGTTTTGGTAAAACACTGAATAACAATTCCATAATTAACTTTCCCATCTACGTCTGTGATTTTAGACCTCCTACACCTTCCTTCAGCTTCCCTCCCTTCCAACCCACAGATTCCCAGTCTGCTTTGTCTCTGTTCATACCAAACTAGTGTTGTATCACCAACTTTTTGATTCCCCTTGTCTCTACTAGTGCTACTGTATCCCTTCCAAAGTGGAAAGAGACCAGGATAGCACAAAGACATTCATCATCTGAACATACCAGGGATTTATGTGGTTGACCAAGTCTGATTTGCTGTCAGGTCTTGACTTAAAGAACTCACTAAAAAAAAAAAAAATCATTCTAGTGACTTTGAATTTGCCTTTTTTGACTGCTCCTAATCTTGGAGCTCTTTACATAAGAAGAGTGACAAAGATTCTCTCCTGACTCTCAACTTGCACTGAATTAATGATCATTCAAGAAGCCACTGCTGTCTGTAAATAGGTAGGATAGTTTCCCTCCCATTTCCACTACATTAAAATTCCAAGATGATAGGCATAAATGTAATTTTATTACACAAGCTCCACAGTATTATGAGATCTTTTGCACTTCTGCACAGGTTAGCGAAGTAACAAAATCAGGCTGAGCAATTTTTTATCATCAAACTGCCACTTGGTGCTTCATTTTCCCTTGCGGAAAAAACCCACAAAACTATTTGACCATACTCTGTAGAAAGAACTTTAGAGCTAAATGATGCAAGTGAGAGACAGCTCTGGCACTAAAACAAAGGAGAAAGTGTCCCTCATTTTTCCCCTGAGGAGAAGGCTGACTTCTTATGGGGCATGAGAATGGCCCATAAGAAGACATGAAACATGAAATAATGGACATGAAACGAGAAATAGAGGTAGGAAGAAGGTGAAGGGAAAGCTTGTCTGGAGAACCATCCAGGGAGAAGGAAATCAGCATGGCAGCCACAGGACGAGAGGAACACAGAGCAGCTGCTCTGCTCAGCAACACTGAGCAGGAGAAACAGCAGAGCTGAAATGATAAGTGAGGATAACCACAAGACCTTGGAGAAAGATGTTAGATCACATGAAAAGGATTCATGGATTAAAATGGTGTATCAGTGATGAGGAATGCAATTGGCTGTGGAAACAGTAGGGAAGAGGGGGAGGAAAAAAAGCAGGGGACATCAACAAAGCTGAAGACAGAAAAAAATGGTGTTGGTGAGGTGAGGAGAGGGATATGGAAGTGTAAAAAGGAATGGACTATGTGGGAAGAACAATGGGAAAGAGTAGTGGAGGGGAAAACAAAGGGCAAACACAAAAAATGTCAAGGGAGGAGAGATGCAACAGAAACGTGTCCAACACAGCAAATGCTCCTCCTAACCTTGGCACAAAGGCCAGAGACCCACCAACCCTCAGGTAAAACTGTCCTCTTGCTCTCCTCTTTTAAGCACTAGTTCCCATGACAGTGAGGTTACTTAAGATGGCAGACTGTGTTGTGAGCAGAAGGTCAGAAAGAATTAAAAATGAGGCATAAGGGAAATGAACCGCTGCCGGGAAAAGAAGGGCATAAGGAAGAAACTTCTATTTCCAAGGACAGAAAATGTAAAAATATATAGTCCTTGTCGAATTCTTTTATTCTTTGAGGATGACCTACAGGAATAAAATCAGTCAGAATGATTTGTATGGAAAGGGGTGGCAGAAGAAGAAGAGGGCTCGAAGTTAATGTCAAGGGTGATGAGAAGAATGTGAGACTGGCAACACTGCAAAAACTGAGAAAACTCTCATAAAAGCAGGTGAAAAATCTGCAGAAGGTGATTAAGATTTTATTATAAGTAGTCTGGAATACAAAAGAAGCAGCAAAAGCACTAAATATTGCTGCTGACAAACCCTGCGATAAAATAGGGAAATGCAAGGAGAATCAAAAACTGTTTCAACAGAAGAAAAGCAAGCAGGAATAAAGTCACAGAAGTTGTGAATACTTACCAGATACCATAAGGAGGTCTAAGTAACAGAATAGGAAGGATACTATAGAAGAAACTGTACAATAAAGAAAAGGTTTGGAATAGAAATTATAGATCACACTTGAAAGCCAGGAGCCAGAGTCAGAGGAAAGATGACAAGTAAAAGATTTCAAGTTACATGCAAGGATTCTGGTAAAAAAGATTTAAACCCCCTAGAATTAGTATTTTTTTCCTGCTCAGACTGCAAATATTTTACAATGGTTATTGAAATAATTGAATATAGTAAGCCATTTTGTCCCAATCAACATGTCACTACTATACAATAGAATATCTTAGCCAAATAATCTAAGAAGAGCAACATGCACTTTGTTTCCACTCATTATGACATTTTCCACAGTTAGATAAAAATCAAAACAGCATGTCCTTTATCAGAGGGGAAAAAAAGAAAAAAGAGAGCAAGTCAAAGATTCTTCCTTTATCCTATTATTGCCAAGACAAAAAACATGTTTTTGCAATGCCCTACCTAAAAAACAGAATATTTGCCTGTATATTTGGCAAGAAGCATGGAAAAGTTGAGGCAACAGGCCAGGTCTTTTGTCTAAAATGCATAATGTTATGGCTTAACTTTGCTAAGGACTCAGTGTCCTGAGAATCAGGTCCCAATGCCCTCTCTTCTTATTTAGTACCCAATATCAGATTTTTATCCCAAAGGTATAAAAGTAGATTTACACACACAACTCCCCTTAAATCTCTTATAAAAGACAGAAGCATATCTTATACTGTAAAGACTACAATAATCTCCCAGACTGACAAAGCCATACCCATAAAGAAAACAAACACTTGAATCAATACATGAAGTTACTTTAGCACAACTTTTCACAAAAACAAGGCACACTGCTGATGAGTGCTGCAGTGAGAGAGCTCGGGCACTCCTTGTTCCACACTGTCTCCTTCAGCTCTTCTCTTTTTCTTGCCACTATCACCACCTTCTTATCTCAGCACACCTAAGCTGTGTGTCCCCATTTAAGCAGCCTGTGGTGGGGTTTCATGTATACACCTGTTTATATGGCTTCCTTTTGCACCAGCTTTTAATAACACAGTCCCTACCTGAGTTGCTGTGCTTGATTTTGCCACCAAAAAAAACTCTCCAAAACAAACAAACAAAATAATCTAAGAAAACACTTACATCACTTAGAAAAGCCCTTTCATCTCTTACTCTACAGCAAGTATCCTTTTACCCCACTGCCTTCAGATTTTCAGGTATTTTAAATGAACAAAATAAATTAATGTGATCTGACAGATGTGATGGAGCAATGCGACTCAGTGGATCATGAAAGAGATCATGAAATACCAAATAGAAAAGACTGGACGATATAGAGAAAAAAGAATGATAAATGGAAGTCTTAAAAGGTACACAGATGAGTGCTATTTTATAAACTGCAAATTTTTTTAAAACCCCTATTCAGGAAAATCCATGCAAGGAAGACACCTTCCTTTAAATTTTCATCCCTATTCACAGCATATGAATCGGACGGTATGCCGTAACAAAGCAATTAGTTTAAATACTGCCAATGCTCTCACTGGTGATAATTGGTCGCTTCTTGTAGGAACATCTGTTCCATCTTTCTTAAGAAATGAAGTACAGACCCTGTTACCTAGACAACAGAATCCTTCTGAGCATCATGCACTGTAAAAGGGCAGTATCAGCCTAGGTCACACTGCACAGTCGCTCTCCCCACCACTCCCTTATCACCACTAATGCAGCCAAATGCTGGGATTTTTTAACATTAAGCCCACAGTTATTAGATCACATACACTCAAACCCACTTTCACATGCACTAAAAGCAACAGCTGTGTCACTGTCCTTTGGCCGAGGAAGAGTCACTTTGAGGCTCTGTATTCAGCCAGTTTCCAAATACTCTGAGAGCAAGTCTTATCAAATCTAGAATTGTCAGTTCAGTCCCCCTGAATGTGCAGAAAGAGTCACTTTCACTGCTATCCCTCTTGATTATTGGAGCTATTCTAGCACTAAAAAAACTCATCCTTTACTGGCACTCACTAGTGTCCTCTAGGCAAATTCAGGAGAGAAGCAGCAGATTGAATCTTAAAGATGCCTTTTGTTGCCTTAAACTCACGACAATTTTATAGATACTGATAAAATGTTAACAACAATGATGTGCACCCAGTGATGACCAAATTCCTTTGCATGCTGTAGCAAGATGGGTGGATTTATTTTTTCCCACATGCACGTAATGGAAGACCAACAAACACAGAAACTGAAATTGTAGAATCATTAAGGTCAGGGAGGGGTTTTTCAATAGAGCATGTAGTGACAGGACAGGGGTCAGTGGCTTTATCCTGAAAAAGGGTGGGTCTAGATTAGGTATTAGGAAGATATTCTTCACTGTGAGGGGGGTGAGACACTGGCACAAGTTGTCCGGAGAAGTTGTGTTTGGCCCATCCCTGGCACTGTTCAAGGCCAGGCTGATGGGGCTTGAAGCAACCTGATCTAGTGGAAGGTGTCCTCACCCATGGCAGGGGGATTGGAACTAGATGATCTTTAAGGTCTCTCTCAACCAAAACCATTCTATAATTTTATGCAAATAATCCCAGTGAGAAAGCACTATAGATCTGTTTTCCAGGCTCATCTCTGTTTGGGGAAAAAAAAGAAAAAAAGCAGCATGAGCTCCAAAAGCACCAAAGATAAAAAATAAAAGCTTGAAAGTGGTCTGGATTTGAGATGCCCAGAAGAAGCAAAAACTAATTCATCCATCTGGCCTTAGACTGAAAAGCTGAACAGTGGAGATACCTGAAAATTATTAAAATATATAATCAAAGTAGAATTCTTCATTTTGAACAAAGTTCAGTGAATTTCAAATGTGAAAAAGCACAAAAGAATTTAGCAACAGTAAAGTATTTTTTAGGCCACAAGTATAATAAATATTTAGAGACGGAATGTAAAGCTGCTAGGATCACCCATCAGAAAAATTAAACAGACTAGGTGATACCTAGGAAAGCAGAAAATCACTAATACATAACAAATATAACATATCAAAAAAGAAGCAGCAATTATTAGTCTGAAGTGCAAAGATACTAAGGCAAATGAGAATACTGAACAAACCTTGGAGTTTGGTAAGAGAGAGATCATTAATCACAGTAATAAGAAGCTTTTTTAGGGTAGGAGCTTAGAGAAATCAAACCAAAATGGATCCAAGATAGAACTAATAGACACAAAACCACTATATTGCCTGTACATATGTTGGGAACAACGTATTAAAGACATCTGGAGATAAAAGAAAGCAAGGGAAATAGTACAAAAGGCAATTAAGATAAAAATGAAACTAAAGTAATCTAATAAGCAAGAGAAAATTTGGAAGGACAATGACAGTTGAGAAATAAACTTTGCAGGGGCCATGGGATGGAGTAAATTCATTAGCACAGAAAGAAAAGACTCAATGTCTTCAAGAACTGGCAGTAGATCTCCCATTTCATAACTGCCTCCAATCAAAATCATTCTACTGATAGATTTTTGCAATATTCCACATATTCAAAAAACTAATAACTTCTTCCAGAAGTACACCCTGTCTGGACTACATTAACTTCAGTATGCTCAGGTGGTGACATATGAAAAAGCTCAAGTATACTTGTGGCATGTTCATGTACCCACAACTTAGTACAAGCACTACATGCAGGCAACAGGCAGGTTCCAGAAAGGATCCTGACACTGCCATGACAGAGGAAGCATGAGCATGACACTCTTTCTACAAGCCAGAAGCATTTTGCCAATTAGATGGCCAAATGTAGCAGAGAGCAAGAGTATGATGCTCACACCTTTCTTATCAAAATGCAAACAAAGCATCACTCTGTAAGATGTATCACAGAATTAAAGGCTATCCACTTTGTGTTGTACTCTTAACTACAGTGTCAAAATAGGAAAGCCTCCTCTGTCTTAAAACCCCCACAAATTTATGTCTCAAGTCATCATAAAGACAAGAAAAATCTCAGTAGGGTACAGCAGAAGCTGTATTTAACCAGAGCTACTGTTCAGTTTAGCACAGAAATAGACACAGAGATTCACAAGAAAACAAACACCACACTGAAACTGTTCACATAATGGCATTCAATTAAGTGAATAAAGTTTTAGTAGAAGGTGACATTTTGCCTTCAATAGCAAAGCTGACTACAATTTGCACACAAAAACTTGCACAGTAAAATATGACTGCAGACTAAAAACACTATCCACTTTGCCATACACAGAGCTGAAGACAATGCCAGATAATCTATTGAAAAAAGCAACACTTGATCAAATTCCTAGTTTTTTTTCTTCCAGTGAAATCCATTTGCAATCCAGCCATCTCTGTTCTGTATTAAATTTATCCAGTTTAAGCACTACTAATAGTATTTCATTTCTGCCTCACATGGGAACCAAGAAGACTCACGTAGTTTACAGATCCGGGACACCAGAGAGACCCGTACGGAGGACGTTGTGTTGGGAGTACATTACAGAACCATCTGATAAGGATGGGGAATAGGGTGAAGTCTTCTCTACAACTCTGAGAAGTCTCTGATCCACAAGCCATCATTCTTATAAGACATTTACCTCCTTGACATCCACTGGAATTAACTCAGTTAATTTTGGGAGGCTAACAGGAACAGCTTCTTGATAGACATACTGGACGGGCCAATAAAACACAGTTGTTCTCAAACAATGAAGAACTGGTTGGAGATTTGACAAGGTAGCTTTGGCTGTCGCTACCATCAACCAGTACACCTCAAGATATTCAGCACAGAGAAGAGAAGGCTCCAGGGAGATCATCTGTGGCTTTCCGGTACTTAAAGGGGGCTTACAAAAAGGAGAGGGACTTTTTACATGGGCAGACAGTGATAGGACAAAAGAGAATAATTTTAAGTTAAAAAAGAGAAGGAAGATTTTTTAGAAGTTAGGAAGATGTTCTTTACTCAGAGGATGGGGAGGAGCAAGAACAGGTTGCCCAGAGAAGCCATGGATGCCTCATCTCTCAGTGTTCATGTCCAGGTTGAATGGGGCCATGAGCAAACTGATCTAGTGGCATCCCTGGCCCATGGCAGGGAGCATGGAACTATGTGATCTTTAAGGCCCCCTCCAAGCCAAGACATTCCATTACCCTGTGATTCTAAGATCCTGAATGAAGAAGGCATGCAGCAGAGCACAGACCTGGAGCTTCATGACAGCATACTTCAGCTTACTGAAGAAACTGTTAGGCAGCCACATAAAGTGGCTCTGAAAAGCAAAGTTGCTCAGGAAAATGGGCAGCTCTATTAACAAATACGAGTAGGAGATCTGTTTGGCTAAGCAGATTGTCAGAGCTCAAATTCAAGTGTATAGAGAGGTGCAAACAGGGACAGGCTACATGAGGAGTTTACAGACATTGCCCAGGCATGTAGGGACAGTGTCAGGAGATCTGAAGCTCACCTTGATTTGACACTTACAAGGGATGTTGAGTGCAACAAGAGCTTCTCCTACTACACTGGTTAAGAAAGGCTGAACAGGAAAATGTGAGTCTGTTTCTAAATGAAGGAGACAATTCAATAATATGAGTTCCAACTTAAAAATAATCCATCATCTGAAAGTCCATGTCATCACCTCTCAGCCTGAGACATTAAAAAAAGTCACATGTAGTGTGAAATGAGAGATATTCTAGTTATGCAAAATCAATGCATTAATTCAAACAATTTTACAATTCCACACAGAATAAACTGAAAACACATACAAACTAATTTTATTAAACTACAGGGAAAGCACAGATGGAGGAACATAAGGAAAATATGCAACGTCAAAGAAAGAACGAGAAACAGAAAACTGAAAGTTTGTGACAAATTCAGAAAATAACACAAAATTTACAAAACCTTCCAACTGAAGCTTTAAAATATTGAAGTATATATGTGCATGCACACACAGTCTTGCAGGGAGTATTTAGGTTTGGCAAGTAAGTATTTAAAAACCTCTTCTTTGCATTATCAGCAACTCTGTTTTTCTTTATCTGAGTGATAAAGTAGCTATTTGCTTTCAGTGCATTGCTGCCTAAAGCTTAACCTGAAGCAGTTTGGCTTTGGCTTTTTGTTCATTTCTGCTGAAGACACCATCAGTTTGGTTTTGTATTTGTGTGTTCCGAGAATACTCAGAATCTGAACAAAACAGCAAATTCAAAGCAAAAATAACTGAGCCTAAATAGCACTGAACAGTCATTTTCCCTAGTCAGCCACACTGGGAATTTGGATTATATCCTAACTGATGTCAAGTGCCAAAATCATAGGGACACTTCCTCAGCCCATACCATGTTAGAATGGGGTAAAAGCTTTCTTTTTCTTCTTTTTTAATGTACTTGCCCTAGATTTATTGATATTGCTCTCCTGCTTTGAGCAGAAACACAGCTTCAAGAAAAGAAAAGTAACCTCTGCATGAAAAGAGGTTGCAAATTTTGCATTTAGAAATCTAAAAGCAGCATTTCACTTTTCCTTTCCTCTCTGCATGCTCTCTTCAGTTGTTAAATTGCTGAAGAAGATAGCTGTAGTTAAGACAATGAAGCCAACTAGCTGCTTCAGATGGTCCCCTACTTTTATCCAATTTCTTGATATAAAATTGTACTTCGAGCTGTGAAACTTTATTTTCATATACACTATGGTGTATTTATGAGCTGATAAAAACATCAACTTAATTGATTAAACAAAAACAGGTTTATTCCATGTATTTACTACTTGTGTACTTTTTTATTTAGTGAAGTTAATTGTTCTTTCAGATGCAATAAAATAAAGAAGACAAAAAATGTCCACAGAACCTTTCTGAAGAATAACCAAAGCAGGAATTTAAGTACTCCTTTATACAAAAAGCATTTAAATTACACAGATTATACAAGATAAGATCATGTAATGCAGAGAGCTCCTATTCTTCCTATGGCACGCAAAACACGAGTTGTCATGTTGCTGAACCAAAAAACCTTTTTCCAGCTGATTCATACTCATAAAATCACAATGCATAGACACTTCTAGCCAACACATGCCTTAGCTCTCTAATAAAAATCCCTTAAAAAAAAAAAAAAGGTTTTTTCATTTATTTCACTACCTCCAGCTATTGAAACGAGGGAGTGGAGTTTCAAAGCTTCCACAAACAATCTTTTCTAATTAGGTAGTAGAGAATTTATGGGGAGATTTTACATTGCCAAATATTCTACTCATTTATCCTGTCTTGGCATGGGAAAAGAAGTCCTGACATTCAAAAGGAATCTCCTACAGCAAATGTACTCAGGTACACAGACTTCTTAAAAGCCCTTTCTTACTCAACCTTGCCTCCAACAAAGCCTGGGACCAAAGTCTACATAAGTCTACACAGCAGCAAGTACTGCAAGCCAGTGCAATAGCCACGGACGAAGAAAAAGTCAATACAGCCAAAGTACAGAACTTGTACCTAACATGAAATTTTATGCACCTTCACCTGATAAGAGCCAATGGCATTACAAACCTTCTAGGAGTTTTAAAAATACTGAAAAGTCATCATTATTCCTGTACAACTGAACTTTTTCACATTACTAAAAGATGCAGAGATAGGTCAAAGATGTTTAAGGCCAGTCTGGTCCACAGTCCCAAATTAAGTAACTTCATGTTTAGCTCATTTGACTAAGTGGTTTCCAACAAGGGAGGTGAGAGCAGCTTGTAAATGATGTGCAGCACCTGACAGATGTAAAAGTGAGTAAGTTTTACTAGCTCTACCAGCAAGGCACAACATGTCCCCTTGAGTCCCTGTGCCATGCTGCCAATGGCATCAGAGGAAACATATGGCAAAGGCACAACGAGCTTCATGACGGTGGCATGAAGTCTGGCTGACTTCCTTCGCTCAGCTTCAGCACCACAACATCACCATGTGCCCAAGCCCAAGAAGAGGGGGACATAACCCCAGAAGAATTGCCCACACAGAAAGGAAGGCCATGGGCAGCAGGGAGACAGAAAGGAACGTAAATACAGTGCAAAAGTGTCGCCTTCAAGAGAGCTGACAAACACAAAAAGGTTACAAATATGTAAAGGCTTCTAAAACTTTGCCCACCCTCAGAAACCAAAATATTTGTATGCTGCAGTACTTTGGAACATATACTGCATGAGTGGGCAAAAGGCCTGAGAATGATTTGTGCATGCTAAATTGTTCAACTGAGCTTTCAGTAACTCATTTAACATTATAGTCTGAATTTATTTTAGCCTGTACCCATAAATGCAAGTTTGAACAACAAAGGCCAACTAACGCTCCCACTACTGTGCCACAGCACACTGGCATCATTTCAAGGCCTCCCAGAAGGAGCAGCCTTCCCTAACAACCAGCACACATAGGCAAAGGATGTGGCAACTAAAATGGTTACAGAACCCAGACCCAACATTCACACAGGGCAAAACAGCACCAATTTAGGGCACTTCTTAAAAAACACTAGGATAGCAATGCTGGTTTCTGGCTCTGCTTCCCCCATTTAAATCATCTGTAACAGCTTGGTCCCTTTTTTTTCCCCTGAACCACCCTGATACAGAAACATTTAATTAAGTTTAGAGTTAAGGTCGTTATTTACAGAGAAGAAGGCTAAACTTGGTAATTTATCCTTGGAAGAAGGGAAGTTTTCATCGGCAAGGGTGCAAAAAAAAGCTAGAAAGGACCAGAAGCTGACCAAAGAACATCAGAGTCTTGACTCAAGTCACTGGTTCACATGAAACCTTTAGTAAAGTCATTTTTGTCCATAGATTTTGTTAGCTGCTCTGTGAGAATATTATGGAAGATATCATTAAAAACTCTACTACAGTCAAGATAAACAGAATCTACAGCATTCACCCCATTCACCAAGACAGACATCTCACTATACCAGAATAACAGGCTGGTAAAGGATTATTTTGCCTTTGAAAATCCATGTTGACTACTTCCAATCACCATCTGTCCTGCAGGTGTTTGGAAATAGTTTCCATGAGGATTTTCTTCATCACCCTCCCAGCAATTACAGTAGAGCTGACCAACTTGCAGTTCCCCTGATTCTCCCTGGAAACAGCGGTGACACTTATTCTCTTCCATTCACCTTATCTTTCTAAGATAACTGAGAGTAGTCGCATAATGAAATCCAGGCAGCTCCCAGCATGCATGGGTGCAACTCATCAGGTGCCACAGTTGAGTGCTCCCTAACCTGGACCTCCTCCACCATGGCAAGGCCTCTTTCCTCAACTTCTTCTCTGGTCTCAAGAGCATGAGACTCTTGAAGGTTGGACTTACGGTTAAACACTGAGGCAAAAAATTATTGAGTACCTTGGCCTATTCCATACCATTTATTCCCATTCAGCTGCAGGCTCATGTTTTCTTTAGTCTTCTTTTTGATATTCATGTACTTGTAGAATCCTTTCTTGCCCTTCTGGACCCCTGCCAGACCTAACTCCATGTGAGCCTTGGCTTTTCTAACCCCTACTCTTGCAAGATCAAACAGCAACTCTATACTTCCCTTGTTCTGCTATCCTTGCTTCCAATTCATATATAATTCCATTTCACATCCAGGTTCAATAAGGAGCTCCTTGGTCATCCACACAGGCTTTCTGTTGCCCTTGCTTACTTTCCCACTCCCTGGGATGGAACTTTCTTGAGTTTGGACAGGGTGATCCTTGAATAACAAGTTTTCCTGGATCCCTCTTCTCTACAGGGCTGTGTCTCACTTCACACTTCCAAGCAGATACCTGAAGAGGTTCAAGTCTGCTCTCCTAAAGTCCAGGGTTGTGATCTTGCTTTTTCACATGCTTCATTCATTTAGGACCTTGAACCTCATTATTTCTGCTAAACAAGCCAATAACAATAACAATTGCACTGAAGTTCTTCCATGCTCAGGGACAGGATACATACCTATATATTTAAAATTTACATTATTGGTGAGTGGCAATTTTTTTCCTTGATTAATTTTTCCCAAAGTCCACAATTCAAAGTTTATAGTCTCTTTACTGTGAAAAACAAAGTCCTTGAATGAACTCGGATGTACTCTCACAGGAAGTGAAGCCTTTGGGACAAGAAATCTCAGATAAAGCTCTATTACCCTGGTGCTTTTCGATAAAGAAATACCAAATTCCATTACCGCTACCTGTTGGCAGATTTCTAAAGTCAGAGCTATTGGTTCTTAACAGATGATGGCCAGGAAAAAAAACCAGCATTAATGAATAATACTCCTCTGGTCTGTTTCTTGTGTCTCCACTTCTTGTTCTAAAGAACCTACTTGGAAACTTACTTTCCTTACGCATGGTAAGGAAAAAATGTGAAACACCAAAGCAGCAGAATTAAAGTCTTCCTTTCAACCAACTTCAGGTTCCAAAATAAGCTAATGCAAGCCTTGAGGTGAAATAAATGTCACATTCATTAACTAAATAATCATCTAAAAATAGAAACACTATTTCATTACTCTCATTCACATTTTACAGCTCTGCTCTTCAAAAAATAGTGTTGCTTAAGCCAAGCAATAATCTGCCTCATAACAAGAACACAGAAATAGTTAGCATTTCAGTTATCTTCAGAACACAGTTGAGTTACAGGGAACTAATTAGGTTTTTCCACACACACAATTCTTTAAAGTATAAAGAGTCCTTTCTAATACTTTCATACTCAATACAACAGAATTGGCTGAAATAAAGATTCTTTAAGCAGGGATCATCCTACAGCTGAAATAAAGCAACAGTCACTTGCCACAAGAATCACTGCCTATATGATGTTTTTACTGATATAAACTTTCTTCCAGAGAAAGCTCCTATGAATGAGTAGCAGTAAGAGAAATGTATGGGGTTTGAAGGCCTAAGTAAAAACAGACCAAATTGATTTGTCATGTCAGAAGAGCAGTCATCTGCCTTTTCCTGTAGGGAAAGCTAGCCAGCCAATCTTATTAGAGGTACCTATGCGATAAGACACACAAAATAGTCTTGGACTGTAAAACTGAATGCCTTTCAGTTCAGCAATATATTTAAGTACAATGTCAAATGTCTAAAGGTTACAGAACTATTAAAATGTTCTGAACATACACAGAACCAGGTACACTGGTGTGGGACTTGGGTTTGTTTTGCTGCTGGAGCAAAGGAGAAGGGTTAAATGCCAAAAGAACTACTCATGACATTTTTTAAATGGCCTCTGTCCAGGCTGATAATCTTTATTTAATCAGTAAACATTACTGTCTTTGCCACCTATCTAAGCCTTTAAACATAAGATAAGCTATTGATGCATTATTTAGAAGTCTGTTTCTTTTTATGGAAATACACTTGACTTTGGCTTGTTTCCATATGACAAAGTTTGTAATTTTTTTCAACTATTCACCTTTACCTTTTTCACATTTCTAATGTTTGACCTGAAATTCCACTGAGGCAAATGGTGATGTGCTGCATTAGCTCAGGTTACAGAGTTTTATGAAAATTTTTGAAGAAGAAGAATGAAATATAACTCATAGAAGAATTACCAGAAGAACCACTGAAAGCAGGTAAGTAACTTACACAGTAGATGCCAAAATTAACAAGCTGTACTGACCTTTGTACACAACTTTACTAAAAAAGAAAAAAAAAAAAAAAAAAAAAAAAAAAAAAAAAAAAAAGTGATGTATCATGGGAGTTAAAACAATTTGACACTCTCTCTTCCTTCCTTACATTATTGTGTCCAGGTAGACAGAACCAGCTCCATATCACAGTGCTACCATGCCCATAGGAAAGTCTTTTTCAGACTAATCCACACATTTCCACAGCAGTACAACTTAAAACAAAGGACAAGAATCCAAGAAACAAAATTCCCTCAATATTGTCAAAAATTGCTTTGTAGTACCAAGAATACAACCTAGTACTATGTTAAAAGAGGATTTCCTATTTCCTCCAAAGACAGAAGTATTAGCAAAAAAAGGTCACTGGGTAAATCCTGCATAAAGTGACTGACAGCAATGCGGCCACCTCTCAAATCCACAAGTGACCTTACAGCGATAAGCACTTTAAAAGGACAGCAGCTTTATCTGTTAGGTCTCTTCATACAGAATCACCATGGACACTACACTAAACACAACCCAGTGGTTTGTTCAGTTCATGGACACCATGATTTTCTAATGCCTCACACTGCATTGTATATCTGAATGCTATATTTCAGTGCAACACTACCAGATTATAAAAAGCTTTAGGCACAATCCTAAAATACATTTCACCAGCTGACTGTGTAGTGACAGCATTAAGACAAGGTAAATATTTAATCAAGCAAATGCACTTCTTTTGCAATGCAAGAAATACTTGCACCACAAAATTTTACTTAGTATCCAGCATTTTGTCAGTAATGCACTTTTTTAGACATTTTAAAAAAAAACCATTTAAAGATCAAATTCTGCCTTCATTCACAAACCCTTAATTTTTACCAAATTTGAAGGAATGATAGGTATGTAATAAAAGACATGTAATAAAAATATACTTAAAGCTGTTTTTCATTTTGCTACGAAACTTCTCTGTACTTGGCAAAACCAATTAAAAATGAAGAGAACAAACCGTTTTCAGATACTAAAGAACAAGTTACTATTAGTCTAAAATATTAGTACACATTATTAGTAAGTGGACTTCAGATGGTAGTAATCTTTCAGAACATTTTTCTTTCAAGTAATTTTGAAAACATTCCTTTTTAAAGTAAGTCTTCATTTAGAAGTTCATATTTATTTCCCTCTCAACATATAAATGAAGATGAAACAAAACTACATCAGAAAGAGGCATTGTTATTACTCGAAAAAACAGAAAAAAAAATATGATTTTAAAAGCTTCTTAAAAAGGCTCACATCTGAATAAACTTCCATGCTTGCATACTTTAAAGACAACATTTGGATAATCTTTATGTTACTTAATTCTAGGAAAATAAAATACCTGTGGAATAATAATGTCAGTAAAATTACTTTTGTTTATGTACACTTACTGCAATCTCTCTACAGGCCGACATGGATATCCCTGTACCTTCAATTTGCTTCAGTGCATACTCCTTTTCATCTTTTCTGTACACACATGAAAAAAAAAAAGAGAGAAAGAAAAATATATTTAACTCTGACTTACAATACACCAATCAATATAATGATGAGACACTTTAATTTGGTCTGGATGAAGAAGCTGAAAATCCAATCTGCTTTTATGCATAAATTACACTTGGATACGAAAAGCAAGTTTTCTTTTAACAAAGACCTTACAGTTCCCAAACAAAAACTTCTTCATCAAAAAACCTATATCCATTTAACCTACATCATATCTCTCTGGAAACAGACATAATATCTGCAGTTGACTGCAAACACAGAGTTTTGGACAATATTTTCCCTTAAATTCTAGGATGCTGTCTACAACTCTGAAAGTACCACAGTCATATCCCATGCCTGGAAAACTCTCAGAAATATCTGGGAAGGCAAGCTTTTTTCTTGATTTTATGAGCCACTCCGAATCCACTTTTATTTCTGAAACACTACTATTTTAAACTAATTACAGAATAAGCACTGGCTATGGACAGATCCCTACACAGTACATGAAACTCTGTGCTCTGATGTACAAAGTCAGAATATGAGAAAATTTCAGCCCAAACACTGTACTATCCTTTCAAATAATCACAGCTTGAAGTGATTTAGAGGGACCATCAAAAGAACAAGAAAGCAGGTAGAATCTTGAAGCTTTCATGATATAACACAACCAGCCTACAACATGGTTTTGCAGGATTCAGCTGTCAATGACAGGTGCTGGTAGGCACCACTGCCCACAGCGTTGATGCCCCTTTGCAGACTCACTAGTCACAATTCAACAACCCACAAATCCCTATCCAAATTCCTTGGTAGACTTCAGTTAGCTCTTCTTCCAGTCCCAAACCATTTTGTTTTGCCACACAGAATGATTCTCATTTTGCACTTGCTTCAGTCTCTCTAGCTTTGAACTCCAAGCCTGTGTCCTGCCAGCTTCAGCCTGTTTCCCACCTTCTGCCAGACCCTCTCCCTCCAAAATTCACAGGATGAGAAGTGACTGAGTGGAAACATGTGGGGACAAGATTTCATAACTTGAAATAATAGCCATCTACACATATTGTAAGTAACACAGGCAAGCATTATTCTCAGTATTTTCAGTAGCAGCTAAACCCTCAATGCATGTCTACAGTTAACACTGAGCTACACTTTTTCAAAGAAAATTTTAGCAAGAAAAATTCCAGATGTTTTCCAACTACACAAGAAAATGTGTAGCTTCATAGGTGATAAGATCACACCTTATCTCACAGGAACTGTTTTTGATTTCATTAATTAGTCCAAATTTTAAACAGTAAATAATAAATTAGTCCAAATTTTAAACAGTAAATAATAAATGCCCATCCTCTCTCATACACAGTACTGCTATCTAGGCAGAGGATTTCCATACACTGCAAAGTATTGGCTCCATTAACTCAGGTTGCTTACAGAGACCGTGAAGACAAAATTATATTGTCTGCAGAACCAAAACTAATTCTGGACATACAAAATTGATCATGACATTTAAACTATGGTCATGTTTAAACTATGCAGCAAAAGCAATCTATGCAGCACATGCACAGCTATCAGCTGGAATCCCAAAGCAATGTAGTCACTACAGCTCTGCATCACATCCTTCTTTTGGCACATCTACTGAACCAGGCACGGACCACACTGATATGGCCACCCTTGAACTAGTTCTACATGCAAAGCATTGCATCCAGTCACTCAGACCTTCACAGAGTGAAGGTCACTGCAGAGACCAGGCACGACGCTTGGCACGCACTGCCTTCAGCAGCACTGCTCAACACCACTGCCACGGCAAGGCTGTCAGCACTTGACAAACAGCCACTCCATGCAGGAACTCAGGATACAAATGAGAAATTATGTGTTTAAAAAAACCCAACCAATTCAACAACCTAAGGTATTACAACATGTGGAAAAAGGAGGCAGTCTTACAGAGCCGCAACTCAGATAGTTCTAAAACACTAGGTTTTGTAAAAAAAAAGAGCAAAAACAGGGATAATGAAATGTTTCTCTATAATGAATGGGTAGCAAGGATAAAGAACTCCAAAGAGAAGAGATCGTATTCTCGAGCTGACTTTTTGTTTGTTTGTTTTTTGTTTTTACCAACAGCTTTGGAATCAAGCACAGCCTCCTTCAAATACTAATTACTTTCTTTGGCAGAAATGCAAGTCTATACAAATACTTTTCCAAAGTTAACTGTCCTTATTATGGAAACATAATAGCTACTTAAAGCACTTTCAAAAGATGTCCACCAAGTGGTATTTTAGCTAATAATATTTCCCATTCAAGATAATTTGCAAAAGGAAGAAATATATTTGAAACTTGAAAAGCAAGTCAGCCAGTGCAATCTGATGAAACACACAATTCTGGTTATTCAATGAAGTAGCCAAAGAAACAACACTAATGTATTTTATTAGCTATTTCCCCACTTGTAAGAATTCAATAAATAATATCAAATGGTGTGTGTGACAGGTAAGTACACTGTTCAACTCCCTAAAGACCAATGCTCTCACTAAACACTTGAGACAGGGGGAAGCACTTGTATTTCATTCCAGAAAAACTCTAGTGAGCTCTGAACACATTTCAAGAAATTTTACAGAATTACACAGCAGGAAAGTTTTTATAAATCCTTTTCTGACAGATCCTGTATCAGTACATTTTTACTGGAGTGAAGTGAGCATGATCAAGTTAACACCAAATCCAAACAACCACGAACCACACAGCTCTGGTATGAGGCAAAAGGCACCCATGCCAGGGACAGCCAAGCAGAAAGCAAGGTCTTTGCCCATTTTTATCTGGTCCACAGAAACACTGTCTCAGGAACAGGTCAACTAACTTGAAGGCCTCAACCTCCAGCTGTAAGGGAGTTTGTCTGAGAGCAGGAAGCAAGAGGTACAGATCAAGGTTTAATCAAGCAGCCACCCCAGGCTAATGGTGGCAATGTGTTCACTAATCTGAGCAAAACACACAGCAAAGCAAAACCCAAAGGGGAACCATACTTTAGGAAGTTAACAATTTTTATTAATGCTTTTCAAAACTGATGCAGAAGAATTTGCCTGATAAAACAAGCACCACATCACACCGCTACAAGGCTTCTCTATGCTTCAATCTCTCTTATCCAAAACTAGGGGTTAAAGATTAAAATCAGCACTGCTTCTGGTTTCAGAAATACTACAATCCATGCTATTCTAAGAGGGGTTAACTTTTTACCAAAATTACACTGCCAGTATGAGATACAGCCCTCCTGAAAATTTCCCAACTGGTATTTCAGACTGCCATAGGCAGCATCCAAACACAAAGGTCCTCATGCATGCCAGCAAGTATTGAGAACATTCCTCTACTACAAAAACTTGGTCTTCAAGATCAAGTTTTTCCCCTTCACCAATAAATATCCCATTCTGCAACCTTTAAGGTTAATGTAAATATTTTAATTTGTACTGTGCAATGGAAAACTCTGTCCTCTTGCCCCAAAAAATTGTACTCAGTGGGCGATGTCCGGCTGCAGTATTCAATCCAGAAAATGAAAATATGATTACTACTTCTTCTGGGTAACACTTTCAGTTTCCATTTTCCAAATGCTTTGGAAAGAACAAAGTACCAAATTCACTTTTTAAAAAATGTAGTTCAGAAGATTTAGAATAATTACAACATTTCAAAGGAGCTAAAGTGTCTTAACTATTGCAATTCAGAGACCTCCCAGCATACAATAAACTACTTTACAAACAAGTTAATGGAAAACTAGAAACAACTTGCCCAAGACCATAAGAAAAATAGGAGGATTTGAAAATTGTGCATGGCTCAAACAATTGTTTTATCCCTATTATTCAAATTTGAAGACTTTCAATGATGGTCTCTCTTGAATTTACAGATAATTTAACATACATCCCAACTTCAGAATTAATTATCCACATCAAGGAACTGGCTTGAAAGACTGCAATCACTCTGAAGCTAGAACTGTGACTATCACATCCGTTAACACAGATACTATCATTACAGTATATACTAATAATAGCTGCCTTAATTTAAGTGCACAATATCATAAATAAATAATAATTAAAGTGCACATTTTCTTAAGCAAAAAAGCGTACCATAAAACCATTTCAAGACTTAGCTAGAAAAAAAGAGTAATAGAAAAGAACAACAATTCACCCCTGTAACAACACTAATGGAATTTAAGCATTTGTGACTTTGTAGGACAAAGGCTAGAAACACTATGGAGTTCAGTGTCCCTCACAGTACTGCCTGGAACACAATGTTCATAGAGGTATCTGGTTACATTCTCATCACTTTGTTTAATTGCTGCCAGACAGCATTAAGTTAATCACTCAGCAGGAGATCACAAAGAGTTGCAAACCTTTTTCCCCCCCGGAGAAAAGGCGAAAGCATGACACTGAAGTGCAACTAGAAGCTAACTGAAAACCTCATCTGGAACATGGCAGCCAAGCCACTAAACAGCTCATGCTCAGCACTGGTTACCTTAGGCAAGCTGCTCATGGATTTAACCCTGTACTTAGCACATGGTCATAGCTCTTTACAAAGGTACCAGTACCAGAAAAGAAGCCTATGACTGACTGGGAAAAGGGACATAATCCTTTCAAAAAGTAGTGAGTTCTTGTGCTTTAGTGTTTTTATGGATATAGAAGCAGTCACTAAGCCAAAAGAATTACTAGATCAAAAAATCTACACATGGTATCTCTAGGGTGCATGTTCTCTATCAGACTAGGAAACTCATTTTCTTATACTGCTATCCTCTAAACGTATCAAGCCTTATCCAGTCAGCAGCTCAGCCAGCTCATTTTCATCCATGTGACAACCAGTCACAAATAAGAGAGGCTGTGAATCTACAGACTGATCTTAATTTACTTCTAGCCAGCAGTACCCATGTTGTGTCTCAATGCACTTGCATTAGTTCATTTTGAGACCTACATAAGAAACTCAAAATGCAAAACAGTAAGGATGGTAAGCAGAAATTTGAAAAGAAATCCCTAACCACATCAGCCCTTTAAAAGGTTTGTCTTTCTTCATCTTCACAGGCAGCAGCTGAGAGTACACAGCAGCTACAGCTGTTCCTACAACCCAGACCCAGGTAAATTCAGTACAACTGGCTGGTTTTGACCATGAAAAGAACAGACAAAACCTGCAGGAATTTACCTCATTCTGCTTCCATGAGGAGTTTCAGTAATGTCTGTGGACTGCATAGCTGGCCTCTGTGCTGATGCATCCCCCAAAGGTTTGGTGGGAACTTCTTTGCTATTGCAAACAAAACATCACCTGTGTCAGTCACAGGAAAGGACTTCTCATACAGAATGGGCAGACGTGTGTCACCTGGACCTGGCCTTTTCTCTTAGTGGCAGTGTTGCAAAATGTGAAATATGTAAATTTTCTCAAGAAAGGATGCTCTTTAATATTTGATCTTTGTATACTTTCAACCTAATCAACAAGAAGGGAGATTTAGTCTGTGAAAGAGAGAGCAGCTCACAAGCTCTAAGTGATGTCCAAGTGTTAGAAAGACAAATTACTGGTTAGTAGCTTGCCTTGTTAAGCTTTAGGGCCTGAGGGCTAGAGGGAGGTTAACAAAATTGGGGAGAAGGATGTACCACTGACAGCAGACACAAAGAATGCACAATTTATGGGCCACAAGGACATTGGGCAGAATCCCCAAGATAAGGAATAAACTAACAAACCTTACCCAGCAACTGTGCTGAATCAGCTCTGACTGGATAAAAGGGAATTCTGCAGGGGGAGATCCCGATCACCAACTCACAGATCATTGACCCAAAATCCCATTGGTCCAAAAGAAGAGAAACACCATGCGACTGAGCAGCATGAGAAGTGAGAGAATCATTAACCAACAGAAGACAGAACACTAATTAATAAAAAGATTATGTAACATGTAGCCAATGAACACTAATTCCTTTGTTTGCTGACATGTATAAATAGCAAAAGGTTTTGATAGTTGTTGTACTTGATTTGTGGAATTCCACTGGGCACCCAGGCTTGCAGAACTCTGAAATAAAATAATCTATGTCTCTCTCCAGTGTGTAGTTATCAGCTTGTTGCTCACTGGGTAACAAATCCAATTTTTGTGGACAACAGCAAGGTGGTAAACTAACCTCCCCATCATTCAATCTTTAAAAGCCGAGTTTGTATCTTATCTGAAACATCTACAAGTAAACTTGAGGAGTGGGGACAATGCAACAAACATCAAACAGGACAGTCTCTACTGTACAATACTAAAAAGAACTAGAGTGAAAATAGAATTCCCAAGGCTGATCCAGGTAAACAAGAAGGAAAAGCTTTTTGGAATAGAGACAATATGCTATAGTAAATACTGCATTTCCAATTATCTTTTTCTTTTCTCTCTCTTTTCTTTTCGTCTTAAGTCGTTACAATCTCAGTTTTCAAAAAGGAGCGTAAATGCTTCTGAGCTCATGGCTGTCACTGCCTGATGAATCTTACTGAACTCCACCAAGTCTCACTCCAAACACCAGATGACCCCCAGATAGCTCAGTATATACACAGAATAACACAAGGAGGCAGCACTTTTCTCTATCTTCTGCTACCTCCATGACTTAAAGTCTATCCATGAAACCCTTTAGAACAACCTAAGAACACATCCAAAAGGCAGAAGTTTGTGTGCCATTTTAGAGGTTAGTCTTCTCAAAATGCAACAATGCCAAATTCCTGAATGCTGTATGGTTCACTACTCCATTTTTCAATAATTTCATAGACTTGCCAATATCAGGTGGCATAAATGGCTAACTTGGGAATCATAATGCAATCTGTAAATTTTTTACTTACTTCTTTTTCTTAGTCGATTGGTTAAAAAAAACTTTCAAGAAAATAAGATTTTTTTGTTGAAATTAGCACTCTAAACTTAAGTTTACTATAAATTGGCAGAGACATTCAAATACAGAGCAACTGATTACTACAATTAGGCTTCTTAAAAAGATACCTGACTTTCATCACATACACTATGAGAAATAGGCAGAAGAACCATTACATGCAGCTTTGCCTGCTGGAAAATCTGCCATGTCCCAATCAGACTAAAAGAGTTCATATTAAAAGTACCAACTGCATCATATTATTAATAGACACTCTGTGTTATCACAGCACCCTATGGGAAACTGAAACGGATTTTGCCTTCTAATCTGTAGAACAACCCAAAATGTATCTCTAAATCACACGAGTGATACAGCTATCCTTCCTCTTGTTTACTCCTCTGTAAACCAGCTTATGAACTTGGGGAAACATGCATGTTAAAGAAAAAGGCAAGTTCTTAAGTTGATGCTAAGCTACTTGTCATTACACACAATGCCCTTGACAATGCCTGCTTCCACAGAGCCTCACAAAAGATGCTGAATTCCTATAAATCCTCCACAAACTTCACCTAACATAAATTATGTGTTTTTCATGCATGAGGAGATAGCCAATTAAAAGGACAAAAAGCGAATCTGAGCACTGATAAGGTTTTCTGTCATTAAAAAAAGAAGCTTTTTCCCAGCTATGATTTCACTAGACTGGTAGTGGGAAGAAGAGGTCTCTTAATATCAGTGTGAGGAGACTAAAAGTATTCCGGCACCATTACACATGATTTAATCATATGATCTTCTCTTTATTCCAGTAGTTTCTAATTCAGAAATTTAAAAGCAAATCCTTGTAGCATAGTCACATTCTAACTGTTAACAACAATTTTGGATTATTTCACATTACAGACAGCCTAAGATCTATGTCATACCAGACCACTAGAAATTTTACTAACTTCATCTATTAAAATTTAGCCTTTACACTATAATAATAAAGCTTTGTATTTGCAAGGAAAGAGAGCACAACTTCAGTACTGTCAGCCTCACTCCAAATTTATTGATGAAAATTCAAAGACTTCAACCAGCTACAGGGTTGTTGCCATTGCTAAAATTAGACTGATTCGTAAGTATCTGGAGCAACTGAGAACTGTGAATTTCATACAAGTACATTCAAAGCAGATTGGGGGAAGCAGACTTGACAGCTTGTTTGTAAGGGTAAAAACTGAAGTGTTCGTATCAAACCGTGAAAGCTGTAAAATTATTCTGCTGCTCCAGGTAGCTTCCTTCAGCATTTGCCATATTTAAGCAGAGGAGAGAGCTGCACCTGATTTTATTTCTTTACAGACAGACTTGATTACAGATAATTAATAGATTTAGGAAATACCTCCCTGCTGGAAAGGATACCACATGTGAGGATTTGCTACCTTAAAACAAGGAGCAGCAGCAGCAAGGAGAAAAATACCTGTGAAATAAAGAGGAAACAATTTTTTTTTATCAGTAAGTTACATACCAAGGTCATAGAAACAGGATCCTAAGACTATACCAAAAAAAGAATCTGCCACTTGCTTATAAAATCACTTAAGAAGAATGCTTGCAACTAACTATAAACACGAAGAAATGAATTGTCTGGTTTTGGAATTTTTTAAGTCCTAAAGCCATACCGTAACTACACAGTCCAGCTTAATGGGCATCACAGCTCCTTCTCTGTAGTGCTAAATCTGGTTAAATACTGCAATTTGATAGGTGGGAAATTACTATCAAAGCTCCAAATAGTAAGAAACCTGTACTTCTTTGTGATCTTTTTTAGCAAGAACATGCTTGAAATATCAAGTGCAGATTTTTTTTTCTAAATCCCTATAATGCATTAGATTAATCTACAGCATAATAAGCAGAATTATTGACTCAATGTAAAACCTAACAGAAGGGCAACAGCCTAAAAGCTCCAGTTACTCAGTTTTCCTTTTCTGACTCATGATATAACCAAATGCTTCTCCTAAAGCACATGAAAGCCCAGATTTATCAGAGACTTATCACAAATTTTCTATTCTTTTCCTTCAGACTTCCTAATTCAAACCATCTACAGTGAAATTATCAATTCTCAAAGCCAGACCTACATGAAAGCTTGCTAACACAATGTGGGTGTAATTCTTAGGCGGTAAATTAGCCTTTGGGTATTAAAGCTGCATCCAAATCATGAATAAGAAGCAAGACCCAAATTCCATACAGAGTAGGGCAGAGTGAGACATAGCACATTTATTACGGTTGAAAAGTTGCAAAGTTGAAACAACACCCTCACAATATAGTAGGACTGGAATGAAACTTCATAAAATCACCACAAGGTCTAAATTTAATTCAGCCTGAAATGAAAAAAAATCCCAATTTTTGATGATTTTTTTTTAATGGAGCACCTCCACTTTTTTTCCTCACTTCAGTGTCAGGGGATGAGATTGCTTGAAGATAGAGATCTTAATTCCAGCACTAAAACAACCTTGCTACTTCTCAAAAACAAACAAGGTCTTTAGTCAGCTATCATATCTGTTCCTGGGGAAAGGGAGGGGCATTCTGCTTCCTCTGAATTTTAGAACTCCATGTCCCATAGTCAGAATAGGCTACTGTCAAAATCTGAGGTTTAAGAACATCACTTGAAGTTTTGTGCTGTTTTTTCTCAGCACGGAAGTGACACTAAAAGTAGACTAAATGGCATTCTACTCCTAACAAGTCTTCTGGTTGTTCTGAAAGTCAGCTTAAATTTGGCAATTTGTCTACCTCTGTTTCTCATTTGAAGCATGAGACAGAATTGGGCAAAGGAACAACTGGTTATCCAGTGCAATGACTGGTTTTAATCAAAAGATATGAACATAAGGTAACTTTGAAATCTACAGTGCCCTTGAGAACAAGACAACAACTGATACAGAAACTCCATTTCAGGAACAGACACATTCAAAGACACGAGCTGACACCCACTCTCAGCTGACAATAATTAACACAAGCAACAAACACAGCATTTTTGAATGCACAAGGTGTTAAATCTTAGCATGAATCCATGGTAATTCATTACTAACACAGGTGAGAATCTTCTTTATACACCTCTGAATTTGTAGAATTCATGACTTATAAGAAGTATCTCTCTCAAAATAACCGACTTCCGAGCCAAACACGCTGCTAGAAATGTCATGCATGAGTGGCCCTTGTATCTCTTCAGGCTCTCAGGCCCCACAACATTACCAATAAGGTGGGAAAGTCAAGGACAATCACAGCCAGAGCTGAATCCCAGCATTACCTGTATGAGTGCTTCCAAGTGCTCTAATAAAGATGGCAAAACAAAGGAAGGACAAAAGAGGCAGAAAATCTGGCCACACAAAAAGGATTGATTCTTCCTTCAACTAATGCATGAGGAAAGCAGATACACTGCTTCAAAACAGTGAAGCATACCTCCAGATGCAGTTTCCATTCCAGCAGATTTAGCTTCTGCCTCAAGTCAATTGCCTATGACTCTTATTTTCACTTGACTGCAAAAAGAAATCAATAGCATTTTCTACTTAAGTCAGCACAGAGTGAACAAAAAAATAATCATACTGCACACAAGGCCCACTTTATGGGAACACATGTTTAAAGCCACACTGTCCCAGACTGCCCCTATTTTATATCTGTGCTTTTATTTAGCCCAGAACCCTGATACTTAACTGAGCGACCTGACACTCCCAGCACACAGAGGAAGGTCATTGCTCTGTCTATTGGAAAGCCTATCTTCAGTGTGGTTTCAACTACAAGATGAACAACTGTTGAGTATTTCAGGATCGTGAATTTTGTAGAAAACAGATGACAACCGAGGGACAAACAAGTTCTACTTGAGTGGCCTCATTTAAAAATATTGTTTTAAAGATTGCTAAGCTCAGAAAAGACAAGCAAATATGAACATACATCCCCTTCAGGGATCCACTCTTTCAGTAATCTCAGCTTCTTCAATCTTTCTCACAACCAGAAAAGTCAGTTCTGCTTTCCAATAAATTAAAATTCTAAAAATTAATAAAAGATAAAAAACCCCAACCTCAACACACCAACCAAAAAACCCAACCCACACTTATAGACACCCATTTTGTAAAGGTCAGTTGACACTATCTCCACAACATTTCTTCCCTCCAGTCCTATTAGGCTCTCAAACAAACTCCTACCATCAAATGAAAGGATTGTACTCCCACAGAAAAGTCTAAAAAATGTTCATTAAAAATTCAGATATAGAGGTTAAGTTTCAGTTGAGTTAAACACTTTCCCTGGACTTTGTCAATGACAAATTTTGGTTTAAAATATTTTTGCACCTTTTTCTTCTTGAATCTGCTGAGATAGTGAATTCCACAAGAGGCATAATGATCTCTAATATCATCACAACTAGCATTGTTATCTGTCAGTCATCTAACTTATAGTCAAGCAAACCATGCAAACCAAGCTCCCAGAACTGGGAGGTCTTGTATAAACCTGTATTATTTAGAAAACATGAAACTCAAGTCAAGTCAAAACAATAAACTTCTTGTACTTGCTACACAAGTAGAAACTGTTCTTCATTTCCTGAAGTCACATACTGAGTTAGCCAATTTATTCTAAATGCAGTTTTCCTGGACCAGTTTCAGCATTCCTTCAAGCAAATGCGTTGTTATTGAAACAAATATATATCTCTTTTAAATTCTAACACTTTGTTTCAGAAAAAACAAAAACAAAACAAAAAAAAAAAACCAACCCCTCCAGCTTATGTCAGTTCTCAAATGCAAGCAAAGGAGCTCAAAGAACGACACATCTTTGGAAGCAGAATGGAAGAGCTGCCTATCACTGCTGCTAACAATCCCTTCCCGATCACACACGTAGACTGTACCTCCTCCTGGACCAAACATAAAGCAGCAGCAAGCGCAGACAGACAGAGTCACTTCACAACACAACTTGGTCGGTACTAACAGAGGACAAAGGCACCTTCTGACTCAAGTCTATGCAAATCGTGAGCTTGACTGGGGCCACAGAAGAGGGGAAAAAGCATTTCAGTAGGTATTTTCAAAACATAGGTGAAAATTTAAGGTTACTGGTAAATCTCCAGTGTAATTTCATTAGGATATTCCACAGAAATTTTGATTACTTGTACAAACACATCTGCAGCATTATGAACCACAGCAATTTCTGAGGCTTTGGGGTTTTTGCACATTTTTTTGGTTTCTTTTTAAATCATACATGATGTGAAAATACTCATGTTGAAAATAAATTTATGAAAAACACCTCCACAAGTCTACCCACAATGTAACACACTAGATTGTATGACCCAGAAATACAACACATTAAATTGCTATGTCAAGCAGTTCACACAAGAAGTATTTCGTTTCTGACCTAGTCCATGGTCTGTCTTGCTTTCCACCCTATTAACAGATGGGGGCAGAAAAGAAACTGTTCTTCCCCTTCAACCTCTTACTTCCTTTTCCTGTAGCTCTACTGGAAAACTCTTCAACCTCCTCACTCAGTAACAGGAACCTTCTCACCCTCTTCATTTCTTAAAAAAAAAATCCACACCACTAAACTTCAAAAGTTTTTCCTTTGCATCTTATGGGCTAATTTATGTACAATTCTTTCTTTGCAAGCTTGGGAAAAAAGTCATCTGTTTCTCTCAAACATAACCCCCCTACATCTTACTGACCCCCTTTCTTCCCCAAGCTCCTACCACTACCACACCACCTTTGTGCTTGCCACAGCAGCAGACAGAACATCAGCCAAATGCTACCTGCTTTCTGAAAGGTGATGATGCACTTTACAGCTAATTTCTGCACTTAGTTTCAGGGTGCATAACAGAAGAAATGACAAAACAGCCATGGGAGAAACCATATGCAAGAGTCTGTGGGAAGTCTGTAAAAATTACTCATCACCACTTGCACTACCCTCTTGGGCAGGAAGCAAAGCCACGGTATAGTTGCAACACCAGCTCTCATTAAGGCACAGATATGAAGTACTAATTATCTCTTCCTAGATGGGGACTTTTCTATTAGAATGCAAGGCAGGCAACTAGTTAGACAGGTTTGGTTTAGTTCTGCTGCTCTTTCTCACACATATTGAGAGCATGCAGTGGTTAAGAGGTATTTTCAGGATTTGCAGGTAAATCTAGTACTTAGGTTTTCTTTGCTTTTGAGAGATTTTAGCAAGCATAAACACATTCAGCCATTCTACATTCCTCAAGAAGTTTCATCAGGAAAACTATGAAAATAGAAAGCAAACCACAGATTTTCAGATACCATAACTAATAAGAGATTTTCCTGCAGAGAGGAGTAATTGTTTAGGATCTAATGCACTGCGTTCTGACTTCGGTCAATAATTCTGTGATTTAGCCTGTCACAGGTTTATATCAGTAAAGAGCAACTACAGCACAACACTCAAATTACTTATGTTCAAGGCAATGTCAAATAGAGGAAGTAAGAAAATGTGAAGGTATAAATTATTATAGATTCTCAAATGTCTTACAAGTATCAACTTGCACTGGTAAATAATATTCCAGTTTCACATTCAAGAGAGTATAATCCTTGCCACATCAGTGAGTTGCCTCTCTTTTAAGACTAAATGCAACTGCAGTACACATGTACTCATTCCCCTGTCATTTTGCCACCAACATTGTTCATTTGCAGCTTTTAGTTAACTTGAGTGCTAGTTTCCTCTCCTGACAAACTCCTGCTATATAACTTAAATTACTTAGGTTTTACAAAATAAGAATATGGGGAGAACGAACAGTACACAAATTAATTGCTATATGAATACTGATTTAAGAGATCAAGCAGATTACCTTCATCTCTTCTACACTTTAAGTTTTCTACCACCACAGTGACCTGAGCCACAATCTTGACCAGAGCCAACCTCTGAACAATGTAACATCATTAGCAGAAATACCAAATACACCAAGTCGCCCCAGGAGAAATTCTGTTTTTCCAATGGAACCATGCTTCATAGCAAATTTTTTTTCTCTCTTCATCAATATTTTTCCACTTCTGCTTCAAACAAAAAATATTCACCAAATAAAAAAACTAAAACAAAAGTTGACATGGCCACAACCACAAGCAGTATTCCTGTGTTAAGATTATATACTTGGCTATATACTTCATCCTTCTTTCTCTTCCCATGTCCTACCTTTCATAGAACCATAGAACGGTTTGAGTTGGAAGGAATTTTAAATACCACCTAGTTCCACCCTTTTGCCACATGCAGGGAAACCTCTCATTAGACCAGGTTGCTCAGAGCAGCATCCAATCTGGCCTTGAACACTGGCAGGAAGGGGGTACTCAACTCTTATGTGGACTTGGATGCTCTGAGTTAAGAACTTTACATTAATGATTCTGCACACCAATATCAGTCCAAGGAGGAAAACAGATTGTCCTCTTCAGTTACAAGCTTACAGTACTGAAAAACAGGGGAAAGAAGAGGCAAAGAATATTTCATTTGTCTTCCCCTTCCTATGCCTGTATTCCACAGTTATGTTTCTGGACTGGAATTCCGTATTTGGCAACTAAGGTGAAACCTGTTTTATACCAACTCTCTTTTTAAAAGTTACAGGTACAGTAACAGTAAAGTAATCTGACAAGTTACAAAAGTATACTATTACAGTAGCATATAAATCTACACACTTGATTCAGCTGATACATTTTAAGTATGGGGCAGTGCCAAACCTTTTATACTTGCCAAAGGATAACATGGCAGGAGGGTCTGCCAGGGCAGCGCCAGCTACTGAGCTGGCAGTGAGCCTAGGAGCTGCCCAGGGTACAAATCCTGGCCCTTCTACTGCCATAATTTTGAAAGCTGATTACTTCGTATTTCTGTCATTCCTTCAGTAACAAGATTAAAAAGCACATACTTGCTTTTTGAAAGATGTTCTGAAACATACAGATTAAACTAAAACTACAAACTTTTTTTTTTATTTCCGAGTAGTTATATAGGAATAGTTATAATAACCTTTTTTGCCCAAACACAGATAGTGAGTTGAATAAAAAATAAAATAGCCTTAGATTGAGAAAAAGCAGTCACTTCAATTGTTTGTTTACAGGTAAGCAGAAGCAGCAATAAATTGCAATAACAAAATTCACATGAAGTACAGCTTTTGCAAGTGTTGCATCACTGCTACAGAATGAAGAACAGACTGGCCTATTTTCTACTTGACACAAGTATCTCACTATTCCTTGCACTTCTGATTAACCAGCAGTGGTATCTTTTCAGCTTGCTGACTCATGCAAACATCCACCTGCGAGTGGACTCACATCCTGGTCAAGTAACAGAAATACTCTGTAGTTGACTGGACTCAAAGATTGATCATTTTGAAAAAGTAAAGGAAAATAACTCAGGCATACACAACAAACAGAATTTCCAAACCTCACTCATCCTAAAACTTGCCTCTCATATAAGGAGATACAAGCAGTGAAACAACTAAGCACACTGTAGCTTAAAATGTGATCAAAGTGGCAAGGAACATAATGAGGAGAGGTAAGGCGTGAAACAAAACTACGTTTTCCTAACCATGGCTGGAAAAGTTGTATTCTTTGCTTTACTAGACAGATGTGAATGTGTCCAAAAAAACACTTAGCAAAAGTCAACACGATGCTCTGAAGCAGTACACAAACAAAAAAACTGTAACAGATTTTCCAGCTACATAAAGAGCTAAAAACCTGACAACCAAATTGCAATCATGAGGTTTATATCATGATTTCCCCCATCAAAGTCACTGGTTCAGTTTTAATGTACATGAAATAAAGGACTGGATAGCTTATATAAATACCTGTTTTCTACACCTTCTGGACTACAGAGGTATTAATGAAAGTTCTGTAAACCCAGGTGCCTAATTTAGCTAAATGTATAACAGAAGAGTAGTACCTCCAGACCCCATCAGACCACACAAACACTACTGAACTAAATAAACAGAAGCTGCAGCTGCTCGAAATCTTTAAAAACATAATGATACCGTGCATTCAAATGTAACACCAACACTGTTCAAATCTGTCTATTTAAAAAAAGAAAAAATCTTTTAATTCTCATAGAAACCAGTCAGCTCACTAGAAACATGCTCAAATGATCTTCTACTTTAGGCTGAAACAGCCAAACTAAGCTGCTACTTTGTCCAAAAAAAATGCTTTTATGCACAAGCCATTCACAGAGATCTAAGTAACACAACCACTTTTTTACAAGCATTTTATCGAACAGCTTGCCAAGCTCCATATAAACACATTTTACTATTTCATAAAATTCATATGCCAACTTTTGAAACATGAAGTGACAAGTTCTCAGTGGAATTTCTGCAGCACTACAAGGAAGGTTCTTATTGCCCTCAGCCTCCTGAGATTGTAAATTTACTATATGAAGGAAGATGCCAGAATCTTTCTCTTTTATACAAGAATCAAATTGGAAATACTGAAACAGTCTCTGCAATCAGCTAAAGAAGAATTCCTTTACACGAGGCTCAAAAGCCCACAGTGATCAGCACACAATAAATAAGCACCACTGCTAGACTTCTTTTGCTAATTTCTTTCATTAGGGACTCCTTGAAGTGCAGAACTAACACTAAATGTCCTCCAGCCTGCAGATACACTTCAGCTGGGCATTTACATAAGGAAATCATCTCGTATGAATGGTTTTAGTTGTTTTCAAATTTTTTTTCCTGAATTGTTCACATCTCACTTTCATCAAGGGATCTAAAGTCACACAAAAGCAACTAAGAGTGAACTCACCAATGCCATAAAATGAAGACCAAAAAAAAAAAAAAAGGAGAAAAAATAAGCCACTTTCTAAGCTTCATGAAGTAAAGCCTTTGAGTACACAGTACAGGTGAATTTGTGCCATGTTATATTACATGTCAATCTATCTGACAGCACTGAAACTTTGCACTTCCTTTTACCAGTTAGTTTTCTTACAGCTCAAGGTCTCCCTTTGATTATCCCCAGCTCTGACACATTAGCTATCTTTTTATCATTACTACTTTTGCTTTACTACCTGTTTGCATTTGTCATACTGCCATTATTGTAGGGATTTTGAAGAAATGTCCTTTATGCTGCTTTGTAGCAGCAATGCAATTCCTGCAATGGCTTTTATTGCAGATGACGGAAATGAAAAATGTATGGGTTTAACTCACAACAAATTTCTTTCTTTCATAAAACAGTAAACCCAAAGCTCTGCCTTTTTTAATGCTGTTCTTACAAACAGCAGTTTTAGGCTTACTATATCAAAGAACAGCAACAAACACTTAATTAGCATTTTTGGTGGTTTTACTACCGCTTCCTTTCATATATCCCATGTATGCTTTACATATATATATATATAGATATAGATATATAGATATATAGATAGATATATGTATATTTTAATACTGAGGGGGAAAAAGCAACCCAAAAAAAAGCAACCCAAAAAAATCCACTTAACTCAAAAATATTGGAAGAGCTCGATGGCAGCTGTAACACCTGGAAAAGCTTTGATATTTCAAGTTATCAATGCTCTAGTATTCCTAAGGTTGCAGAGCAAGCTAGTCAGAATCAGAGCTCATTTCCCAGTACTTAATCCTTCACTGGAATTAGTGTCTACTTTTCAGTTATTAATCACTTTTATATTACAGCCTCCTAATTCAGAGTTTAAATTCTCAAGACACACATGAATGCCATTTATTCCTACAGAAGAATCCCTAGACTTCTCTACTAATATAAAGCAGCAGCATTCCCTTAACCATTTCCAAAATTTTATTTAAAAGTTGTCATTTTTCCACATTCAGTCTCTTCTTTTTCAAAGTTTCATCTGGCTATAATGGAAGGCTATTCCCTTTAGCATTCTCACAGAAAGGAATCACCTCCAATTCGCAGGTATATTTTATCCAACCTTACAGAATGCTTAGTACACTCTGCAAACACAGCCTGTGTTTGTGCACCAGGCACAGACCATGGTGAAAAAGTGCTCAGTGGCTCTTCTGAAAGCAAAGGATTCTATTTGGAACTCACACCTGCACGAGAGCCCTGCTCAGGCCTCAGGACTGCTCCCTTCAACAACTGCATGCCAGCCAAGTAATCCCAAATTGTAACCCTAGCTCCCCATTGCTCTCTTAACCAGAGTACCATGAAAATGGCATCCATGGAATACCTACCCCATGGTGCCAGCTGTCTCTTCTCCAGAGAAGAAACCTCGCTTAGCCAACATATAGGGACTTAATGCCTAAAGGACCTCTCTGGATCAAGCCAGTAGCCAGGTGTTTGGGGACAGGGACTTGTACCCTGCTCTCTCACGGGAAACTGATGGAGACACACCTGTGCATAGGTACCGGACAGAAACCACCAGCTCTGCCTAGGAGGAGCATCCCAGACAGGCCATCAAGCCAAGCGTGCCCGGCACTGGGATCAGCGGGGTACCTGGGGCTGGGGACACACCAGGGACTGACACGCCCCGGGAGCTTCCCGGGCCGCTCGGGAGGGAGCAGCCGGGGAGGGGCCGTCGGGAGCCAGGTGCTCCTCCCTTCTCAATCCCCTACAAGTAATCGGAACAGAACGTCAAAGTACGAACGCGGTGACACAAAAGACGAAATCGACGACCTGAAACACGGTGTGCAAAGCAAAGGCGACCCCAGGGCACAGCCCGCTGCCACCGCACCACCAGGGATGGCGGGGGGAAGCGGGGCAGAGTGGGACGAGATTTAGGTTGGACATTAGGTAGGACTGCTTACATAAAGGGTGATTAGACATTGGAATGGGCTGCTCAGGGAGGTGGTGGAGTCACCGTCCCCGGAGGTTTTTAAGGGAAGACTGGATGTGGCACTTAGTGCCATGGTCTAGCTGAACATGGTGATGTTCGGTCATAGGGTGAACTCGATGATCTCAGAGGTTTTTTCCAGCCTAATTGATTCCGTGACTCGGAGCAGCCGGGAACCGATCCGCGGGGCTGGGGCACCGGGGCCCGCTCCCGGCGCACGGGATACCCGGGCGGGCTCCGCACTCCGGCCCCCGCGCTGCCAGAAACTTTCCGAGGAGGGAGGGAGGGGGAGGAAGGCGGGGAGGGCGCTGGTGCGGGGGGGCGGGTTGGAAGGGGGTTCTCGGCGCGGCCCTTACCCGTCCTTGCGGCGGGCCTTGTAGACGTGCCCGTAGGTGCCTCTGCCCACCTTGCATCCCTCGTACTCGAACAGGTCCTCCACCCGCTCGCGCTCGGCCGCCAGCTTCGACTTGAACTCGTAGTCCATGTCTCGCCCATGGGCGGGGAGGGACGGGCGGGCAGGGGGACGCGGGGGCCGGATCAGCACCCGCAGCTGGCAGAGCCCCCTCCCGGCGCCGCCATGTCCGGGGCTCGGCGGGGGCGGCGGGCGAGGGGGACAGGGGGGGTCGGTTTGTTTTTGTTTTGGTTTGGGGCTTTTCGGCGGGGGGGGAGGGGGCGCGCTCCGCCGCCGCCACCCGCTTCAACTGGGCTCCTCGCGGCGCAGCGCGCGGAGTGCCGGGAGTCGTAGTGCGGCTGCGGGAGCCGGCCCCGCCGCCACGGGCGGGACGCCGTAGCGGCAGAACTACAACTCCCGGCATGCTCTGGGCTGCCCCGGCCGGGCGGCGTCGGCGCACTGCCCTCCCCGGAGATACCGGAGCGTTTCAGCGGCCGCTGGGAACTTGCTGACTCTTCACATTGCGCGCAGAGGCGGGAGCGGCGAGCTCGGCCGGACGCGGCGCCTCTGGCTGGCAGGGAGCGAGGAAGGGAGGAACAGAGGAATGGACGGCGAACACGCACCCCACGCTGAGGGGCGCCGAACAGTGCAGCGACTTGTTTATCTCGCCAGCTGCCATTCACGGTCCGGCCCCGCCTCCCTGCGGGATGCTGCGCTGTGATTGGTCAGTGCTGCCCCGCCATGCGGCGGGCGGGGCGGGTGCAGGCGGGCCTCAGCGCTGTGGCTCTGCGGGTCCATGTTGGGAGCGGGAGGTGTTGGCGGGTTCGTGTAGTCAGATGCTGCTCTATGAACCGGTCACTTACAGAAATACCGGAGCACATACTGTGTTTGCGCTCAGATACTGCCCAGGCGTATTGCTGCGACTTTATAATACGATGCCGTAGAAAGGCTGTGCCCCCTCAGCCCCGAGCAGAGAGATTTTGTAGACAAACGCGGCGCTGCTTTGGGGTTCAGATTTCATCAAAGTACTTTGAGATCACAGAAACATTCAGGCCTCTTAACGTTATATCTCGGTCTCTCGAAGATTTTTTTGTGAAAAACGTCAGTTTAAGCATACTTGCGGTATGGAAGTGCCACGCAGAGGTAACAATATATGAAGAGTCACACGGAATCACGGAATTGAGTAGGTTGGAGAAGACCTCTGAGATGGAATCCAGTCTATGACCAAATACCTCCATGCCAACTATAGACCATTGCACTAAGTGCCATGTCCGTTCTTTACTTAAGTGTCTCCAGAGATCATGACTCCACCACCTCTTTGGGCAGTCCATTCCGATGTCTAATGACTCTGTCTGTGAAGAAATTCTTCCTAATGTCCAGCATAAGCCTCCCGTGATGCAGCTTGAGAGGACCTCCTCTCATCCTGTCATTTGCTGTCTGGGAGAAGAGGCTGACCCGCACTTAGAGCTTCCTTTCAGAGAGTTGTAGGGAGTGTAAGGTCAACCTTGACGTGACCTTATACAACCTGCAGGTTACATCCCGCTCTAGAAGCAAGGGACAATCCCCACCTTATGTATTCAACCTTAGATTACTCCTGCCAGCAGCAAGTGAATGAAGCAGAATTAAATTAGAGGAGAGGAAAGTAAAAAGGGCATCTGTCCATATATACAAACGATCTCAGTTCATCACCTGCTCTGCCAGCATTACTTACCACAATGGAAAGTTTTTCCACATGCTGGATGGGAGGGGTAGAGGAGCTGATGAGAAGCTGTCATTGCTGACAAAGCACAGGGAGGTGTCAACTGCACGATAAGGTACGGTGCTATATATGATTACTAGTGCATAGCTGAGCCATGAGGTCATAGCTAGAAGTATGTTTCTCAGGGAAAGGCAGGAGTGTAACTATTTCGAGGTGATTAGTTCTTCCAGAAGGCAATAGATGATTCAGAATTTCCCTTGGGACAGGTAGCTAGCAGCTGAAATTCTCAGAAAACTTCATCACTCCTTTACCAAAGTAATATTTTCCAGAGAACTGCAAGTGCTTTGCTTTGCAGTTGCAGATGTGGATCTTTCTGAGCAAGGACTGATCGTGAGCTGGCAATTTTCCTGAACAGGAGGAAGAACACTATTGATCTTTCAGTGTCAACATTAAAGACATTTACTAAAATTAGAGCTAACCATTTAAATTTTGCAAAGCATTCACATCTTTGGTCACCTAATAATCAAAACCAACACTGAGAAGAAAGGGACAAAGACATAAAAAAACTTATCTGTAGAAGGTTATTTTACCCAGATTTATTCTGACAGTTTTAACATCAATAGGAATACGGACTACCTTGCCGTTGGTAGTAATAAACTCTTCAAGTAGTTCCCATTGCCCTCTTTGACTAAGAAAAATAGCCATTATTGCCCATTTTCACCACTGAGATGTTTGTTTTTACTCTCAATTTTACAATGTAATGACAAGACTGTCTTTCATTATAATTCATTTTAAGTCCACAGTGCTGGTGAGAGAGGGCTAAGAGCACCCTCATTATGGTAACCTGGCACTTGTAAGCCAAGGCAGCATAATTTCCCCTCCACCCTATACTGTACACAGCTCCCTAGTGTTGCAAGCAGCCATTTTATCCTTTCTTCTGTAAATTAATTGTGCTTTGCCAGTAAATTTTTTGGCTTTCACTGCTGCTACTGGGAGGCTGTCCGAGAGAAACCTCTCTAACAGCTGGAAGCCTTTTAAAAATGTCAGATCTACATTTCCTTGTGACCAGTACCAGGTCCATCTTTTCTTCCTGTGCAAATACTGTCCTGAATTAGCCTTTCCCGCTCTCCTGTGTGCACCCCTGCCAAAAGTATTTATAGACAGCAGCCTCATCCCCACACAGCCTTGGTTTTGCTGGACTAATCAAGCCGTGCTCTTCTCATTCCCCTTGTGAGCCCTATCAGTGAAAGCTGGACTGGTAAAAAGCTGGTTGTGAAAAACACTGAACGTGATCTGTGCCCTGATTCCTCCTCTCAGGACACAGCCCTGCTTCTACTTTCTGAACCCGTCTGTTGGCCACAAAAAAGCCACTAAAAGCGTAGAACCAATTAAACAGCTTCAAGCACAGGCCAACTCAGATGCTGGCAAGAGGCTACCATCTCATTTGTGCAAAAGTTTTATTGATGCTTGTTTAAAAGATGGAAATGAGCACATTTGTTTCTTCTTGAGATTCGAGTATACAGCAGGATTCCATTTCAAGTTCATAAAGGTGGAAAAAACTGTTTATATGGGCACAGGCTGTCAGACCTGCTGGAACACAGCAGCCTGGCATCTCCTCTCCAGGTGGTTCCCAGAGGAGAAGTAGCAGCAGGCAGCCATTTACAGAGCAATGACAGCAAATTGTTTGAGAGAAGGAGACGGAAAAATACTATAGCATTTCCATTGCTCTTCCAAGTTAGAATGGTTGTGATACCAGTAACACATATTTAAAAGGATTCATGTTTTCTTTTAAAGTGTTTTACCAACTGTATTATTCATTTCTGTTCAGAAAAGAAATTACTATAACATTTTTAATATGCAGTGGCATATCATTTGTTAATTGTGATGAAGAAGAAAGTTTGTGTCCTAGCAAAGAAAGCAGAAAATTATGGGCTTGCAGATTGCAACCAGGACTTTTTTCAGCCTGCCAGCCTAAATGAATTGCCACGTTGTCACTCATTAGAACACCATTTCTTCCAAATCTGAAGTTACTGTGGTTAAGTTTCACTGAAGGTGAAAGATATGTCAAGAAAGAATCAAAGTTGAGGAATTGAGGATCCTCACCAGATCTCTAAACAATTCTCCAACACAGATAAGACATTAATTTCTAATGTAAAAAGGAAAATTTGGTTTTTAACGCATTGTTGTCAAGAAAATTATACATGCAGAACACTGTTCTTCTTTGTAGATTGCCTTGCACTTAAAATACTCTCTTAATTTCTTTCCATCTTGTTTCGTTCCATGGGCAATCTCTTAGAATTCTCTCTTTATTTGTTAGTGAGACCAAAAGATAGGTGGTGGGATTTTTTATTTTTCTTGGCTACATTTGGAAGTAGCAGCACCTTTTCTTAACTCACTCTCTTTGTAAACTTTTACTTGTTAATCTAATGAGATATTTTTGATTCTTAAGGATCAAGATAGCATTTTTTCCAGTAGATCTTGAGTGGGATACTAATAAACATACACATAGTGTTGGTTTCTATCTGTCACATTTAAAGCCATTGTTGCTTCACTTCAGTGTGGAAGGATGGCTCAGAATTCCGAGGGATACAAGCAGAGAAACCTTTGGATGAATAAAGGTCTCATATGTACTGTATTATCATCTCTACATAAGCAGAGAAAAACTAACAGACCTATTCCAGAATATACTTGGGATTTTTAGACATATTAGTGTGAGTGTGAAGAGCCTAATGAAAGTGGGACACCATACCAGAGAAAGTCCCCAATTGGTTGTAAGTTCATACATTATGATTCCCAGTAAAACTCCAAATTTTGGTATCTTTTATGTCAATTAACTTCTACATCCCTATAGTAAAAGTATTGACTTTATTATATTGGTTTAAAAAACAAAGTACATAACTAAGAGGCTCTATCAAGATTTTCAGTAAATCTAGAGAGCATGCTAGGAATGAAATAAGGGAGTCCTGACCTCTGCACTCATAATATAATTATTTGGCTAGCTCTGTTTTGTTGGGGGCTTTTAATTAATTTTTAACATAATCCAAATAGTACCGAACCAGAAACCTTGTGCAGCTTTTCTTGAGCATAATCCAAGAACCTGATCCCAAAATAGTCTGTACCGCTTTGCTCCACGTTAAGAGCACCCTTGCAAAAGCTATTCTCTACCTTCTCTTTACAGACTAGCAAGTATTTAATTGACAAAATCAAGATAATTCAGAATTCAGCAAAAAAACCAGCTGGAGACAGCAAAAAAAATAGGGTTTTTATGTGAAATAAAAGTGATTGAAGTGAGTGAATTAAATAATTCTGCATTGCTCATTGTGCTAGAATTCATCATTATGCCTCTATACCTCAACCTTATCACTCAAGCAGTGCAACCACGTGTTTATCTTTCTTAGGATAGCCACTTATTCCCTGTGAAGTGTGAAAAAAGATGTACAAGCTTATTGCATTTGGGGAGCAGCATGCAGTATTGTGGGCTGCCTTCTGTTTGACAGAAAATTAACTAATGCCTTTGTGTTCACATTTGAGAATCAGTATAACAGCTGGTTTAGAAGGCAAGCCAATACCTCCAAAGCAGAGATTTAGAGAAAGCCTTGAATTCCAAAAATGTAGAAGTTGCCCATAATTATGGAGAAAGCATAAACTCTAATTCCAAATATAGCAGCCTAAAATTTCATCCGTTGGAGCTGCAGAGTCAGTGTAACTGAGTTTCCTTGTCTTCATTGGTACACATGGTTTCAGTATTCCTGCATTGTTGGCATTCTCATTCTAGCACCATCATATTCCATCCACTGTATTTCCTTGCCAGTCGTTAAAGTTTTGGAAGTTAAGTGATTATAAACTTTGTATTAGAATCCACTGGAAGACAGTACTGTGTAATGAAAAAGGAAAGATGTTTCTTTGCTTACCCTTGAAGCATGTAAAGGAGAATACAGCTAAACTGCTCTGATAGCTTTCTGCTGTTATATTCATTCCCACAGAAGAAATAGAACTGTGCTAAAAGATGACCTGAACCACATTGAGTTCTACTCTTAGGTTTTCAACTTTTTCCTTAGATACAGTAAGTTTTATACCGCTGTATTTATTGGCAGAATCAATCCTAAATACAAGCTACAGCTACAGAACAGTATTTAATGACAGGTCTATACAATGTATATAATTTATATAAACAGAATATATATTATTCTTTAGTGCTGCTCCTAGCCAATCAGATTGTGATGCCCTATTACAAATGTTTTCAACAGAAAGTGTTCATAAGGGCATCAATAAATCGTCTTAGGGTAGGAGACATAGGACAAGGAATAACAAACACCCGTTGTACCAAGTGAAATGTAAAGACGGGAAAACCTTTGAGTGATAAAGACAATTGCATAATCAATTGTCTGAAGATACTGTGTAATCATTTGACTAAAATTAAAAGTAAAATAATCAGATTTTTAAAGAAAAGAGCAGATAAACCTCTGTCAGAAATTTTGTAGGTAAGGTAGCATTAATATGATGCGAAATTAGATTTCTTGTTTTTCTTTCCAGACCTATTTTCCCATGTCTCTGTTATTCTGTATCACACAGGAAGGACCCTCAGCTCATGGACTAACCAGTTAATAGACAAAAGACAAAAGTAAACTGTGAGTTTTCATGACAGAAAAGTTATCCCACAAGGATTTATACCTAACACTGAGCTGTTCACAGTTCATAAATGAACTGAGAAAAGGCATGAATGGTGATGTGACAATGTTTCAAGAACATATTTAGTAATTTAAATCTAAAGCTAATTGAAAAGCCTGCAAGAGGCTTCCATGACAGTGTGTGAGTAGTGGTAGTAGAAGAGCAGTATTCCAAAGCACAAAGCAGCATAATGCACAAGGGGGTAAAAACACAGATACGATGAATTCTAAAAGTTAGTGTCAAGCAGAAAAGCCTTGCAGTCACTGTGAATAGTTCTCTGAACAAAGGTTCAGTCCTCAGAAGTGATTAATAACACGATAAAGATGAACTTTTTTAGGAAAAGGATAAGAAAATATGATGTAAAACACATTTATAGTGCAGTGCACTACTTGCATGTTGCTTTCAGTTCTGGTTACCCCATCTCAAAGTCCATATAGTAGGGATTACAGTAGCATTCAGGACTGAATAACCAAACCCCAGGAAATCGAAATGGCAAAATACAAATACATTAACAACTTTTAAATACAAAATACTGGCACTGTGTTAGCAAGTCTGCAGTACTCAGATTACTGGAAGATGGGAAGGCATACAGAAGGGATTATTGCTACCTCCTTCCCCTTTTCAGATACTTTTTAATCGTGTGCTCATTGGGCCTCTGGTGTTGTCTACTACAGCCATTCTTATGATCTTATGAGAGGAGGCTAAATACATTTGGATTTGTTAGCTGGGAGGATAAATGATTTGGGGGAGGGGAGGTGATAAATGGTAAAAAATAAATTGAGACAAAAAGGCATATTTGATTAATATTGTGTGATTTACAGCTATTGTATACTGTGGTCCAGAGGAAACTTCCAGCACAGGAATTCACTGGAACAGTTTGTTAGAATATGAGGAGCTATGCTAACAAAAGAAACAAGGGATCCAAGAGCTAAATCCCTCCTGCCTGTGAATGATTTTGTGTAACTATGGTGGAATTAGATTTAGAAAAATCTAAGATCTCCTATGCTGAGAGCCTCAATATGTTGCTGAAGTTCTGGTTTTCTTATTTCCACCCTAATTTTATTATTTCCTAACTCCATCTGTGCCTCAGTGGCAAAATCCTAAATTATCTGTATTCCAGAACTGTGTTTACAGCCAAATAGGAAATGACAGCATTGGCTGCTGGCTCACGATGCTGAAGAAGTTGAGCAACTCTGAATTTTAAAAGAAAGCCAGATGGTCTAATGAGAGCAGAAATCAGAAGTTCTACTGTCCTGCATGGTTCTGTTTCTTTCAGGAGCAGGTTTTCTACCTGTAATGCAAGGCAGAATATTTTCCCATCTTTAGGAAAACTCTTATTTTAAAGTATTACTAAAACTATCACCTAGCTTTACTAGCTCTGTCCATCAACCAGTAAAAATTTGCACTCAGTGAAATTTCAGCCAGCCTAAAAAAAGAACTGACCAAAATCTTTTTATACTTCAGGCTACAATATTGCCAATACAACTCAAGAACAAAAAATATTATCCTGAGTCCAATTCCTATTGGTAATGCCATATATAGAAGAGATTTAAGCTCTGACTGCTGAAGAAAAAAATTTTTTTTAAGCCCTTGCTACCAGACCTCAAAAATTTTATTGTCAAGATTTTGGCTGGATGAAGTATCGAGGAGAAGGTGATTGTGACTTTGGCCTCACAGAAGATGCAGAAACAAGACTAGAAGCATTGGGGATGATGCATTCACAATCACTCTTACTACAGAATATGAATGCCCTTGCTGCTAACTTCTTATCACTTGCTTCTGTCTTACCTTCACTCCAATTTTACAGTCACTCAAGAAAATTAGAACAATCAAAAGTGTTAAATCAATGCGCCTAAGCTGAAGTACGTTTAACTTGCGTGTTAATGTTTCCATGAAGGATAAAGTGCCTTGGTTTCCTGTAGCCTCTGGTAGTATATTGCATCTGGTTGAGAGGGGGTTAATTTTCCTCACAGCAGGCTGTGTGGTGTTGTGTTTTAGATTTGTGACCAAAGCAGTGTTGATAACACACCCGTGTTTAAGCTACTGCTGAGCAGTGCTCACACAGCATCAAGGCCTTCTCTGTTTCTCACTCTGCCCCCACAGCACGTAGGCTGACATGAGCTGACCAGAGGGGTCCTGCACGCTGTGCACCATCATGCCCAGTTATGAAACCGGGGGGGAGGTTCTGCAAAGTTGCCATTGCTTGCAGACTGGCTGGGCATCAGTCTGCTTGTGGGAGGTGGTGAGTGCCTTTCCATCACTTACTTCTTTTTCTTCATCCTTTTATCTTTCATTGCCTTATGAAACTGTCTTTATTTTGACCCATGCCTTTTTCTTGCTTTTGCCTTTTTGACTGTCTCCCCCATCCCACCTCAGAGAGAAACTGGGTGGATGTTTAGTGGCTGGCCAGGGTCAACCCACCACCCACAGAAAAGCTCTAAGGAAAGAATGAGAAGGAAGGCAGTATGAATCTCAAAGGGATTAACAAACCGGCAATAGTCCCTGTTGTGTGAACCAACTAAACAAAATGTGCTCGTTCTTACAACCTTTAATGCAGGCATAGGCAACCTATAGCTCATATGTGCCTTCTACAAGAGCTACACCATGACAGACAGATAGTAGGCAGTGCAGCTGTGGAAGTTCCTGCACCTTCTGTATGTCCAGCTGTCAGAAAAAGCAAACAAATTGAAGCCAGTAAAGCCAAAATTACCCTGCTACCTTGGGCCCAGCTCTACTCTCCAGCAGAATCCTCACCAACAGCCTATAATGTCATTCTAAAGTTTGACCTCTCCTTAGTGTGATGGGGTGTCACATGAACTAGAGCTTTCATCTCTTATCTTCCTTAATCTGAAACTGTTGTGTTTGATTCTGCACAACCCCAATCTGATACCATGACACCCAAACCAAAATTTTCCCCTGACTGAAGTTTTTCTATTGATGGGTAAACCTATGGTAAAACAAGCTCCTCCAATAACCCTGATACTTCTGAGGAAATGCAGAAATTTGGATTCTACACATGCATGAGCTTTTCAGGACTGCTGGAAGGCAAAAAAACCCCCAAACAAACAAACAAACAAACAAAAAACCAAACCAAAACAACCCCCCCACCACCAAAAACAACCAAACAACCAACCAAAAAACCATAGAAAGGGTTTTTTTGTTTTTTTCTGTCATCTCAGAGCAAGGAGACTCAAATTTTAGGAAGGGCATTTAGTACACTCTTTAAATAGAGCTTCAATAGTAAGTTAATGGAGAAGTGTTTAACTCAGAGTCTGTTTAAAACCACTTTGTTAGCACTGGAAAAAATGCATTGCATTTGTTTCAGTTTTTCTGGCTATAAAGTAGATCAATCATCTTTAGACATCCTTAATGGGGCTGTCTCAAATCAAATTGGTAACTAGGAACTGAGTACTGACCATTCCTTTATTAGTAGTACTTAATTATTACAAAATGATAGCTGCTAGTGCAAAGAAAGCTTTCTTCATATAACCCATTGAGTCCATCACTTGCAATGGATTCTCTGACATAAGACGAAACACTGGGAACTGTAACTTTAGCATGCTTGTTATAGAAGTAAGCATTCTTGAAATAGAAATATTTGTGCTATCAAAGGTAACAGAAAGGTAATGAAAGTAGACTGGCATCAGATTACCAAACTATTCTCAGCAGTGAAATCCCAACTACTGTATGTAGTGAACTGGATGCTTAAGGAAAATAAGATAAACTAAGAGAAAGAAAATTTGTTGAAATGGTGACTGTTGTGCTGGTTACACTAAGAATCCATTTTGATGCTAAGCTCACTTCAGTCTGCTTAATTTTGATGTGTTGCTTTTGACTCTAGTCACTCCCAAGTAGAGATCAAGTCCTGCTCTTAAGAAATGAAAAGTCTTGGCTTCTTTGGATCTGTGCCCCATTCCTCATGCTTTCCCCATGTCCACACCTCAGGTCCACTGCCCATCATCAATCTTCCCTTCCCCCAGTGCCCACAGCTCCTTCCTCCTGCCTCCCAGCTACCAGCTGGGTGAGAACCAAGATGATGTGGCTGCTTTTGAGCTAAGCATGTGCTGGCTGCCAACAAACTCAACATAATAAATAACCTTTGAGCTCAGGCAGCAGCCTTTCAGTCATAGTAGTCATTTGAAGGAAGTAGTCTTTCCTTTACTGGGCTCTTATGTTGCTTAAAACATGGAGGAATTTCATAGCCTGAAGTTTTCTGTTTCTGAGCCAAATGTAACTGAATTGAATTTATGGATTCAAAAGTTATTAAAGAGAGTCTGAAAAGATGGGTAGGCAAACAGCATATCACCTAAGCCCTGTTTCCTGAGGCTTACAGTCCCAGAGAAGTATCCTTTGACGGTGTAATAGATACAGTTCCCAGAAGATTATAAATAAGGTTTAACGATCAAAGGTATGGGCAATATGCAAAATATTGATCTCAGGAGTTTCCATACCATTTACAATATTCAAGGGAAATCTCAAAAGCCATTTAGCAGAAAAAGCACAGTGGTTTTGATTTATTTGGATTCATACAGAAATAGGTAGACACTGGGAGCACATTTCAGGAGCCAGAACATGTGTCCTTGTTAAATGTCTCTGCTCCAACAGTTAGGCATCATTTCCCAAACAAATATAATTGTAGTTTATTGTCATATTGTAATTCTGAGGGTTTTTTTATTGCCAGAATTATATTTAATCCTAGACAGGATTATATATAAATTAAAAAGGAAAAAGCAAAAGGTATTCATAAGTCCATACTATACAATTCTACTTAATGATTTTCACTTACTTTAGGACTTCCTGCATACAAAGGATCTTCTACTTGAACATCCATGGATGAGAATCATAGGCAGTGTGTGTATGACTGCACTTTCTGCTTTTATTAAGTGCATTATTTTTTCACATTTTGAGCATCCTAGGCTGTACCTGACCTGAATTCAGATGCAAAAAGAACTTGTTTTGGCACAGTGCAGGTAACATGATACCTGTTCTAAAGCCTGATAAAATTGCATGCTTTCTTTTCTGTATAATCTCTTTTCCTTGCTATCATTCGAATATTGATACCACATGTCATGCTTATCCCTTCCAAAACACACTTAAAGTGAGGGGGGAAAGGAAAAAAAAAGCCAGACTCAAATTCACCTTGACATGACCTTGATGAAAGGAAGACAAAGACGTGCTGAACTCAGTGGCATTCCTAATGAATTTATTTATGACTGGCAATAATTTGGATTGCATTGAAAATATGTCAGGTCCCTGAATAGTAGAAAAATTCATCTAGTGTCAACATATGTTTCAGAAAAACTTAATGTCTGAAAGCATTCTGGTGGTCATACAAATTCTGGATAAATTGAAAATAGAGGAGTAAATTTGGTAAATTACTGATGAGGAAATAATATGCAGTGACCGTAGCTCCTATTGGTCAGTCAGCAGAGCACATAGTACCCTTTCACAGAGAAAGAGGCTAATAGAGAACCTCTGCACATATATATGAGAAACAATATTGGAAATAAAGATGAAATATGGAAGAAAGCCTCAGAATATGGGGAATTTGATTTCCCAGCTCAAACTGATCATCTGCAAAATGCAGATCTAAGTGCTGTACCCTGACCGCTGCAGAGCTTTCAGCAGGCAAGTCACGTAAAATCCCTTTCAGGACCTCTTTCCTACACACAGGAGCTATATGGACTTATTTCATGCGCTATTAACCAAACAAGTTCAATTTTTGTGTGTGGTCTCTCTTACATCGACTTGGAACTATTTTTATCTGTTTGCTTTATGACTATACATTTACACCATAAGCACAAATTAAGTTTGCAAACATTTGCTCCATTCAGAGTCATTACTTCTCCCCAGTCCTTTATCACTGACCATTTGCAAAAGGCCATTTACTGCCGCAGTTCTTTCTGCCAGACTGACCCCAAACAGGTCCCTGGTGCCAGTGAGCCTGGCAGGCAACCTGCAGTAAAGTATCCAAGGAGGTGAGCCAAAGAGCACCTACACAACAGGTGTGGGTGCAGTAACCTGCTGCTGGATAGTGACAAGCAACAAGGTGCTGGATCTTCATCAGTTCCAGCTGTGTTGGGAAGGAAACATCCATCTGCTGCCCTGCTGACAGCTAAACCAGTGTAAACAGATCTAAACCATGCTAAAGCCTTGACTGCACACAGCTTTGTGTAATATACTTGCTATATTGATTGGAAAATCAATAATGCTAAGCAGGTAAGCCCCCTGTGCAAGCACATGTATAGCATTCTAAAGGATTTTTTTTCACTGATGGGATATTCCTATAAATTTCTCTCTAATACAATAAATAATTTTATCATAACCTACAGCATGAAGTAGTGTTCCATCCTGACCTAATATATAAGCATAAAAGATGAGTATCTTTATCTATCATCTCATAAGGCCATTTTCATTTATTATTATCTAATTGCATTCCAATGTAAAGGAGTGCAAATTTTAAGTCGTTTTAAGATGCCTTTATTAGCCAAATAAAAGAAAAGGAAAACCAAAAACGCTACTGAGGAGAGCCAAATGAAACTGCAGGATAGCTGGGAGGGTCGGGCTGTAAGTTATTATGTTGTTCCCATGCTATGTGACATGGGATGTGCCACACTGAGGGGTGCTGATAGCTCCCAGCTGTAGCCAGGTCTCCTGAATGCCCTTTGGTGGCAATTTGAAAGGATACAACTTGAAACCAAGTAAAACAGCAGAATGAATTGATAATTTCTGATATTAAATTCCTTCAATCACAGCGTTTTATTTATTACACAATGTATTTCAAAATTATACCTCTTATTTTAAAAATAACTTCCTTAAGAAACCTAGCCAGAAGTCATCGCTACATGCAAATATATATAGAATGCATAAATACATAACACATAAAATTATTATCTTTTTCTAATCGTAAGATTGCATTAACACGGGTGAGGCTGCTTACCTGCTTTGATGCTTCTATTGGAACATTTACTTTGTGGGTGTAACTTTTAGGTGCAGTTTAGCACTATGCCTTCTGCATGTTTACATGCCACTGTAAAGGTCTGCTCTTCCCTTTCCCTTTGCCTGAATCACACAGTCCTCAGAACTTACTGTCCTGCTGAGTTATGAAGCTGTGGACAAGCACAGTGGAGATCTGGAGAACCAAAACCTGCAGGCAATAATGCATATTTGAGCACTTGCCAGTGGCCATGCCAAGTAATCCCATGCTGTGCCTGTCAGCCACCCAAATTTCCAATAGAGTTAGGAACTGAATGACAATCTTCCCCAAAGGCAGCATCAGAGTTAGAGAGCTCAGAAGTGGCTTAATACTTGATAGAAGCTCCACCTAGGCAATCCACAGTGTTTTAGGAATGCAAATATTTTGCAGCACTCTGATCCTGGCAGGAGGTTTCTTCTTTGTAATCTTATAACAAGTCCAAATCCAATCATTTGATCCTGTGGGACAATTTCTGCATTAAAATAACAAACTCAGATATCTTTCTTAGTCAGAGGATTTGAAGCTGAAGTCATTCTGTAAGCTCCACTGTAATTTATATATATATATATGTGTGTGTGTGTGTGGGTATGTGTGGGCGTATATATATATATATGTATATATATATAAAGAAATAGCCTGCTGGTATAAAAAACAGCAGTACCAGCATATGAAGGCAAGAAGTTTAATTTCTTGATTTAAATAATCTAGATACAGCATTTAAAAAAAAATTTTATATGAGGCTTAAGAGCACACATTAAGACCTGAATCCATCTACTGTTTCTAGCCAAGATTCCATTTACAGGAATAAAAACATTTGGACAGACAAGTACCAAAAAGAAGTGACAGGAGCTGATCTCCCAATAATGAATTGTATAAAGGTATCCCAGAGCAGGGGCAAATTCTGGGACAGCACATTGATAGCCATAATAATTATGTAATCTGGCTGGAGTTGATGGGATTATGGCTACTCTTCCCTGTTTTTCCTTTAGAATAACCTTGTATAACAGAGAGAGTTTGATGGAAGATGTGTGTTTCCCAGCTCAGGAATCAGAAACCTGTGAGAAGGGCCCTGAAGACAAACTACCTCTGAACCAAAAAATCCCCAGCACTTCCTACTGAAAGTCAAGACACAAAGCAAACTTGAAGTACCCCTTGTCTTAGAAAAGATTTAACAAAACTTGACTCCAAACTGCTCAAAACAACAGGTTCATTTGGTACTATGGGTGGGAAGGCTGAAGCAGGTCCCATTATCCTTGCACTCTCTTGTCTGGGACAGGCCACCTTGCACCATCACCTTTGTTGATAAAAAATAAGGGAGTGGTATATCCCTTGTTTTTTCCAAAACACACCATATCAACTCCTGGCCCAGAGCATTTGACCCATGTTCCTCACTGCCCTGAGTTCAAGCAGGTGAATGCGTGGCTGTGCTCTACCGGGGACTGCAGACCCTTCCTTCACATTATCTCGGTGAGATGCCTATCTGCTACTGCTACTGCATTTATGCAGAAAATGCAGGAATGCTCAGAAACTGGTCCAAGGTGTGTCCTGGACAGAGACAAGTAACTTGTAGTCATTTGCATAAAGTCTCACATACTGTGAGACTATCAGTACAGGAGGGAGCACAAGAAGAGCTACACAAACCCAATGCTCAGAAGCCAAATTTGTGGCTTGAAAGAAGTTGCATTGGAGGTAGGGTTTGACAGGAAGGTACTCTGTCATTTCACTGACAGAGTTAAGGTTTCTCTCAGATCCAGTTGTGGCTATGAGAAATTTAGCACACAGTACAGAGAATAAGGAGTTTGTTGTCTCTGTAGTTTTTTGAACCAATGTAGCTCCTGAGCTCTATGTGACATGTATTCAGAGTGTTTTCCACCTTTGTGTAGTCCCCCTATTATTGTCTGGAATTATGTGGCAAAATTAACCACCTTACTCTCATACTAAGAATGCTACTTTTGTATTATGTTTATTACATTATCTTATATATTGCTAATAATCATACATACCCTTGCATTTTTTTAAAAATACTAACATTTTCCATTAAATGCTGTCGTGTCATTTAAAAAAATCAATAGTCATATTATCTTCAGATTGCCTCATGTTACGGCACTGTAAGAAACTGAGTGTCAGAAATAAAATGTTAAGCCACCCAAAGCTACTGAAGTTAATCATATTTAACACCTGACTAAACTGGACTCACCCAGAGCTTTTGGTAGAGTCCTGCTCAAGCCATTCTGTATTATTATGTGAGAGCCCATGAATAACTGCAGTTTCTATTAAAGTTGGATGTAATTCTAAGAAGCCAAAGCTGTTTATATCTCATTTCTCTGGTACAGCAAGGGCTCTTGGAAGGGCTTATCATTTATTTTTCTATGACCTACAGATTGACTACTGATCCTGAATCTATTTGCTTTTAATTGGTATATCGTCATGACAAGCATATGAGAGGACACTGGAGAGAGTATCTGCAGTAACTTTTGTCATCTCTACCCATATTTCCACCAAAAAACTGATGTGAAAACTCAGCCTTTCTAATGCCTGAATAATGTAATCCCCCCAAACAGCTCACATTTGAAATGGATCAAAACCCACAGGTCTGAAGAGCAAGTAGAGTGCAGAGTATTAAGGCAGAACAGGCTTCAGTGTGGAGAGACAAGGGTTTTTTTGAAATGGGGTGGGATTAGAGACAGATTTACAAAGAGTCAAATACATCAAGGAAAGGGGATAGGAGCTCAAGGATGTCCTACTGCATATTACTTTAAAAGGCATGATTTTTCCTTTGTGGGAATGCTTGAACTTGACTCTTTTTTTTTTTTTTTTTTTTTTTAACTTGAAAGGAACAGCCTCTTCTTTTCTTCTGTCTCTTAGCATAAGAAAGGAACGGGCTTTTAGTGGTAGCTGGATTTTCTTCAGCTTGCAGACAAGGGGGAAATTCTGATTTTGTCTGAATATATAATTTACCTATAGAAAAATGGCCCTTTCATCCTCCTGGATCCTTTTTAACCCCTCCACATAATTTTCTTAGGTTCTCAAGCTTTTTTTCACTCCATGAAGATATGCCCTTGGGTCATCCCAGTACATATGGTTGAGAACCTGCAGCTGTGTGTACCTGGGCCTTTGTCACTGCTGGGGACATTACAATGGTCATAACCACTGCTTCTTGTACTGAGTTTGACACTGAATACACTGTTCCAGTCCTCCTACTTTAAGATCCACTACATCAGTTCCCCCTTTCATAGGACTCACAGGCAATCCCCAGCAATTTAGCTTCCCTGCAGCAGTGCCTTTACCCAAAGCAAGCTGTTTGGAAAGGGACAGAAATTCCTGCAGGGAAAGAAGTTTCAGGAATTTCCAAATTCCTTCTCCTTCCTGTTACAAAGAAAATCTAACAATCTGTCTTTTGATGGAGGGTCCTAGAAAACTGCAGTCTCCATAACTGCTGAAGGATGGATGCAGATTAAAGGGGAAAACGGGTTAAACAAGAGATAATACGCTTCTAGAGGCTCTTTATTCCACAAAGAATGCTGACCATGAGTATACACAGTAAAGGGAGAAATATCCTGGGGAGATCACAGGAAAAATCCTGTTGGAGAAAAACAACACGCTTCAATAAAAACAGAAAGGCAGATAGGTGCATCTGTTATCAATCAGCTCTTTAGACAAGTTGAGGAGTCATGGAGCAAAAGAAACAAGCTCTCCCTCAGGCTCAAATTCCTCCTTGGAATTTCTCAAATGTCCATGGCTGCGGAGCTGTAATTCCCGGTCTGCCCTGAGAACAGCAGCTCTTGCCACCTTCCTTACCAGCCTGATTACCCAGCTAGGGAAACCAGCAAAACTCTGAGTACTTGTGCAGAAACCATTCTGGCTCACTGGGAAAAGGCAGATTTAGCCCATTAATCTATCAACTGTTGAGAAATTCTTGATCATATGCATACTAACTCATTGCTTTTTTATTTGTTTGCTCTCAATAAGGATATTTAAATTGCAAAATTAAATCTCCGTGAAGTTGTTCTACAGTACCAATTCAGCCTTTCTCCCTGAGCATGGAAGACTGCAGAGTACATTACCGGTGTGCTGAGTGCCCATATGCTAATGTTAGCAGCAACCAAAACCCAGCAGTTTCTTTAGCATAAGAATAGGTTTGTAATGACAATGCTGACTGAAAAAGAGACGTTTCTGTAAAAACACTTTCATTTAAAGCTTGACCGCTTGTCCTTGTACAATACAAGCTTGACCACACGTCCTTGTAACACACCCTCGTCCTCAGTTCTGACTCCCAGCCCCCTTCTGAATCCTGGTTCCCTTAACAGCCATGCACTTCGTCTCTAACTCCAGGCAGCCCCGTCTGCCTTGTCCTTTACTTGTCACACAATCACACAGATTGGAACCGGCCTGTGAGATCATCGAGTCCAGCCTTGTCCTTCCCGACTGAGTGCAGGCAGGGTGGTTCCTTCCACTCGTCCTCTGGCACTGCTCCCTGGCAGCTCGAAAAGAGAGCAGGGCCTGCCTGAAGTGATGAATTTCCAAGGGCAGGAAGAGAGAGGGGAGGGAATTCAGAGAAAATGTTCTGGCCGAGTAGCGAGTGCACACACATTAGTATTTTGGTTTGGAAGGTTTCTCGTTCTGCAGATCCCTTCCTAGAGGCGTGCACTGAGATTGTGTAGGTGGCAGCAAGATGAGGATTCCCCAGAAGTACCCTGCATTAGTGCTGCATGTTCTCTTTGCTTCCAAAGTGTGTTCTGTGCTCCTGGATATTTCCAAGCCCTCCTCTAGCCTCCGGACTCTGACCTCAAACCAAGGAGAATTCAGTAATGAGTGTAGTTAATTTGAAACCGATTATTGTTTCCAAGGTCAATAGTGGGAAAACTGACTATCAGCAAATAACCCTCCTGAGAACACAGTTCGGAAGGGATCCTGTGTTTCCCTTAACCAAACAATGCCATAGAAACTGACCAGATGTTTGCCTACTCAATTTACCAATCTAACTACCATGCTTTTCCTAGTGCTTACAGCAGGCCTCACAAAACCTGAACCAAAAGTATGCAGCAGCCACAATGCCATGCTTATTTCGCTCAGACCAGGCTTAACTGGGTGTGCTGCTTCTGAATTTTAAGAAAATCAACCACATTCATTTTTGCATTTGCTAAAACAAAAGTTGAATCTCTTCTTCTCGGTTTCTGCATTTGGGAAGAAAAGGCCAAGTTTCACTATCCAGCCTTCAATAAAAAAATCAAAGAAAAATGTTTCCTGTGAGTATTGTATATCTTCCTTGATCAGCCAAGGTTTTTATCCTGGACAAATATGCCCGTTTGTATTCAGAAGATGCAGACTCAGGATGCACCTAACTTATTTCCCTACCACAACCTCATCATCCCCCGCTTCAGATTCCTCTGTTCCCCAGGCACCACCCTGATTCATAATCTCAAGAAAGTAGGAGATGCTTGATGATCTTGCAGACCTGCACAACAACTGTGTTCACTGTGGATTTTCCAGCCCAATTGATTGCCTACTGTCTGGTAAGCTGGCTTTGCTTGCTAACTTTTAGAGTATGAATGCTATTTGCTTATCTGTCATCAGAGTGGCTCTCACTTTGGTGTCTCTTTGATGAAGGCCAGGGCCAGCACCTCTTCAGCATGCAATTTCATTTATGTGGCTTTCTACACTCTGAATTTCTTCATCCAGTGCTGTCACACAAGACCTGCAAAACAGTTTCACCTCCTGGTGCAGTGGTTTCTAGGCCCAGAAGCATTATTCCGTAGTGTTATTTTTTCCTGCCCCTCAAAATTAAATCATTCTTTTCCTATCATGACTCATCATTTTAGAAGGACTTGCTGAAGTTCCATGTATATGAAAGATATGCAGATGACAAATGCAAGGTACATTATCTTTTACAGATCTTGTGCTGATGACAGAAAATTGCAAAAGTATGGATTTTTGTTAAATAGAAAAAGAAAAACTGTGCAACAGAGAAATGTGTAAAACTGATCCTAATGCTTTGAATGGGAAAATTCTGCACAGAGGAGTGTGGTGCAAGTTAGTACAGGGTGACATCACATTTTGGTGTGGCTCCACCCTGTACAATCACACTTGGTAAAGCTGGGATGTGTCAGGCTGAGCAGCCCTGCATGAGTGTACTCTGGTGTTGCAGTGTCAGCTGTTGCAGGCTGACAGCAGAGTCTTTCATGGAGCCACATCTATAAACCCTGGAGCTGTCACTTACCAACTCTGCTTTGACTCCAAGTCAGATGCAGACATTAGAACTGCAGACATCTTAAGTTAGATAATGCTGATGCTGTAAAGATGGAAGACAGGTCAATGTACAGCAGGGGTCTTTCTTACCATTCTTTAAAAATTTTCTAAGAAACTTTTTAATACTTTCTCTCCAATAAAGATGCATTAGTCTTTCAATCCCTGAAACAGCAAGGCGTGATTTTTATGCAGCCACTTTTTCTTGCAGTGTAAATAAATCATATTAATAAAATAAATTATTCCATAGGCTATGATTTATTATAATGTAGTTTATAGGGTTCCTGAAAATGAGTAATAAAACTGTTGCTGTTCCTGCACAGATGGTTCATTTCTCTGCTCACCCTTCCCAGACTGGACAAATCATTTCACTGCCACACTTCCACTTACCTTTCCAGTAGAACAAGTAGATCCTTTGGTGTACCTAGAAAATTTAATGAATCGTTGTCTAAAATATGTTGAGTGATTCATGCCCTAAACCTACCTGTTCTGCTACACTGACCACCAAGGGAAGCCCTGGGTGACTCATCTTAGTTATCAACATCTGCACTGCATATGTAAAAGTTAAATGAGATTCATTTTTCTGGTGGTGTCTGCCATGGCTTCAGACATTTCCTAGCAAAACTGTCATCTTTCAAAGAGCTCGAATACATGGGGTTTTTTGAAAAGCACTTGAAGAAAGCACTTGAAAGTCATTTGACCAAAGGAAAGCACTAATCAGGCTTTCCGCAAATCTTTTTGCCACAGACTGATTAATGTCTTAAAACTGTCCACAAAGTAAATGCACACAAACACAGGTGAGAATACACCAACAGGGAAACATGCAGAAATCTGGATCCAATAAACTGAGGCAGAGGAAAAACAGAACCTGGTCAGAACTTACTGATGTTCTATATAAATATTTTCTAGTTTCCCATGTAAAACCCAAAATGGAAAGTTTAGTATCCCAACTAGACTAGAAAATTAAACTGAGAAACAGAAAAAATTCACCACCTTAGTGATCCTGTCAAATGAACAGTGTTAGCATAGTGAATTACATTATTTTCCGGAGATAAACAAACATGGATACAAAGAAAGATAAATAATTCTTAGACTACCTGTCTAAATCTTGTCATTTCCCTTATAAAACTAGAGATTGAAGAGTATGTCTGAATTAATAATTTGTTTTAGGTCACAGAAGTCTGAAGTATATAAATTTGTATATATGATGTTCACAATTTGAAGAACTAATTTGAAGTTATCAACCTCTTGTTCCTCAGCTGTGTCCAGAAACTATGAGTTAAGAAAATTGGTGCAATATCCTACCGTTGTTTATGTGGACCACAAAATTTGGTTATAGAGTATCTGAATCAGCACAGTTCTTCAGATGAAAAGCCTTGAAGCCCTAGTTGACACATGAATTGAAGAGACCAAAGAGATGGTAGACAGGAGAAGGAAAAAAGTTTTTTAATACATACAATCAGGTTATGTTTTGACACTGTTCCACATGAGATCCATGTCTTTAAACTGGAGAAACATGGATTTAACAGATGGCCACTGGGTGGGTAAGGGTTTGGCTGGATGGCCACACTCAGAGCTGCAGTCAATGGCTCAGTGTCCAAGGGGAGACCAGTGATGAGCGGTGTCCTCAGGGCTCAGTACTGGGACCAGCACTGTTTAACATCTGTGTCAGTGACACGGACATTGGGATCAAGGGCACCCTCAGCAAGTCTGTCAATGACACCAGGCTGAGTGGTGCAGTGGACACACTGGAGGGAAGGGATGTCATCCAGAGGGACCCTGGCAGGCTTGAGAGGTGGGACTGTGCAAACCTTATGAAGTTCAACAAGGCCAAGTGCAAGGTCCTGCACCTGGATTGGAGTGATCCCAAACACAAATACAGGCTGGGGGGAGAATGGATTAAGAGCAGCCCTGAGGAGAAGGACTTGGGGTGTTGGTAGATGAGCAGCTCAGTGTGACCCAGCAATGTCTGCTCAGAGCCCAGAGAGCCAACTCTGTCCTGGGCTGCATCCAAAGCAGCGTGGCCAGAAGGTCGAGGGAGATGATTCTACTCTTCTGCTCTGCTCTCCTGAGACCCACCTGGAGCACTGCATCCAGCTCTGGGGCCCCCAACATGAGAGGGATGTGCACCTTCAGGAGTGAGTCCAGAGGAGGCCACAAAGATGATCAGAGGAGGCTGGAGCACCTCTTCTATGAAGAAAGGCTGGGAGAGCTGGAATTGTTCAGCCTGGAGAAGATAAGATTCCAAGGACACCTTAGAGCACCTTCCAGTACCTAAAGAGGGCTGCAAGGAAGTTGGAGAGGGACTTTCTACAAGGGCTTGTAGTGATAGGACAAGGGGTAATGGCTTCAAACTGAAAGAGGGTGGCTTTAGATTAGACATTAGGAAGAAATTCTTTATTGTGAGGGTGGTTAGGCACTGGAACAGATTGTCCAGAGGAGTTGTGGATGCCCCATGCAACATTCAAAGGGTGGATGGGGCTTTGAGTAACCAGGTCTAGTGGCATGTGTCCCTGCTGGTGGCAGGGGATTGGAACTAGATCATCTTTAAGATCCCTTCCAACCCAAACCACGTTATGATTCTATGATTCTGTGTTATATGTTCCAAATACTAAGTTTTTTTAAAAAAATCAAATTATTATCATTAAACTGACATATTGGCTTAAGATGTGTCTTTTCATAACCAGGCAGCACATATTCCATAATTGCACACAGAGACTGAAATCACTGGTGAGAGATACTCTGTTGACCAAATGACAAAAAGACTCCTGCACCTGCAGTTAGCAGTAAGTATAAAAGTTCAGTGTATGTCTTACACCACAGTTGGTGTAGCTGGTGCACAAATTCAAAGCTGCAACCAAAGACAGTTGTGCAATTTAGACCTTAGTTAGTATTTTGAAAACACAGGAGGGGCAGTATTAAACTACTGAAGAAATATTTATGAAAAGGAAAAACATGAAGTAGATTCCAGTTTAATCGAGGACTACTGATCCATAGCAAAAAAAAAAAGCCAAAAAAACCCAAAAAATCCCCAAAACCCTGCAGTTATGAAAAACTGGTATTTTGGACAGCACCTTGTTGGGTTTTATGATGAGCTCCAGTTATGCACAACACTGTATAATAGCTTTGTCTGCCAGTCTCCAAAACAGCCAGATCACTTTTTATATCATCCAGAAATATGGTCTCTGCAACAATTTTTCTTAGAGAAACTTTCAGAAATCAGTCACACCTTTGTTTAAAGGTTTTATTTTTGACATGCTGACAGCAGCTTAGCTCTAGCATTGTCTACAGAGAACACTACTACAGAGATACTTAAATGAGGCTGTCACACAGAGTTGAATAAATTATTTCAATTGTAAATCAGCTAATTATATATTAAATCTGGTACCTACTCCTCTTTGATATAAGACAGCTTTTTTCTTGCTCTGGATGAAATGTAGAAGTGTGTCCAAAGCCATATAAAGAGCCATTTTGTTTCTATCCTATCAGTATCACTCAGTGTCTCCATTTAAGATTTGTATTTCTAGTAATGTGATAGCCTCGAGTTTTCTTTTCGCTTCATTTTTAGAGTTTTGAAATTTTCAATGTACACATTGACAAATACCCCGGAGGTCAAATCCCAATTTATTAATGTCTGAAATCTCATTATTTTTGAATAAATCTCATTAGTTTAAGACCTAACTGGTGATTTTTTATGCTTAGGCTTATTAAAATTGATGATAATATAACCAATGTAAATCCCTTCTTTATATAAATGAGCAATTAGAAACAATGTAAGCAATTACAAGCTATAAAATTTTTTTTTCATTAATTTTCTGATAAACATATGAAATTTTCCCTGTGGAAGGCTGATTATAAATCACTAACAATCAATCTCTGCAGAAGCAACCAGCATTAAGAGGAGACAGGCTGGCTTTCCTCAATCAAGTCCAAAAGAAATGAACTTGCTTTACCTCAAAGACAGACTAAGTGAAAAGAAAAGGATCATAACTTAAACGGAACTTTGGATACACCTAGGTTCTCTGGAGGGAAACACGGGTTTCAGTGTTGTCTCCCCAAGAACCCTTTCAGCTTCAACCACAGGCCTTGTATATGGGATCATAAAAAAAGAGATGCATCTTTGTTAGCTCTGTGTAAACAAAATTCCTCCATGTGGATTACATCCCATCTTTCCCAGGCTGGCTCCTTCAAATTAAGTTTTCTATACAGCCCAGGTTAGGTATTTGAAAAGTTGGAGCTTTATCTCTTCTTTAAAATATAAAAAACCTTTGGGGGGTTGGGAGTTTTTTTTAATAGATTATTTGTTTTCCCTTTGCCTACTGCACCTTTCTTAGTTTAGCTGCTTATCAGAAGATAATGAAAAGGTCTCAGATATGAACTGTTAATAATCTACATCAAGGAAACAAGACACAGAAACTTTTAATAAAGATCTCTTACATATTCATTAAGTATTAAACTACAGTATGTGCCAATGCAATGAATTAATTTAACTAATATAGCTTATTCTTTGTGATGTTTCTACTGGTCTCTCACCACGGGGAGATGGAGGGAAGAAGGTAGAGCACGTGGCTACCTGAATTCCTGTGGTAAAAATAAGGAGAAAAAAAATTTGGTTTGACAAAAAAAAAGTCAAAGATGAGGAGAAAGGGCACTGTTCATTTTCCTCTCTGGAACCCTTTCTCTGAAGGTCAGTTCTGATTTTTCTGTACCCTGGTAACAGAAGACAGTAGATAATAAATTACCATTCCTTCCTTCCAAAGGAGCTGAGAGGAGTCTGCCTCTCATTCTGTCACACCTGCTAATTCTTCTGCACATTAATTGTGTCTTAGATTTGTGTACTTTTGTTGACCTCAAATTTAGTTTCAAAGTTAAATGTGTAAATGTTTGCAGGAATAAGGCCTGAGTTTGTGTATTGACTTCCTTTAGACTGGACTAAAATGACCAATATGACCAGGGGCTTTTGGGAATTGAGGAAGGGGGAGGAAGAATGAGTTTTGTTCAGTTGTGAGTATTGTCTTCTTCAGTAAAGCAATCTTCTTAGGGAGCCTTTTAAGTGAGCCTTTGCATTTTCAGGAGCACAACTACAAGACATCTCAAGCAACAGTTTCCATGTACTTTTTAATTGCCCAAATGTAAGGGCTGACACAAGGTTTTAGAACACTCAAAAACTAATACCAATAAGAAAAAAAAACAGAATTACCCAATTCTCTTTCTTCAGTCCCTCTTTGAAGATCAGCTGTAATTGGTTTAGATTATGTTGGAATAATATCATATCTTTAGTAATTTAGGTACAAATAAAAATTGAAGGTAACTACAACTGAGCTAAAGGTATTTCTAAGCAAACTTCATAGATAAAGATGAAACACTTATGTTGTATTTGTGAATTAAATTCATTATTGCATTCAGTGTACTACATTCATTAATCAAATGCATATGAAATCCTATATAGGCATGATAGTAACTGCATTGCCATTGACCAATGACAGAGGAGAGGGGTTGACAGATATACAACAATTTGGTAAGGTAAAAATTGATTTGGCAGGAGATGCAAAAGCAAACAATATTCTCAATTTCACAAAGACGAGTTTTGAGAAACCAGAAACTTATTTTTGAAGCCAGAGACTGAGAAATTCAAATATTGAGGATAATACAATTATTTGAAATGAAAAGGAAGTATGTGGACTTTGTCTCAAGAAAGCAGGGAAAGTTTTACTGAAGAGAGCTAGTTGAATAAATAACCACAAGCAAACTCCAAAACATTTGCAAAATGGCAAAGAGGCTTAAGCACAAAGGAAATGTTATCTAAGGGATGAAGAAAAGGAAGGACAAAGTGAGAATTGCCAGAAGTCAGGCTGAATTAGACTTTCAAAAATATATGAAAAGCAAATGACAAAAAAAGATTCTTCATCCCCATAAACAAAAGACAATAAACAAAAGAACTGTAGTGCTATGGAATAAAAAGTGCAGAGAAATGGAAGATAATCTTGGCAAAATATAAATTGCACTTTGCTATTGATCTGAAGTGAATACTTTGCCTCAGATTTTAATGAGTACATTGACTGATCATGGGAGCAAAGTCAGTTTAGACCATGGCAGGAGTGTGCAGCAAAGCATCATTCAGAACAAGGACAGAAGTCAAGAAAATTAATGCAAGACCCTGCATCTTCTACACCCCATTTCTGAAAGGAACTGATGTGTGAGCTACTGGTCTACTGCCAGGTGCCTGGAGAGGAGCAAATTTCACACCCATCACTAAAGTGATGGTTAATTTCAGCAGTGGAGCTTTTATGGCCCATCACCATGACATCCAGGCCTGCAGAGCACACAAAAACTAGCAGCAAGAGTAACTCAGGTAAAAACTGAAATTCCTAACTTTTTCATTTAATTAATCTTTTCCAAATGTAATTGACTGATTATTCCATTAGCCAAATATTTGCAACTGGATCTACAAACTAAACCGTAAGAAGCTTCAGTAATTTGTTTTTAACATGACATACACTGTCCAAGTATTAAAGTTATGCTACTTCTGCCTTACAATTTCACACATACAGAATTCTACAAGAGTTACTTAATTGTCAGTGGTTTTTTGTTGTTGTTGTTACTTTTTTTTTGTCAGCAAGGATCTTTTATCATGAGATAAATCATATGGCAGCACTACACTTAAAACTCTCAGTCAAATCTGAACTAACTGGATAGGAAATCATAATGGCACCCTGAAAATAATTTCAGTGGACAATTCTTCATATTTACCTTCCTCATTTAATTTAGAAGGATATTTCCTGGTTGTAGGTAACAAATCCATTTATTCAGTAGGGAATAACAGCATTAGGTGCTGAAATCACTATTTTGAGCCTAAAATAATTCCCATTACTTAAGATCATTTCTGCTTTTTGCTATGACAGTTTACAATTTCTACCATGTAGCAGAACAGCCCAGATTTGCTGAGAAATTCTGTTCTGAGACCTTTGACTCTCTGAACTGTGAAGTTGGCTGCAGTTGCTGTCCTTTCTGTAAGCAGAAACCTGAGAAGCCAGGGAAGTAAATCAAAATGGAAATGGAGGAGCAGGGCCAGGTTGGCAACAGTAGTGATGAGTGCTTTTGTTTCTAAAAGAAGTGAAAAAATGCCTTGAAAGTCATGCATTCTCTATGCCTACACTGGCTCTGCAGCAACTTGCTTTCCCATTCCTTTTGTAACAATTGGGGAAGACTCTAAGACAGTGCTCCTCCTCACAGCACACTAGTTTTTGCTTTTCATGGTGACATAGCAGAGATGCATAGAATTAGCATTAATATAACTTTTACATAAATATTAACAAGGAACATTCTCCTTCACAGAGTGAGCACAATCCGTTACTGCCCAGTGGGTGGAGGGCTGCTAAAGGCAGCTTTAACTCCGTACTTGAATCTCAATTTTTCTTGGCAATGCCTCTCTTGTAAGTTGGCTGCTCTAAATGACTTTGCTGCCACAGCCCCCTATGGATCATTCCAGCTGCTCAAAATAGCTGTTCAAAGTGAGGAAACCCCTACACAAGAAGTATTCCCTAGGGAGAAATTTCAAGAACTCTACAGGCCCTCTGTGCTACTGGGAAAGTGTAAAGAGACTGGCTGAGAAAACAGAATTCATCATTGTCGTTTCCATACAAAAAAAATTCATATTTTCTCATCTTTCTTTCTAGACTTGATTATTTGTTGACATCAAGCTTACCCTATTTAAGAATATGGGTAAGAGCAAGTTAGCTTCACTAACTCTGTGAGCTCTGTGCTCTGCAGCTGGTTATAGCAATGAAAATGGGGAGCAGCTTAATCACCAGGCTTGCATTCTGTTTCTGACAGCCCCAAAGCTCTGTTTTGGTATGCAGAAACTCTGAACTGCTCTGACTGTGGGGCTTGGTAACACACCCGACATCATAAAAAAAAAAAAAAAAAAAAAAAAAAAAAAAAGAGGTTACAACAATAGTCACAACAGGTTTTTTGTAACATAGAATTTCCTCCTGCACACAAGGGAATGTACCTGGCCAGTTACAGCCTGTTGTGCCAGCTGATTACTACAAAGGAACAAGATCATAAACAATTTTTGGCCCCGTGTCTCACAATCATATGATGATATCTGAGCCTTCCTGTCTTCCCAAGCCATTCTTCCTCCAGATTCAAATGCCTGATTAATGTTATTAAAACAATTTCAAAACTGGTCTAGTTAAATTAGTGCAACCCCTTTGAATGGACATTTTCAAACCTGCTGGTCCTTCAGTTCCTGTCCTGCCCTTTATCTCTGGGTAATCTCAGTTGTAAACATGAATTCAGCAAACATCTTTCCAACACTGACTCACAGAACCTCTCTCTAATCCAAAACAATCTCCTTCTGTCCTTCCTGAAACCTCAGCCTGTCTCTCAGACAATACTTTGTTCATGTCTAGTTGTCAGTCAAGTCCAAAAAAGAGCTTTCACTGTTTCCCTCCTTTCCCTCCTCTACCTGTTTTTTGTATATCTGTCAGCAGTCCAGACTCCTGTGAAGGAAGGCGTGCAGCCTTCAGCATTAATACAAATTCCTTTTTAGGTCATCTGGCTTTAAATATACAACATCACCCTGCTACTTTTCTAACACATCAGAAAAAAATACTATTCCATCTTACTCAGTGTTGAGATCATTTCCCTCCTCATGTCAGCTGGTGATACTGAGCTGTATTGTCCCTTGTTAAACTTTCAAATACTTCATGTGGTTTCATAGGCTATCCATCCCACTGAGAAACTTCTCAGAAATAAAAAAAAAGAATGTACTTCATTTTTTTTAATCTTCTTCTCCTCTGAAATGTCTCAGAAGCATTCTTACAGGTAATTGGTGTGCCTTAAAACCAAGGCACAACAGTCACAGCTAGTGGGTTAGGGCCATTCTGACTGTAGTGAACGCTGTCTGGTAGCAGATGCCAAGTCCTGAACTGGAAAAGTCAGAAAAAGAACAAATGAGGGAGGCAGACAAGAGAACAGTCAAGACTTCAGGAAATGATGGAGTTTGTGAGCACGTGGTCCAAGACATGCTGTGAGACCACACCATAGTCAAGATCAGGAAGCCAGAAATTCCATGTGAGACAGGATCCATGACAAGAAAAAGACACACATCTGGCTGGAGCAATCTCACACAGATCACTTGCAAACAGCCAGTAGGATCAAACACCTGACTGAAAATTAGAGAAAACATTGAATCAACAGAAGACAGAACTAGCAACTAGTACTGCACATGTAGAAAGAAAGATGGCTGGACTGATATCAAAGTAAATGTGGAATATGGCTGAACTAAGTCCACAAACTCTCAGGTGTAGTTCTATTAGCACTTTAAGTAGGTTTAATCCATTGTGACTAAGGAAACTAGTGGTCCTGCACTCTCCATCCATAATTTCATGTGCATGCCCAAGCACAGCTTCTTATTTATACCAATATAAGCATTTGTGTAGCTGGGACATGAACTGGCTTGGGAAACTGATGCAAATTAAAGCTGATCACAATTAAAAACGATTAACCATCATTAAAATGAAGTAGTCAGCATTAAACCTGATGCAGTCCACTACACAGCCATGCAAGTGAAGTGCTTATACTGGCACAAGGAAGGAGGCAGCATGGAGGTACAGACAAACGGCTGAGAAAGGAAAACCTTTTTTTTTAGAGTTGTCACAACTCACACAAAGTTAATAAAAACCAGTGAAGCCTCAGCACTGGAGAACATGGTTCTCTGCCAGCTACTAAGGCTGTGCCATGGGAGCATGCAGCGGCAACCAGCCACCTAGGGAATGATTCATGTCCAGCTGCCTTGGCAATGACTCACTGGCTCAGTGACTTCACTCCTCCGCTGGTGGACAGAGCCCACTGCCTATTATGCCGTCCGATACTATCTCACTGTCTCCTAGTAGGGACTCATTCATCTGTCCCCGGCCATCTGCTGCTGCCTGTCCCATGTAGTGCAAGTACCGTAGGCACATCGGGGAAGATGGGATTTTCTGTTCTTCACTTGGTCAATTACAAGCCTTTCCTCAGATTACGAGCTATTGCAACACTGAGTTTATAATGTGTTATCACTAAAAAAGGCTTTAGGCGACCGTTGATCTACGTGGTTTTCAACAATTTCTTAAAAAAAAAAAAAAAAAAAAAAAAAAAAAAAAAAAAAAAAAAGAGAAAAAAAGTCGCAGGTTATCAAGTAATGACCTGCGCACACAGATCCGCGGTCCCTCCCGTGTGCGCCCACAGACACACATGTCCTGCCCGGTCACTCGCTCCTTGTGCCACACACTCGCGTACTGGTGACTCCCCATTTCTCGGTCACACACGCTGGGTTCCTGGAAGGGAACGGGAACTACGCCTGAGCGCTCGTGTGGGCTCCTCTTCTGAGGGAGGGAAGCGCCTTGCGGCGGGCGCGGAGGGAAGGAGCGCCGAGCGCAGCGCTGCCGCCGCGGCCCCGGAAGAACCGGAATTCTGGGGCTCGTCCCTCGCTACGCGCCGAACGGTTTTGGGGGATGCTCCCGCGCTGTCTCTAGGCCATGTTCAGCCTTGTTTCTCCTGGCATGGCTCCCTACCGACTACAGCCCGTGCTTCCCATCCATGTTCAGGGCGTCGCGGTCCGAGCCCGGTGCGGCCGCCACACCGCGGCCCCGAGCGCTGCTCCAGCCCCGCCACCGCCCGCGCTCCATCTCCCGCTCCCGGCGGGCGGGCGGGCGGGCAGGCGGGCTGCAGGGGGAGGGGCCAGAGGAACCGGCATATGCCTCGACGGGCACCGCCGCCACCCTATGGGAAGCGGGAAAGGGCGGGCCAGAGCGGCGACGGCCCAATGTGCAGCGGAACCCGGCGTGATGCGGGTACCTGCGGGGGTATAAAGGCGGCTGCGTGCGCACTGGCCCTTCGCTTACACAGTATGGCCGGCGACATTAGCTAGCGCTCGCTCAACGCTCTTCTCTGTAACAGGGGAACACACGGACTACAAGGAACCGAACCGCATCGCCCGCCTGCACCCCCGCTCGGACTGTAACCCGCTCATACACGCTCACGCCGCATCCGCCGCCGCGCACTCCGGGTGGTTTTCGCCCGTTTAAAAAAAAATCCTTCCTTCTACTTATTCCTCTGGGTTTTTTTGGTTTGTTTGGTTTTTTTTTTTTTTTAATTAATATTACGCAAATCCCCCAGAAGGTGAAACCCGCCCGGGACGGACTGGGACCCGGCGGCGGCAGCAGCGCGGCCCGTGCAGCAGCAGCGAACGGTGGCGGCC
>VZSR01003807.1:27167333-27186914 GCA_013398615.1 Brachypodius melanocephalos | reverse complement strand
CGGGGGGGAGCGGCCACGGTGTCGCAGTGCTGCTGGCGGCCGGGGCACGGCAGCGGCGCCCCCCTCTCTGCGGCTCCTACGGCCAGTTTCGGGATGAGAAGGCTCGGGAAACCCTTGCCCGTGCCCTGCTGCGGAGGGCGGGGGTTCGGGCATCTCCCTCTCCGTTAATGCAAGCTGGAAAGGGAGATCTCTGTGGCTGTGGCGGCGAGGGTTGATGGTTCCCTCTCACATGGCCGGTGTGGCGGCGACCTCCGGCACTACGTAGCCGGACAGGTCCATAGAGCAGCTCTCGCCGAGGGAAGCAGGCGGTACCCGGGGACCCTTCCTGTGTCTCCCAGCGGTGCGGTGGGCACCGCAGCGAGGGAGGCACCGGGGAAGGGAGTGCCCCCTCCTCCCCCAGAAGTGTGGCTGGAGCCGCGATTTACACGTGAGTGTCCTGGCCGCGCTCCCGTGGCTCTCCCCCATTGAGGAGCCGAGGCCAATGGGAGCGGGACGCCGCGGAGGGCCGGGCCGCGCCCGTCACCCAATGGGCATGTGGGGAATGCGCTGGCGCCGCGCTCGGCGCCGCCCGGGGTGGGGGAAGGAAGGCCCGGGGCCCGCGCCGCTCCGCTCCCGGCGCACGTGTTCGGCACCGGCTCCCGCCGCCCAGGAATGTGCCTGCGCCGCCTTTGTTAGCGCAGGAGCCGATGGCCACCTGCCGGCACGCGGGGCGGCTCGGGAGCCGTGCTGGGCAAGGCGGGCGTGGGGCCTCTGTGCTGCAGATTGCCAGCGCTGTATTTTGGAGCGGGACGGTGTAGAAACACTGGAGCTGGGTGATCTTTAAGGCCCCTTCCAAACCAGACCATTCTAGGATTCTATGGAATACTTAAACTTCTGACTATGAGAGTCTAGCTGTAAATCCACAAAAAATTGTGTTCTGGAACTGCCGGAAAATGGTAACTGCAGGCTTGAAGTACAAAGCAAATCTGCAGAACTATGGATGAGCTTCCAGTGACCAAAAAAAAAAAAAAAAAGGGGTATGTAGGTGGGATCAGCTGACATAGTTGGAAAATGTAGGCTTGTCCTAAGCAAACAGGACAAATCTGAAGGTTATACTCATGTGAGTAATTCACCTTCAGTATGGTTGGCTCTTCAGCTTTTCAGGTTCAGGTAGTTGCTGGAGGTTCTGGCTCTCAGTGTATCCAGATCTGCCTGTGCATATCACTGTTACCTAATGGTCTCTGGTCAAGAAGTTTGAGCAGAAAAGCTTGTCATAGTGTATTTAATGTTTGGAATATGTTAATGATTTGCATTCAGACATATATCCTATTTGTCCTTTTCTTTCTTTTGGTAATTCTCAGCAAATTTCCCATGTGGATATATTGGTAGAATTAGCTATTCACAGATCTGTGAGCAGATAACTACCTTTTTTTAAAGTAATGAATAACCCCTGTGTGTGCATGTCTGAATGGTCATGGTTAGTGGGAGCTTCATTTCTGCTGTACCAGAAGCACTGCAGAATACATTTTTACTTCTGATGTGTTGGAGTAAGTAGGTAATTTGCTTGTGCAACTTTGACTCGTGAAGCTATTTAGACCTTCCTGAATAATGTACTTAACACGGAAATCATCAAGTGTGGTTTTATAACTCTTTGGGACTTAGTGGTGTAGCAGATAAGGGTAACAGCTTGTATAGTTAACGTCCGGGCAATCCTGGAAGGAAAATCCTAGCTGAAATACTTGCAGATGATGTGAGCTACTTAGCTGCTGGAGGAGTCCTGTAGTGTTTGGCTTAAAATGTGAAGTATTCCAAAAGTACTCGTTTGACTTTGGGTTAGTATGCAGATGTAGTTTAAAGATGGTATTCTGCAAATGCTTTCCTCACTGACACATTCATGCTCTCTGGTGTTCCATTTGTCAGCCCAGACTCGTGTTTGCAAAACTGCAGACTTAACTTTTAAACTGCTCCGAGAGCATTTAATCTGATTGCGGTGTGGGTACTGGGACAGTTCCTTTGTGTGGTTCAGATATGGCTGTAAAGTTTTAATAGAGTGGATGAAAACTGTTAACTGTTGAACGTGTGGTCTTTAATCCAGTGTCAGAGCTGTGAGCAGGCTTTGAAGACTTTAGTGTTAATTGGCTCTTAATACAACACGTTGATCGAAGTTGCTTACTTTCTTTGGTAGGAAGCTGTGACATGTCTGAAAGTGCTGTTAGCCTAAGTCCGTTTGTAATTATCAGTGATACCGTGTTTGTAGCATGAAATGACCTACAAACACTCTCTTTTGGAAAACTGTCAGAATTAAATTACCTGTTGCAGCTGATAGATGCAAATGAAAGTCCTGAATACAATGTATCCTGCTATGCCAATTCTATAAAGGTGATTGAATAAGCTAGTTTATGTTGTCTGAAATCAAAGCTGAAACTGTAGAACAATAGCTAAATTAGAATCAAGTTGCAAACCAGTTGAGCTTGCCTTTTGTATTGTAGTACCTGCTTAGTAGTGAAATGTGAACCATTCATGTACTGAATGACTAAGCTGGTGTTCAAAGCTAAAAATTCCCATGTTGTGCGTGCTTGTTAGGGATTAGATATTTTAAGGTCTTTGCTCGATATCATCGGCAAAAAAGTTCTTGAGCTGATGCAGTTAGGACTTTTTTTCCACATTTTTTCCCTCCCATGGGCAAACCTGCTTTCTGGATGAAAGTTTGGATTACATGTAATGTATTTCAGAAAAGATCTGTAATTTTAATACATTCAATAAAGATCCCAACTAAAAAGTATGGAACTTGAGCTTTACTTTGTAGTTAAGTTTTGGGGTGTTTTTGCTCACTTGTTAATGAATTATACAGAAATGTTTTGTGGTTAAAATAGTTACTGGCAAGCATCTAAATATGCCTACCCTGCTTATATCCAGCAGTGGAATGAAGTTAATGTTTTTGTGGTCTCAAAATAATTTGCTTTAATTTTATTGCTTGTTCTCACCATGCTTTATAAAGCATGTTTTTCTAAAAAAATAGCCTTAAACTATGTATAGAAGACAGAGGGTTTGCTGAAAACATGATGAATTTGCTGCAAGCTGTGGATTTCCATGGTGACTGTGTAGTGCATTCACTGTCCCCACAGTAAAACAAGCTATTTATTCCTTCAGATGATGTGCAGCTACGCATTTTCCATCTCAAGGGTTATCAAGGTCTTGAATGTATAAAAGTTTGAAACCATAAATAAATGTTGCTAATGTTAAAAGCTCCTATCTCAAGCGTTCAGCCTTGATGAATACTCTGAAATTGAGCATGTTTATGGACGTCTAACCTGTTTCCTATTTGTCTGTATTACATGGAGACACAAGCTGGAGAGAGCTGCAGCAGTGAGCAGTATGGGGTGACACTGATATGACTTTCTGACCCTGTACTACAGGAAAGCTCCCAAGCACCTATAGTCAAGGATTTGATAGAAGTCCTGTAATTCCTTGCTGTGTACTGCACCCTGTAGCCTGAGTCAGCTCAGTGCTGCAGTGCCATTGCACGTCTGCCCTTTCCCCCAGTCCTGGGCAGTGTTACCTGCCTGTTTCCTCAAACACTGAAGGTACAAGGAAGCTGAGCCATGAGCCCTGCTCTACTCCTACTCCTGCAGTGCTTTGGAACAAAACCGGAGGGACTCTGGAAAGAAGGCAAGGCTGTGCTAAGATAAGGGCTTCTGTCTGCGTGTACTTGTGGAGCTTTTTTTATGGGCAATGCAAGGTTATCTGGAGAACTTTATGTGGTCTTCCCCTTATCAGAATGGATATTAATCAACTAGAGTTTAGATCAGGTTCAAAATTACAGGTAAAATGTTTTCTTGTAACTCCAAATTGTAATTAAAGAATGGTTTCACACAAGGGAAACAAGCCCTTTTATTCTCACTACTGCTGATTCTGATAGTGCTCGCAGGAAGTGAAGGCTTATGTTGAAGACTTTCTGATATTTTCCTACCTTACCACTGAAAGTGCTGAAGCATTTGGGTAGTCACTTTCTGTCAAAGGTCTGAGCCCTTAGTAAAACTGTGTAGAAAATAGATGAGTAGCTGTTGATGTATTCTTCAAAGGGCTTTCCTAATGGTTGTTTGCTCAGCCAGGAGAACATGAAGAGTTTTGGTAGATACCTGCTGCCTCACAGTATGTTCCTTCTGGAGAAAATTACACTAAAATTTGCTCTGAATGTTGCTTGTAAGTCCTGCTGTGGCTCATGCTTCCTCCAACACTTTGGATGTCCTTGGATATGAGATGCTTGGGAATACCCATTGAGTATCTGGTTGTGAAGGCTGGGGTTCCAATTCCATGTAACTGCAATAGTGGTGTAAGGCCAACAACAGCAGAAATATGCAGCATTCGGAGTCCCAGCTGTGGTTATCTTTGTGCCATTGCTGACATATTTGGGAGTGATGCTCTAAGTAGTTGGCTTGGGACTTTATAGATAAGGATTCTATGTAGTATTCTACAGTCCTGCATAGAATCACTTTCAATGGGGATGAAGTTTTGCCCCCAGGTGCCTGTCTCTCAAGATTAAGTGCATGTTCCTGGAGGGCTTCTTAGGTTTCAGATAAGGGACATGTGGACAGTCTCTCTGTATATCTGTGCTCAGAGCATATAGCGGGTGTGACACTTCTGTGCACCCCACAGATACTGCCTTTGTAAACTTACCAAGTTGCAAGCGCCCTGAGCCTAAACTGTGTAAGTGGTTCAAGGTAACCTATCTTAAACAGCAATTTATACATTAAGTTATATTTCCAATAGGAAGTAATTCACGTGCAGCTGTCTGCAGAGAAATACACGAGCTGCTGAGAGGTGCTTTAAAATGTTTGTGACTTTTGTGTGGTCTGTACTATTCCTACCTGATTTGGGATGCTTGAAAGCAATGTTCCAGCTCTGCTGACACTGATGTTTAGCCAGCTTTCATTGTCTTGGCTGCATCTCCTCTGTGTAGGCAGTTTAGACACAATTTTAGGCTGTCTGGATCATGATATTGGTAGGAATTTGCCTATTTAACTGTAGCCTGCTAATGAGGTAACTGATACCTCTGTGGGTCCTAAAAACACTTAGTAGGTAACAGGTCAGGGGATAAAAGATTTTTCTGCAGTTGGGTGTTTGACATTAGAACAGGGTCTTACACAGTCAAGATTAAAAGACTTAGGGTGCTATGGAATTGTCAGCTGTTCTATTCTAATGAAAAGCTATGCAAGAGTATGGATATGGCTTAAGCTGTCTTTAGGAGTTCCATAAGATTTATTTCCTAAGAATTCCTGCCCTACTGCAATACAGCTTTTTTTCACTGTGCTGTGTGGCTGCCCTAGCAAGGTCCTGTTACTGGGCTGGTTGGGTAGTGTGCTTGAGGAGGCTCTTGGCTGCTGATACGAATGAGTTCTTGGTGTAGTTCTTAATCTCTTCAAGTTGCTGTTAGCACATTCCCAGTTGGCCTGAAACAGCAGTACTGTGCTTGGTATGCTTGATTCTTGTTAAAGAATGTGTTTTACCCCTGAAGGTGAAGGCTCAGAAGAGGCCAATAATTTGGTTCAAAAGCATGTGTTTATCTGTCAAGGAAAACTTCCTTCTGAAATGTGATGCTTTGGAACTTGGTTGAGAGGAACTGTTAACTATTCATGAAGCGTACTTCCTACATTTAAGTTACTTCCCAGTTATAATAACTTTTCCCTACTGGCATACCTGGTTGGCAGTTTGAGTGGAAGTTACTTGTATTCTGGTAACAAGTGTGTTGAAAAGGCACTAAATATTGCAACGCAGGTGTAGGAGTAGATTGTTAAACTGGATTTTTTTTTTTTCCTTTTGGGATGTTCTGCTAGTCAGGTGTGGAACAAATAGCTTTTTGCCATTCAAGCAAGGACAAATCTTCACACTTGAGTAGATGTAATCCATTTTCATTTGCTATTTTCTGAGAAGGTGCAGTCATTTAAGGTGCATCGTCCTTGCCCATTCAATAAACAAATTTGACTCTGGGTAAGTACCAGTTATTTGAAAATTCAGGAAGGGGATCTTGCAGCTTTGGAATGAAGTGGTCAATAAGCCCACATAAATGAGGAGTCAGTCTCAAGTCAGTGTCTTCAGGTCTGCTGCAGAGCTTGCTTCCAGTGAGAGCTACCAATGACTCTTGTGGATCATATTCTATATGTTTGAGTACAGGAAAGCAAGTTTCCAAAGTGGCATTGTCCTGAGGTCTGGCTATGGGAAATAATTTAGAAAATAGTATTGCCTTGTACACATTGATCATTGAAGGGGGAATTTTGAAGAGCAGAAGTCCATGATGGCACTTCATTGAGAATCAGTCTTATTTGGGTATCCTTTCTTATAGTTGCAGGCTTTGCTTCCAAGTTCAAGCTTAACTCAGTTAAGAAATTAGTAGTGTTCTCAAATATTTAATTTACTAATTTAGTGGATTTTTACTTATTATTGAATAGCTGCAATACATGTAGTGATAACCATTGAAATACTACTTTTAAGGTTGATTTTTTCTTCATTCAAGTGTGGGTTGATATTGCTTGTCTCAACTAGTCAGTTATATGGATTAAAAAAAAAAAAGGAAAGAAATGAAAGAGTTAGACTTGCAGTGAGCTTAATCTACTTGGTACAAAGTAGTCCCAGATGTTCTTCCGTAGCTGTGCTTTAAACAATAGAACATGCCAAATACAAAGGTCATCTTGTTTAAATAGATTATGTTGGATCAAATCCAGCCTTTCGTTAGTTTTCTGTACTTAGCTTTAAAATGCAGAGGAATACAGGCCAGGATCCCTGCAGAACTTCTCCCTAATGTGCCCGAGTCTCATCCTGGGTGCTGCAATCCTTTGTTAGTCTATGTATGTCTAGTCTAGAGCAAGCCTGGCCTCTTGTTGGATTCTAAAGTTGTAGGATTTTTCCTTCATGCTGCTCTAGACAGATCAAATTATGACTTCGCCCTTTATTTCTGTAAAGGCTGAACACAACATTTAGTGTATGCTTAGCTATGGTTTCTGTGGTATGATAGTGAGGACTTGAGCAAAGCTGTGAAATACAAAGTTCTTGTGCAACTGCAGATTTCAGCCATGATACATAAAACCAACTGTAGGACCAGGAAGCAAAACGAGAGTTCCTTTGTATTGTGGGCTTTGCGTGTAACACATGATAGGGTGGTGTTGGTGCTATACTGACCCCTCACTGAGCTACCAAACTTGTTACATCTTCCTCTGCTAATATATGTCTGAAACATGGGCAAGACATTTCCCTGAAATGCATGCACAGAACTGCCCTACAGTGATACTTATAGAAAGGTGTCAGTTGCCCGCATAAGGCTGAGGTTTTGACTGTCTGACCGGGTAAGAAGCTTGTGAAGGCTGAGATGTGTGCTCTTGCAAAGCCTAAGATAGTTACATGCCCATTAATACTTGGACAAGTACAAAATAAGATTTGTAGTAATGTACAAATGGGGTTAGTACAGCTCAGCATCAGGGAACTCTTCCTCACCTTTCCCAAATGCAGTGTCAGACTCTGGGTGTTTATTTAATGGCAGATAAAATGTCAGTAGGGATGCTGGAATGGTTTGAGCAATTTAATACATTACTTAGTTCAATTTGCACAAAGAGTGGCTGGCAAACTTATGCTGGTGTGCTGTAGCCAAAGAAATGTAAATCCTTTAGTACTCTTACTAGCAAAATAGTATGATTTTCTAGGACCATTTAGAAGATAGTTTGTATTATATCTATTTCACTCTTTGCATTTACCAGTCTTTTTAAGGTGAGCAGCCACTTGCATTTTCATGTACACTTGAGTTTTAGGAACAGAGCTAAATCCAGTCAACAACATAAGCATAGAGCTGAGTAAATATGTGGGACTTGAGCTGAGCATTCAAAATAACCTTTTAAATTTGACATGGGGATTTGAGTGTCTGTGCTGTGCTGTCCTGTCTGTTTGCAGAAAAGCTTTCATCAAGTGTCACTAACTGGGGTAAACCTCACTTTGTTTTTAAGTATCCAGCTATATCACTGAATTTCTAATTTAATCAGATGTACACCTGATTGTGAGAGTTTTTTAAATGGATAGGATTTTCTTAGCATATGTTCTGGTTGAATCATATATATAAATATTACTATTGTCATGTCATATGTATGTTAAGTGGGAAAATCCTCAAGTGTTACTAAAGCTACAGAGTTCAGTTTCAAAAGGCATTCTCCTGAGTGGATGAATTCATTGTGAGAGAAGTTAAGGCATTTGTTTGCTGACTGTTTAGAAAGGCTAAAGAATATGTGGATGCTGTAATTATGTATACAACAGAATCTAAAACTTCACGAACTGACCAGTTTTCTAAGGGGAAAGACTGGTGGCTGCAAGAGAAAGTGTGTTGATGGAATTAACAGTGGCTGCTCTGTCCTGGAGTACAGCCATGAGGCTTTTGCAGTGTCACTAAAGGGTGAGAGGTCTGTCTCCAGGAGAAGGATTAGGCTGACAGTTTTATATGGGCAAGCTGAGCTTGCTTGATGATGAAAAATGGGCCATTTTTTCGTGCTCCTAGCTCCTGCAGTTATTCCAGCTCTACTGATGGGCAGCTTAGTTTTATGCTGGTTTAGTAAATCTCTTGGATCGTGTCATCTCTGAGGACAAGAGCCAGCACAAACCCGCAGGTGGAATATGCTGTGAGAAGGGAGAAGTAGGACAGCTGGCAGTCTTGCAATTTTGTGACGTCAGGAAGCTGTATCTGTTCCTGTCTTATTTATAGCAGAATTGACTATACTGAATTCTACTAATCTGGTGTAGACACAAGACTGGAGTAACAACCAAAGTAGTTTTTTTGCAAGTCTGTTGTTTCTCTTGAGTACTTGAAAGTTTTTTAGCTTAATTTTATCACTTGGGGTTTTTGTGTTGTTTGGTTTTTTGTCTGATTTTGTTTGTTGGTTTCAGACTCCTTGTAGAATGAGAATAAAGAATTGAAATATTAAACTTATACTGCCGTATTGAATTCTAGCACCATAGCTACAATTTGCACTGTATGAAGGAATTCTGTGATCCTAGTTGGTCAAAGAGGAATTCAGGCCATTGAAATATATCAATTTTTAGCTTTTCAGTTAAATTATGAACTTGACTTGAAACCGGTCAATTAAAACATCTTAATGATAACTTACCAGTTTATTACTGTAGTAGTTGCCAATGACTACTGTGGTTGAAGTGCACAGAGGTTCAACCTAAAGCATACCTTAAGTTACCAACACATGGGATGTAGGATTTAAGGTTATCCTGACTCACCTGGTTAGAAGCTTGAGGTTGCTGTTTGGCTGTTGTCTGCATGCAGCAAATTGTGGTAACAGGTTTTGAGGACTACTGAGCCATTAAGAGCAAAGAATGGAGTATTACTCTATTGTGAGAAACAGTCTCTGTATGAAAACTCTTCCCATTTTGTGCTCTCGGATCCAGTAACTCAAAATTCTAGTCTTGTTTGGGCTTTTTACCCAGGGCTCCAGCAAGCTTTGGTTTGTTTAACCTGTTGTTTTTGTTCTTCTACAATTTCTTTGCAGGATTGAGTGGGACAAACTTCTGGAGAATGTGCATTGTTTGATCATAAGTGTGACAAAAACTGACAAGCAGGAAGCTTATGTACTCAGGTAAGGAAGGCACTGGCTTGTTCTTTTAGGCCCTAAGAGGCGAAAAGTGAAAGCTGTCATATGTAATTCACTTGGCTGAGAATCCAGTCTTGGGTTGATGGCTACAACTTGCAGGGATCTCCTGCTCAGAGTTGCAAATCTCTTCGTGGTTGTTTCTTTCTTCCTTTAACCAAAAGGATGGACAGAATTCTGGTGGCTTTGCACCTCATGAATTCTGTCCATAGGTAAATGAGTGTCCCCAGTACAGAATTTCAGTATTAATTTCTTCAGCAGAATAGGCTAGAGGTGTCCCTTATAGATCAGCAAAAAAAAATTTATTGATAGATCAGCTTTAACTGCACATAATACAATCGAATGAAACAACTCTTGCAGCTGACCTAAGGGTATGTGTAAAACTGTAGCTTTCCTGGAACTCTGGAATTTTTGTTGTGCTGCAGTTAGTTGTAAGGAGGCTACTTTGGCCATGTGTTTTTCATCTTGCAAAATACTTTCTTGCTTTTTGTACATGAACTTTACAGACACATTTGACATTCTCTGGTTTACTTCAGATTACCAGTACTGAAGTTTTAGTACTCTTTTTCTAAAGACTGCCTTGAGGGCAAGGTTGTGCTAAGAACAAGCTAGCCAAAGAAACTCTTGTTTCTTTAAGCTTTATATATTTAAAAGAAAATTCTGGAAAGAGTAACTAGTTGCACTGCATCGTGGATGAAATTTAACCTTGATTTTGAATTTGTAAACAGCATTCCAAATTGAGTTATTTAAGCTAATTTTTACTGCCATTGTTCAGTTATCTGATGAAAATATACTTGTTAAGCATGTTTAAATGTTCTGGAATGTAGTATCAATGCCTAGCTCCAGTTCAGCTGGGCTGTAGTTAAGTATCTGACTTAGTTTAGGTATAGTTAGTTAGTTTCTGTATTTTATTTATAAGGCATATCATATAGCTGTGCCTGTGTAGCCACTTCACAGCATGTTTGTATTTCTCAGATAGTTTGAGGGTATCTAATGTGCGTGCCTTTTCCTGTAGTGTGACAGCTCTATAACCATGCTTGGAGCAGGTGTTTGTTTTGGGAACAGCTCTCAAATGTTTGCTGCATTCTGTTGATGTGATCTATTTGCTAAGTATGTTTGTGCCATATGCTGAGTGTTCACTTAGAGTAATGCATTTGGTTGGGATAAGGACCACGACCTAACAACTCCCTCCTGGACTGTTTTATGTAGGGCACTTAATATGTTCTTAACACCTCTTTTACAGTGAGAGTAGCATGTTTGTCTCCAAGAGACGTTTCATTTTGAAGACGTGTGGTACCACCCTCTTACTGCAAGCACTGGTTCCCCTGTTGGAGCTTGCTAGGGAGTACAGTGGGTTTGACTCAATTCAGGTAAGGAATCAAAAGTCTTCCTTGGAATGTACAAAAAGCTCTTTGCTACTATTTCAAATTCACTGTTTTTATTAAATATCCTGAAACGTGGACATTTATGTATGCTTCCCATAATGGGAAGACTGTAATGTAAGATTGCTCTGCTGTAGCAGTTGCCCTTTTATCTGTCTCAGTGCTACCTAACAAATGCTATTGTGCTGAGTTACTTAAGGATAACTGTGCCCATGCTGCCTAGTGCAAAACAAGTTTGTAAGTAAACTCTCTGGAAGCTTAGAAATTAAGACAGGAATAACCATGTGCCTTTGAAACAGGAATACAGGTAGCAGTGTTTAAACAATGAAAACAGGTCCTGTGAAAGTTGATGGTAAATGCTTGCATTTGTCTGAATTCTTAGATTCCAGATGGATGGATGTACTCAATACCTAAGATGCACCTTTATTTTTTCAGAGCTTCTTTTATTCACGTAAGAATTTCATGAAGCCTTCCCACCAGGAGTACCCACATAGGAATTTCCAGGAAGAAGTAGAGTTTCTTAATGAGATTTTCCCAAGTAAGTTGATGAAACTTCAGCAAAGTTGGGTGAAGGATTGATGTTATGTGAGAAGTGACAAGCAGTACAATAGGTACAGGCTGCCAGGCCAAGAATTCAGCAGTCCTTGCATAAAAGTCAAAAACTGCAAATACTTATTTTCTGAATTTCTGACACTAGCTTGTCAAGATCAAAATTTAAATGATACTAAGCTTGACATTTAGCACCTTGTCTTAACTGGGGTCGTCTTCAGACTTCCAATCACTCTGCAGAATTCTGAAAGCCCTATTAGAAAGCTTTGATAGTAATTTAAAGTAATATACTGAAGAAAAATGTGGACTTCTATCAGAAGATACTATGCTAAAAACTGAATTTAAACCTTTAATACAGTTTAAGACTTACAAGAAGAATCTTAAGTTTTAAAGTGACAGGTTTTTGAAGGAACATGGAAGCTGTGGTACTCATCTGAGTTGTTTGAAGGTGAATGATAATCATTTAATAGAGGCTTTAATAGTACCAGGGTTTCCCTCTGTGCATAGCTTAACTGTAATATCTGTAATATCAATTTCCTGATAGCAGCCTCTCAGCTGGTGTGTCCAGACCCGCTTCTTGCTTTTTTCATCATTAACTTTGCATTGCAGAAGTTAAAGGCCCGGTTATTTGATACAGCCACTGACTGCATCAGTGAATCTTGTGGAGTTCTGTAAAAAGCCCCTGTCTTTAAATAAGAAATGAATGATATTTTATATAAATGTTCAGCTATGGTACATTAACTGGAGGCTTTTTGTCTTGTCTAGATGGAGCAGCTTATTGCATGGGGCGTATGAACTCTGATTGCTGGTATGTATGTGAAGAGTTTGGAGTCTTTACAGTAGAACTTGGTGCTGTCAGTATGTGTTACATACCTGATCTATGCTTTTATGTAGGTACCTGTACACCCTGGATTTCCCAGAGAGTCGGATATCCAATCAGCCTGATCAGACACTGGAAATTCTGATGAGTGAGCTTGACCCAGTAGTTATGGACCAGTTCTACATGAAAGATGGTGTTACTGCAAATGATGTCACTCGTGTATGTTGGCTTGAAAACTGAGCATTTTGGGGAATGGTGGAAATTGGGCAACAAAATGCTTCATTCACTTACCTTTTAATAGAAGGTTTATTTTGTGGTAGGAGAGATGTCCTAGAAAGTGGCAGGTTAATACTTTGGGAGGAAAATGAATTTAACTCAGAAATGTTTTGGGGAATATAATTTCATGGTTTCAATGCCCATCCTTTAGTGGAAGCAGCAATATGCACTGCTTTGGGTGATTGGAAGCCTTTACTCTGAAGAATGTAGGAGTAGGAATAAAACCACAATTTAAGTAACTTTCAAGGATGTAGATTATGAGGAGTAATGCTTAGACTGGGGATAAAGAATGCAAAGGTTAAGTAGGTATCAAACCAGGGTTAAATCAGGGAGCCATTTGGATGAGGGGAAGGGCAGATTTGGGGTCTAAGCATAACTTGATGGGCTTACCTCCTTTTCCCAGATGGGGAAGTCATGTGACATGAACAAGTTTTCCTGACAAGTACACTGACTTCATCTTGTTTTCCATCTTAGGCTTTGATTCTCATACTGTATTTGCTATTGAGATATGGCTGTAGCTCAGGAACTGTGTGGTAAATCAAAACACTTGGGATTGCACTTCTTCCTAGGGTATAAAGTAGTATATCCTTACTCTGGAGTAAATGTAAACAGCCTTCACTTTGTGGATAGTGGTTCCACAAAGAGAAGCTCCATCTTCCATTTCAGCAGCAAAAGCCAATACGTTTTGGAGTTCTGAGCTGTTTCTTTGTCTTGGATGGGTGCAGCTGGGCTCTGTAAGAGGCAGTGTGACAGCTTGCATGCAGCTTGTCACTGTCATTGATGTAGTGACAGGATGCAAACCAAAGTCATCTATGGTGGTACATGTAATTAGACTGACTTGTTATCAGGAGAATTCTGGTGTCCTTTTTGCTAAATAGATGTTTATAAACACGTGTAAGAATGCATGATAAGCAGAGTTGTTTAACTTTGTTTCAGATGAGTGGAATTCGTGACCTGATACCAGGTTCTGTTATTGATGCTACAATGTTCAATCCTTGTGGGTATTCAATGAATGGGATGAAATCGGATGTAAGTTTTACACTCATTAATAATTAACATTGATTAAAAGAAAAAAAAAATTGGTGGTAATAATACTTCTTTTTTTTTTCAGGGAACTTACTGGACTATTCACATCACTCCAGAACCAGAGTTTTCTTATGTTAGTTTTGAAACAAACATAAGTCAGACCTCTTATGATGACCTGATTAGAAAAGTTGTAGAGGTTTTCAAGCCAGGAAAATTTGTGACAACTCTCTTTGTTAATCAGGTGAGTTTTCTTGCATTAGCTTATCAGCTGATGAAATACATACAGACACAAATGAAGCAAGGCTAAAGATTTTTGCTGGAGATTAACAGTTTGCCTCTATATTTGAGTGATAGATTCATTGGAAAGTAAAAATACTCTTCAGTCTTGCTTTGGCATGTACTAAATGTGATCTTCAGAAAATTTCAGAATTAGTGAGATGTGGCATCTGTCCCAGTCCCAGAATTCTAGTGGCTTCCTGTATAGTTCTGTGTAGGCATAATTTCTTGCTTTGGCAGTTTTCTGGATTTGCCTGCACCTGTCAGTTGCAGAACACTTGCTGTTAATGGTGTTGCTCTCAGCTAATCATAGAAGCACAGAATGATTTGGGTTGGAAGGGACCTTAAAGATAATCCAGTTCCACCCTGCTGCCATGAGCAGAGATAGCTTTCACCACACCAGATTGCTCGAAGCCCCATCCAACCTGGCCTTGAACACTGCCAGAGATGAGGCATCCACAGCTCCTCTGGGCAGCCTGTGCCAGTGTCTCACCACCCTCACAATGAAGATTTCTTTTTTCATAATATCTAATCTAAGCCCACCCTCTTTCAGTTTAAATCTGTTACTGCTTGTTCTACTACAGGCTCTGGCAAAAAGTTCCTCTCCAGCTCTTTTGTAACCTCCTTCAGGTGCTGGAAAGTGCTCTAAGTTCTCCCCAGAGCCTTCTCTTCTCCAGGCTGGACAGCCCCAATTCTCTCAGCCTGTGTCTATAGGAGAGGTGCCCCATCCCCCATAGTGTTCACAGCACAGCAGTACTTATATGTAAGGGAGCAGAATCACTTTTTGGGAATAAACCTTTCTGCACCACTGTTAAGAAGTATTTTAAAACATGTTGATAAGAACCATATATGAAATGCAGTGTGCTAATCCACCTCTAAATGACAGTTTTAAAAGTAACTTTCCCTTTTTGTTTTGTTTTCTAGAGCTCTAAATGTCGCACAGTGTTTTCCTCTGCCCAGAAGATTGAAGGGTTTAAACGTCTTGATCATCAGATTGCCCAATTCAGTGATTATAATTTCGTTTTTACCAGTTTTACAAAAAATCGCCAGCAACAGCACAGTTGATTAAGAATGAAGAAAAAACGCAAAAAGAAATCCCATATAGAAGGTGGTGGTTGCTTTCTAGTTAATGATTCAGGGGGCCATGCTTTCCACTCCCACCACCTTGTAGTTGTGGAAAGCCCTAGGTGTAATCATAGTATAACCATTTTGAATTGTATGCATTATTATATCAAGGAGTTAGATATCTTGCATGAATGCTCTCTTCTGTGTTTAGGTACTCTATGCCACTCTTGCTGTGAAATTGAAGTGCATGTAGAAAAATCTTACTGTATGAAACTTTACAACACTTGTAAAAATGATTCAGGTAGAATTACACACAGTATAGTTTTTCTCCAAGTATCACCAAAAATTCCCCACAGACAAGGCTTTCGTCCTCATTAGACTTCAGCCTCAGCCTACTCACTGGGGACAGTTCTCTGTTAAATTTTCACTTTTTTTTTTAATATATGTTGTGATTTCAGTCTAAAACAGTTTTTGATGAACTTCTATGATTTCTAATGAAACTGATTCCTAATAAACACTTTCATGTTTGGAGAAAGTTCTTAAAACAGTTACAAATTGTTTTGCTACTACAGGTGGTGGTTGATTTATTTTTAAATCAGACTGACTTTTCATACTCTAATAAAGCTTCTAGGAGTTTGCTCAGCTCTCCTGTAGAGCTGGGCTGATGCATTGGTCTTTCACCTTTAGTAACTTGGGTATCGGTACTAGTGCAGGCTGAATTTTGTCTCACCTTAATGGTTGTTTGTCTGTCCACATCCCCAAGCTGTCACACTGCTGTGCAATGGCAGAATTTGGTGAAGGTCCAAGATGTGATAGGGGAAGAGCTGAGCCAGGCTTCGAGTGCTTTGGCGTGACTGTGTGACAGCTTTGCAAAGTGCAGGTTCATGTTGGTGTTTTCTGTCCTAATCACCTGTTATGTCAGAACAGGAAGCTGGTGCTCCTGAGCACTGGCAGGTAGGGCTGGTGGAGGAGTGGAATTTGCCAGTCTGGGTGTGTTGATTGGTTTGGATTATTCTCAGTAAAACCTGTGACCTGCCACTTTGGACTGTAAAGAGTGCTTCTAAACTGGTCCAGTGTCACTTCATTTTGTTGTTCCAAGCGAAGCTAATGCCTCTGTCTTGTGACAGTCCTGTGACATTGTTGTGCATGTGACTTATGTTGTACTTGAGTGTTGTGACTTCATCTGTTTTTTCCTCGTAATTGCTAAGGTGGTTCCTCTTATTGTGACTTGAGGGCATTAAGTGAAGGTAGAGAACAAGAACTGTCTGGGACACCTGGACAGGAGTGAAGTAGAATGCTATTCATGGAGCATGAATAAGTGTGTAATTCAAAGTCACTTCAATGAGTATTGACTAAAATGCAGGCTTTGAAAAGCTGGCACACTTTCAGCTATGTTTGTTTGCAAATACTGGGATTTTAACAGCTGTGAGACCAGCATGTTAACAACAAAATTGAGATTTTTTTTCCCCTCTTGTCCGTGCAATGTTTTAACTTTCTGGTTTGATGCAATGGTTCTTTTGTTCCTTCTGTATTTATAAATAAGCACTTTTTCAGTGCTTCTAAACTAAAAAGTCTGCTTGGTTAGAAATCAAGTGGTTGGAACATTTTGATTTTTTTTTTATTTTAAGCATATTATTGATGTTCTTTACCAATGTTATCAATTACATGCTGTAAATGGCACTAATGCTTTTTGGTGTTAATATTGAGGACCAATATTTCAATGGAGTTTTTTTTGTTCTTGCATTGTCTCAATTGTTCTGACATTTTTTTGGCTTGAGGTCCTTTAAGTAGACTGAAGATCCCTTTTCAAGTAATACTGCAAGAATGCATCTTACAAAAAGAAGCATAAGCCTCGTCTATGAAAATGAAAGCTGTTGAATGGGTTATTGAACTATCTGGGTGATCAGGATGGGGGAGTATGGTGTTTATAATTTCTGTGGTGTTAGACTTTGATCATTTAAAAATATCTGTACCACAACTTAACGCTTCAATAAAAGTTCGCTTAAATTGTTTGTGGTGATGATCCAGCAATTCTGTCCTTCACTCTCTTCATGCTTTTTGGTACCAAGGGGTTTAATTCTGAAATTGATTTATGTCCTTACTGCCCTAATTTGCACTGCTCCTGTAGGGGATGCATTTCAACACACTGGCAGTTTTAAATGAAGGCAGCATGTGAAATGAAGCCAAGTGAAAATGTTACACTATTCTTGAAGCTAAAACTGTTTCTCTAAATGAACACAAAAAATTTGTTGTCTACATTTAACCTGTATCTTTTTCTTGAGCATTAAATATTCTAAATAGCCCTCCGAATTATGACAACAGCTTGTAAGTTACAAACTGGCGTACATTTATGTACTTAAAGCTTAGACTGGCTTTGAGAGTTCAAGGTGAGATTTATCTCTGAAGGTAAAGTAAGCAGGTACCTAATCTAGATAGTAACCTAGACCTGAAGCTAGGGGCTAGGAATGTCAGTGCTAAGCAGCTGCAACCAGCTGAATTGAAAATTCCTTGAGTTCATGTGGTAAGTCTTACTACTGGAAGAGCAGCTACAGTGTATTCATACCTGCAAAGCTCCAGCAATGCTGATATATCCCCCAAAGTCACCTAAGTATTGTGTTGGTACTGGAGGTCTAAAACCTTTAAATTGTTTAGTTCTGAATACAGGTTTCATTAGTCACCCAGAACCTTATCTGTGATGTTATGTATGGTGTTCTGCATAGGAAATAGTAACTTGTAGTTACTATTGTAGTATCCCAAGTATTTCAGACTATGAAAATAAGAAATTCCAATTTGCAGCATCAAGAGAGATCCTGTTTCAACTGTCTCAGCCATGACAAATTAGCAGTACTCTACCTCTGAAGGGTACTGATGGAGCTGTTGAAAGAGCTTGTCAAGACACTTTTAATTATTTACCAGCTGTCCTGGTTAACTGGGAAGGTCCCAGTTGGATGGAGGGTAGTAAATGGGATGCCTGCCTACAGAAAAGGCCACAAGGAGGATCTGGCAGCCTGACCTTGTTGCCAGGGAAGGTTGAGGAGCACATGACACCGAGCTCTTATCACACAGCACATACAGGACAATCAGGCCCATCCAGCATGCACTTGTTGGTCCTCATTGACCAACCTGATCTCCATCTATGGCAAGCTGACCCACTCTGTGGATGAGGGAAATGTGGATGGTGTCCACTTGGACTTCAGTAAATCCTTAGATGCTGGAGAAACTGGCTGCCCTGTTTGCTGGCCAGGTCATCTGACCCAGAGAAGGGGCGAGTGGTGCCACATCCTGCTGGTGGCTGGTCACCAGTGCTGGTCCCCAGGGCTCAGTGTTGTGGCTGCAAAGGTGAGGATGTCCCATCCAGTGGCAGGGAGATCTTTAAGGTTCCTTTCCATCCCAACCATTCTCTGATTGTATATTAGACTCTGTGGGGATGGAGGGGGTGGACAGACTGAAGGTAGCGTGGTTAGGGCAGGAAAGAGGATGAGACAGTTTTGTGCCTGAGCACTCTGACATCCTTTCAACATGGGACAGAAAGGGAGATGCTGACACCAGTGCTGCTACCAAGCCACTTCAATAGGCATTAAAAGCCACTGGTTTTCAATTCTAGACCTTTACTGTAGTGTGTTGATGCCAAAGAGATGACACTGCTCTGGTACTTATATCTCGGTGGGATGAGTAGAAACAGATACTGGCTGTCAGTCTGTCTGGCTGCTGTTTGGTGGTGCAGGATAATGTGTTGGCAGAAATTTTGAAGCTTGGCAGTTGGGGTGGTGTAAACTCAGGTTTCTCTAGTGATAATCCCAAAAGCAATGCCACCAGTATGTAGATGCACAGGGCTTGGAAATAATGCCGAGGTTATGCTCCCAAGGTGTGGAGTTCTCCCAAGCTTTGTATTTTGTTAGCTCTTCTATTTTCTTCTAATACTTGTTATACACTACTTATGATTCTGGAGCTGCTGTTACATTTTTAAAAAATTAAGCAGGCCCTAGAGAGTCTTGCTTCTGCAACTGTCTGAAAGCTATATCTATATAAATTTTACATTCTCTATAACATGCTTAGTTCTGCCTTTGGCAACTGCTGTTAATTTTAAATATATATGTACAAGTGAAATATGTACAATCACTTTCAGGAGCAATACCAGACACATGAATACCATAAGCTCAGAATTTTTCATTCCTGGATTAGCCAGAATGTGAACACGCATTTTTGTGTAATGTAATTCCTAATGCTGGTGCTTTACATAATCCCTAACTCTAAATTATGCCATTTACAGCCTTCCTGTTATTTTCCCCACATCTTGTTCTAGATTATATTGATCCTCTCAGTCCATCATTGTAAATTTTTCTTAAATGCTAAGATTTCAAAATAGCATGTAAGGCATCCGCTCATTAAAAGACATAGAATTGTTTGGGTTGGAAGGGACCGTAAAGATCATCTGATTCCAACCCTCCTGCCATGGACAGGGACACCTTCCATGAGACTGACTTTCTCAAAACTCCTTCCAGCCCAGCCTTGAACACTTACAGGGATAGTGCATCCTCAGCTTCTCTGGGTAACTTGATCCAGTGTCTCACCACCCTCACAG
>VZSR01003807.1:27154527-27167233 GCA_013398615.1 Brachypodius melanocephalos | reverse complement strand
CTCATTGCCAGCTCATGTCCTGGCACCCCCAAGTCCTTTTGGGAGGACTGCTCTTGATCTGTTCATCCCCCAGCCTGGATTGATAGGAGAGTTGCTGTGACACAGGTGCAGCACCTTGCACTTGTTAAACCTCCTAAGATTCCCACAGACCCATTTCTCACACTTGTCCAGCTCCACAGTCTAATTTCCATCTTCAACTTCATTCCCTTATTTTATAGGCAAAAGTAAGTATGTGGTACTTGTTTTACACTATTAAAATTGCTGCACCAACAAAGCCATAGCAAGGAAAAACCAGCATAGGATTAACAGAGTTGTAAATTGCGGTTATAGGACTAAGTTTCAGCCTCCTCTCTGTGTGGACAGGAGTTATATAGATGTAACAGAACAAGACAAAATGTTCCAAATTCATTGTTCTTGCTCAGAAATTTGTAGCAATTTGGTGCCTCTTGATCATCTGCTTCTTCCAGAAGAGGTACTGGCCTCTGCCTGCCAGAGATTATTTAGTGAAACACACCATATGACAGCTCCATCAACACACCAGCCACTGTACTTTACAGCCATCTCCAGTCCCTAAATTTGGACTTATTTCTTGCAAAGAGGAATTTGCTAAGTACCTGTCAGCTTCACTAGATTCATCTTTTAACAGCACTGACCTTAAAAGTTCGGAAATATTTAGCCAAATACAAGGTCAGATTTCAAATACAAAGTTAAAATCCAAGCTATAAAAAGGTAGATAAAACTAGACTGTTAAGACTGTTAAGATAAAACTTAACTAAAAGATTATTTCCTAGCTGCTGTGATATTTTGCAGCCAGGACACCTAACAGACTAGGCAGCAATAACACATGTATTCCATGCTATTTCAGGATGAAACTTAAAACTAACCAAAGGCCCTGAGCCCTTGAGGGCTGTTCTCTAGTGGTAACCCGCTCCAAACTCCTCTTTTTGTTAAAGATGCTTCTCTGCTGTTTTATTTTCATGGTGCTGTTATAAAGCCAAGATAGTGCTGTTGCATTATCTAAGAGGAGAGGGAAGAATGTGTGTTCATTCAATTATTAAAGCATCCTCAATACTGTTACAATATCCTGCAAGGCATGTATCATCAGGTCTACTCCTATGTTCACTTGATGAGGCTTGGAGACTTGAGCTCTTTCTAGGCTGCATTTTTCCTAAAGCCACATTATCAGCTACATTATAGGTAGGACATTCTACCCAAACCATCTCTCTCAGCCCAAATTTGCCAGTTTTAAGGGTTGTTACAGACATGTATTTTTCAGATAGTGCAGAAGTTGTTTTTTCATCTTATTTGATGATCTAATATTTAATTGTTTCTAATTCTCAAATCTTAAAATCTTAGTTAGAGTGAAAATCTGATGTAAAACCAAAAGTGTTGATGAAGTTGCTGTTTTAAATAAGGGCTTGATTTATTCATTCCCCATAGCTTTTGTGAAATACAGGGGGGCTTAGAGGAGGAGGACAGAAAATAAGAAAATTACTCATTCGCCTTACAGAAGGCGTATTTTCCCTAATGTGCTGTAGTGAAAGCTGGCATATATAACAATGAGATAAAGCTGCAAAGGCTTCAGGGTGTAATTGCTGAGGCTACAGTACTTACAACTGAAGGATACTGAGCACAAAGCTGATGGGACTAGGAAAAGCAGTAAAGCAAATAGACAAACAGCCAGTGTTGTAATTTTTTGTGCTCTTCATTAATATTGGTTTTAATGTTCGTATTTAATTGGTTCAGCTGTGCTAGCACTGGTTTTAGGCAGGAAATCAACTATAAATTCACAGGTTTTAATATTCTAGTTTTAAGCAGGGTAAAAAGTTTAGTTGTTGTAGTCTGCTGTTAAGTGCCGTGACATGGAAAAGCTGAACAGTTTATATTTGTGTATTTCAATTCTTCCATTTAGTGTGCTGCTGCATAGGAGAAAGATGCATTTTCTGATTACCTGCTCTCTTAACATTGTAATCTCTTAAATACTTCGTTCCTGAAACATTTAAACTATGCAGACCACCCAGAAGGGCTCAGCAGACAAGAACTTCCAAACCAGTAAATTTCAACTGCTCATGTTACTATGTCAAGCAGTTGGTAGGAAATGAATCAACTACTAGAAAAAGCTATCCAGTTTGATTTTCCACAAAGAGAATAGTCCAGAGACACACAGAAATCACATTTAAACCAGCTTTAATATTACTGTCTTAACTCCTTTTTAAAGAATTGTAATCCTAGCTATTCTTACTGACTTTGGGTAACTGCCATCTCATTGAGTCACTGCTCAATTTCTTGTAGTAGTCAGGACAAATTAATAGACAAAAAATAGGTGATTACAGAAACAGATGTTCAGTCCATATTGAATATCTCAAAATATTCTGGTTTTTTCCATTTATTTGATGGTGACTCAAGAAATTTTGCAACCTCTGTATTCCATGTGTAATACACATTTTAGATAAAAAGTAAATACATACCGGTATATATTTATATATGGAAATATGGAAAAATATAAATGACACCTAAAAAATAAGCAGTTCTAAACTACCATTTTTGTAGCAGTTCCTCAAGTTTTATTATTTTGGAATCCTTTATTTTCAAGATTGTTTAAGACTCTGTAGGCATGTGGAATTATTTTGATTGCTCTATCTCCAAATCTAACCAAGTTGCACTCTGGCAGTGAAGCCTGAGCCCTGAGACTAAGATGGAAAGTTTCTGTTGTTCTGGGAACCATACATCCCATACAATTTCTTAATGGACCTCTAACCATCCATAGAAAGATATATTTTAACGCATTCTGGGGTGAAATGGGAAGATTTTAAGTCAGACCTTTTTGCAGATGCTGGATCATTCCTTCTGCTGCCTCAGGGACCCTATTGGAATCAGAGGAATGGTTGCTTGTATGCTGAGGAGAATAGAAATGTCACACGCATCTCCCCCTTAAAAGAATGTTCTGTTGCCATTAAAAAAAAAAAAATAAAAAAAAAAATAAAAAAAGCCATGCAGGATTTTACTGTGCTCATAACTAGCCTGGAATACACTTAAATCTGATGTAATCTGAAACCACACAGGAAGACAGACAACTGTCTCTTTAAATGCTCTAAATGGAAAGGAGACGTGACCTATAGGTCTTCATCTTGAGACCTGGGCTTCTAGTGAGTCATGAGGACTGCATGCTGGAATGGAAGTGCTTACTCTTCTCACAATCCTGTAAACCAGTTATACAGTATGGAAATAATGGTATTTACTTCATTTCACAGAAGCACCAGTGGCAACTAGAATGTTAGAAAAGGTGGTAACATGGAGAGGCTGAGTGCAATGATCCTTCATTGGTAGTTACCCTAAATCCACAATATTATGACAATTCTTTTGATGAGACAATCTTAAGGCTACATAAGAATAAATACATATCAATTCTAAATCAGGTCAAGAGATTTGAACTACTTGCCCTGTTCTGAGTAACCAAAATGACACTGATTAAAGACACCAGTGTAAAGATTGAATAGTGTGTAAGTTGAATATTTTTTTTACGTTTTTGCTGTCTCCAGGAGTGAAAATCCTCATAATAGTATCTCTTGTTTCAGTGCTGGATTAGGATTAGTTTTATAGTTCCTAAAATTCTTGAGCACACTTCCTCAAACCCTCTCCCCCGCCCCCTCCCCCCCCCAAAAAAAAGGATGCAGTTTGGGAATTCCAGAGAAACAGCAAAGCCAAATAAATGAATCATTTACTGCTGGTCACTTTGTGTATCTGCTAATATGAGGGAAAGAACTGGTTGGAATAGCATAGAAGAAGGAAAGAGAGAAAATTATTTGTTGCTTCTAGTCACTAATTCAGGGCTGTTGCCTGTTAATTCTGAGCTGATCAGAGAAACTGAAGGAAAAGAGAGCTGTTGGCAGTGACCACTGCTCCTGTCAGCAGTGCCAGATCTGGCCATTCTGTAGCTCTTGCCAAGCACACAATCCCTGCCCAGACTGGTCCAAAGCTGGTCTTTCCAGCAGTATCTTTCCATCTGGATTGCTCCCAAAATGAAGATGACAGAAGGGTATTTGTAATTCTTGTAATGCTTTGCCTTGCCTTTTCTGGTTTCCAGAACGGTTCTGGCTGGATAAGCTTAAAGGAACTGAAACTGTGCCAGTTACACATCATTATGTATTTTAACACTCTGAAAATAAGGGCAAGGAAGTCTAAGGTGTTACTCTGTAGCTTCTACAAGGGGAAAAACTCTCCTGCGTCCAAGGGCCTGGGCACGCTTTCATGCACAGTGGAAGTGTACAATATTATGTAACTATTACTTAAATACAGAAAGTTTGGGGTTTTACCATAATACCTTCTGAAAAATTATCCTCTTCAAAAATGAAGTATATTTGTATCTTAAAACTGGTACCTGGTGGTTTTTTTCATAAGAGCACACGTATCTAAATGGCAACATAGACTTTTGTTTGTCTTCTTTGCAGGGGAATTCCGAGCCCATGATAGATGTTCAAGTCTGCCATTTGGTTGTCATGTTCAATCCTTTAAGGAGGATAAAGCAAAAATATTGGATTAAAATACAGATATGACAGTATAAACTTAGGGGCATCTTCTCTCATCTCCTATAATTTTGATGCACAACTACAGTATGAGGGCCCTGGCAGATTAAGCAGTACTTAATAGCAATCTCCTTTAAAAAACCCTCACGTAGCACATGTTCAGATGGATGTACTTTAGCATCAGTCACCATTCAATCAATAACATTTTAGTCAGTATAAGCTACTCAGAATGCAAGAACTACAATAAAAAGTTATGAAATTAGTTACAAAAGAAGGTGTTAGAAGGTGATGCACTGGGGACCTACAAATACAACACATGCCTGTAAGAGCAGAAATAGGAACAGAAAGTCCTGAATTAATTATGTGTTCAGGGTATTTATGTGTTGCTACTGACTGTAAAAGATGATCCTTAGTGTAAACAGTTTACCTTCAGAATCTCCAAGAGAGCAAATAAAGAGAGCTAAGAAAGTCAATGCCATCAGAATTCAGTATTTTCCATTTTCATTATGGACTTGTATAAAGTGTCTCAAGTCTACCCACCATTTGTAAGTACATATGAGAATGTATAAATTATTCTCTTGCAGGAGCAGATCTCTATGGGAAAAAAAATCACATCAGCAGTAAGTGCTGCTGAGGCATTTTCAGTCAGCTAATAACTCCCTCCAGAGCTGCCTGGGTCCAATTTAGAATTTGAGCTGACAATTGTATCTCCCTCTCGATTGGTTGCTGGGAAAAAACAGCTATGCTTCACTGCAAATGTAAGTAATAAAGGATAATAAGGTCTTCAAGCCTTAAAGGTAATAGATCTTTGATTTTTAAAGAAATTGCCTAGCTGCTTTTCTAGGGAAAAAACAAAAAACAAATAAAAAATATTATTTTAAAAAATAATCTGTCCTGGTATAGGTTAGAAGTCAAAAGTGTACATTCATACATACTGAAAATATCATGAGCTTACTGCAAGTTAAATGAGACAATTGTCAGCAATGGGTTTATTTTCTTACATAAAAGTGAAAATTTCATTCACAGCAGCTTTAAAAGTATAGATGAACTCTTCCACACTTACTTCTAACTAGCTCATAGAGACAGTAATTCCTTTGCTCTATTTATGCTTTGAGCCAGCTGGACATAAGACCAGCTTCTTTCCAGAAATCATGTGGCCACATTAGCACAGTTCTGAGCCCAAGCTAATGCATCCTCCTTCACAGCCTCAGTAACTCAGTTTCAGCAACACAAAAAATCACAGCTACAGCTGCTATGCTGGCTGGCTAAGGGCATAGGCAGAGTGCCTGTCTGCACCCATCCATGTGGATGTACCCTCAGATGACTCTGGGCACTGTGTGCTGTAACAAAAGCTACTTTTAGGAATTGGTTCTCCAATTAATTGCGTTTTAATTGTGTAATACAAACTATACTGGAAATGAAGTAATAAAATCTTACAGGATATGGTAATGTGAGTTTTTGTAAACATCACCACAACAGTGTGGTGCCTAAGCTGGTCTATGAATGAGCTTTAAAAAGCCAAACAGATTCATACAAATGTAAAACATTTTAAGAGATTCAGCTGTCATGGGAAAGATTATCATGTTGCATTTCTGTCCTTGTTTTCCAAACACACTATCTATCAAAAAAAAACCCCAGGTGAGCCAGGAAGGAAGGACTACTGAAAAAATGTGATCAACTGTGACAGTGTCTTTCTTTCCACTTTTTGCTTGGTGTTTCTGAATGGTATCCTTCAGTCGGTGTATAGGGTAAGTGTGCTTTGGTATAGATTCAGGTCCTTCTTCATCATTCATTACTCTTCCTTCCTCTTGAAAATAGAGGCAAGATGTGCTGTCAGTGGGTCAGTGCACCAGCTTTGCACACGTCTTCTCAAGATTACTTTTCCAGTAGCTTTAAAGTCTTAAAAGTCACTTACAATACTATTCAGAGTCTTCCTACACAGAATTCCTAAAGAGCTCAATAACAGTCTTTTCCAAGTACTGATCCTTTCATGAGTAAAAGCAGTAGTTGTAGGCATGTCATGGTATGTTAAGTGACAATGGGGACTTCACAGAGATTTCCACCGTTTGTCATTTTTCTGCTGTATTATATTCCTGTGCTTCTCTGTATGAAAGACAGCGGAGTTAAATATCTGGAATTAAAAATAAAGCTCCTAAACACAATTTATTGCTCATAAAAGGTTTCACCTTTTGGGTCTAGCTCACTCACTACACTGTCTGCAGCAGTGGCCAAGTGAAGAACACAAGTACATATGGCATGCTCCCAGCTGTCAGCTCAGTTATGTCCTTGGCTTGATAGGATCCCTCCTTCAAGTACTTGTCCAATCCCCCATTGATTTGATACATTTCTGCCTTTATAAATTTTGGAAAGGAATGTAACAAGTTTGCCAGCCTTTTGGTTTGTCATTGTGAACCAAATTTGAGAGCCTAGAACAGCCATACAGTGAGACAGATCAAAGATCACCTAGACAGTACCCTTGTCACCTAAATCAGCCCATAGTGAATGCCTGGAAAAAGCAGCAGAACAGGCAAGATTAGCATGCAAAGGTATTTCCTCATCCTTCATCAGGAGTTCCTGAGACAGAGAATGGTTGCAATTCACTTGCCCTTTTACCATCCAGTCATGTGTTACATCTCACAGTAGGTTTTCATTTTTAGAACCTCAAAAATACAATACCATCATCTAACTTCCATGCCTCACTTTCCATCTTTGATTTTTAAGGGTTTTTTCTCAACAAAGAATTTAGAAATATGTTTCATACTTCAAATTTCCATGAAAATACACTAATAGTCACTCTTCATTTTGAAAACAGACCATTTTCTCCTAACCTGTATCGACAACTTACTCCTTGGCAGTTTAGTTTCTTTTAAGAGCCACAGTCCAATGTAATCTATTATGCAAACAGATCTTTCTTTTGATTCAAGTGCATCAACTGCAAGTACAACAAGATCACTATTTCACAATGGAACTTCTATAAAAACAGTTTGAAGCAGACCATGCAGGATGGTGATCAAAAATCAAGTTCAGGCCGAGAAGCCTAAAATTTATGGCACCAAAGATTTAATCTCACAACTCTGATCAATATGACATTTATCTACAACACTCAAGAGTACACAGACAATATTTTCTCTTTTGTTTTCTGTTTTTACAGTGCCTGATTTTCCTTATCAGGAAATGTTTGCCACCATCTAGATACTACAGTCCTAACAAGATGTATTTGTTATTTGGAATTCATTTTAACTCTCATTTGTCTCAATGTCCTTCAGTAGTGCAAAGGGCTCTTTTCATCTTCTTTCCATGGTTTATACCTGGTGTTTATTCTTCTTCCCTCCAGTGTCTCATATGCACAGTATCACACTATCCCAATTTAAACTAGCTTTTCTTAGTCTCCTATTCTAGGAGGTTTTGGTATTTATGAAGCAATAGATTTTTAGTAATTACAGAGATACACAGATAACTGAGTCAGTGCATCCTTCTGTTGGTTGTACAACTGGTCTTATTTATTGAGCTACTCCACTCTATCCTGCCTCCCTTTTGGTCTTTCTGTCCTTCTTTAGAGACACAGAAAGCCTTTATGATTTTACCCAGACAATATTAACTGAAACAGCTCATTTTTTTTTACTGAAAAAGCAACATTCTTACATCTTGTAGTAATATCACAGTAAGAAAAAACAATACATATAGTATTGAGCCTCAGGCTTCAGCAATATGATTCTCACTTTTTATACTGTGTTAGAAACATTTTCTGCAGGTCAGTGGGCATAACTACACAAGCACTAAACTATCAGGAATTCCAAATTGCTGCCAAGTTACACCTCAATAAAAGCCTACTGAATCAAGACATTGATGTTTCTGATGCAGATTGATTAATAACTAATTTTTATTTCCTGTACTGAAAACCACTCTGGCAGTTCTTGAGGTGTGTAAAAATTGCTGTTAGCAGCACTTCACTAACAAGCAAAAGGTGTTCATGCAGGTGGAAACCAAAACACAATTCAATAAAAATATTTCACTTCAATAAGAAATAAGCCATGGGAACATTGATCAAAATCAGTATTCCTTGAAATAGAAATAACTTTCTGATTTTACATAATTGAATGCAAAAAAAAATCCAAGGGTCATTTATATCAGTTTGTTTAAAATACATTTTAAACAAATACTCTCCTGTGAGGAAAAGCTGAGAGATTTGAGGCTGTTCAGCCTCAAAAAGAGTTCCAGAGACATCTTTGAGCAGCATTCCAGTACACAAAGGGGACTGCAAGAGAGATGAAAAAAGAATTTTTACAAGAGAGTGAAGTGATAAGACAAGGGGGAATGGCTTTAAATGGAAAGGGGACAAGTTTAGATCAGATATTAGCAAGAAATTTATTGTGAGGGTGGTTAGGCACTGGAGCAGGTTGCCCAGAGAAGACGGGGATGCCCCACCCCTGGAGTGTTCAAGGCCAGGCTGGATGGGGCTCTGAGCAAGTCAGTTTAGTGCAAGGTGCAGTTTAGTGTAAACCCCACCATGGCAAGGGGGTTGGAACCAGCTAATCTTTAAGGTCCCTTCCAACCCAAGACATTCTCTGATTTGGTAAAATGCAGTCAGGCCAGCTGGGATTATATAAGAGCTTGGCCCTGAATAATAATAATTCCTGGTGAATTTTGAAATCAAGAGCTTTCAGCTGCTTTTGACCCAACAGGAGTAAGAATTTTTATCCTGGTATCTCAAATAACTGATGCCAGATTATCTGAGGTCCTGTAAAAGATCCCAAACTTTGACATTTCATAAATTAGCAAGTCAGCTCTATAGATAGACTTCCCCTTCTGATCCAGCTGGATAACAAGTAGTTTAATTTACTCCCTATCTGTTACCACCTGCTTCAGAAGATTGTCACCTGCCAAGTTTTACTGAGGGAGATCCCTGTTTCAGAACTCCATGAAGGACACTGCAGCAGTTCTCAGCTTTGCCACACTGCTCTCCTCCTGACCTATCACTCATAGACACGAAGAGGCATCCCTTCCACATGAGGATACAGCATCAAGTTTATTCAGGGTGTTCCCAAAGAAGGACCATTTGAAGCTCTGGGATGACTGCAGGAAACAGCATTCATTACTTTTAACAGCCAAGCTCTTTTTCCCTAAGGAAGACAAGAAAAAATGTGTCTCTTGGAGGACTTTTGCAGGAGCCCCATAGAATAAGGCCCTGGCGGGAAGAGGGAGCCCAGGAAATATGTAGGAAGTCAGGCAAAAATGCCAGGAGACCTCTGTGGGTGAACAAGGGGCACTCCTAAACTCAAACACAAAAAGAAAGCATGGGACAGGTTGAATCAAGGACAGGTAACCTGTGAGGAATACAGACACATTGTTCACATATGTAGGGATGAGCTCCTGAAAGTTAAAGCCCAGCTGGAACTGAAGCCAATGATGGATGTCAAAGACAACAAGAAGCGCTTCTGTAGGGGACAAATGAAAGACTGGGAAAAATGTGAGCCCTCTGCTCCCCCTCCCCTTCCTACTGTACAATCTAACTCCATTGTTTTAGACTAGACACAGTAAATAGAACCAGCTCTGTATCCCTTACTGTACCTATCCTTCTTTTCTTTGTCTAATAGAATTCCTAGGATTTCCTCACATAAGGTTTAAGGAGTTCTGGAAAAGACAAAGGCACATTTGCAAAAGAAACAAGCAGGTGTTGTGGTTTGTGGGTTTTTTTGGCTTGCAAATTCCTAACTGAAGAGGCTGAGCAATGTAGCTGCAGAGAAATGGGAATCATCTGTAATATTATCAGCAAATTACCTTTGTCCTGGGGCTGATTTACCTTTTGCAACCCCAGCTACAGCCAGAAACACACACCAGCCTCTTGCAAGCTTTCTCCTGCATCTCTCTGCACCTTACAATGCTGTATTATGGCATTGAGATATTTCACATGGTAGCATTTTACTGAGAGTCTTCTGACATCCACAGGCAATCACCTTTTGTCACATCATTGCTTTTAGTTACATTTTCAGCTGAAAATAAGCATAGGAAGTACAATGCCCTTCTCCCAAGGCTGTCAATTCAGCAAATAGCACAGATACAAATATTAAATGTAAGTTGTGTGTGTATATTTGCACACATATGATCTACTATGATTTTTGTGTGCTAAATCCTATGTTTTTTTCACTACATAATACAAAAGGCTTTCAACCAGAGACACTAACAATCTAAACAGAGAGAAAAAAACCCACAAGAGCTTAAACAAAGACTCTTATCTTACTCTGTGCTTTTAGAAAACATTTAACCTTTTACTTAGAGAGACTTGTTCCAGGGCCTCACAAAGAAAGTAATGTGTTCAGGAGGGAACAGAGAAAGGGCACTTCTCTTCTGCAAAAGGATTGAGAAGGAATTTCAAACATAAAGATAAAAATCAAAATAAAATGGAAAAATAAGACCAAGTAGTAAGCCAGAATTTGTTCATTATGTGTTTCAGTGAACTTTCTCTGATTTCCTATAATGTACCTTAACTGCAACAATATTTATTTTCTAAATTGATAGTCCAAGCCTCTAATCTATGCACTGCCACAGCTAAAATTTGCAAACTACATGGCCCAAAGTAAAATATATATTAACGTGCTTAAATTGGAGGTGAGCCCATGGAAACCAGTGCATCCATATTACCTACGTAGATCTCAAACACGAGCATTTATTTTAAATTGACCATTTCATTCGCACTGACTCAGAATTACATAAGTGCCACCAAGGAACTGGCCTCTGGCAGCATGCACACATAAATCTTTTCAAGCACTGAGAGGACTGTTAGCTGAGGCCTCAGAAACCCAAAATCTGGGTCCTCAAGACATGTATTTCCATACTTATCTCATCAAGCAGTTCAATCTCGCTGGCAGACTCGGAGGACAATCTCTTTCAAGAGACAAGTTGTCAAAATACTCCTGCCAGGATAGGAAAGACCAAGGTAAACCACTAATGCCCACAGCAAATTTAGCCTGACAATGTGGTAATCTCTTCTAAAATACCTTTGGCACTAATGCAGCAAAAATTTCCCGTCGTCCAACTGCACGCCCTGAATCACAATAACTGGGAGACTGAGGTGACCCCGGATCCACACTTAGGCTGATTTAAAAGCAAATAAATGTACTTGCTCCTTCACAGCAGTTCATGCCAGTCTATGATTTACACAGATCTGGCACACATTTACATTCCTGTAAGGGCTTTCTGTAGTTTTTAACTGTATCACTTCACCTCCCTCCAGCTATAAAAAGAGAATGATGGTATTCATGTAACATTACAGAGGCACTGTTAGTTATGACAATTAATTAAAAGAAAATAAATATTCAGAGTAGAGAGTTGATTCTGCTTTATTGAGGTAGAGCTTTTTTCAAAAAACCAAAAATTTTATCTAAAGTGAGGAAGACCTCAAAATCTAAAGCTAAATACAATGACAAAAAATATTGTTTTAAAATATCTGGTTATTAATACTTGTAGTATACCAAACATCTGTTCCACAGCTTTTATTCCCTGCAGTCAAAATTCAAGCCTTTTCAATTTGCCTGGTGAAAAGGTAACATGGCCCAGCATCTTTTCCTGTATTTAGAACAAATTCAGATTTATGGGCTGTTTTTACCACAGCAGTATGCAATATTCCAAAACAAGCTCTAAGAAAAAGTAATTAAAAATGTGAAGGTTATCAGAAAATGAGACAAAGCTGAAAGCCAAAGAAAAACCCTGCTAAACTTATTTGATATTATTAAGATCCATAATTTTTCTAAGAAAAGGAGAAATGCCTCAGATCACACCTATCTGGACATAGTTAAACACTTGATATGGTGCAATGCTGACATTTATGTCTATCTTCTGGAAGTTAAGGAGAAGCTGCAAGAAAATTTTCCAGTGATTTCTCTTGCAAACAGATTTTGTTTAACATTTTAATAGTAACTTCAACACAATGAATAGGGAGACACCTTTGTGCTATATAAGAAATATAGCATATGGAAAAAAACCCAGGAAAATTACAAAACCAGTGTAAGACTTAGAATTATGGAGTGCAACATTGTAGCAAAATGTGGAATATGCAAAATTTTCTCAAGAAAGGACGTTCTTTAGTGTTTGATCTTCGTATACTTTCAACTTAATCAACAAGAAGGAAGATTTAGTCTTTGAATCAGAGAGCAGCCCACAAGCTCTAAGTGATGTCCAGGTGTTAG
>VZSR01003807.1:26920986-27154427 GCA_013398615.1 Brachypodius melanocephalos | reverse complement strand
AAGGAATAAACTAACAAACCTTACCCAGCAACTGTGCTGAATTAGCTCTCACTGGGTAAAAGGGAATTCTGCAGGGGGAGATCCCGATCACCAACTCACAGATCATTGACCCAAAAGAAGAGAAACACCCTGGGACTGAGCAGCGTGAGAAGTGAATCATTAACCAATAGAAGATAGAACACTAATTAGTATGAGAACTATAAATCTTGTAGCCATTGAACACTAATTCCTGTTTGCTGAAATGTATAAATAGCAAAAAAATGTTGGTAGCTGTTGGGAATTCCATTGGGCACCCAGGCTTGCAGATCTCTGAAATAAAATAATCAATGTCTCTCTCACGTGCATAAGTATTGGCTTGTATTGTAATTATTGTTGCACACTGGGAAAAAAATCCGATTTTTGTGGACAACAACATCCTGCACTTATAAATTAAAACATTATCTCAGAAACCCTGGTCAGAAGGGTGTATTTGATGGGGTGTATTCGAACATATCAAGATAACTAGAAAGCATCATGCAAAGGACACGAGTGGTAGAAACTAACTGCGTATTTTATTACCTAATAAAAGCTTTCTAAATTAATGGTCTGTACCATTACAGAAGCAGGACATTATCTGTGTTAATAGTAAGATATGTCTGGTAGCCCTTTTCTTGAAGAAAAAACAAACAAACAAACAAACATGGGGGAAGGATGGTACTTTAGGGATTCCCATTTTCCAGTACCACATCTGAGATGCAAGAAAACCTCGAGGAGCGCTCGGGAGGCGGCTCGAGTTTGTGTTTCCCGGCACAGAGCGGAGTCCCAGCGGGCCCGGTGCCCCCGCGCTGCTCTGAGGGAGCACCGGGGCGGTGGCGGCGGCGGCGGGGGCGGGGCCGCTCCGCTCTAAGATGGCGGCGCGGGCCCCACGTGATGCGCGCTGAGGCGGGCGCGGAGGGGGGGCACTGGCGACATGGCGGCGGCGGCGGCGGCGGCGGCGGGCAGCGAGGGCGGGAGGAGCAGCGGAGCAGAGGAGGACGAGGTGGAGGTTGGTGGATGCCGACACCAGGGCGCTCCCCAGCTCTGGGGGACGGGTCCGGCCCCCCCGCAGGGCGTGGCCCGGCCCCGCTCCGCCCGGCCGGCGGGGCAGGAAGGGAGAGGGGCTGGTGACGGACACTGCTCGTTTCCCTGGGGCCGGCGGGTTTGTCAGTCCCCATAGCGGTCCCGTCCCCAGAGCTGTTCTGGGTTCTGGCTGTTCTTCCTCCGGCTTCCCGGGAAACGGCGCGGTCAGAGAGCGAACTTCTAGTTTCTATTGCTATTCTATAGTTCTATTCCTATCGCCATAAATCACAGAATCAGAGAAGGGTTTGGGATGCAAGGGCCTTTAAAAATCATCTGGTTCCAACCCTGTGCCAGGGACAGGGACACCTTCCACTAGACCAGGTTACTTAAAGCCTCATTCAGCCTGATCTTAAATACTTCCAAGGATGGGGCATCCACAGATTCTCTGGGCAACCTGTTCCAATGCCACGCCCCACCACCCCCCTAGTAAAAAAAAAAAAATTATTTTCATTAATTAAAAATTCAGTATCTAATCTAAATCCACTCTCGATTTTAATCTGTTAGCTCTTGTCCTGTCACTACAGGCCTTGTAAAAAGTCCCTCTCCAGCTCTCTTGTAGGCCCTCTTTAGGTACTGGAAGGTGTTATAAGGTCTCCCCAGAGCCATACTGATGTTCATTTTTCAAGGGTGAAAAAAGTGCTCCCTCATTGCTCGCTAGGAAGAAAAAGCTGGGAAATTCGGGTGTGAAAGAGGTGTTTTATGGAGTAGTGGGTCACTACATTTCCCTGGGTATTGCAAGAGTTCTGTCTCTTGACAAAATGCAGCATAAACTCCACTCTGGGGTCCATTTATCCTGAAAGGTTGTGTCTTTGTATGCTGCTCTTATTGGTATAGATTGCTTTCAGAGGGGCCTTTTTTCCCCCTGAGTTCTGTTACATCTGTTATAGCTGTATATTATCAACTTTTCTTGTAGGAGCAACTGGTTATGGTCGAGCTATCAGGAATTATTGATTCAGACTTCTTAGAAAAATGTGAAAACAAGTGCAAGATTTTGGTGAGTGATTACAGCACAATAGGAAAGGGGTAAGTTATTATGGATGTGAACAAGGGACTGAGGCTACTTCTAAATTTCTTGTCATTGACAACATTAGATCAAATCTTTGATAGAGAATTATGTGTGGTGTACTTGGCTGCGTGTTGTAGGCTCTCTTTCAGAAACAGCATGAAGTCTTTGAATATATTATTGTGTAAATATAAGGAAACTTTTTCAGAAGTAAATATAAGCTTGGGCCAGTATCTGCTCTGATTTCAAGTTCTAAGTTAGTTTGTTTTGGTTTTTTTAAATTATGTATTTCACGCATTAAAAAATAGTTAATCACACTTCTTCAAATAACTGGAATACAGCAGACAGGTATAACAAAATAGTTAAGATTTGCACTGTATTTACCATGGGGTTTTTTGCAGTTGTGTCCTGGCAAGTTCAAGTCTTGTGAAGGATAACTCAGTATTAAGCATTTGGTAAACAGTTTTGGATGTAGTTTGCTTCACTGTAAGGTTTTTGTAGGCGTCTGGTTTCCCTGTCCTGTTCGAGTTTTTGAATCACTTTATCTGTATAGGACAGATTTTATTTGCCCTTCAAAACCTATGTAGACTATGAGAGCTGTATAGCCACAAGTACTACTGATGTGCAAATACTTTCTGAAAGTGGACCTTTATTATAGGCTGAAAAGATGGAAGAGAACATCTGAGTGTGCCACTGATCACAATACATGTGAGTGGTAAAATCAATTCTGAATGTCTCAGAAGTAGAAATACAATCAAAATTCATAAAATATTCATCTTTGGATGGATACGCTTTTGTAAGCAGGTTTTTTCCTTGATCTGAACTAATTATCTTGAAATTTGTTACATATATCATTCATACTGGTGGCTGAAGTGCTACATATGCTTCAGTACTGCTGGTGGGATTCTTTTAAATGTTGTGCTTTGAGATTCCCTTGCAATGTTACTAGTAAAAAGTTAAAGTGTCCATACTGTGTCCTACTTGTATCCACGTCTACTTGCCTTCACTCCACAGAGTAAGCATACCTTGAGACTTTTCCTGAGGGACAAGTTGTTCTTAAAACCTTAATTAAAAAGTCTGCTCATTTTCACTCTGTTTAGCAAGTTTTCTGTGATGCTGGTCACATAAGGGAACAGTCTCCAAGTCTGCATAGTTCACAAAGGAATGCAAATCAGCCAAAGAAATAAAATTTTAAATGTAAAACCCCAATAATGCTATTGCTTAGTACTAATGTGTTTTTTTAAAAATTTATTTATTATAGAAGAAAAAAAAAAAAAACCACAAAAAATATGTTCTGTATGTTAGCTTAGTGTTATTGGTGTTCTCAATTTATGCAGAAGAAAGAAAACCCTAGAGCTTAAATCTTGTTGATCTTGTACTTTTGAAACACAGAAATACCTAAGAGGAAAATTGCACAAATTCATATTAACCTGTGTGATATTCTGTATTTTATGCAATTTACCACATAATGCCGTATCTTCAAAACTTTAAGCATGTGGTTGTCTTCGTGTCCTGAATAATTCCAATGTTCACAAGGTACTATTCAAAGTAATTTTGCCTTAATTAGTGAGTTCTGTTCAGAGACTGATTTTTATCAAAATATAGCATGTAGGTGTATCTTATATAAGAAAAATGGGATGCTGTCTTGTGTATTTGGAAAACCTGGGGTTTAGAGGAAGGAGATGAGCTGATAGAAGTGCTTCCTTCCTCTTTCACTTCTTGTTTAAAAAAAATAGAATAGCCACAATTTCCAACTCCTTCACAATATAGACACACAGTAATCACAGAGGCTTCTGTGACCCTGCAGTGGCACTTCTGGTGCTAATGTCATGCCTCATCTTGGACTTCTTCATCCTGTGTATTTTCCAATTTGAAAGTTACTGCACTTTCTAGAACTTGTATTAATTAAAGCTTAGAAAATAACATTGTCTTCATGCAAACACTTACATTTTTGTTAATTTGAAATGGAAGTTACATTAATTTCCTAGAGGATTTAACAGCACTTTAACTTATATAGACCACTGATTGATGTAATTCTATTGTAATATACTAGAGCATTTTCTATACAGTTCTATACTAGATTTTATTATGATTACTAAAATAGTATTATTTGGGGGGTTGTATTTAATATATTTAAAGGAACATGTATGATGAGGAATTGATATAATCTGGACTCTGCTATGTCTATCTTTGCTGGTCTTACAATGAGAAATTCACCTGGGCTAATACAGACCTGATATTGTGCAATTTTATCCCTCTTTACATAGGGAATAGAGACAGAGAGGCCCATTTTACAAGTGGACAGATATGTATTTGCAGGAGAATATGAAGGTAGGAAAACTTATGTGAATACAATCTCTCCCTTTTCTCATGACCCAAAGAACTTTCTTAACATCAGGTGGTTTTATTGCAATTGGTCCTGTGAGACGCTGAAGTTGTGGGTGGTTGTATAACACCATGTAGAGAGAGCAGCAGCAGTCCGAGCTCACTGCTACATTAACCATGCATTCTTTCCAGGAAAGCATGTCTGGAAGCTGACTGGGGTGCACCAACTAGTATTATTGCAGACAAAAATGAGGGATATAAAATGCCTTCAGGTGCTGTTGTGTCCTGCGTAAGCAGGACTGACACATTGTGCAATCTGTAGTTCTCTCATTTGCCCTATGGTGACAACACTGGTGTGGAAGAAAATGGTCTGGGATCCTCTCTGTAGTGAATTCTAATGACTGTGATACTCCTGCCTGTTCCTGAATTCCTTACCAGTGCTGTTCCTCTGTGAGGGGCTGGAAGTCAGAATATTCCCACAGCTGGGCCAGTGGGCACATTATCTGCAGCTGATATAAATTAGTCTCTAAAACCTTCTCACTTTGTTTTTCATAGATACCTTGGGAACCTGTGTGGTTTTTGAAGAAAACACAGAGCAAGGTAGTTGTTGTGATTTGATGTTCTTTTTGTTTCAGTAGCTGGGGAGGTTAAAAATATATATCTTGTTTCAGTTGCTGGTGGAATTCACTGTAACACTTGGGGTTTGGGTATTGTTTTTTCTCCTCTCTTCCTAGTAGACGCAGAAGGCAACCAAAAAGTTCAGCTGAAATACAAGTGCCACACAGTGAAGAAGTTGAACATGACACGAACCCTTCTGACAGAAAAGAAGGAAGGTGAAGAGAATGTTGGTGAGTGATTCTGCTTTTATGCATGTGGACATGAATGGATTATGCTTGGGAGTGTCAGCCTTTATTTCAAGAGCATGCAGGAAGTGAAAGGAACTTTCTTCTTTAGGCACCATATGTGTATATTTAAATTTAAAAATTAAATACATTTCTGACCAGTGCTGCCTCCAGAAATGGCTAGTAGGAGATTACTACAAAGAAGTGTAAGAGCAGGGCAAACATATGCTGATGCTCCCTAGTACATTCTTCTGTCATCTAGAAATTTTAAAATCAGAGGTGCTGTTTAGTAGTTCTTTGTTGATTTCTTTTTTCCTACTTCCATCATTTTTCTGATGACATTTTGAGTCTTTGTAACTGTTGAAAAAATTGAATTTTACTTATTGAATTTACAGTTGAATGAAAATTAATTTAAATTACTTGCAAATACATACCTAGAAGACCATTTATTTTGATTTTCATTCTGTAGGCAGAACTCAGGGTTCATATGTTTGCTTTATTTACTTTTTTGTACAAAAGTCTGTAGTTTTACGTAGCCAAATACTGAGTATCCTACTATATATAGCAGTATTCATTAGAACTGTCCTACTGCTTTTAGCTGCTTTTTTCACCCAAGTCAGTGTATTTTAAGAATATATAGCCATTTTATCTTAAATATGAGCAGTCAGCTGGACACTGGCCATAGGAAATGAAATGTCCTCTAGAATCTAACCAAACATCAGCATTCTTATCAATACCACATACCACTTTTCTCTATAGAATTAATTATGTAATATTAAACTGAAACTATTATTGTGATAGTATAAGTAATATTAAATTGAGACTAGAGAGTATTTTGCTTAATACACAGGAGCAGCAATACTGATAAGCACTGAAAACCACTTTGTTTCTGCACTGTGACAGGAATTTAACTTGTGCATACAAAGTAATTACAACATCTTGTGAAGTGACAACATGTACTGAGTAAAAATCAAAATGGGAGTGGAATCCCATTTCTATTTGGGGTTGGTTCCAACCTGTTGTTCCAACTTGTTACATTTGAGTTAAAGAGAGTGCAAGAACTTATGTCCTGTCTCTGTTGTGGTTGCCTTTTGCCAGAAGGCCTAATATTTAGGTGAACAAATATTCTATTCTCTTCATTGCATTTGTGAAATATATTCTCTGCATTTTGATTTATGTTTAAGATAAGAGCCTAATGGTGGGGTCAGGTACTTAAATACAACAGGAACCGCCATACTGGATCAGAGGAAAGACCTTTTTAGTCCTGCATTGTATTTTCTGACTGTAAAAAAAAAGTAGTAAATGTAGTAAAAAAGTAGTAAATGGGTATGTGAAAAGTAATAGGAGAGGGACATGCACATCTTCCTATTCTAAGTGGTTCTTTTACTTAGATCTTGGTCAGGCTCAGCCTTAATAACAGTGAACTTAAACTAAAAAACCCTACTGTCAACGCCTTTTGTCACTAATAGAATTTTCCTTCTTTACATCAGGTGGAGTAGAGTGGTTGCAGATCAAGGACAGAGATTTTTCCTACAGCAGGCCAAATATGATTTGCAGTTTTCTGCCTGAAAAGGATGATTCTGAAGAGTCAGCTCAGGCCCAAGATAAATTGACTGAAGAGTCAGAGGGAGAAGTGAGTGGCAAAGGAAATTCTAACATGGACTGTGACCTGGAAAAGCAGCACACCTTGGAAACAGATGCCCCTATTCCTCTACCTGACAGCTCTGCTTCTGGGACAGAGGAATCTCCTTCTGGAAATGCTGCCTTAGAGGATGCACCTCCATGATACTAACTCTGATCTTTTCAGGATTTCTTCACAGAATTAATGGGCTAATTTTTATAGGCCATGACGTGGTTTCCACCTTATCTGAAAAAATGAATAGTGGAAAAACAAACATTATGTTCTTGTGTGTTGCTTTTGTGTTTGAATTATAGTGGGAAGGGCTTAAGAGTTTTTTAAAATTACTGACTGGAAATGTATGTATCCCTACCTCAAAACAAGTGGAAATGGTTACATAATTAAAAGAAAGCCCTACCTGAGAATAATGTTGATGTATTATAGTCTGAAACCTTTTGTAAAAAGAAAGAAACACCATTGTTTAAAATAAAGTCCTGAATTTTTCAAGTATAGCTTCACCTTGTGTGTCGTATTCAGCTGCATACTCTGTCTGCTCTTGTACTGCAGTTATTGAAAGAAAACAAACCAAGTAAGTGTGGCTTTTATTGACTTGTCTGAATACTCATCAAATTAGATTAGTTTAGATTCTCTCTAGCGTCCTTTGTCTCCTTGATGGAGTTTAGAAATCTTTCATGTGGAAAGGGACTTCAGGAGGTATCTCATCTAGCTTCCTATATAAAATAGGGTCAACACTGAAATTCAGAACAAGTTGGTCAGGGCTTTGTCCACTCAAGTCTTGAAAATCCCTGCAAACTTGTCAGCAAATGATATCCAGGTCTTAAAGAGGCATCTGTCACGCTGCTTTCCCCATTTTCTGTATAATATAATGTGCGTTATACAAAAGGAAGTGTGGTAACTCCGTTTTTCTTCTTTCTCAATCACTTCTTGGCTCTAATCTTCCTCTCTGGCATTTTTCTGAAGGGTTTTATACTTAGGATCCTGTACCCATGCATCAGTGGTTCCCAGACTAGTCCATGTGACCATATTGTGGTGCCTAGCTAGTCTCTGGGTTGACAGTGCTACATCATTTATACCACCACACACCATTCAATATCACAGTTGAGTGTGTGGTGCACTCGGGATAGAGTTTTCAAAAGCACAACAATTTTAAAACATAAACCATTTTCTCCTTGACCCTTCTTCTTTCCTACCTTTCTCTGCCTCCCTCGAAACAGTGTAACTGCAACAGTGCTGTGAGGATGGGAACACCTAATTAATTCCAGCATAATTATGTAATACTTTAATTAGTAATGATCAGAGGAGAAGCTTACCCACAGCATTGTTCACAGCACAGCATCAGTAACGAGAAGTCATTAAAATGGCAACAGTTTCAAACCATCAATCCCATTATTCTCTTTTTTTATTATTATTTTTTCTGTGTAGAAGCAACTTGAATCTTAGCGGAAAGGGAGGCAGGGAGAGGAAGAAAAGGGAGTATGTTCCGTGTGCCTCCAGCCTGGGTGTGTTGCATTTGAGGGTTCAGGGAGACCGCAGAGCCATCCCTCTGGATTTAACTGCAACCATGGAAGTTTAAAAACATCATCATTCACACTTGATTTGTGTAGTGCTGATAGACAGAGGACAATTATAACCGGAATAATGATCCTGGGAATACACAGGCTCTTGAGTGCTGGAGGGAGGGTTTGCTGTGCACTTGGTGGCAGCTGAGCCTCTTACAGAGAGGGCTCTTGCTGTGACTGCTGCAGCCACTGAAAACGGAGAGGTGCTTCAGGAGTTTGTTCTGACAGAATGCAAACACAGCAACTTTCTCATGTTTTGTTAGCTGGTTACTTAGTCTGGCACTATGTATGTGAGGTTTTTTTCCCCTGGGTACAAGGAGTATTTCAGCATAATTTGTTTCTGGCCTTCTCAGCTTTTTCTTTCAGTGCTTCACTGAAGCTGTTTCTTTGTTCTAGTTCATCTGGTAATCAGTATTATTTTTTGAAAACATTTTTTATATATCGTACATGATGAGTACATTCATAGTAATGGTGGAGTTTAATATTTCAAATGTTATTTCTAATGGTCGAGCTTTTGTTTCTATTAATAACCCTAACTTTTGCAACCACACAACCTCTGGGTGAAGAACCTTTGCCTGATATCCAACCTAATCCTCCCCTGACACAGCTTCAGGCCTTTCCCTCGGTCCTGACACTGGTCACCAAAGAGATCAGTGCCTGCCCTGCTCTTCCCCTCATGAGGAAGTTGCAGACAGCAATGAGGTCTCCCCTCAATCTCCTCTGCTCAGGCTGAACAGTCCAGGTGCCCTCAGCCGCTCCCGGTACAGATTCCCCTCCAAACCCTTCGCCACAGGAGACGATTAAGGCGAGCCGGGAGCGCCCGGGCCCCGCGGCTGCGCCCCGCGCATGCGCCGTGCCCCGCCCCGCTCTCCCGGCGGATGTGACGCGACTCCAGCACATCTTCCCGCACGTGAGGGCAGCGATGGATGCGCTGGACCGGGTCGTGTGAGTGTGCCAGGGGGAACCCGCTCTGGGAAAGGGGAGCGAGAGGCGGCCCGGGGCGGGTTGCGGTGGGGGAGCCAGGAGAGAGAAAACCCTTGTGGAAAACGTGCGGGAAAGAGGAAACCGAGCGCTGCCGTCTTTTTAGTGGTGGCCAAACAACCCTTACTCAGTTGGTAGCTTAAAATAACCGCGGTGTTGAATTTGTGTGTTTCCGTACGTCTGAGAGAATTAATTTCTGAAGTTTCAGTAATGCCCAGCGACAGCATGGGGAGCAATTGCCATAAACTAAAACACTGGAAGTCCCACCTCAACATGAGTAGGAACTTCTTTGCGTGGAGGGTGACAGGGCACTGGAACGGGCTGGCCAGGGAGATCGCGGAGTGTCCCTTTCTGGGACAGTCCAAACCCACCTGGACACACTGCTGTGTCACCTGCTCCAGGTGACCCTGCCTTGGCAGGGGGGTTGGGCTCAATGCTCTCCAGGGGTCCATTCCACCCCTGACGATGCTGTGATACCTCGGGGGGGGGGGAGGGGGGCGGTATTATTTGGCGTATATGTTTTAAAGAAGAAAATAAAATTAATGCTTTACTGAGGAGATAATCTAGTGGAGAACTGTAATTCGTAAGCCATGTAGCCAGTGATGTGTATAAGGTCTGTGCCCCTGCAATGGCTGGGGTATTTCTCCTGGATAGTGCCCAGTGCTGCTCGCTGGTTCCTGACAACAGATAGATGTGCTGTACCTGTGCTTTTATTCTGGGGGACCGCTGGTGGTCTTTGAGGAACTTTGTTTTCTTCTCATAAGCAAGTTTCTGGCTTGTTGAGGGAGCCGAGGGGAATCCTTCAGCCTGGCAGTAGGCTGGGAATTCTATTATAGTTTGATCTCTAAGTTAGCAGAAGCTGAAGAGCACAGGACTCTAAAATTACCTTTGCTAATTTGGGGGAACAGAGAAGAAGAGGAGTGGCAGTGCAAACACGTTCATCTGAAACAGAGCTTTTGGCATTGATTGTAATTCTGAAGGTTGGGATTATTTTGAGTCATTGAAACAAGTTATTTGAACACAACTTGTTCCAATTCTTGTTTGGTTTCACTGTTTTCTGTAGTGTCAAGTCTTGTTACATATATTAAGCTTTTAACTCCTAATTTATTGTTACAGAAAGCCTAAAACTAAGAGAGCAAAAAGATTTCTTGAGAAGAGAGAACCCAAGCTAAATGAAAATACAAAAAATGCTATGCTCATAAAAGGAGGAAATGCAAATTTAACCGTGACCGAAGTGCTTAAAGACATTGTAAGTTGTTGGACATAGCATGCAACCTTCCTCTCACTTTCTTACACTTTGCTGTCTCTGCTGGGCTATCAGCATTTTCACACTCATTCTGTACCCCAAATCTCAGAATGACCAGTATTTCAAAGGTGTCATTACCTGCTTCGTAATGGAGATTGTTTTCTTTCAGCTTCTTCTTTGCTAGAAGTTTTGAGCTTGCTCTCTTATTTTTTCACAATTGTCTAGTGTATAAGGTGAAGTGTTGCCATGTCTGTTTGAAAACAAGAGGATTAAGAGGATTGGGTACAGAGCTGGAATTGTACCACACAGCTAAGTCATATCCCAGAATCCTGTAAGCTGACTGTGTGTATTGGTAGGGACCTTTCAGCATCTCCTAAAACTGAGTTACCAATCTTATCTCCTAACTCTATAGCTCAGAATAATATAGCTGTTCCTACACTTGTTTTTCTCTTTACTTTGTTGTTTTCCTATTCTTTTATGCTTCTTATAATCAAGTTGTTGTTTTTCCTGTTTTTCCTTATACCTCTTAGGAGCAGAGGAATTTCATTACGTGTCTTTTATTTCAGCTGTTTCTCAGTTAACTTTTTATTTCTTAATTTCTACAAATAATTTCTTGTGCAATTAATTTGGGAACAAGATTGTCACCAGCTCGAAGAGTATTGCTGTGAGCAGGCCTTTTGAGGTATCTTCCTCTAGCTTGCTCTACATAGTTACTGTTTCACATGATCCTGTAAACTGTTGGGTGGTAAAAACAACAGTGCTGTGCATGTTTTAGAGATGATGTGTTAAACTTTGTGTTTTGCAGTATGCTGTGAAGAAGCCTTTTGCTGTACTGTATAAAAGGTAAGTGGTCTCACTTTGAAACCTTTGAGTCTTCTGACAAACAGACAGCTTTTGGTAGTTTCAGGACATAGATAGAAATGCAGGCTTGCATGGGGGCTTGAGCAATGACCAGGGTGCAGAAGATGACTGATCATGATTTTCAATAGACTGAAAACAAGCTACATGTGATCAGTGTTGGTGCTGAGCCCTTCTCTGTATGGAGCAGGATCCCACTCTAAGTTTTGCTTGAAATGGGAACCCAGTGTCTGTATGAATGTAGTGCAGAAACAACTGTAATAGCTAAATTTAATGAATGAACAGGCAAGGGCAGTTATTCATAGTGTCACTGTGTAGTGTTCTGCAGGTTAGGCCCCAGGAGACAGGAAATATGGGGAATGGTAATGATGCCACTAAGGCATTCCTGTTGGCAGTAGTAATATGACTTGTGATTTGAACTCAAACTGAGCCTTTACTGCGGGAGTTTCTGGTAGAATGCCACATTTTTATTATCAGAGAATTAATTAGACGTGACTATCTGGGCCTGTTCTTTTTTTGGTTTGTTTTTTTTTTGTTTGGTTGGTTGTTTTTTTTGGTTGGTTTTTTTTTTGGTTTGGTTTGGTTTTGGGGTTTTTTTGTTTGTTTGTTTGTTTGTTTTTTCTTTTTCTTACTTGTTTTTTTCTCCTCCTCTCAGGAAAAATGTTACCAGGCCTTTTGAGGACCAAACATCATTGGTAAGTATAAACAACAATTTTGAGCAGGCTATCTTTGTGTGCCAAAAGATGAACCATCAGGAAAGAAGAATAACCTATCTGAATAGAGCTTTGGCTGGAACTAAGGGGGTAAAAAGAGAGAATATTGCTTTTGGAAGAGGCAAGCCACTCTGCAGGACCACAGAGATGTTGTGAGGGTGTGCAAGGAGACAATTAGAAGGGCCCAAGCCCAACTAGAACTTAATCTGGTTACTGCCATAAAAGACAAGAAAAATATTTTTGCAATTACATCACCAACAAAATGAAGGCTAAATAGAATCTCCATCCTTTACTTGATGCAGAGGAAAACACAGGGACAAAGGATGAGGTGCAGAGGTGCTTAATGCCTTCTTTGCCTCAGTCTGTCATAGCAGCACCAGCTGCTCTCTGGGTACCCTGAGCTGGGGGACAGGGAGCAGAATGAAGCCCCCATAATGCAGGAAGAAATGGTTGGTGACCTGCTACACCACTTCAACAGACATGTCTGTGGGGCTCCATGGGATCCATTCAGGGTGCTTAGGGAGCTGGTGGAAAAGCTCACCGAGCCCCTTTCTGTCATACAGTAGCAGTCATGGCTGACTGGCTAGAGGCATTTTTTTAAAAAGGCAGTTTTGTAATGTATGTGTTCTTGCAGTATATGCAGGGCACATTTGAAGTGTTTGAGTTCTTTACATTTTTAAAATAAAATACACAGCTATTAGAGAGTACAGATATCAACACACAGTGATTAACAGAGCTGTATGAGCACGTGTTTCAAGGGGAGCCTCCTCTGATCTTGTCTTGGCCTGTTTAGAGTCAGCATTTCTCAGGAATCTGGTGGCAAAAGTCGATGCTGAGCTCTGTGATTTGTACATGCAATTAATCCAGCCTCTCCAGGTGTCTCTCTGCCCTCCCAGAGGGGCAGAGCTGCAATGTTCTTTCTTAGCTGCTGCTGTTGCAGGGGTGGGAGATGAAGTGTCCTGTGCTTCACAACTGCCAAGTGCAGGTATATACTTGTGGGAAGCACTGGATAAGTTGTGTGTGTGTACACCATGGAGCCACTGTTGATGCACAAGATGAGGAGCTGCTTTGGGAGGCAGAAGTGCATAAAAAGACTTTGGAGCTGGACATCTTTAGAAAGAACTGCTGTAATGTTGGCTCTGGACATCATACTGTAATAGGTTCTCTAATCTAATCCTCCTGCAGAAAATATCTCTGTGATAGTCACCAGTGGCTTGGTTTTAGGTAGCATCTTAGTCTTAAATAATAAATTGACATGAAATTGCTCTGTAAGTGGGACTCTTGTGCCAAGTGCAGTTGTTGTTAGACTCGCTGTTGAGGGTTGTTCAGAGGCTGTCAGGCAAAGCCCATGTGCTGCATAAAGCTTAGTTGGGAAACTACAGTGAGACTTACAACAGCAGCCAGCTTGCCAATACTTACTGGTCAGGCAAGGAGAAGTGGCTGAAAGTACCTCATGTAAACCCAAATAATCAGGAATTACAAGGAAGGGTACTAAAGATAAAATGGCAAGAAAAAATTGCCTGGCTTGTATTTTAAGATGCAATAGTAAATAAAAAAAGAAATTATTTGAATCTTGAATCAAGTGGTCAGTTTTAGCATAAATGTTGAAAACCGCTCATTATGTGCTCAAAACTCTTCTGGTAAGTGCAGTTGTTCTGCTCATTAAGCAGCTCCTAAACTTATGTGTTTGTGCCAAATGCCTTTGCAGAATATTTTAAACCCTCTGAACTGCAACTCAAAAGTTTGATTCTTTTCTTCAATTGCAGGAGTTTTTTTCCAAGAAATCAGATTGTTCTCTGTTTCTCTTTGGCTCTCATAGCAAGAAGCGACCTAACAACCTGATAATAGGTAATAAGTCTCACTTGGGTTTTTATTGGGATGACAGGTGTAGCTTTCAGTGAATATTTAAATAGCTGTATTTTCTTTTTTACTCTCATAGGTCGCATGTTTGACTACCACGTGCTAGACATGATTGAGCTGGGCGTTGAGAAGTTTGTATCCCTAAAAGATATCAAGGTAAGGAATTGCTAATTTAGTATTTCAGCGACACCTACTGGTGGACTTTTTTGTTGCAGTATTTTCTGTGCCCTGAAATGAATTAAGTTATTTTTTTAAAAAGTGTTTCATGCAGTATATGAGGACTGGTGATTTGTGTACTCCAGAATGTTAATTTGATGCTCTGGTTTTTAATTTAATTTGGTTGGTCTATTCTGTCCCTATCGATCACAGGTCACAGCAGTTTTTCTTTCAGTGTTGAATGGCTGACCACCTATTAAATCAATGATATGTTCTTTAACTGTCTGATTTTTTGTTGTTGTAAAATTCTTATTCCACAGAACAGTAAGTGTCCTGAAGGAACAAAACCTATGTTGATATTTGCTGGCGACATGTTTGATGTGAGTGAAGAATACAGAAGACTGAAGAGCCTTCTTATTGGTCAGTATTTTGATTATTTGGGCAGTAGGATTACATGGATCTGTAGTAATATGATCTCTTGGGAAAAGCTAGTTTGTCAATAAATGTTTGCTTATGTTCAGCACAGAAGGAAAACAAGAATGAGCACTTGTAGCTTTCATGTAACATAAAATTAAAGTTAACTAATTGTGATGACTTTTAAAGGGAGGATAAAAGAATGTCCCAAAAGATTCTGAAGATGAAACTTCATGTTCACCAGAGTTCGTTACTTGAATTGTGGGAAAACTGTCATTTTCCAAAATGTCTTGGCCTTATAATTGTACTGGGTCATCACTTTTCTAACCAAATAATGTCTTGAAGTATCTAAATTGAAATCAGTGGATTAAGTTCAGAAAGTAGGATATTTTTGCTTACAGAAAAGTCAAATTATTCTAATTCAGCTTCTGTTTTTGTAATGAAAGCATTTTTGTTGGAAATTCCACCAATTCTAACAAGCGTGCCATTGCTTAGGATACTTGGAGAGAACAGGTGGAGTGAAAATCAGCTGTAGATAAGTTGTGTCCTAACTTTAAGGCAGGCTTACAGCTTAGGAAACAAACTGGCATGAAGTTTTTTACTATCTTAAAGTTGGAGGCTCTGGAAGATAAAGCACATTGTAGCTTTATAGAAGCTATATGTAGACATAGAAGTTATAGGATATTGTATCTCTTGACACTTAAAACATGCTTCTTGCTTGGCAAAACTAGATCTAGTATGTAGGATGGAGTGATTTTTCATTTTAATAGCTTTCCTGGAAGTAGATTACTTTCTTTTTTTTTTTTAAGTTCTGATAAAGTACTGAAGCTGGCCCAGTAAGAGCAGTCTTGTTCTTTCAGTTCCATTCTTGGGTTTCTAGGCAAAGGGGTAAATGATTGCTCTTTAGAAACAGACCCTAAAAATGAGAAAATTTTTTTCCTTACTATTATTCCTTAAAGCAAAGTGTTTCATCTGGAATGAGATTGAAAGGCAGCAGGAGAGGAGTAAATTTTCATCCTCTCAGGATGACTGACTGGTTCTTGGGGATGGATGAAGGGATAAGAACTGAGCTTATACCTCTTTGAAGATGATTGAATACAAAGATAAGTGAATTTTACTGCTGCGTGTTTGTGTCACTGTAAATGAGTATTTACACAGGAAGCAGGTGCATTTTCTGAAGTGTATCTTGTTCAAGCATCTGCCCAGTGATGGGCATCCAGATGTGCTCAAGCACCTCATGATCAAACAGCTGAAATGGGAGACATGCATAATAAGAGAGTTGCCAAATAACTGGATTCTTCCTATTTCTCTTGATGTTTGCCTGTCCTTTCTCCTCTCCTGTTTATTAGCCATTAATGACTTGGCAGTCAAATGTACTCCACACCCAATCTTTCTTCTTGAACATATGCCAAGTGCTCCAGGTCTTAATTGTTCTGCTGAGTTCTGTGGAATACCCAGGGGCAAAACAGTAGACGAAGGTTAAGGAGAGTAAAGGCTTGAAAGTATCACTAACAAATTAAAATCATTTGGGTATTAATCTGACCTGCTTCAAAACTGCTCTTAACCAATAAGAAAGAAGTGATTTGTTCCATTTCTGCAAAAGATTGTACCCTTAAGCTGCTACTCTTGCTAAGAAAGATAAAAGAATGTCTTAATAACAACAGCTGCAAATGTTTTGTTGCTGTACCAGTATTGTTGGGATTCTGAGGGAATATCAGATAGCTGACAGTTTCTTGTTGCCAAAGTAGTGTGATGCCAATGATGCTGAAGAACAACCAACAAACCAGCTGGCTTTTGTGATATCAGAAGGGCTTATGCATGTTTGGACAGTCATCTTACAGCAGCTTTTTGGTAAAATTAAGGGCAGGGGTGAATTACTGTCTTCATGGTAACCAAATGCTATAGTTAAACTGTGAAATGGAAGAGGCTGTTTAGGAGAAGAAGACCTGGAAGACAAAGACATCCCTCTTTTTCTGTTTTGGTTTTCATTGCTCTCCAACGTGGTAGTGTAGTTCATTTAAATGATGTAAGTCTTGGAGTGCATTTAATGAAATTCTATTAATTTTTATGCCTGTATCTATAAAATGTTTCAACTCTTACAACACTGCCTGCTTGTTCTTTTATTGCACATCTGCTTTATCCTAAAAATGGCCATGCCGCTATACGTCTTTCTTATACACTTTCTAAAATGTTGGTTTGCAGATCTCCACAATTTTGGATTGGGTGTCACCTTGGTCTCCAAACAGCCTTTCCTCACACAGACTGTTTTTGAGTGTCTGAAAAGATTTGAGGACTTTTTCTGTCCAGGAAAGGGGATGGCTGGGAAATATTTGAACTGCACTCATGCTAACCAAAGCTACACAGAATACAGTGTTACCAGCTTTTGGATATGAATTGATATAGAAGGAGTTACATTCCAAAATCAATTAGGAATTTAATCTGGAAATAGAAAAGTCCTGAAAAGTTCTCTGTAGGAAAGAGTAAATTAGACATTCTGGAAACATGTTTGAGGACAAGGCAGAGAGAGAACTAGGAATGGAAAGAAAGGAGAAAGCAAGTCTGTAGTCCAACCAAAGCAAGAGTTGTAAATTAAGAGTATGTTAAAAAAACTTCAACTCTCTGGGTGTACTGAAGTGTAAGGTTTCTGCAGCTGTTCAGTGTTGCCAGGAAACAAATTCCTGACCACCTGCGTTTATTGGAAGAGATCATCCTGTGGGCAAAAAGATGTATGATGCCACCGGAAAATATGAAAGGGAGGTGTTGCCAATAAAACCACTGTGAATGTAAGCTTGTATACTTGCAGAGAACTACCTGAAGGGGAAAACACCATGCCACAAGTGAACAAAATGTTTTATTTGCAACTTTTCCTCTAACTGCAAGACTTGAAATAAGAGAATATTTAATTGACCAAGAAAGTTTCCTGGGCTGACTCCATCTGGTATTTGCCAGGCAGACTGTGTTTTGGATGTTACTCCTGTGCTGATACTCTTGCAAAAAGGTTGTGAAGGAAAAGACAAGTAGCCAAGGGCTCTGAAAACAGGACAGAGCAGAAGAGAGTGCTGTGTTTTGCATCTGTTAGCAGTTCTCCTATGTTTCAGCTTTGCCCTGTCATGTTTATTAGCACACCTTGTTCCCTTGGTCAAGGTCACATTCTTTCTCCACCCTCTGCATATGTTGGACAGATTGCTGTGCTCATTGCAGGCTCTCTGATTGCACAGTATATTTTCATAGCCTGATGAAAGAAGAACTTTACTAGAGGCAGCTCATTTTGTATTTAAGCTGTATTTCAGTGTTCTTTTTGAAAACTGGGTAAGTATTTGAAGTGTCTTATTTTCATAGATGGGTTGCTTATTAATAGAGAAAACGTTAGACATAATGACAAATATTGCTTTACCTAGAGGGCAGAAGTGTCTTGTTGTGAGGGAGATATGAAAGAAATTATATAGCTAAGCTTTTTCCCAAAGTCGGAGAGAGAAAATGTAGGTAAGAGTAGAAAAGGTGCAGTTTTGATCTGCTGTGTACTGGTTTTTGTACTCTTTCTAGTGTTCCAGATCTGGCTATGATTAACATGTAAGTATTAGGTTTGAATGATGTCTTTAAACAGATACCTGAGGAAATGGCTTCTCTGTACTGGTCTGTGTTTGTCTGAGCACTGACTGGCCTAAACACCAAATAAGATCATTTCTTCCCCTGACTTTAGAGATGAATATTTGAAAGAATAGACAATGCCATTATTTGCATTAGCTCAATAATCCAAAGTTACTGCTCTGAAAGTGCATTTCCTCTTTTCCATGCTCTTACTTATAGGAAGTATATATAGGTAGCATGTATATTGCTACCAAATTATCTCTGGGAAGTCACTGTGTTCCTGTCAGGATATGCACACGCATTTGGATTCACTAGTGCACACTAACATGTGCAATGTTCAACTTCTGTCCTGTGTATTGGCCAGGCTGCAGTTTTAAGTAGTGGCTATTTTGTGAGATTCCTATTTTAAAATGGGCCCACATCACAGCACCAATTTGTTACAGGCATCTGTTGGTTTTATTTTCAGCCAAGAAACCTGGCATTTTTTCCTTTTAAATACTCTCTCAGATTTCTTCAGAGGTCCCACTGTGCCCAGTATTCGTCTGGCTGGTTTAGAGTACGTTCTGCATTTCACAGCTGTAGATGGGAAAATTTACATGAGAAGCTACAAGTGAGTATGTGTTGTATCTATTTGTCTGGGGTTTGGTACACTTGTCAGCTTTAATAGTTGTGAAATTGAACTAGCTTGAGCTGCATTTAGAACATGCAATGTATAGAGGTGCTCCAGTGTAATTTGTACAGCAGAAGGAAAACACTTGAGCCCTTAGGTCTGCTGCCTCCTTCCTTGTCGAGCTCCTCCTGGCTCAGAGGATTGCTCTTCCACGTGGCTCAGTTAGTAAGGTGGTGTGAATTACATTAGTGAATTCTGGGTACTGTCTTAGACTTGATGGACTTAGCCTGTTCTCAGGCTGATTTCTATGACTTGCCTCACTTAGGTGTTTGCCAGGGAGCAACAGGGGATAGGCTGTAGACAGATGCACAAGGAAAACCAGGAAAAGGCAGGACAATGCAACTTTCCTGTTGCATTGGTGTTCACCCTCACAGTCACTCCCCCCTGCTTCAGAAGGCTGTGAACATTCATAGCTTGTGCTCCGTGTGATTTTGATTTCTCTTAAGACAAAATCATTACAGTCAGCCTCACTCTTAAAAACAAAGAGTCAAAACACTTGCTCAGATAAGTGCTCAGGTTGTTTTGCTGTAAATTATAGTGAATATTTTTCACATCTAATAATACCCAGAGTGCTGTTTGGAATTTGAAAAGTGATATGGCTTTCTGGATACTGGGGCTGAGTTTTAAAAGTGATACTGATTATACTGCTCTCATTTAAAAGTATAATAAATTACATTAGCCAGGTCATATTTTGGATGTGTTCGAATTGTAATGGGACCGATTTATTATTAATCATTATTGATGGATGCCTTTCCCAGTGATAGAGTTAGCGGTAGCAGTTGATTTAATAATATTTTGAACTGCAGGATTGAACCTGTTCTTAAGGAAGATGGATAAATCTCTAGCACAGGGCACAGTGTTGATTTTGGTTGTTTTTTTTTTTCCTCCTAGAGTGCTTCTGAAGAAATCTGGCTGTAAAATACCCAGAATTGAACTGGAAGAGATGGGACCTTCGTTAGATCTGGTTCTGAGGAGGACACATTTAGCCTCAGATGACCTTTATAAGCTGTCTTTGAAACAGCCCAAAGGCCTGAAGGTATGTACCTTGGAAAGGGCATTGCTTTCAGATCGCTCTGTGAGGAAGAGCAAAGGCTGAAGTATTACTTCTTGTGTATTTGACCAGAGCTTACTTTCATCGAGGCCAACTGGCATTCCTGGGGCCACAGCACTTCTGTGGTGCTCAGCTGGCATCCAGACTCTCCTCTGGAAGCGCACAGAATGCACAGCACAAATCTTAATCTCTAAACTCCTACCAATGTATGAGGCCTTGCTTTTGGGCACTTGATTCTCACCAGAGCTCCTGGGACTGTATTCAGAAATATTAACATTGTTCTTCCCTTGCAGCCTAAGAAGAAAAAGAACATCTCTCATGATGTGTTTGGTACAACTTATGGTCGACTCCACATGCAGAAGCAAGATCTTAGTAAACTGCAGACACGGAAAATGAAAGGCTTAAAAAAGAGGCCAGCAGAGAAGTCAGCTGAAGATGGTGGGGCTACTCCCAAAAAATCAAAGTCAGCTTGACAGTCTGGGACAGCTTTGAAAACTCTTTGTACTTTCAAATTTAGAATATGTGTTGTAATATAAATTGTCAGACATAAAAGATTTAGCTGCTGTTGGCTTTAGTTGTGTAACAAAAAAAATCTTTTTAATCATTTGTCATTTTAAAGGGAACACTATGGTATTCAGCTTTAACATGATTATTTAAAATAAAAAATATTATATAACTTTCTTAGTTTTCCAAAGTTGAGCTTTTGTTTCTTGGTATTAGCAATATATGGGAGTCACCCAGGTGGCTGATTTCCTGGACAGTTTCACAGAGTGGATTGGAAGGGACTTTGTCCCACCCCCTTGCCCTGAGGAGGGACACCTTCTACTCGACCAGGCTGCTCAAGGCCCCGTCCAGCCTGGTCTTGAACACCTCCAGGGATGGGGAAGCTTCTTTGGGCAACCTGTTACAGAGCCTCACCACCCACACAAGGAAGAATTTTTTCCCAATATCCCCCATGCTTTGTGCTTTTAGCATAGAGACATTTAAATTGTGTCTCCAGTGAAGCAACTTGGCTGGTGGGAGAGGCTTAAATTCCGCTGTGCTGCCCTTCAGGTGCTCTCCCGTTGACCTGCAATCTCTCTCCAGGCTTTGGGCATCTCTTGCTCTCATCAAAGTGGTCAGAATGGGATGGATTGAGGTTCCCTTCCCCCAGAAATGTTAGTTTTATTGCTGTTCTTTTGGGAGCCCTTGATCAGTCGGTTCTTACACATTCTGTGCAGGACCAGAGCAATGAATGTCCATAATATGCACAACTCTGTTCATTTATTGTTTATGTATTTCATATTTTACACAACTGCAACACTCAATGAAAGTGTGAGCTCAATACATGCATGATGGACAGGCTTTACTTCTGACCATTGCAGCAGACCCTGCTTTCCACTGGCAGAAGTGGGAGTGCTTAAGGTGTTTTTACTATGTTCATCACCATGGTAGCAAAATACCTCATATTTACTTAAGGCATAAATGGAACCTTTACAGGCTGAATTTCAATCTTTGCTGCTTGATTTGTGCCCAGAATGGCAGTATGTGAAGCAAACACTAAAGGTCCGCTTTTTCAGATATTTTTTTTTCTTATCCTACTTTCCTCCCAAGTTTGTGCTCATGAGTTAGTGCAGACTCAGCTGTAAGTGGATGAGAGTTTAAGAGTTTAGTGAGACACTGGTGTGGTGTTCTGTTTTGGAGTACATTGAAAAACCTAGGTTTTTAAATTCTGCTTGTCTCTTTAGAAGATGTTTCTCTGCCCTTTAAGCATAATTGTTATAGAAGTATACACGTTATCAACACCAAGGTCAAACCAGCAACCTTGGTCATCCTACTTAAGTTTTTAATACTTATCTTGCTAGCTTTCTAATCAGCTGAAGTGTCACGTCAGAAATAGGTGGTTTGTAATTTTCAATTGTCTTCTGTATCCTGGATGGAAGCTTTTGGGCAGGTTTGCTTTCCTTATGGGAGGCCTGAGCTGTAGCTGTGGCTGTGCAGATGCCACACACGACATTCTCGCAGTGCTCATTTGATAAAACTTGTAGTGTGAAAAAGGAAGAGCTTTAAAAGTTTGGGTTCATTTTGGGGGGACAAACATATTATCAAGGTATTTGCATGGCTCTCTCCAAACCCTTTCCTTCGATCTATAACCATGTGTTTGAGAAATTGATGATTCCATAAGCTTCTTCAGATTTGTATTTCCCATTGTATCTTTCTGAAGTACAAATCACTAGGCTTTTGTCTGAAAGCTGTAGAAGAACCATACTAGCAGGCAATGCTTTTACAAGGTTTGGGTTGTAAAAGTAATAGCAAAATACTGTAAATTCATAAAAGCATGCCCATAGTTTAAAAGACTGTAATTTTTCAGATTTTCCTAATTTGGAAGCTAATTTTGGTGCTCAATTTGGGTTTTAAAACTTAACTTCTTAGCAGTAATGTAGACAATCTAAAATCCCATTACCTCTTCATGTAAAAAGTGAAACAGTTGTTCAGTAGCAGCCCTCAGAGAGAAGCTGTTGCATCCTGGTGTGGGGTTTTTTTAATGCTGCTGTTGGTTTGCTCCTTGTATGAAGACGAGTTTTGGCCAGGTTAGGGCTACTACACCTTCCAATACCTGAGCGTGGTTACTTAAAGCTTCAGGAGGTGAGAAGTCCTTGAGCATGGGAAATCAGTCAGTGGGGAAAACACAGGTGCATTTACTTGCCATTTGCAGGTGGAATTTGAACTGCCTGATGTTCCTCACCTGTGTGGCTGTTTGTGTGAATAACCTGCTTGTGTGAATACCCTTTTATATATAGCTTTTTGTACTGGTAAAATACAGCTACGTGGTGGACAAAATGCATTAGATATGTGAGGTAAGGAGAAATTCTTCTGGATACAGTGTAAGGATATTTAGGTTATGCTTTTTCATGCCAATCACTTTCAGGCTATGTTGTTAGCAAAGATTAAAACTTATGTATTTCTGATAAATACTTTGTGGTACTCAAAGTAGTGCCATTTTGGTGCAAATTGTCGAGTGTGAAGTGGAAATGGTCTTGATTTTCACAGCAGAAATTAACAGCTCTGATCTCTGTATGACAAGATAGGATGAAGCCAAGTTAACAAATGAGACCACCTCGTGTCCTTTGGAGAAGTTTCAGCCTTGCTATGAAGCACTGATGAAGCCACAAGGCTGGTGTGATTTCAGGGATACAGCAGGTACAATCACACATCTGCTCCATAGACAGTGGCTGCATTCCAAGTGTCTGATTTAACTCAAGGTGAATGGTGACAGGAGGGCTAAAGATAACCTTTCTGGTGGAATACTCTTATTTCCCAGAATCTCTCAACGTGTAGGGACATTTGTCTGCAGCTGTGTGCAGAACATGCAGTACTCAAAAGGCAGCTGATGAAAGGGGCTTGCTCTACCTCAATTGCTCTTTGCTGCCAGAGTTCACCAGGCTCTGAAAACACACAAACATGGCCCCAGGGGTTGCCTGGCATAGGCAAGGCATGACTGGCGTGTTCATCTCTTTCCTCTGGCTTTCATCTTCCCACCTCCCAACATACAGGAGTTAGCTTTATTTATGGGTTGAGCCTAGTAATTACTTTGAAAAAAAATACCTGTGGGCAAAGTGTGGCTCCTGAGGCTGTGCCTGTGCAGGAAAACAGAAGTTGCAAATAGGCAGTCAAGCCAAACTCTTTAGCCTAGCTGGCAGGATGGCATGGGCAAGGAGGGTACAATTTGTGCCTTCTGTAGACCCTTGGTCTCTATGCTGATGTTGCCCAGCTGTGCTGCTGGTGGCTTTGCTGCTACTATTAATCAGGCTTCTGTCACTATAGATAACTGAAGATACACATATAATATACAGCCTAGCTGCAGTTTAAGTCTTCTTGGCTCTTTCTGGGTGTGGTAGTATTATAAAAAGGAGGAAGAGAGATAGATGCTGAGTGCTGAAACCTGCTAGGTTCTTGGGATTCTCACATTTTTGGGTGTCTGTCCTGGGTGCACATAATCCCAGCCTCAGCTCTGTGCTAGTATAATGTGAAAGACTGAGCACTGAGAGCAATGAGTGGTGTGTGTTTGAAAAGAGCATACGAGCTCTCTTCTCCTTCCTGGATTTGGTAGGTTTGAGCTTATCTTTACAGTTCCTTAGCAACCTTATTTGTTTTCAGTAAGTGCTTTCTGGGTTTGATTGTGAAGGTTTCCCTTCACCACTGGCTTGCTTGAGGCTGGGGAGGGTTAGAAAAGAGCATGAGAAGAGGACATGGCAGACATGTCAGGGATCACACTGACTGCTGTATCCTTCAGCCAGGGAAAAAAAGGCTTATTCCAGATGCTATCAAATATGAGGGAGCAGGGGAACAAGGTAAGGAGACTAGAATTCTGGTAGAGACATTTTCATTATTAAAGAGAAGAAAGTGGGAAAAGTTAGTTGTGCATAATATATATAACATAGCTATACATAATACATGTTAACATATGTATTACACATGGTGCAGAGAGTTCTCCCCTGTCCCCCAGTGCAATTTATCTCCTCCCTTTGAACTTTGCTAAAGTGCCTCTAGCAGTACTGACACATCCCAGATGCAATCCAAAAACATAGTGGAGAAATAGGTCAGTTGCATCAGAAGTCAGGTTCCCTAAAAAGGCACAAGGAAAAGAGATATGAGGCTTCTGAATGTGAAGTCTCTGTAGGATTGCCTTTCTAAATGGATGAATGTTCCAAGTTAGCAATATTACTAACACTACATAGGAAGAACAGCTTTGCTGTCACACATCTACACAGAACACATAGTGAAAAATCTGCAGGTAACCTGGAATTAAAATTTGTCCTAAATAATATGCGCATCATCTACTCAGAGCAATCAGTGAACACAGCAGATGTTCTCTGATCAAGAAATTTCTAAGGCATCTCCTCTCCATTTCTTATTTTGTTTGACTTTCATTGATAATCTGCTTACTTGATCCTCCCCACCCTGCTTCTCTAAGATAAGCACAAAGTAATTCAGGGGAAGTAGACATAAAGTTTTTAGTAGAACCTAACAGGGTGTATGCATTGTTTATGACAAAATCTCATTTTCTTCCAACTTTCCCCCTTGATAATCCCATAATTCTTTCAGTGATGCAAGACAAAACCTATGAAATCTGGATTTCTCACTCCATCCATGATCCTGAAGTACGCCCATATGGGCCCTCTCTTCTGTTTTGATTGTTGCAACTTGTTCCTCTTGAGTGCTTTCACCCTCACAGCCTCCAAGACAAACATGACAGAGCTGCAGTGCCCTTTTTCCACTGTTTGCCCAGACCATCTCTTTGTGCTGGCAAGAAGTTGAGTTTCCCGTCTGGCACCGTTTATGCACAGCAAACTGTATTTTTCACAAATACAGTGCTGCAATGCAAAGTAAGGTGAACTCCAGAATCTAAGTTTCTCTCCCTGTTTCCCAGTATTTAGATGTATTCCCTGGAAAAGCCAGTGCTCAGCAGACATGCAGTGAAAGGCTGTCACTTAAGGCAGAGCTCTGTGATCAATTCTAAGGCTGCTTTTAGGTACTGGTGTTATTTCTCCCCCTTATCAATCTGCAAAATTAAACCACTGATCTCTGCTGCTGGGCTCTAGGCAGGAGAATTACTGATGCTGCTGTTTGCCCCGGAATTATTGCTGCAACAGCGACTATGTGTGTTAGTTGTAGATAGGCATGCTGGGGCCCAAGATTGTCTGTTGCCAAAAGATAGTTTAAAACCCTTTTCCCTCTCCACTTACTTTTCAGATAAAGGCATGTTTCTTGAACTAGGTCAGGCTGCCTGTTTTCCTAATCCAAAGAAGTCCATGAATAGTTGCATCTTTTCAGCTTTGATTGCAGTTTGCTAATGTTTCTCTCCGGTGGCAACTGAGATGCTTGGCCTAGAAGTTGCTCTCTCTTCTGGAGGAAGGTGAGGAAGGGACCACAGGAGTGAGGAGGAGGAAGATTCAGGCAAAATATCTCCTCACTCTCCTGGTGTGTCATGTTTGTGCGTGTGACAAAAAATAGTCTCCTAAGGCAACAAAGGAATGTGAGATATTGGGCAATATAAATTCACCCAAACATCTCTAAGCAAAGTTCTCGTGAGCCTCTCACCTAGCTGGTGTGAGTCACTGCCAAAGATGGGCAGTCACAGCTGCTGTATCAGGGAGTCTGTCTTGGGACAGATTGCTGCCAAGAGTGTGATGCAGAACTTGCACTCACTTCCCATTGCTGCCATTTAATTTTTTTTTCAGTTGAAAATAGATTATTATGAAGAATTAATGAGGCTCTCCAAAGGGCACATGCAACATGCCAATAAACAGTAATGAGCTTTTCATTCATAAGAAGCAATAGACTTCAGCTCTTGTTGGCTTATTTTGCACACAGGAATAATTCCTTGCTCAACAGGGTTATTTGAAAGAAATGTTAATGTTCATATGTTACATTGTGAAAAGAGGTTTGTAGATGCTTTGCCTCTTTTTTTTTGTTTTGTTTTGTTTTGTTTCTTTTTATCCTTTCTTCTCTGAACATACTTGAAATACCTAAGGGCTTCCAGGATATTGTAGGGAAAATAATGGTATGACTCAAATGTTTTCTGTAGCTGATGAGTGAGGGGTTTATCTTTGTGTTTCAGATGCTCACCTCTTGTGAGCTGTGCAGAAAGGCTCACTTGAAGAAAGATTCAGAGACCTGGTAACTGCTGGGCACTTCTCTCTTTCCTTCCACAGAGAGAGGATACCCACCCTTCCTGCCATTAGCCTTCTCCAGTTTCTCAGAGGCAGTAGGTCATACATAATAACATTTCTTTAAAAAACCAAACAAACCCACAAACCAAACACTTTATAGATAACACGGTGTGGGGAGTGCAGTAGCAGTGCTGACATAAGGAGTTAGGAAGGTGCAGCTATTTGTGGGACTGACAATCAGGTCAAGGAATCAAATTCACTTGAAATGGAGGCAGGGGAGAGGCAGGGGGCTGTGCTTTGCTTTGAAGCCTGGATCAGCTCCCTGATCTGGCTCACAGAACAACTGGATGTGCATTGCTGCACTGGGGAGGCAGCAAAAGGCTGGGGTGGGATGGGAGATGTAAGGGAGCTCCTGTCACCTGGGTTGCTGCTTACAGCAGCATCTGTAAGTCAGTGCCCAAATTTGAGAATTACTACAGTTCTGAGTTTGCTCTTAAGGAAACCAATGGGGTTTGAGACGTAGATTTGCCAGTAAGCTTTATAACAGCTTTCCCTGTGACAGTCTTTTTAACACCATTTTACAGATGTGATAGCAGAGGTTAACCAAACAGATTTGCTTCGGGAGCAAAGATAAAATGTGGAAGTCGTGAATTCCTTGTTGGTGTAGTCTCTGTTGGTGGTTTCCATGTACCTTCCTGTGGCTGAAGCCTTTGCTGTCTGTGCTGTGGTGGAGCTGGCACAGCTGTCAGCGTCACTTGGTCAGGAAAAAGTTGACTTAAGTGGAACCACTGATGATTTTTCATTTTCTTTGCAAAGAAAACCTCTCAGAAATGCTGATCTTTTTCAACAAAGACCAACATCAGTTATAAGAAAGATGCTAGGTCATCTCTGTGCCACTTTTAGCAAAACATGAAGCAATTGGTCCAGGTTGGTTTTAAGGCAGCCTTCAAAATAATATTCAGGAAACTTCTGCTGATCAGGAGTAACCTCCTGACAAAACTCCCTTGTGGCTTCTGGTTTAACTGGAAGGATTTTCTCTTCTACGAAGATTCCTCAACATACATCTTTTCCCTCTGATGCAACGGAGCCATGCCATGAACAAGACTTTTTGAGCTGCATTAAGTGATTTTGTTTAATGAACTTGAATAAAAGATGAAGTTGGGCTTGTTCTAATCTGAGCATGATCAGAAATACTTCATGTACGTTTTGCTTGGAAAGTGAATGCTACATCTTAGCATGAGCCTCAATTTTTTGAAGGCAGATTTAGTTATTTTTTCCAGCTATGAAAAATATTTTAAATTTATTTTAAATTTAATTAGATCTGTGTTACTCTTTTCAGGATGAAATAGCTGTTTAGGTTCTTAGTTACTTTTCTTTCAATGCCTGGAAGGAAATCTATTCTGTGGCTTATGTCGTTAAGTGACTGAAAGCTGTAAGCATGTGTAGACAACACTGTTCATGCTAAGGAAAAAGTATAGTTAAAGGAATATTATGAAGAAGTGACAGGTTAAATTCTTTTTCAGCATGTGAGCTGCACGGGACACAATAAACCTACCCTAAAGATGATCTCATGCATGACATTCTGTCAAAGGCAATTCTTGTTCCTTTAGGGACTCAGGCTTGTGGCAGATTTATACCACCTGACTGGTATGCCTGGGGAAAAGATGTATTAAATGTTAGCAGAGAAGAAGGAAAAAGCTTGTCAAAACTTGTGGTTTATGAAAACGGTGCCAACATCTGGTCAGAGCCAGCTTTACTAGGGTTGTAATCAATTCTGGGAGCTAAGTTTACAGGGAAGTTTTGCTGCTCTATTAAAAGGTAGAACAGGATGAACTTTTCAACCTAGTAGGTAAAGCGCTAGTTTCCATGGGCCCAACTCTGTCAGCAAAACAAATGAGCGTTAAGAAAGAACAGCCAAATTATTAAGAGAAGGAAAAAGCAGAAGTGTTTTCTCACAATAGAATCCAGATGACTGAAATCAGAAACTATCTGGTCTTCTATGTCCCCTCCATGACACTGAACAAGACGCTTGTCTTGGAGACTTGCTCAGAGACTGAACATGACTTTCCTGAATGATGGCTTCTACTTACAAAACAAATAGTCTTTAAGACCTTGTCCTTCAAGCTTTCCTGTTTACTTGCAACCATGCATTGCAGAAGAATGTTGAACACAATCTGTCCTGGAGAGCTCTGCTCCTTGTTTTCCCTGCATTGAGGGAAACACTTAATGAGAACAGGCGTTCTTCTTTGTTTGGGAATGCTACTCCTCCTTTGTATTTTGTACATGCCAAGAAGCACTTGTGTGATTAAGGTGGTTTATTGTTTTACATCGATAGGTTGGGTGTGGGATACATCCAGTTTCCATGGGCCAGAAAATCTCAGTGAGCTCACTGCTGCTCTCACTTCCTGCTGAGAGAGAGATCTCAATGGGATCGCTAAGGTTTAGCAGTTGTGTGAATAAAGATATCTCCAAGATGAATGTTGTCAAGTGACAGGAACCTTCCTTTTCCAAACAAACACACTGGTGTTTCATAGTCAGTGTATGAGAAAAATAAGCTGTTAGAAAAATGGAATTTCTCAGAATCACAATATTTACAAACTTTGTGTTGTTCCAAGTTGGAATAAAAAGGCCAAACTTCCCATTGTACCAAAACTCTGGGGAAAGGAGAAAGTTGATTTGTCACCATTGAAACATTCATATTCATTATAACATTGCCCATAATACAAATAGCAATCATACTCTTTCATAAACTGAGGAAAAATAAATTTGGTTTAGTAAATGCACTGTGCTTTACTTTGACATTTTTACTTCTACACATTTTGAATTTCCACCCATGTCACAGGACAAAAAACAACTACACTCAACTGACATCAAGAGTCCTTTTCATCTGAGGGGACGTGATTTAGACACTTCCTTTCCCAAAGGTAAGGCTTACCTTTTGCATGCTGGATGAGTCGTCCCTGTGATTTCCTCAAATATGAGAAAATTCACTGCAGTGTCTGTGGTAGTATGGACCTGCATTTGTGCTTCACCCTGGAAGTTCAAAATGAGCATTAAGTCTCCACCGAGTTCTTGGTACTTTGGGGAAGAGTCTGAGAACAGGAAGAAACTCAATGCAGCCTTATTTCAATACCTCTCCTGTTATTTCCTAGTGTAGAGAAATCCACATTTTGGTAAGTTCCTGAGCTGGAAGTAATCTTTTTATTGTGTTTTTTGTTACTGCATCTTTCTTTTATGACTCTTCCTATTGTTTGGTTAAACATGCAATTTTGACATCTTAAATACTCTGTATTGGTTAGTTTAATAATTTAGTTTTGTTGAGTGGCACAGGAATTGTTGGGTTAAACTTGAGGTCTGGTCATGTTCTCAGATCTCCCTTAGATCTTTTATTTTAGTGTTATCAGATAAACATTTCCCTTCACCTGTTTCATGCCTATCATGACTTTACAGCCTCAGTTTCCTTACTGATTTCTTTCCCAAGCTAATGTGTTTTGGTCAATTTAAATCTTTTTCACACAAACGGTAAAACAGGAGAATTATTGATTATTTGTCCACTTTGTACTCTTTCTAGTTCTGTTATATTCTTTCTGAGAAGAGAATTGTGTGTAATATCAAATATATTTTTAAATGACTAATTCTGACATGTGCAACACTTTCTTTTTTATTTTCTCTTCTTAGATCATTGTTCAGATGGAGGCTGAACACTTATGTGCAGCATTGTCTTGGCAATGCCAGCAGCCGAAAGAGCTGCAGAAATAGGAGGACCATTCTGAGAAAGCTGCAGCTGGGGCATTTGCTCAGCTCCAGACTTGTAAATGCCTTGCTTAGGGACATAGCTTAGTTGTGGACAGGACAGTAAAATTTTTACAGTTGTACTCAATGATCTCAAAGGTCTTTTCCACCCTCAATGATCCTATGATTCTGTGTGCCATTTAAACATGGTTTGGGGAGCTATTGCTAAGTCCTTTCACACCCTGTAGTTTGATAACCTGTTACAATGAAGTTAGATTGATGTTGTAAAGATGACTGGCACCTGCCAAAGATATCCATAAGACTGTTGAGAAGGTGCATTTTAATGCCACACAAATTAAATGCATTGTTGTTACATACAAATGATGAACAAAACTGACACCAATTTAAAAAAAAAAAGAAAAAAGGGGGAGTGAGACCTTGCAATTGTAGTAGAAAGAGAAAAAGTCATCCTGATACTCATAGTCAAAAAGGAAATCAAATGTTAAGAATTAGTATGGGAAAATAAGAATGCATGCAAGGAAAATGAAGTAGAGTATAAAATTTTGCTGCTGTGTAAATCCAAACTGTGCCCATACTGTGCCTTCTGTGTGCTGTTCAGCTCTTCCTGTTCTCCACCATGAAAAGAGCAATAATAGAACTAGTTCAGAGAAAGCCAAAGCTGATCTTGAGATGTGAAGTGGCTTCCAGAGGAAGAATAAACAGGTCTTCTGCTTGGAAAGGATATAACAAAATAAATATTGCAAAAATACAGGAATTCATGGGTGACATGGAGATCACAGAATCTTTTAGGGTGGAAAATACCTTGAGGAGCATTGAGTCCAACCATTTACTAACTCAGCACTGCCACATCCAACACTAAACCATCCCTCAAGTGCCACATCCACTCACCTTTTAAATACCAGAGACGGTGATTCAACCACTTCCCTGGGCAGCCTGTTCCAATGCTGGACAACACTTCTTGTGAAGAAATTCTTCATAATACCCAATCTGAATATCTCCTGGCACATCTTGAGGCCATTTTTCTTGTCCCTGTTGTTATTTTATGGGAAAGGGCAGCTTATTTGGGACTATGCAATGAAGAAAACAGGTGGCACATAAAAGGATGGAATTTTTTAACACAGGCAGTTAAGTTATGGAACTTCTGCTAGAAAATGTGAATGATAGAAAGAATTTCATTTATTGTAATTCCACTGAGGCTGGGGAATACTAAGAGGAAGTTACTACTTTACTTTTTTACAAACCAGCTGTGCAGTGGAATGGTCTGTGCCTGCATGAAGAGTTAGAGGGAAAGGAGGCAGACTGGGCAGAATAGAAAACTTAAGGAGGAATGGGAAAGAAGATGAAAAGTGTGAGGGATTCTGGATTTAAAGAATGAGGAGAAATGTTTTGACTCTGAGAGCTGGGGAGGAGGTGGCTTGTGAAGAGGAGTTTGGACATAAACTTGCAGAAGGGCTTGGGACATAGAAAGTCACAGCTATGAAAAAGCAGATGAGAGAAGAGGGTCAGGGGATGACGGTGCTGTGCTATATAGGATTTTGCTTGAGAGTGGGCAGGGATTACTGTGGTGCCTCCCTGCTTCCTCTAAGCAGCTCTTATCTGGAAACACAAATTTGCAGAGGCTTGGCCTTCCTCTCCCAGCAGCAAGGGGTTTTTGTCACCCCTACTTTCTCTTTTTGTCACTCAAAAGTATAAAAATTCAAGTGTAATTTTCAGATGAAAATGAAACTATTTTACCATGTGTTTTAAAATCCATCCTTCAGCATCATGGATCCCTCAAACTCATCTCGTCCTCTACAGTTTTTTCCCCTCCTTTTGCAGCGTGAGCTGGTGAAGTATGCACATACTTCTGTCCCGCGGGCAGGCTGACAGTGGCACCGGCTTCATTGCTGAAATCCATTTCCAAATTTAGTCAGGGAGATGCAGTAATAAATTGCGGACAAAGCCCATTCCCGGCTTGGCCAGCAGATGGCAATTCCCGCTCTGTAAGATCTCCTTAAGGCGCCCTTTAAGGCGTTCAGAAAGAGCAGTTTGCAATGGCTGAGTCTCCGTAACGCTGCACTGAGCATAAAAACACCTCTGGAAATTGTGTTCAGGTTTCCTGTCAGCTGCTATCAAGGCAGACAGCAGAGCTACTCGGTGTATGAAATGGGTGTTGTCACACATTAAGGAGAAAAGAACTTGAGGCTGCTTTGTTCACTCAGCAGTTAACGGAGTTTCTCTGTTCTAACAAGCAGCACGGGAACTTTCGGTCCCATTTTAATGGTATCGCTTTGGGGATGTTTTCTGTCACATCAAATGTTCCTGGCATGCATTGACACGGAAAGCTGAAATTAAAGCTAATACAAGAGGGTGTTTCCTGCTGTTACAAATCTATGGGAAATGACCTGTTTCATTTCAGAAGAAAAAAAAAAAAAAAGAAAAAAGAAAAAAGAAAAAAGCAGAGCATGTAGGTGTAGACAATATATGTGTTAAATTACAGACTTCTGGAGGAGGTTAGCAGAGAAGACTGCTGCAGAGGGATCAATGTAAACTTGAGTTAGGTTCTTTGCTGTAAAAGGGAAGAGTTTCAGGAATTATGTAAAAAGACAGCAAGAACAATGATTAATGGACAAATGCACTGAGATTTTCCTTTTCCTTGCCTGAATTTCTGTTTCATTCTCGCACTGAAATGGCTCTGAAGGGCTAACTACAATGTGTTATTTAGGGAATGCTGTGAGTTTTACATCTCAGGATTGGTAACTCCCAATGTAGGGAGGAGGAAGGGTTGAGAAGGGGGTCCAAGCTGACATTACAGAAATGACTGGGCCAGAAGGGGATACAGAAATTCTCGGTAAGTGTGGGGGGAAAAAATTCCTTCAATAATTTCTGGTGACCTTTTTGTCTGGAGAAGCATAAATAGGATATGATATGGAGGGGAAAAAGCTTTATCTAGCTTTATGTGGCTCAAAGTTTAGTTGTCCTGATGTGAGACTGAGAGCTCAAGGGAGAAAAAAGGAAAATTATTGGAGGAGGTGCTAGGGGTCCTGCCAAGAAGCCAGGTTTACTTTTAAACACTCAATATTTGAAATGGATTGAAATACTGTGTTTTACTTTCCAGTCGTACTGATACCATCAAAATATAATGGGGGAATTCATTCCTAGACTGAGAGTGTGAGTCACAGTTTTTAACTCAAGGTCCTCTCCCAAGCTGAGCAGAAGTGTGCACAGTCTGCCCGCGTGTTTCTGTCATTAGTGGCCTGTGCTCTGTGACACCCTGAGCTACAAGTCCTCTCACAGCCAGAAAAGAAAGTCCTTCCTTGATTGAGAGGGAGTCTGGACCACCAGAAACAAGCCAGTTGAAGCAGAAGTCTGGAAGGGCTGCCTGACCTCACACTCCAAAGGAAGGCCAGGATTTGCTGTTGGTGAATAGCTTAGGCAGACTACAGGGACTGTGTTCAAACATTTGTGTAAAAAACAAATAAACCTGTAACTCTTATATGTTAATGGGTAAGAAATTCTTGCTCTAAACGTATGCTCATTGCTTTAACATAAAACTTGTTTCTGAAAACTGTTGTTAGGAAACCATGTTATTAGGAAAGAGCAGGAGGAATTTGTCCAGGTAGTTAGGAGGGTTGGTTTTGGAGTAGGAGAGAGAAGAGGCTCATGGTTGTGAAAATGGAGTTAAACATAGGTTTGCACCTGGCAATTTGCTTGAGAAACCCAGAGTTAGGAGTATTGTGTCTGTCTGCACCAGCAAAGCTTTGAAATGTGGGAGACTGAGTTTGGATCCAACCAGACTAAGCTGATGTCTATCTGGAGAACAGACATCAGGTCTCCTGTGGCAACTAGTGCTTCCAGTTAATATCTCCTCACATATTGCTTTCCAAAAGGAGAGTGACATCTCATCTTTAGAAGAAGCACAGGTCTTGACTAGAATAAATTAGAAGTCTCTCCCACTGATCCTGCACATCAGGAAAAGCAAAATGGGACAAGTTCCTCTCAAATCCCTTTGGAGGTTACCCTAGAGTATCAGTCCTACTGTGAAAGCTGAAGTCAAACACGAGATTGGGGTCTTTTTTGTAAGTGTCTGCCATTCCAGGCTGTGCTTGGATTCATTGCAGAACCAAAAACCTGCTTTTTCCAACCGATAGCCTTGCAAAGTCATACTGAAAATATACTGTGTACTTTGGCAGAGATATTCCCAGCCATAAAGATCTGGCAAGTGCAACGTGTGTAACAATCTTGCTAATTGTATTTAAATTGGAGTGGATCAACCTTTCTAATGCTGAATGAAGAACTTCATTTCTCCCAAGAAGAAAAGCAGATAGGAGGCTGGGTATATACAGGTGAGCAGGGTTTCAACAAGGGTTTCTGCAACAAGATTTGACACCAGGTTAACTATTCCCATTTGCTATGTGGGTGCAAGTTATTAGATTGCATAAAGTAAAAGGTGGTCTAAAGTTAAAGATCTGTAGTAACCCCACAATAATTCATGGGCAAACACAACTTAAAGGTCTGGTTTTACTCCATAATTGTTTGTATGTAAACAGTCATATGTGATAATAATTAATTTTCTTCCTCTTCAACTTTTCCCACATGTCCTTGGAATATTAAGCTAACTCATAAAGAAAGGTCCTCTTGTATATGTGGATATATAATGGTATATATAAGAAAGGCTTGGTAGTACTTTAACTTCCTGCTTTTCTACTGACTGGTGGCAGCACATCAAATATCCTACAGAAATACAATTAGAAAAATGTCTTAAGATCAAAGGAATTACAAAGTTACAATGTCTGGGAACAAAGTGTGTGGTTAAAGGTCACCAAACATTCTTTCTGTGAAACTAAGGGTCCTAAGTTATTTTAAAGATCACCTCCTTGTGTCAGGGGTGGCTTTGTTAGTGGGAATATTAGGCATGTTTTGGTAATACAGAAACCTGAGATGACTTAATGATTAGTAGTGGTGTTCTCCATAGCAAATTTACCTCAAATAGAATAATTTTACATTATTAGGTATACAGTTTTCATGCCCAGTCAGTAGCACCATAGCTCTTATTAATTGTAAAAACTTGTTAGTACACAGCAGTATCATTCAGTAAATTCCAGCAAAGTGAATTCTGGAAAAATGATAGCACTGCTTGTGCATGGTTGTAAATCAGATTTCTAAGTGTCTGGGAATTATTTATGTGGTTTGAGTGGCTTGGGTTTATATTGTCTTATTGCTTATTTGGCCCAATTTGAACATGCAAGCTTTTCCTCAAAGGGTGGTACTCTGTATACTGCATTATTCAAACAGTTGGCAACTTCTTAAAGGTTTAGATGTTACTTGAAGAGCTTGCAGGAGTTGAAGGCTTTGAAATAATTAGGTGGAGTGTCATTTCATTTTAAATATTACTATCCCAGGGAGTTTAAATAAGATGACCTTGATTTCACCCTGATGAGAGAAGGAGGGAAGTGTTTTCTTTAAAGTGTTTCTAACTAAAATATATGACACAAACAGACACCTAAATGGTTAGACCTATTTTATAGGTCTGAATAATTCTGCCTGAAAACGGATCTCTCTATGTCACAGTGCTGTGATCAGAAGCTTCTACAACGCAAAATCTTTACATAGTCTTTATTTTAAATAACTGGGAAGATCATTATGATGATAAAGAAAATTGGTTATTAATTTTACCTGTCTTGGGGAATGCACCTAGGATTCCCAGAGAGGAATCTTAGCCTATGTGCATCTCTTGAGTTACAAAAAATGCTGTTTCAGAGGGAAGACAAAGAGCACTTGGGAGCCACTGAACCTGAAGGATTCACATCTGGCTTTCAAACAAATGCTGCACTGTGAACAACCAGCTGTAAGGTAACCTCATACTCCTCATGGCTGAGGCTGGCCAGGGGCAGCACACTATCTGGCTCAGCCCAAGAAATAGGGAGTGCAATTCAGGATTCCTCAATGAAATTGGTTTGTGTGAATATATGCTATACTAGAAGTCTTTTTGTACTCATTAATTTTATTTTTGTATGTAAAGTAACGGTTATCACATTAATCTGGTAGGGATGGATTTTATCAGAATATAAATAGAAAGTGCAGGGCCCATGAATGTGCTTACTTTTGAACAAGTGGTATATTTTTACTCAGCCATGAAGTAAATACATATTTAGAGGAAGGCCACGGATACAGGATTTATTTAACTTTTAAGAAATCCCTGTCAACAGAAGGATTAATTTAATTCTGCTTTTGAAAGAGAGGAGATATTTAATGGTGATAACAAGAATTGTTATGTTTATTTCACAAAATATTGTCAAACTAATGTTGCATTTTAACACGCCTTTGTTGAAATCTATTTTACCCCATTACCATACATGAGATGAATTATGTGTTAAATAATCTATCAATTGGAGAAAAGTGAACCAGAGAGAGTATGTAATTTTTTTTTACTGATCTGCAAAAGATTGGGTTTTTTCTTGTGGGATACCCACCTTCAAATTCAGGATTTCAGATGATAATTAAGAAGTAAATGTAGACTGAGGACAATAATTTAGAATTTAAAAAAAAAAAAAAAAAAAAAAAAAGAAGAAATGTTTGTTAATCTTTTACATATTAAAGCAACTCTTCTTGAGTAGAAAAACAGAATGGAATTACTTTCTGTACCCAGCTGCATGGTAGATGCATGAAATTATTTACCATATATTTAATATCTGATACAGTTTAAATACTTCCATGCAAATATGTACAGCTCGAAAGTATTCTTTGCTGTATTTAGTACCCCTATAACAGTCATAAAATATCAGATTTTTTAATGTTGTATTTCTCAACACTAATCTGCTCAATTTGCAAAGGCAAGTAGACTTTCTACATGGAAGGCTTTGTTAACAGTTTTCATATGCTTTAATATTTGAATTGACTCACTTAGATACACAGTTTTGCTTACCTAGTAAGTAAAATGCTGACAGTGTTGTAAATCATACCTTGAAATGGGGCCACTACCACCTGCTAGCCCTTGCTATAGCCTTTAATACAGAAACACTTTCAAAGGGACAAATGGACAACAGTGATCAATAAAGTTAATTTAGCTTCCATAGAAATTAGAATTCTTAAAAATCAAGTGAGCGAGATTAGTGTCACTTCTATTCCTGATGGTTTTTCACTCCAGGTAGTACTGTCAGAGGCAGTAGTTTTTTTATTTTTCAGCTTTCTGCAGCCTGAAAAGTTAACTGAGTGGCCACTGAGCAACCAACTAAAATCTGCTTCTAGACATCAATCTGATTTGGTTGATTTGGTAAAACATTTGCTTCTCTGATGCTCCAAACCTTTGTTGAAAACAAAATTGAGTTCTCGAGATTGCAAAGGAGGTCTGGAAGATATTAAATCTACATAGACAAAGGAAGGAACACTGAGGTGCTTGGATCCTATGATAATACATGCAATATGAAATACTTGACCTGTGTAGTGGTATCTAACCAAGCCTGAAGACAAACTAAAACAATGGCTTCAAGCAGTTCCTGCTCATTTGAAAAAGATGTTAACTTTGAAGCTGAATGAGAATGTTGCCAGCTCTGTTAGTTACTTCACTGCCAAGAGAGAGGTGAATGATCATGCTAGGACAATGTATTCTTCACACTTCCTCATTTAGCAATAGGATCAAAACGAATTCTGTGTTTGAGGTCAGAATAAAAATCATTTTAAGATGTTCTTCAACTTAATAGCCATGGGTGAGAATAATTTCCCCAAATTTTAGGTGTCTAGAGTTCTCACTCATACATCTAAGCTAGTCATCAGGGCTCCTTCAGTATCACTTATCATAAATGCTAATGTTTAAAGTAATTTGTGCCCCTGCTCCCACTACCTACAATAGATGATGTCCCTGATCAGAGGTTCACAGTGGAGACAGTGACAAGGTAGGCTAGAGAAATCCTACACTAAAAGTCTGCCATCAAGAATTTAACTTTGTGCAGCTTGGGATTGGCAGGGGCAGAGGGCTTTGATAGGTACTGACTGCCACTTTCCTTCGCTTGTCCACCTTTAACAACAGCGGTGATGTGTCAGCCACATTCCAGACATCTGCTGGTCAAGTGCCATCCACACTCCACTGAATGATAAACTAAACTTGAGTCTAACTTGTAAAGAAGCCAGACCTGAGCCATAAGGTGAACCTGAAAAGGAAAACGTTAAGTCTGGAATTGGTGTTTTAAATAAATGCAGAAGTGGAAACTGGACGTATTGCTTTTCCTTAGCTTCACTACTTAGACATTTAGTCTACTTTCTTTCCCTCTCTCATACTGGTTGGAATTAGGAGGGAACCTATGTCTTGACAATCAATAGCAGTATAGAAAACTTCTACTGTAGGTAATAACAAATTTAGGTTAGGCACTTTCAACACTCCCCACAGTTAACAAGTAAAATCTGTGGGTTTTACCTTTGAAAATGTGACTCATCTGCTCAGCAGTCAGATGCAGCCCTGGTAGTTCGTACGACTCAGCTGGAACAAAGTCTGAAACATCAGTAGAACATCCTGTCTGGCTGAGATGCATAAACACTGCTTACTGAATAGGATTTAATCTAATGTTGATCTTCACACAATTGGCGATACCATATGTTTTAGCGTTTTAATGGTTATCCTGTTTATCTCATCTTTCTGACCTAAGTCCAAATCCTTCTGCTGAATAGGTGTCTTAGCTGAAAATTAAAGAACAGAAAGGCTTAGTCATTAATGTTGTGCATTAGTCTAACCGGCCACAGGATTTTATATTAGCCTCATGTCCTCTCTGTTTAGTTCCTCTCTTTCTTGGGTTTGCTTCTACTGTACAGCTTGTTGAAAATTTGTGGTAAAATTAGGCGTTTTACCAAAGACCTATTTTTTTCTGGATGATGTAGGCATATTCTGTTCATTGATTACTGTACAAATTCTAATCAGATCAACAGAAGAAGGAAGACTTAAACTCTCTGACCACATACTCTTCAGGCTTGGCATTCTGTGCACTTTATGTTTGTGGAATACTACATGACTTTGAAAAGCTTTAAAATTAAAATGGTTTATGGAAAAGATGTCTTGGTGTGTCACTAACAGCATGCTTCAACAATATAGGTAATTTTTTTTTTTGAGTCATGGGCAATTAAAATATTCTTTATGGTCAAAGAAAATGCTGTATGTGAGAGCTACTGAAGTCTTGGTCTATTTTCAATAGCTTGTGAGAAAGTGAGTCAATGTTTAATGGGGAGCTGGCTAGAATTTCAGATAGGGTTGCAGAAGATGCCATTTCCCTGCCCCTGGGGCTTTTGAAAGTCCACAAATGATAGGGCAAATTCCTCCTTTGGCATTGGCCTTTTGTGTATTGATCCTAAAATAGGCGCAGCCTAAGTACCACAATAACAGATGTCTGTCGCAGAGTATTATGGTTTTTGCGTGCACAATTGCTGTTTGTTATCAGCTGTAGGGTATTAATAAAACATGAAAAATAAGCACACTACCATAAACAGGAAGGAATCTTAGGCAAACCCAAGGCTTTCCTCACATCACATTTCTCAGCTTATCCATACTCTCTTGGTTTTTTCCACTTTTCTCTCTGTTTTACTGTTGGTTTTATGATTTTTTTTCTTTTGGTTTATAATAACAATTTAGCTGAAATATATGCAATTATCTATATACAAGATATATCTTCTATATCTCTGTAACCTCTTTATTTTCAGTGTTTTTTAGTAATTATCTCATGTCCATCTTCCTTCTTTTTTTTTTTCAGCTATTTTTCTTGTGAACATACAGGGCTCAAATAGCAGAGCCACAAAGGTAGCTATTCTTTCGCATACTTTTCCAGAGATTGTTGTGGTTTTTTCAAATAATACTTTTAAAATTCTTTGATAGCAATAATTCAAACACCAGTGCTTTTATTGTGAATCTTTGGGGTTGAAAAACCCCAGAAATCAAAAACTTCAGAAATCAAACTGTAGTCAAACCTACCCATATTCTGTTTGCCAAGTATATTTTCTATGGAAATTATCTGAAGAGTGAGATTTTATTGTTCTTGTTCTTGGGAACTACTAGGGAAATAGCTGAGATCTCAAGAGACCTCTCTCAAAAGGGAAGAGGCTTAGCTCTTGAGAGGAGCAAAGTGTGCCAAAGAGGTACAAACTTTCTCTAGACACCTACTTAAGGCCTGTAAAGGAAGACCTCATGAGCTTAAAATTTTTTAAAATATAAATACCACTTTTTTTTTTTTTTTAGTTAAACTAAGTATCAGTAGGACAACGAGGTACAGAACATTGAAGAAATTCTGAATAGTTTTAGACATCACATTTGTAAAAACTGTATGCACTGGAGGATCTGATTTTTTGACTATGCATTCCCAAATGTGAGAAGAAAGGGAAAATAACTTGTTCATACCAATTAGGGTATAAGAAACATTTAATGACTGGAAAACAGAATCTTTTTTAAAAAATACACAAAAGTGGAAGCTGCAGTATATTCACAATGGGTTTTCTTAAAGACACATCCTTTATCTTAAAAAGTGGAGGAGTCACTGTAGCATTTATAGGAAACAGGCAGATGAAACTGCAGTACATAAATATTACCTTGAAAGTATGCAGAGAGAGTCTTGAGCTTAACTGAACACTGAAGGTATTCTCTCAACCTCATTTGACTTTCCGTCATACAGTTCACAGGCTTCCATTCAGGACTCCCACCTGAGGGGCCTCACTAAGAGTTAGAAACATATCTAAGAGTTTGTGGAATGATGACCCCTTGCCTCATTCACATTAAGATCCAGTCTTGGATTTTGCCCTTGTTAATTTCTATGCAACTGGAAGTTTAAGTTAATAATTGCTGACAAATGTAATGAAGATTGAATCTGAAAGCAAAAAAGGTTGGTTTGCTCTGTCACAACTGTTCAAAAATGTTATATTGTGGGGGAAGCTTTAACTATTGTAAGAAAGCTCAACAGATTTAGAAAATAGCTTCTGGACAAAGACTTAGTGGAGAATGTGAATTGCTAACTTTTGCACGTTAAATTGCTTATGAAATGTTTTGAGCATAGTTAAGCTTATCATAGGCTCGGGATTTTAATAAGCATCCAGACTCGTTCCTTGGGGGGAACAGATGTGTTTTTCAGTGGTCAGCCAAATATTCTCTCTTTGCTTTGATAATACTTATGTATTTCATAAAACTATATTGTGTTTCATTGCTGGGCTTTTATTTTTTTCTGAATTCTACTGTTGTATGTTTATGTTTTGAATTCTACTGTATGTACTGTTTATGTGTAATGTTTTTATGTTTAACTTAGAAGGGCATGGGTAACAAGACAGTGAGTGTGCAGCAAGATTAGTGCATCTATAAAATGCACTTCATTATAATAATAAACTTATTTTAAATTGTTATATGTAAATAACAATGTATTACTAGCTACTGCTACTTTTCATACAGAGAGCAATGTGTGCTGAATCAGAAGACATGTTCTTAAGAATCTGTGCTTTGTTTTGGACTAAACTTTTTTTTCTCTGTGACCACTGAGAGGTAGGACAGAGAAGGTGATTTAGGGTCAAAAAAGGAGGAAGAGGCTTTGGCAGGCGGGCTGGGGAGTTGGATGGCACAGCGGGCATAGCAGTAGCAGCCCAGGCTCTGAGAGAAGAAATTGGGATGCTGTGTGAATGCAAGAGGATGCTTTGAGCCCTCCAGATCTCACAGGGAAGGACGAAGCATCCAGATTTAATCCGCTGATTTTTCTTTCAAGAAGCTCTTCCTCGTCCAGCCCAAACTGCTAAAACCGTAAGTAGCTGCGAAACAGCGGAACAGATGTGTGTCTGCAAGCTTGGAAGCAGGATCATGGATTAAAAACTTGTCATTTAACACTCCTGACGTGCACTTTCCTTGTCCTCTCACTTCCCTGGCTGTGGGGAGGAAAGGTCAAGAGTTGATGCCTCAGTGCAAATGGGAAACATGTCAAGAGGTGTGCAGGAGGGAATATTTTCTCTTCCTTTGTTAAAAAGCAGGAAAGACAACTGGGCAGAATCGGTTCCCGCACGGTCTTCCCCGGCACAGGGTGCCCCAAAGGGAGGTGGACAGCGGATGCCCCGAGGGCCCTGGAGCTGGGCGCCTCCGCGCCGGGGCGGGCAGCCCTGCCCTCGGGGAGGAGGGTGGGCGCCGGAGCTCCGCAGAGGCCAGAGAGCGCCGGGCAGGGCCGAGAGCCGGCAATCACCGCGATTGCAGCTGCGCTGGGGCGTGTGCGGCGGGAGGTGCGCGTTTTGGGGCGGCTTCTCTTTATTTCGCCGTTGTTTGCGAACGGCCGGGGCGGAAGTTTCAGAGTTTTCCCCCTCTCCCAGCTCGGGCGGGACAACGCTGGGTGCAGCCGCCCTGCCTCGTGGGGAGCAGGCAGGGCCCGGGAGCGGGGCCAGGGGCTTGTTTACCGCTCTGCCCGCCGAGGGCAGTGCGCGGTACCTGTGTGCAGGCTCGGGGCGCTCCCGCCCCCTTCCCGCGGCCGTTAACCGCTGGCTGCCCGCCCCCCATAGCCGGCACCGTGCGCTCGCTGCCGCCGACACGGCGGGCCCGCCCCGCTCCACCCCCTCCGCGGAGAGCCAGAGCGGCGGGCGAGGTGGGGGGGGCCGGAGAAAGGCAGGCGAAGCCACGCTCCTCTCCGGGCCCCCTCCTCCTCCCCTCCCGCGGCCAATCGGCGCGGAGGGAAGAGCTCATGCCGCTGACGCCCCCGAGGGAGCCCCCCTTTTAAAATAAAGCGGCCGCGGTGCGGCGGGAAGAGGGGTGTGTGTGCTGGCTTCGCTCCGTCCCGCATACCGGCGGCCAAACGACAGACAGAGACACAGACAGACAGAGTGCCGCAGGATGCCCGCAGCCCGGGACTGAAGAGGGTGGGGGACGAGAGGTCGCGAGGAGGAGAAGGCGAGGGAAGGCGGGAGCGGAGCGCCTGGAGGGTGTCGTGCCCTCTGCGAGGATGGCGCCGGTGAGCGAGCAGCTAGAGCCGCAGGGCGCGGGCGGAGACCCCGCCGCCGAGACCCCCTTGCCCGGCCCGCCGGCGGTCGAGGAGCCGCGGCGGGAGAACGGCGGCGAGTGGTGCCCCGGGAGCGGCGAGGGCGGGGCCCAGCCCTGGGCGGTGGCGGAGGCCCCCGGGAGCCCGAGCTGCCCTGGGAGCTCCGAGGCGCCGGAGCCCCCCGAGGGCGGCTGGGGCTGGGTGGTGATGCTGGCCGCCATGTGGTGCAACGGCGCCGTCTTCGGCATTCAGAACTCGTGCGGGGTCCTCTTCGTCTCCATGCTCCGGCTCTTCGGCAGCAGCGAGGACAAGCAGCTGGTCTTTAAAACAGGTGAGGGGCGGCGGGTGAAGCGGTCGGGGTGCTTCCAGCCCGCTCTGCCTCGGGCCTTCCCTTCCTGCAGCCCGGGAGGTGTCCCGGCCGGGGGCTGTCGGAGCCCTGGGGGCCGCAGGAGCGAGACCCCTCTGGAGGGCAGGCCCGGGCCGGGGCGCTCGGGAATACCCTCGGGAATACAGGGTGCGCGCTGGCAGCCCTGCCCCCTGAGCAGCGACCTTCTGAGTATCAGGGGAGAAGCTGCGGGGGAGGAGCAGGTGTGCTCTCACCTCTACCACAACTGGATCTGTAGGCATCCGCTGTCGTGCATTATGGCTTACAATGCACGCTTCTGGTCGCAGAAATCTTTATTCCCCTGCTCCCGTTAGCCTGAATGTTATCTAAACGATTAATTAATAGTGGGGTATACTGACACTTAAAATATGTCAAGAATGGGCTTGACAGTTGCCAAACCCAGCATTTTGATGTGCAGATTTACTGCTGAAACCAGTGTCACAGAACTCACCGGTGAAGTTAATGATATTTACTAAACTTTAAAGACATTAACAGTACTCTCACATCTCACGTATCCAAAGCACTTTAGATATATAAGATTCAATTAGTTAAAAGGTAAGCATACATTCTGTTTTATTTTATGTAAATTTTCTGTGGAAAATGCCTTGTGCTGTGATTTTGTAAGTTGAAGAAATGCAGTTTTTGGTTCTTGGAATAACAACAATTGAAATTAAGGAACAGAATTAAAATCGTATTTTATTATAGTAAATAATAAAGTTGACTTGCATAAAGGATAGCTTTGTGTTAAATTATTAAGATGAAATACTGAAAAATAAACCATGTCTTTCGTGTTTTTGTTCTTTAAAAAAAGTCTAGTCTTACAGAGTTGTAAGCCTTCTAGAAAACTTTTCCAGTACAGAGTGGGTGTTACAGACCTTTTGAAATTTATTATTTCCTTACTACTGGCATAAGTGGGCCTAAAGTAGAGATGTTAAGACAAAGAAGTTAATTTTCCTCCTGCAGCTTACGAGCTATTTTTGTCTGAAGTAGAAAACCAGGGCAGGTGTTTAGACTGAAGTAGGAAAGCTGAAAAGCTGTCCAGCATTTGAGCAGTTTGCAGTGATATAGAAGGTTTATTCCCCTGTGCTCTTGAGTTGGGAAGATGGGAAGCTACATCTGCAGGTCAGGTTGAGTGGTGCCTGTTCCTCAGAAGGGAAATGCACATCCAGAAGTAGATGCCTGGGCTTCTTAGCCCAAACAGGAGATGAATGAGATTCAGAGAATGTGCTGTGAGCATTTGCATACTGACCTGGGAGCCCCTGGCCAGTCAGAAATGCAGGAGCAAATGGGTGACTCATACTCTGCCTGTTCATCATACTTTTTCTGAGTATCTGGTTTAGTAGTAACCATCTCTTAAAAATTGTTGTATTGTACTTAAAAAATAAAAAAGGTCTTTAGGTAGCAGTGCAGTAGTCAAAATATTCAACAAGAGAGAGACTGAAATTATCTCCTACCTTTCAGAAGGGTAATTGCACTACTGGTGTCTAAGTGAGGCAAGACTGTGGATGTGCTCTATTCATGTTTTTGAAAATTTGCTCAGTTGCAGAAAAGAGTGGGGGGTGGGAAATAGAACCTGGTTTTTGAGCCTAGTTGTTTTGCATCCTGCTTAGAAGAGCAGGAACAGTTTTGAGTCCTGGATGCAGCCAGCACCTCCTGTATTGCTTTTTAAGTGATTTGAGGAAAAAAAAAAAAAAAAAAAAAAAGCTACAGCTGCACTTTGTCTTTATCAGATCTATTCTGGGTTGAGTAATGTGGTAGATGCTAATTTCGCTTTTTTAAAAAAATCCAAATGGGTTCAAATTGGGGGAAATACTGCAAGATAGCTGCCTTGACTAGATGGCTTGTGTGCATGTGAAGGAGGACTGGAAATACAAGAAGTCTCCTGTAAACAAAAGTACAGCAGATAAAATATATTCCTTTCATTTTAATGGCTGAAAATACCTTGATGAGTTGGGATACTGAAGGAAAAACTCACTATGATTTTAGTGTTAGAGAAAAGTCTAGCCTGATCATTCCCATGGCATTGATTCAAATACTTAATCTGCTGAGTCTCTTGTGTTTCGACTGATTGCAGCTCAAACCTGGCAGTGGTTACTGAGTTAGTCAAGTTTAAGGAATTGGAAAACTGGAATCTGTAATGAAAGTTTTCTTGCTGTGGGGTTTTGCTTTAGAAAGCAAAGTTTAATACTCTAGTCCTTCTGGGGAAAAAAAAGATTTTTCTAAGATCTGAAATGCTGACTTTTTAAAGAGGCATGAGTATTACAGGTAATTTCTTTAAGGACCCCAGGTATCTAGAATTTTGCAGTTGATCCACAGTACCAAAGATTTCAGGTCTGTGTGGGCTTTTTCTTTTTTCCTTTTTTGAACTACAGGATTACTTAGCTGTTGCCAAGAACACATGTGTTGCCAGAAGATTTTGTGTGCCTGCTCTTTTGAGACCAGTCAGTAGTTGTCTCTTGCCTGGTGTTTTTCCCGAAAAGAGGAATTAAGTAGGTTATAATAAAAGCTGCTTTAGGTATCTCTTAGTAACATCTTGTGGTATCTTAAAAGCCCATGCAAGGCAAAATGGGAGGGCACTAAATATCACAGTCTATGCTATTTTTGTTAGTGTTAGTAGTTGGGTGGGTGTTTATCAGTGTGAAAGGCAGAATGGAGGAAGATGTAGTCAAGAAGTGACTCTGCCTAGCAGATGAGGAGTGGAAAGAACCAAAAGTTTGGATGAGGCAGCAAGGCTGTTTACAGCATGCAGCATCAGCACTGGATAAATAAGATAAAGAAATATAATTAATATTGTTGCTGGATTTCAGAGTATTAATGGAAAAGTTTGTGAGTCATAGAGGGTTCAAAAATTCCTTCAAGGGACATCTCTTTATTAAATATATATATATATATATAACTAGTACACAGTGTTTTGGTATTTATATTAGCAAAACCTCATTTCTTTGCTTTGTGGTGCACTATATAAGCAATTCCATTGTTTCCTTGTAGCCGTTTTTTGTTCAAAAACTAATTGATTGACAGCTCCAGGAGAGGAGTTTATACTTACCCCTAGTGTAAGTATAAAACTTCTAGAAAGGTGTGCCTGAAGTCTCAAGAAACTACCCTTCATTGTTTATAGTTCATTGTGTTTGAGGAACAAGTTGGGTGGAAAAAAACATGTCAGTGGAATACAAGAGGCTCGTGGTTCTTGGAAATAGAGCAGACCTAGCTGGCTTCTAGTGTTCAAATGCTATTGTAGTCTGATCATCCTTGAAGGGAAAGGATTTGGTCCACAGCAGTCCAGGGTCTGGCAGGAAGAGCACTTGGTTCCTTTCCCTATTGGAGTTGTCACATGGGGATGAGGAACACTGAGCCCGTTGTTATCTCAGATTCGTGAGCCCCATTTAGTCCCATGTTTTGATCCCTCGATAGGTGCTCTGTTGTATAGGTTTTTATGTGTGTATGTACCCAAACTTGTTTTCAAAAGGCAAATAAATACTATGATACTAAGGGCAACAGAGATAAAAATGGTAGGTTTTGTTTTAAAAAAAAAAGATAAAATTACTAGTTTCATTATTCCATAATTACTCCTTGTTCTATTATGTATTATTCCATAATTACCCCTTGTTCTATGATTTGCAATGCTGGTTGTAACTCTAACTGGATTATTCTCTCGTGTACAAGTATTCATTACACCTCTGTGTACAGGTATCTCCTGCACAGGGACTATGTCCTGCTATTAGGGTTCTGCATCCATGTGTTTGCTTTGTTAGCCAGTGTTCCTAGAAGACACCACCTCACCTTGCCTGGACTGGTTATCTGTGTGCTTGCACGCCTCTGGGTTTGCCTCCCTAATGTGCAGCCTTTGGTGACGTATCTGGATATCAGGATGATTCATTGGCTGGCTCAACACTGTTGGCACCATCCGGACCTGGATTGCTGAGAGTTCAGTAGGGCAAGGAGTAGAATTCTGATTTTACTTTCACATTCAGGCTGTGATTCAGATACTGAGAAGATAAAGTTGAATGACTACAAAGATCTACAACAGATAATTTCACAGGACAGTTTGAAAGTTTCCTTTACTCTTTTCTTGAATCTTTTGATATCTTCCTGATATTTTTTCTTATTTCCTCCAGAGATAAAGACCCTCAGCAATTCTGATATCATTCAAATCCTTGTTGTGTAACTGTCCTTCAGAACCACACTTATGTTTCTATATCTATGGGCTGCTGTATCCAGTAAATTGGGAACCTTGGCAGGCTGGACCTGTGTCATGTGGCTTGTGAGAGAGCAACTGACTTCTTTTTAAGAAGTAGTAAGTCAAATTTGGAAGGCAGAAGTTATCAGAGTACACAAATATAAATTGTGTGAGGTACAAGGAAGTGTACTACTGTGTAACAAACACCTTGATCAATAAGGATTACATTGCAGTGGAGGATGTAGTTCCACAAAAAGCTGGACTTCAGTTTTGAACAAAAAAAATGAACAAGGAATCAGTGGAATTGCTTATATAGTGCACATAATTATCGGTGCTGCTGTAGTCTGCTTTCCTTCTCATGTTTGTGTGGCTATTGAGACCAGAGTGGGGAACCAACAGTGAGTTCTAACCTGAAAACTAACCTCATATATAAGTAGTGATTAATTTTTTTCAGCTGCAGTCATTTTTGTACTCCATCGACCTGGCTTTGTGATTATAAATACCTATGTAAATGAAGATTCTGGAGTAGCTGATATGATGACTGTGTCAAACTGGAAAGTTGAAAGCAATTTCTGTAGTATGGTGTCTTTTTTTAGACCAAAATGATTAATACCACTGCTGTTATATGCATACACACAAGCAAAGTGTGCCTCTGGAGCATTTCTCTTGTAGTCTTCTTAACTATTCTGCAGAGTGATTACTTAAGTTGTCCTTTTGTGGGTTTTTCCTTTTTCTTATATTGGATGTCACATCGGTTATGTTCTTCCTGTTCCCACTGCAGGTTAACTTGCAACAGCCATCTTTGTGAGGGAGAATAATCTTCCCCATATGCCTGAAAGCCCGTTACCAGTTAATTTTTGTGGGTTTCTTTGGAGGCAGTACTTGAATTTCATAGTGATGAAACATCCCTATAGAATTCTAAAGATGATTGGTAGTTGTCACCACTCTGCATTAAATCCACATGCTGCAAGTGCTCTGGTGTGCTGCCTGTCAGACAAAACTATATCCTCTAAAATCTTTGTACAAATCCACTGAAATACGAAGTTTTACTGTACTCTATTCAAGGTAGTTTTGTTGCGTGTGAAATACCTTTCATACTCCCAATGTTATTTCTTTGTCAATGTCTCCGTTGCTCTAACTCTGTAATGTAGCGAAGAAAGATACTGTGTCATGTTACAAAATGAGTCTTTGCTATTTTCTGACTTGAATGATGTACTATGTTGACATTGTGCTATCTTGCATTATTTACATAACATAATTTTTTGTTGCTGCTTGTTATCAGTACCTGCAGTCAGTGAAGCTTAGCTGACTTTGAAGTTTTCCAGTGTGCATTACTCCTGGCTCTTCAACTTTGTTTTTTCAGTTGGTTGCCGTAGCCTGTTCGATGCCATCCTACTCATCCATTTTTTGGCTACCATCCTTTGAGGTTTCTTAGATCCATTCCTCATTTTCGAGTTGCCTGAAATAACTGCTGTCTAAAGGGGAAGTTAGCAAAATGTGTATGTTTATTAATAAACCTTTTTCTTAGACTTAGCAAGATGTACCTCTGCTTAGTATTTGCCTATCCATAAACACAATTTCATCTTTCAACACAGTCTGCTTGCCTCTGGACACTTTCAGTTTTCTGATAATGTTAAGCCTCTTTTGTCACAATTTCTTTAGTCTCCTAAAGGAGTGTTATTGAAGGCCATATTGAAGTTGAAATGTTATTGATCTCTCTTTCTATTATTGAGTTACTAGTCTTGTATGAAGCAATGTAGTAGACTGTTCTTAAACTATGATAGCATAATATGTCTCTATGTCCCATTTACTCTTTTAGCCAGTTTGGATTAGTTAGAGATAATAACAGACTGTAGCCTCTACTTGGATCAATGTCTACTAGAGCAGGCCTCTAAGGACCTTGCCCAGTTGGGTTTCGATCATCTGCAAGGATGGACACTCCACAGCCTCCAAAGTGCCAATGTTTGACTACTGTGAGCAAAGAAGATTTCTTACCTTTAAATGGCATTTTCTCTATTTCAAATTGTGTCCATTGTTTCTTGTCAGAATACCACTGGGAAGATTTTGGCTCAGCCGCTTCACGTCCTCTTATGGGGTATTTGTGCATGCTAAGATTGCCCTCAGCAGCCTTTCCTACTCGAACCTAACCAACACCACATCTCTCAGCCTCTCATCATGTGTAGGATGCTCTAGTTCCCCTATATTTGCAGCCCTTTGCTGGATTCACAGTAGGAATCAGACTGCCTGCTCCACCTTTGGCATTGTTGGTGTTTCAGGCTTTTGACACTTGAAGGTCTCTGAGAAGGTAAAGGCAGTCCATTGTCACCTCGTGTATTGTGCTGACCCCCTCCCACATTTCCCTCACCTGGTAACATAAATACTACATCAGCACACACCTCCTCAGGCATCTGAGTGCCTGCTGCCTGCCACATTCTTTTGATAGAAGTCTGCACATCAAAGACCATGCGTTGAACTGAGAAAAATATTCAGAAAATTCTAACTTATATTGCTGTGTATTGCTAAGGAAAATAAACATTTCCGAATATTTTCAATAAACAGTCATCTATAATGCTCAGCAATTATCCAATTTGAAATTGCTTCTGCTTTGTGAACTCCAGGGAAGGAGATGCACTGATTATTTGTAGCCAAGCTAATGTAGCACTGGGAATATAACTGCTTGGTTTTAAAATAGTCCTTGTGTGAAGGAATTATATAGGTTCTTTCTTATGTTTTCCACAGACTTTTTTTATGCTTTCATTTTGTGAACAAACCATGCAGCCTTAGACCACTGCAGTTCAACCTTCAGCAGATATGTAGAGAAAGGATAATTCTGAGAAAACATTCCCCTGTGATCTTGTGCTCTCTGTTTTTGTTTCAGAAATCTGATTTATTACAATAACAGCAGCTCTGTTTTAGATATTGCCTTTTAATTTTCATGGGAACTGGATAGGAATGACTGGTTCTAATAGCTAAGTTAATAGCAGCCCTTTAGTAAGGATGGGACCAATTTAAAAATGATCAGTGCTAGTTTGTTCCCACACACAGGAAGGGATTACTGGGATGTTGAGCCCAACCTCTTTATTATCAGCAGCATGTCTATAATCCCATGGAACATGGTGTGACTTAGGCTGTAGAGACTTGTACTTAGCAAACAGGTAGCAGGAAAGTTGCCTGACAACTTCCAGTCTGAGTAAGCAGAAGTAGTGCAATCTTTGGTTGTTTATCTTCTGCAGTGTGCTTTGTTCAGCAGAGCTGTACTTTATGTATATCTTCCAAGTACCCAATAAGTTTTTTTCTTCTTTCGCATTTTTAAGAACATAGATTGGAGGGATAACAAGTAATTCAAAACATGTTAACTATTAATTTAATTCTTAGACTCTAGCTGCTGTCCTCTCGAAAATGATTTGTAAAACATGCAGTAAAGATTGTCTTATGGCTCTTAAACTCGATTTTAGCCATTTTTCCAAGATGTCTCAATAAAAATATAGAAAATACATTGAGTAAATAAAATAAGTCTTCCTACTTTGTTGTAAAGAAGTATGTTGATATTGATACCACATAATTTTAGCTGTATTTTATCAGTGCTGCAACTGAGCAAGCACAAAACGCTAGGATATTATGTTCTAAATAAACTGTGATCTTTAAGTTTTTGCAGTCTAGAATGAATGAGCAGTCCTTTCTTTTGGACCAAAACATAGCTTTCTTATTGGCAAGTTCATTATATGAAACCAGGAACAGTGTTCTTGTGTACCAGGTAGGAAGTGTTCTTTTGAAGAAAGAACAATCTCTTTTGATGTTGTAGTTAAGTAAAGTGTGGATTTTTGAGTTTTTCTAATTAGAGATGTCCTAGTTTTAGCACTTCCTATATTGCCTTGAAAGCTTAAGATTCAAAGAATTCAAGAGGAAAAGAGAAGGCTGGTACTCATTACCAAGTGATCCTGAGTGAGTGTTGAGATGGGGTTGTATCTCTGGAGAATTTTGTCTGTGCTGTCTCTTGTATCAGCACTCTAAACCTGGGTGTTGTCTTTGGAATGACTTCTGTGACTTTGCCTTATTTGATTTCTGTACCCAGGCATGTACCAGCCCTGTGTCTCTCAAGGAGCTGCTTAGTCTATTCTAGATTAGAGTCTGGATGCAGCTAAGCCACAAAAAGAGTGAACAGCTGAGCAACAAGGGCATCAGTGTAAAATAAACGGATTTGGTCGGTCCAAGGAGGCCTTTAGCTCTTGTCCAAAGAGCTGGAAGCACTAAGTGTGCTTGGGGTACACAGCCAGGGCTTTCCAGGACAATAACTTGATCCTGTGTTGTAACAGATCATGCTGGGATTGGAACAACCTCAATGGGTTCCACAGGTCAGACTGAGTCTGTTTGTTGTCAGTGTGCTCCAGCGTGGTGCACACTGTAGTAGTTTCAAAGTGGTTGGAACTGGCTGATGACATCTGCTTCTGTACAATGCTGCTTAATGTTTTTATGAGAGGAAGGAAGGTGTGTGTGGTAGTGGTGCTTTACCTAAAGATGCTGTTAACCTCAGAGCACGTGAGATTGAGAGCCTGAACTGTGGTGCGTATTTTGGACGTGACAGTGGCATGTGTCATGGTTCAGAGTAACAGCCTTATCAGAAAGTTGATTTAGTATGGCTAGATAGTATACTCAAGATTCAAAAAAATATTATTTGTATGATAACTTTTGGATTGTCCTTCTATTTATCTGTGAAAAGACTGCCTGTGGTCCCTTGAGTTCATTGGATTAAGTTGTCGTGTGTGACAAAACTAAAGGTATGTACTTTAAAGAAAGCCTTTATGATTTTGGCACACAAATGGGAATTTGAAGTTGCCCTTTGTTCTTTTATAACCTCAAGTAATTTCTTACCTTTGAAATATTTATGTAGCTTAGGCTCTTCAAAACCCAGCACTACATTCCAGACTTGAAAGAAATTAGAACTCTCAGCTTATAATTTCTGCCACAGCTGGGTACTGGCAGTGATCTAGAAAATTAAATCAACACTAGGAAGTTTTCTGGAAGCTTAAATGTGCAAGCCTGGGATGTACTTTTTAATCCTATCAGAGTAACCCCATTTTTTTACAAATTGAAGCATGAAGCATTATCAGCTTTTTACACCTCTGTACATATCAAAGTGTTTTGTTCATAGTGCAGCAGTTTAATGAATATTTAGTTTCATGAACTGAAATCACTGACCCTTGAAGGTGTGGGGGAGGGGGAACTGGGACAGAATTTAGTAAAGTGTTGGGAAGGCTGGAGTAGAACTGCACAAAACTGGTACAGACAATGTTAGTCTTTGTATGCAGTCAGAAGTTTAGTCAGTGTGGTCCAGCTCTAGTGTTCTGACTCTTTTAGCTTTTTCTGATATTAGGCAAAGAAAATAGTACGCTGTATGCAATTTATGCAACCTCATGCTGCAGTATTGATCTTTCATATATGTGATTTAAGGCATTTAAGTTAATGTATGTTATGTTCAGTCACTGCACTGAAGTCTGTGCCAACAAATGTGCACTGTATTAATAACTTTTTATCTGAAAATGTCAATATTTCAACAGTTGGTCAAAATATTTTTAAATATTTTGAAATTATTTAGCTGTGTTTATTAAGCATAATTGTAACTACTGTTGCTTGTTCTTTGGGATACTGTCTCTGAGCAACTGAGATTTCTTTTCTGTTTTATGTGGTATCCCACTTACCAGTATTCCAGGTGCATATTTTCCTGATCAGAGCAGGTAAGACAGGTGCTATAAACAGTAAACTTAAAACCCAGGTGAAAAATTTTATCATGTCTTTAAAACTGCTTCCATTTCAACCTATATGGTGTTCTGGAGTTTCAAACAAAAAAGGATGTAGGTTCTTAATGGGACAGCATTCCTCTAGGTTTCAAGTTAGGGATCAGAATGGAAAGGATAGAAACTTAAAACTTGTAGCAAATTTTCATATGGAAATTATGTTGCCTTCTGATGGTGATAAATCTTAACATTTCTCATAGCTTTTTGTTTATAAGCAGTGTGAATTCTCTGGAAACTGAGTGCTAGTTCTTTGGGATAGGATCTCAGCCTGAGAGATTGCTGATCAGTACATGGTGCAGAAGATGGGGATAGTATGAACACCATTCTTAAAACGAAAAGATTTTCATTATTTTTATCAAGGCATTGCTTTAACAAAAGAGGGTCAGGGCTCTGCTCTTTTTTTTTAATCTTTTATGGAGATCTACAGAGTGCTCTGTGAACTGTTCTGGAATTCCTCTTCAACACACTTATTTGGTTTTTTGAAAGAGAATAATTTCCGTGACTTAAGATACCACAACTTGGTTCAAATGGCTTAAAACCTGTTGAATGCTTTTCTTTTGTGTGTTAAACTAAAATGTGAAGTAGGGGAGGCTCAGTGGACTCCAAAGGATAATTAGGAGTGGTCATACTTAGAAATGGGTAACAGTAAGGTGGACAAGGTGACCCCAACAGTCACCATGTGCCTGGGAGCATTGTCCAAACGCTCTTTGAGCCGTGTCAGGCTTGGTGCTGTGACTTCCTTGGGGAGCTGTTCCAGTGCCCAAACACCCCTGAGTGAAGAACCTTTTCCTAATTTCCACCCTAACCCTCCCCTGACACAGCATCAGACCATTCCCTTGGATCCTGTCGCCGGGCACCACAGGGAAGAGATCAGTGTCTGTCACTCCTCCTCCCCTCATGAGGAAGTTGTAGACTGCCATGAGGTCTCCTCTCAATCTCCTGCAGGATGAACAAAGTGACCTGAGTCCCTTCTCATATGGGGTTTCCTCTCTAGACTCTCCACCGTATTTGTGGCTCTCCTTTGGATGCTCTCTTAACACTTTATACTCTTCTTGTATTGCTGCACTGGAGGTGGGGCTGCCCCAGCACAGAGCAGAGGGGGACAATCCCCTCTCTTGCCTGGCTGGCCATGCTGTGCCTGATGCACCCCAGGATATGATTTGCCTTTCAGTCTACAAGCTCTGCTTTTTATGAACTCTAAATTTCATGACAGAAAAATCACAGGGGCCGTGAACTAACTTTGTCTCAGGCTCTCCAAGTCATTATTGTCAGAACTACCACCTATCTTTTGTGCAAAAGGAGCTTGGGAGCCGTGAATTCATTTTAAGGTGATCTTGCCACCAAGTGTGAAATTACATAATGAATGGAGTCCCTTTTTCTTGAATAAGCGCCTGAAGTGGCCAACATTTTAGTGAAGTGTTGAGTGTAGCTTTGTGTGAAACAGACATCAATTGAGTCATGGGATTAACAGTTTGGGGGAGCACATGAGTGTTTAGTGGGAGACTAAGAGGTAGTTAAAGAACAGTGTAGCAGTGTTTGCACAAGGATAGTCGAAATGAGTGGAGTTCAGGCTAAAGTAAATGCAGAGGAAGGAAAAAGGACCCTCCTCTTATCGGGCTGGTGAAGAGATGATCAAAGGTGTCTGCTTATTTTAGAAGTGGGACATCTTGTTAAGCCACCCTTCGTTGAGAATGCTGCATCCACACACATTTGTTTGTTCATCTAAGTGCTTGTCTTCCAAACTCACTTGTACTGCTTCTGATTACAGCTATGCTTTGTTGGCATTGTTGTTTGCTTTGGCAGTTACTTTTTGTCTTTAGCTATGTCTCCATTTTTTAATGAAGTAATTTCATAATTGTAAAGCATTTTCCTGTGTGGAATTGATTTAGCTTAGGTGGGCACAGAGTCTGTGAAATTCTGTAAGTAATGAATTTCAGTTTAGTGTAAGACAAAGGTATCACGAATGTTTTGTGATAGAAGAGTATCATAGGCATTTAGAGCCAGTCTATTCATATGTTTGTCTCCAATTTAAGGAGAGTTTCAAGTATTATAGTTACATTTTTGCTCTCAGTAGTTATATCTGGCGTGTGTTAAAATAATAAATGGGTAAACTATATATAGTTGTTCCCCTCCCTTACCTTTTTTCCTGTTTTTATCTGGGTCACTATGGGAGTGCTGAGGCAAGTGTGATGGTTGGAGGGAGGTTTTTATGTTCTGATATATATTGAGGTGAGATGCAGTCTTCCTAACTGGCACTGGTGCCAGTCATTCAGTGATGCTTGGCATCACACTGTACTAGTAATGCCAGTTTTGCTTTCATTGGCATTTTTTTCCTTTGGCTTTGCTCTGCTTGTTTATTTTGCTGCACTGGAACATTGGGTGACATTTTCAGGCAGTGATGAAAAATACGCCAGAGTGTTGTTACATCTGGAGGAATCGGCAAGGTGTGGAATTCGACTGGCAGGTTACAGTAGATGGAGGTCTGCTGAGTACATTTAGTGGTTTGTGGAGAGTTACTCAGCTGGGAAGATGCCAGCTTTTAGCTTTAGGGTGGGCTGAAGTTCTGCAGTTAACCCGAGCTGTGCTGACTAGATCTCCACTGCCTCTAGTGGGAGCTTTGACTCCTCACTCACGCAGGCATCCTCGCTCGGGAGCTTTCACATGGAAGTCGAATCCAGCTCCAGGTGTCCCGTAGCCCACCAAAAAGCACTGTCATACCCTGATGAGTGTGTGGTGCATCTTTGTGGCCTTTGCTCTGACAGTATCTGCAATGACATGCACACCAGTCCGTGCTACTTAGAGGTCACATTTACAAACTTGGTCAGTGGGATATTTAGGGGGTTGTTGCCAAAGTTATCTTTCTTTTGAAGGTTTATCAGAGCCTGATAAGAATCGATACAGAAAGCAATGCCCCGTGGAACTCTTTGATGCTCTGATCTTGTATGTAGTCAGAAACTCAGCTCTGTTTGCTGATGGGTTTTCCACGTGATGTTGTATGATCTTCAGCTTCCAATTGCTCTAGAACTTACTTCATGGCCTTTGGAAAACAGGCTGATGCTGACTTTGTGGCCAACACTTTTGAATGATTCTGGAAAGGTAAATTCATCTTGTATTTGGAATGCTTAAATTCATTTATATAATTCCCAACAGTTAGACTGTAATTACAGGTGCTGGATCAATTTCAGCTGTTTCCAAATATAAAGTGGTTATAGGTAGCTTTTCCAGGTATGATTGAGCTCAGTGGTTTCTTGATGAGCAAAGTTAGGCTACCAAGAAGAATAAAAAAAATCTGTGTGGAAACATCCAGAAAGTTGAAGTAGTTTACCAACCACCACTGGTAGAATTGTAAAGCTTGTTCTTGGAGGCAAGATAGAGCTGCTTGGTGTGTCCTCCCCACCCCCACTGCCCTTTAATAGTTTTGTTTCCAGTTTTGATCTTGGCAGGGTTATAGAGCTGCTGGCATACAGAGATGCCAGCCAGTGCCAGCCAGTTATGTCCTGTCTCTGGGAGAGGGAATTCATGCTGGGTCCCACATTTGGTAATTTGGTAAGTTGGAAACTGCAAATTGCTTCCTCACTGAAGTGCGTTGCTTCTCTGAAATTTGTCATGGCAGGACCTAATGCTTTGCCAAAGCAGCTGTGAGATACCAGTTGGTACCTGCCATTCAAATTTTTTTTTAAGTGTTGGCTGGGCTAATAAGCTATTTGAGGCTTTTGTTTGTGTGTTAATTACATCTCAGGGGAATAACCAAATACTTGTAAATGGGATTTGGAATTTTTTTAGGAGAAAGCTGTCTAATAGGTAAATCATCTAACTAGTGTTTAGGTGGATATATCCAAATACAAGTGGAATCATTCTGATAAAGATTTTTCTTATTCTAAGGAAATCACTTAAGAAGACCTTGCAGCAGTTAAAACTTGAAAATATTCAGCTATAGCAAAAAATTTACAGTTACTTTTAGTTTATGTTAGTATTAGAGGTTAACTAAAGCAATAGAATAATTGAATCTGAAAGCCTAGACATTGTTTGCTGATCTCTTTATGTGAAAAAACCTGATTATGATTCCATTGTGACTCACTTTTTTATATGCTCAATACATTCTATATATGAAAATGTTTTATTTTGTTTTTATAATTTATTTAACTTGAATATTCTGCCCTTTTTTGTGTTGAGAGGCTGTGTGTGGTTGGTTGGTTTTTTGTTGTTTTGTTTTTTTGGTTTTTTTTTGACTGGTTTGTTTTTTTTTGTTCTGTAATTCTTTTAGTTTCTCTGGCAATAGACCAGTTGCTATGAAAATAGTTTGGAATAGCATGCTGCCTGGTTTTGGCTTAAACAGGTGTAGGCAACCAGTGGCACTGCTGGGTATCTGCATGGAAATGAAGAGCCACTTCCTTCTTTTCCTGACAGTTATTGTCCCTATATGGGCAGTATCTGAAAAGGTCAGTGCTGCTCTGTTAGAAAATGGCTTCAAGAATATTTTCAGTTTTTTCCTTTCTGAAATGGTTCCCTTTTCCCCTTAAGAATGTTATCTAGACAATTAATCTCAGGATTTTGTCTGTGCTGTTGATCTTCAGCTGCAAACTGTCAGGTCTGAGTGCCTGTGTGTATCAGCTCTTGATGCTTCACTGATGAGAATTGCCAAGATGAAGCACTGGTTTCTACAGTTTCTCTTTGCAGCTGTCCGCTTTTCTGAGCTCTCAAATCAGAGGTAATGCAGGAAAATGGAAATACTCTTCTGTTATTTTAATAGTTTTACTACCCTTATTACGTTTACTTTTACATTCCTTACATTAAATGAGGTAAGATGTTCTCCACTTTCAACTGGAAAAAGGGAAATGTGGATGCAATGCTTAATCCAATTAATATATTTTCCTGCTCTGATTCATTGTGATGACTTTGAGCATCTGGTGGTAACTGAGCATGAGTTGCTTAAAGTCACAGAAACCCAATTCCTATTATTTCTGCTCATTGAAGAGAATAAATGAATTACCAGACACTAATCTTGGGATAATTGCTTGCTGAGCAGGAGATCTTAGCTCTTAAAGAAATTAGTTTTGTAAGTTTATGGAGCTGTCAGAACTAGTGAACTATTAAAAAAAGGTTAACCACAAATGAACAGCAGCTGAGCTTTCAGTTTTTTTATTCCTAACTATTGCAGTTGAACTTTGCAACATAGAAATATGTGCAGTGGAGATAAATATTATTTCTTTTCCTTTGTTGTAGTTTAATTCCAGCCAAAACTGAGACACTCTTGTGAGTTTTACTACTATTTATCAACTAAAGTTTAAGCTGGAGACTGAAGTTTGTCAGTGTTTCTAGCAGTGCAGCAGTAAGAGGTATATGCAATAAAATCCAGTATGTACTGCCGTTTTGAAGGACCAAACCATTTGGGGTTTGAAGTAGCTGTTATTTTGGGTTGGTCCTCTGATTGGGACATAGAGGAAGGCATGTGCTTTTTAGCTCTAGAGAATCTACCCTTTGACATTATATCAGTTTTCCTTGTTCTCCTTCATTTGACATGACTTAGGCAGGTTAGTGTCCAAAATTCTCTGAGTTCTTCATAACTGCATGGTATTGTATCTGAAAGTCATGTTGCTTTTCACTGGTGGTCCCACTCCTTTGCCTTCTGGAGTGCAGTGTGAAGAAGATGTTAGGAGTCATCATTCATAGTTCCTGTTTGGTGGCATTGACCTCACTGGGTCTGGGAGCACACTTCCTCCCCAGCACATATGTCTGAAAACATTCAGAACACAAATATAACTACATAAGCAAGCAAGCCTCAAATACATATAATTTTTTCCCCCCTGTAGAATAAAATGCCCATTAACTAAGTTTCAACATATTTTTTTTTGCAGGATAACTAAGGAGTACTTTAAGGGTTCCTGGATCATTCTGTCCTGATGGTTATTTTCTGTCTCTGTAGATTGTTGCTGTGGGCAGTCAATGCTTTTTTTGGTTTTGTTTTGTGTTTTTTTTTTTTTCCTTTTGAGGCTACAAAAATCTGTGTTTGTCTGTCAAATTCCTGTTCTGTATCTGGTCTTTACAAATAACACTTTATAGTAATTCAGATTTTCTTACATTGTTTATTATAATGTTTAATACATTACATGCTTGATCAAAACTCCACAGGGATTCTGGCAAAGTGATAACAATATCCTGTGTTAACTTGGATTAAGTACTCTGATTGGAAGTAATTGTTTCATGCAATATGTTTCTGCCTGTCAATGAGAACTGCACTTCTTTCCTGTAGCCAGTCTCTTTATTGTGGAATCTCTGCTTGAAGCTTCCTCATCTTCAAAAAGTAAGATTTACTTATTCTCCTTCCATTTATTTTAATTACTGTCAGAATGTCAGGATATAGCAGCCTTATCATATAAGGATGCTATTATTGGTATTCTTTAGGGACAAACTGTGATCCCTGTAAGTTGTGTTTGACTTTGGAGTGGGCATGGAGGCTTCAGAGCCCTCCTCCAGTCAATGTCCAGGTACCACTCACGGGTTGGTAACTGTGGAATGTAACGCTGTGTTCTGTCACAGGGACTTGCTGCAAATACGTGTTGTATTTTCAACACACGAGGAGGAAACAGCAGTTCCTTTTGCACTCAGAGACTTCTGTCTCTTGGTGCAGACACATTCTTCTAGGAAAGTACAAAAGCAGAATCAAACCTAGCCTACTGTTGGCAGATTTGTTTCTGCCACAGCATAGCCCCAGTGCTTTAAAAAAAGTTTGAATAAAAACTGCACACAGTTTCCACACAGTGGAAGTATGTCTATTATGGGAAAAAGGTCAATGTTGTATGTATTTGTCATTGCAGAATTGAATTTTGATAGTGAAAATATTAGAGTACTTAGAATTACATTTATCCAAAAAATATCTTTGAATAGATTGGTACAAAATGCAGAAGTATGTTATTTCAATCTTATGGGTAGTCACAAATGCAGTTGTGCAAACAAGAAAATTGTTTATTATTGGTATTTTGGTGGTCAGGAGTATGACACTGTGCACAGCATATCAAAAGCAGAATAAATTGAAAGGAATGTTATTTTTTTCCCCCCACTGTTCTCTTTGAGTTTCCTGGACTACTGCTAGTAGACACTTCCTTGATTTGGAAGGCATTTCCCAATGCCTTTTTTCCCCCCAAATTTTGACTTAGTTAGAATTGCTTTATATCTTTCTCAAGCACTTGGAAGTTGATTTTAAACCCACATGGTTCAAATTCTGAATTTTATGAAGAAGTTAGTGTGTGCAAGAGAATCAGTCCACACATTGTACAGGCACAGAACCATTAAGATTGGGGTAGACCTCTAAGATGGAGCCCTGTGATTAACCCAGCACTGTTAAGTTCATCATTAAACTGTGTCCTCAAGTGCCACATCCACATGTTCTTTGAACGCTTACAGGGATGGTGATTCCCCCACTCTCCTGGGCAGCCTGTTCTGCATGCCTGACCACCCTTTCAGGGAAGAAATTTTTCCTAATATCCAGTTCACAATATCTTTTCCTGGTACAACTTGAGGCTGTTTCCTCTAGTCCTATGGCTTTGTACCTGGGAGAAGGGAGCAACCCCTCCCTGGATACAACCTCCTGTCCCTAACTTCTGAGTGCAAGCTAAGAACATGGCATAATAAGAAGCAATGGTGGCTTTTATTTTGCACACAGCTTATTGCATACATCCCCGGCTGTAATTATCCTGTGATTTACTGCTTTTTTAAAATGGGATTTGTGTTGCTGCGATTAATGTGTGGTCACATTGTGTCAGGGTGCTCACTGGCATGACTGTGCTTGAGAAAAGAAAGTGACTTGCTAAACCTGATTATAAAGGTTTTTGAATAATTGGACTCGACTTTTGTCTTTTAAAGTAATATCTTCAGTGGTATGAGAACTCTCCCAAGGAGAATCGGGAGCTGCTGACAGAAATATGTAATAGATCCTGTAATTTTCTGGCAGCAATTTCATTATTAAGATTAATATTTTATTTACTGTCATAAACTTGAGCTACTTGGGAACAAACCTCTAGAGTAAACTAAGGAATGTTTAATTTGCAAAAAAATGTGGTTAGTTGTTATATTTATTGTCTCTTCTTCCTTGTGTTTGGTAGCTATGGAGAAAAGAAGCTCATTGCATAAAAATATTCCGAGACCTCCATGTGTAATGCTGTGCTTTGCATGGATCCTCCCGTTGATTTGCAAGGAAGATTTATGACCTTTCCTTTCTAGCACACTGGGAATGGATTTTAGAGGAAATAGCCCTGCTTGTGAACACCCTCCCAGCTGTGGTGTTTGTATTAGTGATAGGCTGGGGAGGATCTCTGGATCCTCTGTTCAGAGCAAGTTCAGTCAGATCAGATTACTCAGGGCCTTTGATTGAGTTTGGGTAGAGATCCCATATTCCTTCTTCTGCCTCTTGTGTTGTAGCTGTGCACCTTTGAGTAGTGTAGACACATTTTCACTGCATTTAGGGAACTGCAGATGTCAATAAGGTCTGCACTCCTTGTGCCTCCCCAAACATTTCATAAGGCTGAAAACCCCCAAATCTGCCAGTCTTTCCTCCAACACACGGTCCTCCAGCCCTCAGTTACCTTGGTGGCCTTCCGCTCTCAGTCCAATGTATCAATGTCTGTCTCTGGCTCTGGGGTGCAGAAAAGTCAGAGCAGCTCCAGATACAGCCTGATGAAAATGGAATGTGCATGTCCCTCGCCCTGCTGGTAATGTTCCTGCTAATGCATCTTGGAGTGCAGTCAGTTTTTATTGCTGAAGGGCACACTGCTGGCTCACATTCAGCTTGTGTCCATGAGGTTCCCGTGTCCCCTTCTGTAAATCTGCTGTCTAAGCTATTGACCTGCAGTCTGTACTGGCTTCTGTTCTTTCATCCCAGGTGCAAGACCTTACATCTGCCTCTGAATTCCTTCTGTCTGCTGTTGTCCCTTTTCTCAGCACGTTGAGGTCCCTGCACAGAGCAGCCCTGACCTTCAGCATATCAGTCTCTCCTTCCAATGTGATACAAGTTGGTACATGTGAAGTGTTTTTTAATACATGTTATCTCTAATAAAACCAGCTGCATGCCTTTAATGCTTAGTAAGAGAATTTCACACTGGAAATTGATCTAAGACAGTGTTCTGTATCTAGTAACTGATGTTTACAAATTACTAGTAATTGATGCTTGCGAAGTTTAAAAAGTCATTCTCCTGTTATACACCTTCTCCATGGTCAGTCTGTGATTTTTGGACTTGGAGAGGCTGAAGTCCAACTGACATCAACTGCACTTAACACCTGGGGACTTCAGAATGCTCAGTTGTAGAGGATGCACAGTTAAAATTTATTTTTTAAAATAATAATCCAGGCTTCCTTGTGTTTAAATGTGCTTGCTGATAATTTTGGGAGTCCCATCCCATACTTAATTGAGGAGAAACTAAAAACTAAGTTTCTCTAGCAGATCATCCATGTATATCCTCTCTCTCTAAAAAAACCCCAAAACACACAATAAAGCCAACTAAATAAAAAACACCTTTCAGCTGCACTCACCTGAGTTGTGTTTTAAGATGTGGAATTTTGTCTCTTCACCCCTTCTCTGTTCTCCAGGTGATTAGTCAATATTGCCAAACAGCAAGGGACTCAAAATGGATTCCTTTTGGATGTTGCTGGTAACTGCTTTCTGTATGCTAATTTGACCTGTTGTTTCTTTAACCTACTTTATTCATACCTCCGAGGGCTTTTCTCTTATCCAATGGAAACTTTGTTTTTCTAAGAATCTTTTGTGATGGATGAGCCCTTTGTTGAAAGCTGCTGCAAGTTCCATGTTAAACATACTTTGAATGGCATGTTACTTTAGCATATTCAGATGATTCTCGAGAAGTGATTATATCTAAACACTGTTTTTCTTAAATCCTTTTATTCAAAAGAAGTTTAATCGAATGATTCGTGATTGCTTGGTGAATGGTAAGTATTTAAAGCTGCTTTTAGATGTGCGAAAGTTCATGATATTCAGCCGCTTTGAAGAGGTCTTGTATCAGAGGTGGTGACCTCATTGTGGTGAACAACTGCTTCTGTTTTGTTTTAGTGCTTTCTAGAATAAAAATTAGATGAAGAGCACTCCTTTAGAAAGAAATAAACCTTGTAAAAGAATAAGGTTTATTCTTTTAAGTTTTAAGTTTCACTTTTAAGTTTTATTCTAGTTTCTTAACAAAATGCAGCAAACATACTTAAAAATATAAATTCTAGCTATGTACTGAAGAGCCTTTGTTCTTCAGGAGAGGTAGTTTTAAAAACAATTCCTAGTTTTATCATTGCCACGTGGAAATGCTGGGGTCTTTTCCCCTCAAACAAGAAAAAAAAAAAGGTGGTTTTTTTTCTATCCCCATACTTATAAAAATAATACTTTTATCTGGCTGTATTAAGGCCATGAAAAGGATGGTGGTCTTGCTGCTTCTACCAGCTTGCACCTAGCAAATATGTAGTTCTGGTTGTCAGGAAACCTACTTACGTTCATCAATACTGCAGTGTATGGCATCATCTGTTTGCCTTGGCAAGGGTTGTGTGAAGATACTTGCTGACTAAGGGTAAGGGGCAAGGGGAAAAGATTGATAGAGACTTTCATGCCTTGTTCCTTAGAGGCTTTTAAAAGGCAGGGATGACCCAGTTTGACAGTTGCCATCTTAAATATGAGCAACTTGGGTGAATTTGTCCTCTGTCTTCTAAGGAGCTGTCCCAAGTTGCATTTACCGATGGAAGAGAAACATGTGAAAATAACATTGTTGCTTTGGGTCTTTTTATTTTCAAGTTTCTGTAATTTCTCAGAATATCAAGTCTGTAATATTCTTACAAGTAGTAAACTGGATGTAGAACTACCAGAATCCTTTAGTAACTATGTGAAAAGTTTTTTGGTGTTGGTGTGGTTTATTTTTTTTTCTTTTTAAATGAATTCACTTCAGAGCTCCTGAAAGTAAAAGCATTGCCTCAAGCTAAGCATGATGTTGGCAGGAGTTGTGCAAACTTTTGTGTAGTTTTTGCCAAAGAACCTGGTTCTTGACCTGAAATATCCCTCCTGTTTCCAGCTGTGAGCTTCATGAATGAACAGTATGAATTTTGACAAGCTGATCATTATTCATGCAGAATAATTTATTAGATCAAATTTTTGTTCTTAATTAGTTTCTCTTTGTTTTTTGACAAGATTTACTTTGTTGTTTTCACTGCCTTTTTATCAACTCTTACTTTTTGCTCATGTCATTGGGTTAAGTAAGTAATTCTAAGAAATGACTGAAGGATGAAAGTGACATGTGACACTTCGTTGTCTAGTTTAAATGTCAGATACCACATGTAACTTACTGTCGAAGAACGTATTAAAATACAACTTAATTTTATTGGTACATGGAATTATCTGAATTGGTCTTTAAATTGTGATGTTCATAAACCAGGAATACCCAGGGAGAGAATTAATTAAATTGGAGCTTTAAAAGAAGATTGAATTTGGAGTGGTTTGGCATTTAAATTGCTGCATCAGGTTTTATTTCACAATTAGCTACTGTTATATGCTATTTAGAAAATCAGGAATTTCTCCTGCAATGAAATCCAGGAAAATTAAATTTCCTCAGTCAAATAGTGGGAAATGTTGAGTTAGACATAAAATAGTCTGTACTAAAGCTAGTATGTGTGATTCCTCAATACCTGAATGATGTGGTGATGGAAGTTATGGACTGTTTCCCTTGTTAATACAGTATAGGTTCTTTTCCCCTCTTACCTGTCCCATTCATCTGCTTCCATTTGAACGATGAATAATGCTGATGGCAAGTTCACTGTGAGCCCTTAGAAGCTGTAGAGGAAATTTTAAAATTGAAACAAACCAACCCAAAAACTCACACAACCTAACCAACCATCGCCCCTGGGCATGCAGACAGTTCTACCCAGTACCTGCTGTTGAGCAACCAGACCACACAGATGAATGTGTTAAAGTGGTCTTGCTAGAAATTTTCCCAATGCAATGAGTGATGGGAGATTCCTGCTATCAAAATCCTCATGACAGCTGGATTTTTCTTAGGTCAATAGTTATGTGTGGCATCTGGACTTTTGTATCCTATAGGAGACCATAGTGGAGAAGGTCTCTTAATACTCTTCCACCTCTGAGTCATTATTTAGATTAGAATTTACTCAGCCTCTTGTTTCCCTTGTGGCTGCCTTATATCTTTAATCCTGTTGTTCTTCTTCCCACCATTATCTCTCAATGACCTAACCTGTAGTTTGTCCCCTGCTATACTGTAAATACTATACTTGTTTTACTGACTTAGGTATGTTGAGAAGCAGCTATGTAGGTGTACTGTGATCTTTGATCTGCTTATCTAGGTGTGATCAACATGTGCTGTTGTTTTCTCCTGGAATCTCCTGGTGTTTCCACACCCAGGCATTCCCACTCATTGTCCAGTCACATCAGTCTTAATGCTTCCGTGTCTCTGCATTTGTACAAAAAGGGAAAGAACAAATGCCTCTGTTTCACAACAGCGGTTTGTCATCTGTTACTACCCCTCAAACTATTAAAATATGCTTTTCAGATCTATTGCCTGAATTGTTATTAAAATTACTCCCCTTTTGTTTGGGTAACTACTTCACCTACACATTCTTGTATGGGGTTTCAGTTTGTTAGAAACTTGTAGTTCCTGTCCTGTCATCCAAGAAATCTGCCTAGTTTTCCTTCTTCCCCTTTTCCTGCTTTTTCTGCCTTGCTGGTGCCAAAGGAAACACAAGACTCCAGTGTCACACTAGCTTTGGTGTTGGAGCTGATCAGCTTAATGCTTTGCTTGGTATTGGTTTTGCAGCTCCTGTCTTGTTCATGCCTGCAGAGTTACCCATCCTCAGATCCTGCAAACCTGCTCAACATTTGGCAATTCCTCAGCTTCAGACTCCAGATTCACTCCCTCTTGTGGGCTGGGTATGCATTCCCTGTACAGTAGAGCTTCTCTTGTTCTCCTTAAAAAAGTTCTCTGAAGAGCAGACACCTTCTTCTGGACATGGATTCCTAGAGAACTGGTGGGGTGGTTGTTACCAGATTTGAACTGCCAAGGGCTCCTCACATTACTGCTGATTCCATCCTCTTTGGCACTTATTTTTACTAAATAAAGCACAAGCCACGGGGCTTTCTGCACTCCAGTCTGCACGCTGAATTGAAACCAATCAGGCATTTTGATTCTTTGTTTTCTTTGGGCTGGCTGGGGGATACTGAGTGTCAACACCTTTTATTTGAAACACTTTAGCTAAAGAAACATGCCTGCTACAGTTTAGTTTTTAATAATTTGAGACTAATTAAAAAATAGGCACTATTGTTTTGCTGTCTGCACTCCCAATAGTTAATTACTTGTGCAGTCTGTTGGATTGATACTTTTGTTTGCAGTCTTGAAAATTCTCCAACACTACTTACAAGCAGGCATGCTAATAATTCATGTTGTTTGATTACTTTTACCTAGTGTTAGTTTACATTATGTTATGCTATCAAAGTCGAGCTGTGTACAACCAATTTCTGTGTTTCTGTTTAGAGATCAGGCATGGAAGTCTGAGAGTGGTGGTGGTGGTGGGGGTTTGTTGTTGTTGTTGTTTGGGTTTTAAAAATTTTTTTTTCCATGAAGACATTTGGACTTCGTGGAAATTTAGAACAGCTGCTGAGCTCCCTAACTTGTATTCCAGTTGCTGCAAGGAAAGTGTTTTGTCCGAGCAACTGTTATGCTGTGCCAGTCTTTGGGAACAAGGGCAGATCTTCCCGGAGGTTTACTCTATGATGGGATAATGCTCTTTTGGTCAGTATAAAAGTTACTAGTGAATTTACCTGACGGGGACATCTCCGTGGGATTTTAGTGCACCTGCAATGCTTTCTTAACCCTTGCTACAATTTAGTGCTCCTGATGGCATATTAGTTAACTCTGTAGTAGCTGGGAGTAAATGCTGCAGCAGCTCTTAAGAAGGACAAACCTGTTGCCAAGTGGATACTGTACATGACAATTCCTTTGCTAAGGTGGTGGAATTAAAACTGGATTCCAGAATTGGAAATATCTTGTTTAGCCAGCTCTACTGAGCTTTGCTATGTCACTAGTTTTTCATTTACTGGTGTAAGAAAGAACTAATTGTTCTTGTGTGACAAGTGCAACTTTCTGAAAACACAAGTTTGGACCAGAAGGGGAGGACTAGTGTATTTTAAGTAGAGCTATAAGTTTGTGGTTTGTTGGTGTGTTTTTTTTTTTTTTTTCTTTGATTCTAAGTGTTTGGGAAAATCCCAGGTAAGATCTGACATCCGGGGAGCAGTGAAGCTGCTGCAGCTTTGTATTCCTGGTCTAGCCAGTACTGAGGCTGAAAAGGTTTCCAGCAGGCACCCTCACACAGAGTGCACGTGCACACCACATGTACAGATGTGTGCACAGCTGGCCACACAAATCAACTGTCAGATATTTAAATAGCAACATTCTCACGAACACAGCACTGCTGGTGTCTTCCTGCTCCCTTCTCTAGCTGAATGGAACTCTGGTAGTGCGACTGTGTGTATCTGTATTTGCAATATATGTGTGTGTGTTTGCATTGTGGATCCCCGCAGGTGCTGGTTTCAGACACTCAGATATGAACACAGATGCCCTGACCAGGAGAAGTTTAAATGGGAATTTAGCAAGCAGACAGGACAGGCTGTACTGATCAGGGGCAGGGCATGGTGAGACAATCATACTGGCCAGCAAACTGCTTATATGAGGGCAGTGCTTTTTGCCCTCTCATAATTCTTGCTTTTCCTCACTTGTTCCTTCCCCAAACCCCAACATATCTCCCTGATTCCTCCCATAAATGATTCCTAAGTTAATTGTGTGATCCTGAGATGCTTTTCCCCCCAATGTGTCCCAGGTCAGTACTCTGTCTTGGTCCTGAAAGTGCCCTGGCAGAGACTCATCCTGGTGGGTGTCGCACCTGGACATTTGGGCTCAGGTTCTCCTGGGACAGACCAGGGAGAACAGGCCAGGGTGTCCCCTCTTCTGGGCATGTGCCTTGGGTTCCTGCCTGCCTTCACCCTGGTGTTCCTTGGGGCACAGAGAGACAGGCTGGAGCTGTCAGGGATGAAGGCTCCTGGTGTGGGCCTGGGGGAAGCCAGGGCAGGATGATGCTCTTTGGGCTCCCTGTCCTGCCCGCTGCCTCTCTGTGCCCCTGTGTGTGCCTGCAGCCAATCCTATATTGTATAACCCAGCCCTGAGCCAGCAGGAGCCCAACAGGAGACACAACCTCCTAAGGTCACTTGTGCTGCTGGCAGCAGCCCTTGGCCAAGCTCAGAGCTGTACTCTGAGAGCAGCAGAAGTCAAAAGCTTTGTTCAGGATCTTGCATGTAATACACTTAACAGCCCTTTTTCTTGTTCTCTTGCTTTTTCTGCCCTTTTCTTCTCTCAGTAACTCTAATTTAGTCGTGGGTGAAAGTAGCCCTATGTCTTGAGCTCTTTATATCATTCTAAGTGTGAGACTTTTATACTCTAGGGGACAAAAATCCCTGTATATTTAATATGGGTGTTTTGTATGGAATGTGGATGTATATCTTGTATACATGTTATTAATGTTAATCTAACTGGTCACGCATTATCTAGTGACAGTTACTGTTGTATTAGCCCTTTTGTTAGGCTTAATGTTACTTTTGCTACTTCTCTTCCCCTAAAATCAGAAAGAGGGAATAATAGTTCACTTACTCTTATGGAGTTAAACTGCATAAGTGGAAAATTGTTGGTGTAATTCCTTAATTGATAAAGTTCTGGAAACAGCAGTGAAGCAAAGAGTTGTAGAAATGGTGATGGTAGCTGAGCCACTTACAACTTAGGTAGCAAGGTGATAGAATAGAATGTGTGTAAAATGCAGAGATTCTGAGAAATTAGAGTGAAATGTTATTGGATGGAGATTGAGCCTTCAGCAGAAATAATTGGGTGCTTGTCTTTTGTGATAAGTTAGACTATTCTGTAATGTACCCGGATGCATTATAACTGGGAAAAAAAACAAAACCAAAACCAAACCCAAAACAACCCAGTACTGTTTCTATACCAGTTCTTACTTTTGACAGAACAAAAATGGCTTTGTCATTGCAAGAAAGTATTTCATATTTGCCCACTTTAAACAAGACTACTAGTTTCTAGGAAGAGTGGTGTTTGTAGGCTGTTTTTCAACAAACAAAAAGTTTGCCTAGTGAAGAGTTGGGGAGTAGGAGAACACTGAAACTTCCTAAGATCTTCCAAGTCTCATCAGATATTTGAAGGAGACAACTGATTCCTTGACTAAATTTTATAGTTTCTCTTAAAAAAGCCCCAAACCCAAAATCAGCTTCCATTAAGGAAGTAATAAACCATGGTTTAATTCAGGACTTAAAAAAAATATATATACTGGACACTGTGTGCCTGTTTGTTTGCTCATGGTGGGTACAAAGAGTCTTTTTAAAACAGACATCCAGAAGAAGAGCCAAAGGCATTGGTGAAAAAAGGGGAGGAAAAGAACCAGCAATATGATTGGCTCATTTTTGTGCTGTTTTACCTGCTTATTTTATAAATAAGAGCTTTGGACTTCTGATATTTTTCCAGAATACAGCAAAATAGTCAGTAAAAACTTTGGTTTCATACTAAGTGTGATCTTTATCAAACAAAACTATTTTTTTCTTTAAAGCAATCTTCAGAAGGTTGTAACTCTTAACCAAAATTTGATGGACTGGTGTTGTGGTGTCTTTGGATTTTTTTTAACCACAGTTTTGGTAAAGAATTGCTAGTAGGTGAATGCAGAGTCAAAGAACAGGTAATGTAGTACAAATATTATTGGAATAGAAAGATGTGTTACTTGACTGAAACAAGAAATTTATTCCAGTTATGATTGTTTTTACAAACTTTTATTTTTTTATATGGGATATATAGGTTTTATTACTCCCTCATCTCTGATGGGATTTTATCAATGTAAAAACTTAACAAGTATTTACTTTGTAAGGATGCTCAGTATTTTGAGAGCTGGTTTGATGTCTTAAGCATAACCATATAATTTTTGGAAAGTAATACTATACAAAAAAGGAGAGAGCCTGTAATGCTAAAGAGGACTTACATATGTGAAAAACGTTGTATAATAAAATTTGTGCCTTATCTCAAGGAAAGAGTTTTAGCTCAAAAGAAATATTGCCATTTAAAAATATTATGACGATGTCCAAGTAGCTCAATTACTCACCCATTTATTTGTATTTTAAAGTTAAATTGCTGTGTTTTGCTATGGAAGTACCTGGTGCTGTGTATGAAATAAGGAAGTTGTGTGAAAATGGCTATGAAAAATTGAGTTGAAATTGTTTTTCGGATAAACTCAGTGACATGGATAAACCTGTGGACCCCAGGAGAGAGGGACCCCATGCTGCAGCAGGTTTGCTGTGACCCAGTGGGGGACCCACAGTGGAGCAGCCTGTCCCTGAAGGTCTGCGCCCCAGGGAAGGATCTGCACGGCAGTTCAGGAAGAACTGCTGCCTGTGGGAAGAACCCGTACTGGAGAAGTCATGGGAGGACTGTCTCCTGTGGAAGGGACCCCATGCTGGAGCAGGAGAGGAGTGTGAGGAGGAAGGAGCAGCAGAGAGAACACGTGGTGAACTCTCTGCAACTCCCATTCTTTGTACCCCTGTGCCACTGAAGGGAGGAGGTAGAGAATTTGGGAATTGAGCCCAGGAAGAAGGGGAATGTGTATTTTAGGATTAGATTTTATTTCTCGTTACTCTAATCTGATTTGATTTGTAGCAAATTAAACTAATTTCCCTAAGTTTAGCCTGTTTTGCCTACGACAGTAATTGGTGACTGATCTCCCTGTCTTTGGTTTCAACCCATGAGCCTTTAGTTATTTTCTCTCCCCTGTCCTGAGCTGAGGAGGGGAGTCAGAGAGTGCCTTGGTAGGTACCTGGTATGTACCAAGATTAATCCACCACAAATTCAAATTCTCAACTCTAGATTACTAACTTGAAATAAGCATGATGCTCCTTTAAAACAGTTTTTAGGGAGTGTTTGCTTTCATGTTTCTCAGTAGTGTTTCCTAAGGGGAAAAAAAAACCCCAAACCCCAAAACATTTTTATCACAGAACCATAGCATAGTTTTGGTTGGAAGGGAGCTTAAATATCATGTAGTTCCAATTCCCCTAATGCCATGGCTGGATGCCCGGGGAACCCCATGACATTTTAGGGGGTCAGTTCTTTAAGCCAGAAATAATTGTTTTGCATTATTTCTGGAAATAAAAAAAATAAATAAAAATCCAGGAAAGCATTGCCAGCTCTGTGAGTGTGGGGTGCAACAGCTGCTGCAGCTCCTCCTGCTGCCTTCTGGGAAGCAAGTTTGGGAACCTCTGCTCTGAGAAACCATTTCTGGTTTGTGGCTTGTTTTTAACTAGGGCAAAGTGGCATGTTTAGGAACATAAATAACTTGCAGCCTCAGGGCATGCTGGCATTATAACAGTAAGTCCCTCTGTGGTAGGTGCTCAATCCATGTCTTCTTTCTCAGCAGAAGGTATTCTCTTCCACCTTCCTTGGAAGGAAAAGCGAACATTAAAGATTGATAAAAAGTGACTTTCTCAGGTTCCTGCCCATCGGTTTGACTTTAGAATCTTGCAGAAAATGGGGTTTGGACAGTGATCTATCTTGGGGGAGGGTGTCTTGATTCAGCAGCTTATCAGGAAGCTTTTTGTTTAAAAAAATTGTACTTTACTAACTGTAAATATCATTCAGGTTATAACTGCAACCTGTGATACTTGCAGACTCCACTCGAAATCCTTTGTTGTTCATAATAACTAAAACTATGCAGATATGAACTCCAAATCTGCTGAGTTCCTCAACAAGTTGTATTGCACGTGCTCTGTATGTGTCAGGCTGACCTATGCAGCAAGTCACATCCAGCTGCTTAGCCAAGATAAAAATACTCTGTGTGTGTGCAGTGTAGCAATTTGTCCAAGTTTCCTAGATGAATGGCAACCTGGCCACTTGGATTGCTGGAAGTTATATAGATAACTGCTTGGGTAGCTGGGCATTATGGTAATGAGAAATAGTTTATTGTCCCAGTGAGTCATATTGGCAGATTTCAAAATTTTGCATGGGGTTGAGAGAGAAGAGCAAGGTCAGGAGTTGCAGTGGCTGGTGTTCCCTTGGTTGCAGGGGTTAGAGTGCACGTGAGTGTAACTGATACAAAGGGCACACGCTGACACAGATTTATTCCATCACACATGCTGTCTGCTCTTATCAGGCTTTCCATGCAAATGATTTCCTCTCACTATTGATCCTCTGAAAGGGAGGATACTTTAATTCCTTTGCTGTCCAAAAGCTTAAAATGCCCCTGTTGTTTGACTTAAGTTTTCTGTACCTGAAAGGAAGAGATTAGGAGATATGCATAAAAGAAAATTAAATGCATGGAATCCCATTTTTTTCTTCCGTCTGTGAAAACATCTAACTCTTAGTGTTGCTTAAAAAATAATCCAATTTTGGACTTCTGTTTCCACTTGGCATTGTATTTGTGATAGGACTGATAAAATTATATGGAAAAACAAGGAAGCATTCTTTATGAAGAATACCTATTGAACTTGTTAATTGTAACCTCACTTTACCTGCAGGTTTCTTGCTTTAAAATCAAATGTAGCTTTTCATGTAACTGTAGCACAAAATAGTGTTACAATGCCAAAGACAGAAATTTGCTGTATATTTCAGGGTTTGTACTTGTATCATTAAATGCAGGCACGGGGCTCTGAACATTTGTCTGGGTTTTGGTTTGTAAAGTCGTGTTGCAAAACAGGCACTGTTGTTTCTGTGCAAATACAGATTCCCCTCTGAAGCAGATGAAATTTAAACAATCATATCTTACCTTGAAAAATACTTTTTGCATCATCTAAATGATTTGCCCTAAAACCACTTGTTTGTCTGTTTTATTTGTCCTGTTTAATAGAATTTGGTTAGGCTACCTTTTCCTCTATGGTGACTAGTCTGTCCCTTGCTTAAAATGCCTATTGACTGATGACTGCTTTGGGGTGGAGAGTGGGAAAGGGTGGTTTGTAACCTGAGAATATCTTTTAGATAACAGTTTGAGCCTTGAGGGTAGGAATTGAAAACCTCAAGTTTTGTAGGGAGGTACAGAACATAAGGGGAATGTGTTGATGTAATCAGGGAAGAAAAGTTGTTGGAATCTGTTGAACTGAAGTTGTTGACATGTGATGGGGTCTTTTAGCCAATCCTGATAGGTTCAGAAGGATCTTTTAATATGAAAATTAGGGTTAGTTTGTGAGTTGCTTGGGGGCAGTCTATGCTCCTGAAGTTTAAATAGTGTACCAAATGTACTTGTAAAGTAAGATTTCTTTATCGTGCTGCTTTTATCTTCATGGTCTCACAAGGACTTCTGACACTACAGAAGGGAAAGGAATGTCTGTCTCAACTCAAAGGCAAGCTTGATTTGCAGATCTTGCCCCAGTGCAAATGAGGTGAGGGGAAAAAAAGAAGACTGATAGTTCCATTAAGAGTGTAGGAATGTGAATCTTGAGGTCTAATCTATGCTATGGCTCTAAAACATGAGACCATTGTATAATGTTTGGTTGCAGAAATGTTTGGAATGTATGCAGCTGTTGGTTGGGAGAGCAGTTAGGGTTAAATCTTTCTGGAAAATCAGAGTGTCATCTTTGAAGTTAATAGCTAGTACTTCCTTATGCAGAAAATTACTGATCCTAAATCAAAACAGAACATGATTCTTGGCCTTCAGCTCTTTGGAATTAAGGGAAAAAATTTAATAAACAAACCAGTGCTAATTTGAGGGGAGGAAAGGGAAGATAAAAACATGCCTGGAAATCAGTTCTGGAGCTCAATTTTTTAAGCTATTAGTTAAGAATGTGATTACATTGTGCTTTGAAAAGAGTCTCAGTCAGCAGAAAACATTCTTGTATGACTCCTAAACGGAAAAACAAGTGGTTACAGCCATTTCTTATCGATTTGTTCCTTGTTTGTTCTTCCTACCAGAGCATTTCCAGACTTTATTGTCAAAGGTCAAGCTCAGTTTGCTATGAAACCCAAATGCACGTGTTTTTCTGTTAATGATTTACTCCAGCCTTCCTTTAAAAGTTCCTGAAGGCTTAACTCTTAAAATCTCTAGCAGCAATATTTTGTCTAACACTGCACGTTTGAGCTTTTGTTTTAGCTTCTACTAACTTAAGCAATTGTTTATTTTCCTCTAGCTTTTAAAAATATGCAGAGGAATTGCAGTCTCTCTAGTAGTAAGAGTTGTTGGCCTATAAGTATATCTTTAACTGTTTCAGCTTTATATTTTCTCATGGTACTTGCTTTGCATTCACTGTTACTATCTGTTTTGTTAAAGGAGAAACCAACAAGCAAATGAAGAGGCTACAACACTCTAAGTTTGTGTTAATACGGCAAATGTAAATAAGAGGTTAGTTAAGTAATTGGCTAGGTGTAGTGGTATGGGATGTTTTGTCAGTATATGAATTTTTTCCCCACTGTTCTGCTTTCCTGCTGCTTATGCACACAAGGAGTTATCTCAGTAGAATTTCTGATCTTGTGTTGTCATTACTTATGAAGGCAGAGGATGAAATTAGTCTAGTCCAATTCCGGTAAATGGCAAGCTTGGGGAGGCTTACTGTATTAGGGATATATTTGACTCTCTTCTGGCACTTGGTGTTGTATCAGTCACACATCATGTGAGAGAATATGGCTTTTCAAAGAGCCTTGAAAGAAATAAGCCTATATTTTGACTTGAGAGCATGTTTTCGTTTTGTTTTTTACAGGTACATGCTTGCTTTACTTGTACAACAATGTTACAACATTTTGGCAAGTTTATGCTTCTTTCCTCCTCCTTGCATTACATTCAACATGGCATATATGAACCTGAAGTAGCCTTTTGGACAGTCGAGAGGCAATACACCGAAGGGATGCTATGCATAAGCACAGGAAAGCCTACAGCTATTGGCAAAACCTGAGAGTTTAAACTTTCATTCGGAATAAACGAATTCAAACTGCCCGATAATGACCTCAAGTTTGCTGAAAGCAGGGGTTGTGCTTTCGTGCTTTGTGATATGGACAGAAGGTGTCTGTTCAAATGCCTCTTTACAGGGATTCAGTGACTCATATTCAGTTATTGGATTCGGATGCATCATAACAAGCTGTGTTTTTCAGTTATAAGGTTATTCAATGAGAGGGTTTTTCCTGTGGGATGATAAAAGAGTGTTGGGGGGAATTCCCCCAATGCCTTGTATTCCTGTTGGGTACTTCCACTAGTTCCTGGTTCATAAATCTTTGTGTGTTGACCATAATCTCTGAATGTGTTATGGAAATCTGATTAGATCCTCTACAGATAATTCTGATTTCCAAAGCATGTTCAAGATAGCCTTGGTGTCCAAAAGAGATGGTACTTCCTTGTGCTAAATTATCTTTGTCCAAAGTATTTCAGGATTTTCATTTAAATTAGAATTCAATTTTTTTAATAGCATTGCTTGAAGGGAGAGCCTAGCTCAGGCATCTGCAAACTAAACACAGGAAAGTAAGCAAACTGAAAGCTGTAGTCATGTAATCTGAGTTCAGAGTATAGGATACTTCCTGTGGCAGCATTATGTCATAAACTTATTTTTAGTGCTTAAACACATACTTTCTCTAATGGGATCAGCAGTTCTCTTTTGGATAGAAGAAGCAGTGCACTTTTTGGACAGTAGGGATTCTGAGTGTGTCCGTACATGCATTTTAACATCTGCTTTCCTTTTCCACTGACATACTTTTCTGTGGATTACTCAGTAATAGGAGCAGCAGTGTGGAAATGAGTTGTTCTCCCTTTTGCCCCCATGACTAACAAAATTCCTCGCAATTCACGAGAAGGTACTGAGCATGCTCTGAAACAATTTTTGCAGGCAGGTATAAGCAAAGCCTGTAGCACAAGGTATTTGATATTGTTTTTGGGTAGTGGTAGGTTAGATAAAAATGAGGTGGGAATTTCCAGGAGACTGACCTACAGAGGCTCGCAGAGGATGTGGGAATATTTGTTGGGTCTGTGGTTGTGTTGGTCTGTTAGGTGACTAACATCTGCTGAGCAATTCCCTCCTTTGGAAATTGCTGACTTTCCCTGGAGAAAAAAAATAATAGCTAATGGATAAAAGAGGATTTATCTAGAGTGCCTTAGGCAAAGGATAACCCAGTGATTCTGGGCACAGGCAACAAGAATAAAACAATACTGATGAAAAAATTGCAGCAGTAGGAGAGAGATACAGTAGTTAAGCGATGACTTTTACATCTCTGATTTTAATAATAGGTCTCATGAGATCTACTTATTAGGATCTATTTGGTTTAGAAATCAAGGATACCCTCAGCTCCTTCCCATTCTTAGGGAGAAAAATGGGTTTAATCTCATGGCTCAGTTTTACTTTTTTTTTTACCTGAAGGAGTTCATACAGCCAACCATTTTTTAAAAAAAAATTCTGAAAAACTGCTGTTATTTAACATGATCTTTGAAAACCAGTTTTTCAAACAGCAAGAGTTTAGAACAGTACTGTTCCATAAACTATATGGAATAATTTGAGTTGGAGGAGGCTCTCTGGTTATCTGGTCTGACACCCTTCACTGAAAGCCAGCCAAGTTAAAATACATTGAACCTCTGAATTAGATCAGGCTGTTCAGTGTTGTCCAGTCAAGTTTTAAATATACCCAAGGAAGGAATTTCCACGTTTTTGGGTCACATTTTCTAAAGTCTGACTACCTTTATGGTGAAAAATTTTCGTGACATCTAATTGGAATATCCTTTGTTGCAATTTCAGGTGGGTTTTTGTCCCATTGCTGTGCACCACTGAAAAGGACCTAGCTTTATATCTGTAATAATCACCTGTTAGATACCTAGAGGCACTGATTAGATTCATTTTGAGCTGCTTGTCTTCTGCATGCTGAACAAATCCAAACTCTGTAGTGTGTCCTCAGACAGGAGTGTGTTGGTGGCTGACCACTGGACTTGCTGTGTTCTTCTGTTATTGCTGGGTGATTAATAAGGCAGGTTAAATTCAGTTTATGTACAAGTCTCATGAGGAGAAATGTAATCTGAATAAGTGGTTAAAAAAAAGGCATCTACACCTTCAGACATCATTAGCATTTGTAGGAAAATAAGGTCACGGATTGTTTTCTAAACGTATTTACCCTGCAGCAGCTGCAATACATAAAGAACAAAAAGAGGGGGGAGAAAGGAAGTATATTTAGAACACAGAGACTGGGAAATAAATTGTTAGCACAGGAACTTATGTTTAAATGGTTCATGCAGTTATGGCTATCTGGTCTCAGAAACAGTGGGATGTAGTCAGACTCAATATAAGAGGACAAAGTACATCTCCTGTACAAAGACAGACTAAATCAAAAAGTTGCTTTATTTTAGAAAAGAAATTAGTATGAACAGATCTGATTAAGGCATATAAAATCATGGGTTTCAAGAGGAACCGCAGCAGGGATGATTAATTCATGTTTCTTACAGTGGAAGAATTAAATATGAGTAAGCTCAAAGCCAAGGAGAGTTATTTTTAATGTGGTGCTGGTGCCTGGGCATGTTCTGTGACCGATTACAACAAAGGCAGAGAAGCCAAAGTAATATTGATGGAACGAAATGTTCTTGTTGAATGGTTAGATGCAACATTCTGCTGAGGTGGTTTCTAAGCTGCTTTTGGTGTGGGATGCTGGGAGGATGTAGCCAGGGAAAAAGCAGGATGCTAGCCCTTTTTCCAGAGTACTTTGCCTGAGTACTTTGTGGTGGCTAGAAACAGGCTACTGGGCTAAGTCAGTCTTTGATCTACATGGCATTGCAATTATTTTGTTATTTTAAAAATTAAATGCCATGTAAATGTGATTGTACAGGCAAGGAATTATTAATACTCCCTGGAGACCAGCAAATTGTTTCCAGAAATAACTTTCAACAACCACTTTTGTTTCCTCCAGAACAGGATCTCTCAAATTCCCAAACTATTCTCATAACAAACCTTTTTATGGGAGCCAATCTTCTGCTTTGCTGAAGGGAATATCCGTGTGTGAAACTGGCCATAATAGAAGTATGAGTTCTTTACCCATTCCATAGTTAAATTGTGGAGGTTTTTTTGCTGTAACAAACTGTGGATGCTGAAAATACACCAGTGTTCCAGGGAAGCTTGGCAGCTCATGGAGGAGAAATTGGCAGAATATTGAAAAATACAGTGGAAAAAGAAGTAATGTCCAAATTTATGTATAAAGAAAAACAAATAATAATAGGCTTACAAAGTCTCTGTGCTGTTAATAGTTTGAGGCTGGAGACTACATACAGGCTTCCTTATTCTTGCATAAATTGTAACTAATAACTTAGTGAAAGCTAAATATTATTCAAGCTTATTGAGCTTTTAGAAGTCACTAAGTGCCTTTATTATTCTTGCCTCGTATTTCTTGTCTTCCAGACAGTAGTATTTTGTTCCCTGTCTCAACCAGAACAATCTCAAGGGAAAATATTTTTTTAAAAAGTATCTTGGAGCTTGTTAAAGACTGAAGGGTGTTACTACTGTGCTGAGCCAACCATTTGGAAGACACTTAAGGATAAAACTGCTAAGCTCCTTATTGTAATGCTTAGAAAAATTTGATTGTAAAGAAGAGTGTTTTGGACGAGTAGCCTTTATTTAAATTTGTGCAGGACAAAGCATTCCAGTGGAACATGATGGTAATGTTTTCTTTTTTGTTGTCCTGTAAATCCTAGTGCTTGACTCTAAAAAATGAACTAAAATATTTAGTAGCTTGGTTTATAATTTGGTAGATAAATAATCTGACAGTGAGAATAGTTCTGAGAGTGCTCATATATTAGATACTATGTTTATAGTAAAGACACTATTTAAAATAATTAATTTTTAATTTTTAGAGTCGTGGTAGAACAGCAGCGTATTTTTGGAGTGTGTGGTACAGTTGCATTGCTGTAGGCTTTTGAACAGAGGAAATAATTAAAGAAATATCAGAATAATCTTCAGATTTTCAGTGAACTTATTAGGAAAGAACATGTAGCTGTGACTTTCATGTTTGAATAATTCTAGTTATAATAAAGTTTTGAGTTTTTGTAATCCATTATGTGTTTCAGTGGCACAGAACAAATAAACAGACTTTTCAGTACAGCTGCTCTCTGGTCTGATACTTTTATCTTAAGGATGACTACTTTTCCATCTTCTAGGAAAGCCTGGGAATTGTTAAATCTACAAAAAATTACATGTTTTGAGGAGCTAATTCTTAACTTCCAGTACTTTAAGGAATGTTTAATCCTTAAGGTAGGAATAGATTTTCTTCTGTAGCAATCAAAATGCTTTGTATACGAATATGGATGCTGTCATATGTAGCAATTAAGTGCTGTATTAGCATCTGAATTAGCAGCTCTTGAATATGGCCAGCTTGTGCCAGGAAAGCAGCCAGTAGCCTGGAGGTGAAATACTTTAATTAATATGTAATAACTGCTTTAGAGAGCTCTCAGTAATCTGGCAAGCTGCATTTGTAATTTTTTGTATTACTTGGGACAGTTGTAATATCTGTTTGAAAAAATGTGGAAGACAATTCAATGTACATTTTTCAGACTGCATGAAAAATTGTAAGGGTGCTCGAAAACTTACTTACGCGAAGCAAGATAGAAAATTGAATATATTTTAAAGCCACAAATTTCTTCATAGAATGAAGATCACAGCAAGAATTATTTGCCATAAGGCATTTAAAGATTTACTCATGTAGTGTTTTGTTTCTCTCTATTTTGGGTGCTAGGTTTCTTCACAAAGGAAGAAGACAGTATATTTTCTCGATCTATGTATACATGTGAAGTTTAACTCCAAGAATATTCTTTTCAATAAATAATTAAGCTGTTCATACAAGACATGCCAACCATGTCTCTAAATTACATTTCTATAGGCTAATGAGAGCAACTTACTACCTTGAAGTAGTAATTTAAAGGGCTCTTGTTTTCATTAGGTAGATAAGTGGTACAGCATGGGCTCATGACCATTCCATTCTGAAATGCTTCAGATAATAATGCATCATCATTTATCTTAACTGTCTGTTGTGTTGAAAACCAGTGGAAACCTTCTCTTTTAGGCTCTGCCCTGTTATTACTGTAATAAGAAGAGAGAATCAAGTGATTAAAAAGGTTTTTTCATGAGTACCTGGAAGCATAAAGAGACAAAATCAACATGTTATTAGTTTAATTTGACTTGAATGTCTTCACTTCAGCCTTTTATATTCCAATTATTTTATTAGCTGTATAGGCCATTAAAGAACACTGTAAAGCTTGGCTTCACTAAGGAGAATGGTAATAAAATCACAGCCTGTAACTCTCAACTAATTTTATCTTTTAAATTTATGCAAGCTACTTAAGCTCAGTTTCGGATGCCCACTTTGCCTGTTTTGTCTCCATGAATAGGGTCCATGTGAGACTGGATTCTCACCAGTCATTTCTGGTGGGCTTGTCTTTTGCCTGTTGCCTTTGTATCTTTTTGTACCTGGGCAGGAAGGGCGTCAGGATTTTCAGCCCTTCCTTGGCACTTTCATACCCCATGAAACTTGTGCTGGCTGCTTCTCAAGGCTGAGCTGCCTCCTGGCCTTGCAGGAGGGGAGCTCTGATCCTTAGTGCTGCCCCACAAATCACGCAGAGGTGCTGAGCACTGTTCGTGGTGGTGCAGCCACCATTTATTTGGGAGGGTGACAGGCTGAAAAGGACGTTCTGTCCCCTGGTGTTTGCAGTTTCATTTGGACAGTAAAACTGCAGACTCACTCTGGGAAAGGCAAGTAAAAGGATGAGGAGTCTTGTAGAAGCTGGACTTCTTAGAAACTTTGTAAGTGGCTGGTCTCCAGGCTGTATGGGAGCATCTCCTGGTTTTACAAGCTGTGGGGTTTGTAATATCTTGTCCCATCAGCAGCCATCTGGGCTGTAGTAGGGGACAGATCTCAGAGGATTTATGTCCTGCCACACCCAAGGTGCTCTTGAGCATCCCTCAACTGCAGAGGAAGACCAGACCTTTCATAAACTTGGTCTTTGCCACTCAGGCACTGTCACAGGGTCTTTGTTCTTCCTGGTCTCTTGTGCTGGCCCTTCATACCCAGCTTGAGTTTTTGCTGCAGAGGTGCAAGCCTGGCAAGACTATGGTGTGTGGGTTAGTTCTACACAGCAAATGGCCACAAAAATACCTCCCTCTTTAGATTATGCCTTGAAACTCTTATTTTATCACATGATCAAAAAATCCCAGTAACACACACTCCTCCCTCCCTTCCCCAGACAGGCCATGGTTTGTTGAGAGCATTGTTTGCCCTAAAATAAAGGTTTTGTTTCTTGTACTCATTTCTGGTTTTCTCTAGCCATCTATTATCTTGTCTTTCATTTACGTTATAAACTCTTGGAAGAAACAAGTTTTGCTTGTTGGTTTCTCTTTCTGTCTTTGGTGCCTTGCACAGTGAGGTCCTAGTCAATGTGTAGGGCTCATTGGCACTCCAAGAACACATCTCCTAAGGCTGGGTAGTGGTAAACCTACTTGCAAATATACTTTGTTTAGTCTTGTGGTTATACACTTTTCCAGATAATTTTATTTATCTTCGTCGTTGAATCACAACTGTTTATCTAACTATGTCTTTAGGAAAGATATTCTAAACAAAATTCTAGTTATACAAATTTAAAACTCTTTCAGGTTGAAAGAGTTGTCCTACATTCTGTACAATTTGAAAGGAAGCTAAAATATCTTTTCCAATTAATTTTGAGTTAGCAGCTTTTTCCACTTCCTGTTTAGACCAAATTTTTTCCCCATAAAGGTGGGAACATCTCCAATATATATGTTACTATATATATCAAATGTTGCACTATTTGTGCAGCATTCGTGAAGTTTGGAAAGGATGAGGCAGGACGGGTCCGGGGTCAGCATGCAGGAATTCTCTTTATTCAAATTTTCTGACTCCATTTATATACCTATACATAAGTGGCCAAGTATTGGCCAAAAGCAGATCATCCCATCACTCGGATTGGTGATCATTTCAATCACTCAAATGTTCTCTGATTACAAAGGAATGTAAACATTTTCTTATTTACATGAAAACGCTTGGGAACTCAGCTCAGAGTTCCAAAACATCAGAAGACTTTAGCTTTAGTATTAGAATGCAAGTCTAAGACATGGAAAAGCAGAGTGACAATCAAACATATTAGTTATAAATATTAGCTGTGCTAAACAAACTGACTTGTTGCTGAAACTATTGTGGACTCACCTGAATTGAATTGTAATGATCTAGTAAACCAAGTACAGTTTTCACAATGTCTGTAAAGCTGGAGCAATATCAAAAGTAGTGAAATTTATATGTGGAAGTGGTTTTACTAACTCAAGTTTTTTAGTGTAAAGTAAAATCACATTCCTAATGTGTGTATTACAGTATAAAAGCCTATTGTTTATTCATTATCAATGTTCAGTGTGAGCTACGTTTAGTAATGAAGTTAAAAAAATATTTTTTTTGCAGCAAATGTACCTGTTTAAAGTCATTAAAGTCTAGCATTAAGTCAAGTGAAATCAACTCACTGATGTCAGAATGGATGTGGATCCTGAAAGGTACCTCAATGACCTAGGCATCAGTTTGAATATTAGGTTAGTTACTAGAGAAATGTCTGTGTGTTTATTAAAAAAAAAAAAAGGTAGAAGTAATAGCTACAAAAAAGTTAATTGCGTTCTTTGAGCTGATAAAATCTATATTAGTTGATTATGTAAATTATTGGGCTTTTTTTTTTTTTTAACCAAGTTAGGTAAATGTATTTTAAGATGTAATTTAATGTTTTTAAAATAGTTACCCAATTGCTGCCCAACTTTAGTTCAGCAATATAAAATCATAGGTGAAAACAAGTATTAATTGCAAGCTGAAATCTCTTGGTCTTCTAAAATACTGCCCTTTTTTTATTATTTTGTTTTGCAGCATGGGTGAGCTCTCTTTCTATGGGAATGGTCTTCTTCTGTTCCCCAATAGTCAGCATATTCACAGACCTGTTTGGCTGTCGGAAAGTAGCTGTTATTGGAGCTGCAGTAGGGCTTGTTGGACTCCTTTCGAGTTCTTTCGTAAGGTAAAAAACTTAAATTCATAACTTTCAAAATGTTTTATCAATTTTTAAGTGTTGTAATATTGATCTAATCAACAGAAGAGGTAAACAGCGCTACTTTATATTATCTGTAGAAAACTTGTTTTATTTGGGTTTGGTTTTGTCTGTCAAAATATGACTTGTGAACTTTCAACTTAAAAAGTATTTTAAAAAATATAATGTTTATAAATAAAAACAAGAGTTCCTATTTAACAGGAACTACAATGCATAAATGTATCAAGAGCAAGACTAGTGCTATAAGATCAACAGCATTGTCCATGATAAATTTATATGTTTATTTGATGTATATTGTGTTTTAACAGGTACATAAACATTGTTGTTGTCTTCCCTTCCTTCCCTGTCCCCTTAATTTTCTTTTGAAACAGTTTTAATGGTGATAAAAACACAGTTGGGGCCTCCAGGAAGCTGATAAAAAACAAATTCTAGCGAAATTGGATGTTTTCTTCTATTCTTACTGGTCCAATTGCCAAACATGAAGATAGAGAGAACCTTGGTACATTGACTATACTTAAGGCTTATTTGTTTTGGTTTTTTTCTTCTAGTTTACAATCAATTTGTATGTTTATTTTCATTTTTTCATTTGAGTGTAATTTTGCGGAGTAAATCTTAAGAAATTCAAGAGTGACTGATTTGTTGGATGTACTTTCTGGAAGATGAGGAAACAGGAAATTTACTTAGTCCATCATCAGAAATTGGTTAGTGAAGGTAGGGTGTAAAAAGTAGCAGGAAAATAATCCAGTTACCTCCAGTTCTCAGACTATTTTTTTCCCCACCCTTAGCAGAATAAGTATAGGAACAATCAAGCTACATTCAGAAGAGCTTTCCACATGGGTGCAAGTATATTTATACAGGCAAAAAGCCTGTGAAAATGTCTTTTCTGTGCTTGTACTCTGAACCAGGTGGATGTGAGCTGCTGTGATCTGAATGGTTAATCCTGGTGCAAATATTTGGCTTAATTCATTTTATTAAACAAACAACCCCCCCACACACTTCTTGATATGTTTTAAGAAGTTTCTTACTAAATGTGAGGTAAAAACTAAAAGTTGTGTCTTGGAAAAGTCTTTCTTCCTCCTTGCTTCCTAGTAGTATGTTGAGTGATGAATACTAAACCACCCTTGTCATTAGATGGAGATAATTCTTGAATTTGTCTGGTATCCAGTGGAACAAGGGCACAGAAGAGACATGCCAAGAGCAAGTTGTTTCATAAAGGCTTCAGGAATATTTCAGCTTAACTAAACTTTGAAGAGCACTTTGAGAGGTGAATTCTTGTAAGAGTACATGCCAGGCTGATGTGATTACTTGGTGTTTCATTATGTTACTCACACTAAAATGATTTATGTCTGTGATGTTATCAGCTCATTAAAGGAGTATAGTTCAGATAGAGAAGTCAGTGTTCTAGAAGTAAAATATTGTAAAGCAGACAAAGGTTACTATGATCTGCTGCTTTTGCATTGCACTAATTTCTTAATATAAATTTTATGTGTTGGTAAATTGAGATGTAAGCATTAATAATGCAGGATAATATTTTAATATGCATGTTGTGCTGCAGACTCTTTGAGTGAATTTACATATGGAAGCAAAAATTCACTGTCTTCACTGTATGATGCTGCTCCTCCCATTTTGTAATTTCTGGTTTTATTTTTCCTGGTTATTTTCCATTAATAAAGGTAATAAGTCTTTCCTCCTTATGTTGTTTCTGCTGGTTTACGTTGTGTATCATCAGTTTCAGAAATTGATAGTTTAATAGAGAAAGTGACAATATTATGTTACACAAATAATTATTTTTTACTATAATACACAAAACCAGAGTTCCTGGAGTCAGACCTTTGTTAGTCAAAGTCTATTTTCTAAGAAGTTCTTTAATTGCATAGGAAGCTTGTGGAATGTATTTTTGTACAGAGGGGTGCTGGTAGGTTGCAACCTGTGACGAAAAGCACTAAATAAAGCATTCGTGCTCCTTAAAAAAAAGTTTAAAAGATTAACTGTTTTCCAGAAGTGTTTTAAAAGCAGGTGTTAACAGATAAAACAAGAGGTGAAGGCTCATTGTAAACATAGCATTAAAAAATATTATATAAACTCTCATGTGTCACCTCGGAAAACTCATATTAAAAAATCTTGCACCATGCCTCCATCTAAATGTTTAAAAAGTTTTCTTTCACTAACTAATGCTACAGCACTAATTTAAATAATTATACTGATGCTGTTACTTCATACTTTTTAACATTTCTTGTACAAGTACTTTTTATTGATGTCACGTTTGTGATCAATTACAATGGCTCTGCTTTATTTCAGTTGTACAATAAATGGTGAACTTTATGTTGAAGATCCACCTTACTATGAGATGTTTCATTCCTTATTAACATTTTTTTAGTTCTTTTTAAAGCATATTCAATATATGTATCCAAACACTGAATTTAAGTTTTTTTTTTCAAAAGGACACTATTAAAAAAAATTAATACCCAAAGAGTTTATTATTTATTAATATATTGCATTACAAAATGTTGTCAGTATCTAAATATTTTATTTTTCAGTGTTAATGATGTTTGCCACATTTGTTATTTTTATAACAGGCTGTTTATTTGATTTTTCTGGGTTTGTGAGGAGAGTTCAGTATTACATTTGAACTGCTAGCACAGTGAAGAAATGGGTAAATCAAAACAACACAGTTTTCTTTGGGAAGAAAATTCCAAAAATCCAGCAATGGTTGAACTTACATTTGGCTAATTTGCCCTGACAATGATTTTTAAAACTTTTTTTTTAGCCACGCTATCTGATGTAGTTATAATTGAATGTAATTTTTCTTCATTTAACCTGTTCGGTGAATTCTATGAAGTTTTTCAGTGGAAGGAGATAGACAGGTGGAGTTGTTGCTAACTTAGGCTGACACAGTGCTATTCAACTCTAAGTATACACAAACTCTTATTTACAGTAGTGAGTTATGTTGATTGATTGATCGATTGTGAAACTGTTTTGTTGTCACTTCCAGGTGAATGAGCATCCACTGCCTTACAAACTATTGATTTGTTTTGTTCTTTTGGTGCAGCACCATCGAGCCTCTGTATTTCACCTACGGCATCCTGTTTGCCTGTGGCTGCTCCTTCGCCTACCAGCCATCCCTGGTCATCCTCGGGCACTATTTCAAGAAGCGCCTGGGGCTGGTGAATGGCATTGTCACTGCAGGCAGCAGCTTGTTCACAGTGTCACTGCCCTTCCTCCTGAGGGTCCTCATCGACTCCGTCGACCTCTACAACACCTTGCGGGTCCTCTGCATCCTTATGTTTGTTCTGTTCTTGGCTGGGTTTACATACAAACCTCTTGTTCCCGACACCAAAGACAAGGAGGGAGGAAAGAAGGGAAAATTCAAATTACCTCCTGCGAAAAAGATTTGCAATTTCTCCGTTTTCAAAGTTCCCAGCTACCGAATCTGGGCCTTTGGGATCCCAGCTGCACTTTTCGGATACTTTGTGCCTTACGTTCACTTGGTAAGTGCACATTTCTTCCTCCATGTGATGTGTTTGAAACTGTACATACTTGCCTGCCTTTGTGTTATTGATTTACAAAGAAATTGGTGATGGGAAGTCAGATTTAAACTGCAAGTTTTGTTGAGGAGAAGCAAAAAATTAATTTGGATGTTGTTTTATTAAAAGAGTGCTTTAATCAGAAGTATTAGTTAAGCCAGTTAAAATCTTTCTTTGTTCTCAATGCAAGGTTTAAAATACTTGGAAGTATTTTGAATACTTTGAGAAATTTGAAAAATATTCTATACTATTTCAAAGAGAATTCTTTTATTTTGGTACTTATGTTGGCGATTACACTTGTGTGTTTTAGACGAAGTGTGAAGGGAGTTAATAACGGGAAACATGTTACAAGTGTCATTTTTGTTCCTTTGTATTGAGGTATGTTCAAGTGCCAATTTTTAGGATTTATTGTATTCACCATTTTTCAGGTTTATTGAAAGCAAAATGCCTGGATTTTTCTGTCTCTCAAACTTCAGCCTTGTAGTTTATTAGTTTATAGCATGAATATAACTGCTCCTCTGACCCTGTCCCTCCCAGCTGCCAGGTGAGCTGTATTTCACTGAGCTGTCTACAGCAGCTGGCAGAGCTTTGGTTTCTGGTGATGGGGAAGATGTCAATTAGCCGTTTCCTCTACGTGTACTGGAGTTGTTTCCCCAGCAGTTTGGTTTTTTTTCTGCAGTACACTGCGAAATGAAGAAATTTAGGTGCAACTGGGAGATGCATGCATTGGTGTCAGGCTGGCTGACACACATTGCACTGCTCCAATTGTGAATTATTCTTGGCCAGCTTGCTGGTGGTGCTCTCTAAACTGAAGTGGTGTAAACCAAAAGGCTTGAAAGGGAAAGGTGGGGGAAAAGCCCACAGTCATCAATGAGATGCTCCTTTGAGACCATTACATATCCTCATATTTAGAATATTTGACAGAGCATGGGCTAGTAGAACTCAGTATGAAAACAGAAGGGTCATTTTAATATTCATTATTCACCAGTGATAGAACACTGAGATTAATGATAAGATCTTCTGTCAAAAAAACTCCAGTGCCTTAAAAGCCGTTTTTTATGCAATATAACAAGTGGTTGTCACTGCTGTCTGGTAATTGGTTAAATTACTGACTCTACATCAGATATTTATTTTAAAAATTACATTATGGTAGAGGCTAGTGTGCTTTTGAGCAGCTGTAAACTGACTTTTATTAATGGTTAGTTCTTGTAACTTAGTTTCTAATCATGTAGATCTTATTGTATAACGCTTCAAATTAACCTGTTTCAAGGGACTATACAATCCAGATGACATTTTATGGTATTTCTCCATAAGATTTGTAGAGATGCTTTAAAATAAAACCGACTTCAGAGGGGTAGGAGTCATGTGTTCTAGAGTAAGCTATTGGACAGGTGATAAATGGTTCTTAACCCTTGCAGAGAACTAAAGAATAAGGCTATACGAGCAGGAACAAAGAAATTCTAAAATATATTTATTGAACAAATAAATTGAATTAAAAGCTTGTGATTTTTAAAAGATGCTTGTATTACTGCTTCCTGTTTATAAACAGACTAAAGCAGCTAGGCTTGCAGACAACAAAACCTCTTATGTTATACTACACTATGCTATATAATATTACAATGATGTAATTTTTCTTTTTATAGGGTGCTCTCACTTCTGTGGAGTGCTTTCCCCCCATCAGATTGGCACAAATTCTGCCTAGGTAATAAATCTCTAGTATAGGAGAACAATTTGATTGAGGCTGTTTCTAATATAGTGTTTGATAACACTGTAAAACTTATTCCAGTGTACTGTTAGAATCTAATATTTTAAGGATTACCTAAAACTTATATGAAGATACTCTTTTTGCTCAGAGTTTCAGAGAAACCGTGATGCTTAAGTGTTTATAACATAAAATCTTCAATGGTAGACAGACACATGCTTTGTATGCCCCCTTTGAGAGGCGAAGCTTCAGCTCTTGGTAAAATATTGAATAGTTCTCATCAAAACCCTTCCCTGAAACCCACAAGTTTTCATTTTATTTTACTTGTACGTAAATAATCAATTTTACTTACAGTCCCTATGGATCTGTATTTGAGAAAGTGAATAAATCAGTGTTTATGAAGGTACAGCAGGGATTGTGCCCTTCAACACAGATACTTCAGCTCTAGTAGACAGCTTTGGATATTTTTTTATCCTAGTTTTGTCTGCTTTTGATAAAAAAGCCACACTTTGTGTTCTTCCAGAAGTACATGGAAATACGTAATTACAAATAAGTCAAAGGCTATAAGAAAAAATAAGGTTTTTCACTGGTACATCTACCAGACAAGAGACTGCTTTCCTCAGCTTTTGAAAATGAAAGTTACTATTGCTTCATTGTTTGTTGTATTTTTAAAGCTGTAGTAATACTGGAAAAGGGGTATGATCGTTGGACAAGTGATAGCTTCTGTTATGTTAAAATTCTTGAATTTTCCCCGTGTTAGGGGTGGCTGACAGCAGCCAGACAGCTGAGCAGAGATGCTGGTTACAGCTGCTCTAAGAAAAATATCCTTACATAGTGAATGTCATGCCCTCTGACCTGGTACCTGTGCTCACCAAGTCCCATTTTTCCCAGCTGGAAGGACAGCTTCTGCCAGAGTGGCTGCTTTTGCCCAGGTGATGAAGCACAGGTGGCACAGCCGCTGCAGGTCGGGGTCCCTGTGTGTCACTGCTCAGCCCGTGGTGGCTGGGGGCTGCAGGGTGGGCGTGCTGGAGTCACTGTCTGGAGTCACTCTGTGCCAGCCTGGCACTGCTCAGGAGCTCCTGAGGTTCCAGCCAGGGTCTCTGTGTGCTTCTACGCCGTTCCCAATCTCTGTTCACGCCTCTTGCATTTTCTGAAGCCTGTTGGAAAGGAGAAAACATGCCGTGACCCCTGTAGTAAAAAAGAGGTAAAAACTGTTTTGGGCTTTGAAACAGCAGAATTTGCCAAGTCTTTGTGATTTAACTCTCGGCACTGTGTTTGCTATGTGGCGTAAAAGCTGTTAAAACCAAAGAAACAACCTGCTCGTTAAGTAGGCTCTAATTAAAATTAAATGCATTATATTTATTATATGCATTATAATCAAATTAAATGGATTATATGGCATGCTAGATAAGAACTGGTAACTCTTGCCAGCTCCTTGACATGGATCCTGAGTGGTAGATATCAGGCATCAGACTCCTTTTGGCTCTTGGAGGGAAGAACCAAAAGGGAGAGCTTTTCTTATCCCAGTTTAATTGGTGTCAAATTCCATGAATAGGTGTTCCATTACGTGTAACTTGGGAATTGGGTTGAGACAAAAGCTATAAATAAGTTTTGACTTAAATTTGTTATAGACTTTCAGCATTAATTGAGATTGTTGAAGAACAAACTGATAAGTCACAATATTACTAAATAAAATGGTTGCTATTCTCTCAATTTTAAAACCAGTCTAAAGCAGTGATTGAGGTGGGGGTTTTTTGTTTTGTTTCTGTGGGGTTTTTTGGTGCCTCTCTAAGATAGGCAGACAGACAAGTAAAATCCTTGCTTAGTCTGTTTTGGTTTAAGTTGTGAATTCATAACAACAATCTGTAGAACTAGTGGAAAATGCTCTTTCCACGTGTTTTTAGTAAGGACTATATCACAAGAAAATGAAGTATATTTGAAAGAAAGCATACCTAGTCTCTGTGCCACTTGTCCTGTGCTTGTTTCAACAATAAATAGAGAACTTTTGTTTTTCAGTCTGATGTCAAGGGCTTAGTGTTGTTCTCTTACCCTGAAAAAAACATGTTTACTCAATCAGGATCATACATCCTTAATTCTCAGGAGCTTGTTAGGTCATTTCTGTTAAAATTTGATACAAGGTCACATGCTTGGTAGTGTGCAAGATGTGGTTGCTTTTTGTGCTTTATTTAGCAGGGTGAAAAGAAATACTGCTTAAAATGGATGTTGTCACTGCCTGGTCTTCTCTGAGCAGTGACTAAAGATGTTACCAGGTTTCAGTATGAATTCAGGAAAATATTAATTATGACACACTTACAGAAAGGGGCCCAGTATTGTGTTATTTTGATGTAGCAACATTCAGCCACTATGAGGAATACTGCTAGGACTGATAATATCATCTTAATAATTTCAGTGCAGTGTTTCAGTTCTGTAGTAATTTGTCTTGGGATGTTTAGAAGTATGGTTTGATTTAGAGGTTATTTTTACTAAATGCCTCTTGCTAATGGTAGGTCCTACCTTATTTCTAGTATTTGACACCTTGCAGGATGAAAAACTTGAATTTAACAACCAAGTAGTTGAAAAAAAAAAGTGCATGTATTTGTGTTCTACTTGTTAAAAAAGCACTTGGATGGTAGATAATGCAATAAAAATGTGTCTTGATAAAGTTTATCTTTCTAAGTTTAATTATTTGTTATGAAGAAAATACTCCTAAAGAATGACTAGATATATTTGAAAATTAGGCTTATGGTTTAAATATGGCTGCAGGCTTGTATACAAAGCTACCCATTAATTGATATGCAGTGTGAAAGTTACCACGACACTGACTGTCTTCTTAAAACTTTGGAGTAGCTCAGGAAAAAGATTTCAGTATTTCTCACCTTGCTTTGCAGCCTATTTCTTAATTTACTGTGTAAATCTGGCTTTTCCTTTTGATATCCATGCTCATATTCCACAATGGATACATACTTGCATATGTAGAGATTTTTGGGTAGCAGTAGCTATGTGGAGTGTGCGTGTTCTCTGTCTGTTTGCTTCATGTTTAAGAGATGAAAAAATGGTTTGTGTCTGACCATTTTTTTCCAACAACTTTCTTGGGAGAATCTGTCTTGGTAGGCAAATAAGTATTGGATTTAATGTCCTCCACAGATAGATGCTGAAGATTCAATGCCTCATTTTTTCTCTGAAAGCTGCACATGCCAGGAATAGGCTCATCTAGAGATCCCTCCAGAGAACAGAGAAGTGAGATTGCAGACCTAATGCTTAGGGGAAAAAAAAACATAGATGCTTCTGCTGAGAAACAAAGCATCACCTTGGAGTCTGCTCTAAGATTCTTGCAAAAGAAAATGTATCTCAGAATGAAAAGTAGAGATGCTTCCAAGCAATTTTATTCACAGGAGAGTCATGAAGATGGTTTAGGGTTGCTGTAGAGTACATGTTAGTCAAAAGAACTTTTTTCATGCATATAAACAAACTCATTTTCTTGGCTGCAGCACAAAATCAGACAACTTGGATAAATATTAGTCTGTCCTCTGGGTGGCTGTGTCTGTCTCCAAATCTTGTGTTTGTCACTTTGAAGTTGCTGAGTCTGGTGCTGTGCCCACATAGTCTGTCCTTGGACAAGAAGATAGTGCTGTCTGCTGGCCTGTGCTTTCTAGCTTTGGCTGGAACATCCATTTTGTTCCTGGTCTTCAGATAAGAAAAGTAGTCTTTTTCACTTCAGAAACGTCATAATTAACAGGAGGACTTGCTGATATGGATTGGAGCTGATGCAGACCTTTGTTGCCAGGTTTGATTCCTCCCCTGCACCTTCTGATTTGTAGTGTAAGTTCTGTGTCCTTTGTGTCATTTAACTGTTCTACAACAACTTTATCACCTTGGAGTGCCTTTTTAACTCGAGCCTTGAGGATGACTTGGCCTTCAGCTCTGTTCTTTATGAGCCATCTATTTTGGCTTGTCTCTGTCCATTTCTCACTCTCTATCAGTGATGTGCCTCTTTCTGTAAATAAAAGATCAGATTCTGCTGTGCACATTCAGTGTGTTTGAACCTTTGCCCCCTAAAATACGTGCCAATAAAAGCTGTTGCCTTGTGCAATCAGCTTGGAGAAATGAAGAGCCAAGTTCTTGTGAGATCCTCTGTAGCCACAGCTTTCATAGGAACTTGTCTGAAATTCTTGCTTATGTAATTTGAAAGCTGTATTCACTTTTGTATACTCTGGAAGTTTCTGAAACTTATTCAGGACAAAATATTCTATCTATTCTGCCTATTAAGAAAAATTGACATTTTCCACTTGTAAATTGCACCCTCCCCAGGCAAAAGCTTGGGGTCATTTGGAAGAATGATACTGGAAAAATATAAACGGGGTATAGAAACCACCTAAGATTCTTCAGGCAGATCTGAGCTACTGTATTGGGATAAGTAATACGGGATGAATCTCACTGCAGTGTTTGATATTCTGCCCAACAAAACCCTAATCATCATACATAACATTTCTTACAAATAATTCTGTAACTCTTCAAACCTCCCCTGAGGGGAGAACACACTGATATTGTGTTCTTTAAATATTGTTAGGTGTGACATCTCTAAATTACATTTCCTCATTTGAGAAATGAGTGTTTTAGCTTCTGCCCTTTTCCACAGACAGTGGCAGTGGCTCTGTGTTCTCTGCAGTGGGGGACTTGCCCAAGGAGCCACAGTAGAAAGGATTTACTTTGCAATATGTGAAGCTGTTCAGGTTTTGCATTGTGTGTAAAGTCCTAATCCTGCACCTCTCTCCTCCTTTTAATTCTTATGCCCCTGGATTCCACAGTGGAGACAAATGGAAGCCAGAGATAAATGTCTTTCTCTGTGTCTGAGGGCAGAGCATGGTGAAGTGTCCAATGTATATTCTAAGGACTCTAGTAACCAAAAATCTCTAAACTTTAACATACAAAGTCTGCATATCCGCAGTAAAGTGCATCTTGTAAGGCAATAACACATCAGTTCTTGTCAGGTAAGTTGTGTCTGTTTTGTGAACCGCCTGTACTGCGTCAGAAATTTGCTACTTTTAGAATGTTGTGTAAAATAATGCTGAATGTCCACTGGGTGTGTCTGGATTTTTTTTTTTTTTTTTAATTCAAACTAGAAGAAAACAGCTTCCATCAATTCACTTGCTTTTATGGGCTGCTGTTCAAAAAACCTCTTTATTTCTTTAGACCTCCTACATCAGTCATTTGTCTGAAGTCTACCACATCTTTTATTTCCCAGAATCTGCTGTTAGTCTTGTAATGGTAGGAAAGTATCTTTTAAATTATGTTCAGTACTTAACCGTAATTGTGCGTCAAACACATTTCTCTGTACTGTAGGTATTCTAAAAAAGCTAAAACCAGGTATTAGCTATCAGTTTTAGCACTATTAACTTTCTCATCCACTTAATCTATAGTATTTCTTACTCCAATGGAAGACAAGACACCAGTTTTTCTGATGTAATAATTAAGCAGATATCTCTGAGACCCAGAATCTTCAGTGGCTCCCCATGCTTTTTACTTGCTTTTCTAATCTTTGCATTTATCTCCCTTCAGATCTCAACATCTGCTGCAGTTTGACTGCCCAGGTTAGTGAAATTTTCCCCCTTTATCCCACCTCGATTTTCCCATTTCTCTCATTATTCTGTGCACCCATGTCTTTTCCAGTATTCCTTAATGTTGACTTGGAAGTATTTATTCTTAGTTAGATCGTCCACTTTGGACATTGGGGGTGGTGGTGGGAAAAGAAATAAATTATTTCCTACTTTATACTTGTAATTACTATTGAAAGCATATTTTAGATGTGTTTTTCAAATAAGTACTGAAGACAAATAAATAATATAGGTACAGAAAAAAACAGAAACAAACAAACAAAAAAAAACTCACAAAAATTTTCTGGGTTTTTTTAGAAGTGAAAGTAAATGAGATGAAAAAAAAATTAGGTAGCAGGTATGCTCAGGTACAAACTATGTGGTGACCCTGAAGGGTAAGAGAAGCAGCCTTCCTCAGGTCTGTACAATACTGGCAGGTTGAAAGGTCTGAGTTTCATTGTGATTTCCTTTGTATCTGTCTCTAACAGCATACTACTCCATGTACTCTGGCACAGTACGAACTATTTGGGATAGCAGATGGAGTGTATAGATCAAACTCAGAATAAATGGCAAAGTGCATTATCTTTTTTTTTTTTTTTCATTTTAATGCTAATGGTAAACTCAAAATCCTTGAGTCTTTGGGATGCTTGAAACATCTTGACTTGAAGTGAACTCTTCAAACTCTTCACATGCTCACCAGCCTGAGATCACAGCTGGTTCTGCCCCGCTGTCCTCATACAAAGTAACAAACAGCCATTGCCGAATTCCCTCGCTCATATACAGAACACCTTTTGTGTCCAGTTCCTGCTCCAGGAAGAGCTGTTTGGAAAACCTCTTTGCTTTTTAAGTCCTGTTCAGACTTGTGAATATCTCACCATGTGTTTTGAATCTTCCATTGATGAGAGATCTCAGAACCTAGCTCCTTCTATTTGATTGTAGTAATTGTCAAGCTCTCAGCTATTTTTCAGGTTCTTTTCTGATGATTGAGTTAAATTTTTCATTACTACTGAGTGGAATATTTCCTAGAACAGGGAGAAGTTGTTTTGGATTTCTCCAAGCAGGGGGGAAAAAAAGGAACATAAATGTATGTATCCTGAGTAAGGACTGTATCTCTGTGTAAGGAGGAGAGACTATCATTGTCATCTTTTCCTTAGGATTTAAATTAAAATTTGACTACTTGATTCAATTTCTCAAGGCCCTGATCTGGTAGATACTTGACAGTGTATTTAGGACTGTCTTGAAGGACTGAGACAATTGAGAGCTTTCTTCTGTTCCCAGTAGAATGAGTCAGGTGCTTCACCCAGGTTTGTGAAAGCTGAGGGGATTATGACCATGTCCACAAGTAAATCTCTGTTTCTGAAATGCTAGGGATGCCCTGGGAATTCTGTGGTCGTTGAACTCAGGTTTGAGAATCTGTTTAGGTTTTCCTTGCCTAGGTCCTATGGTTTAAGGAGTCTGGTTTTGAGAGATGTGATGTAAGTAGCACAGATGCTGTTGTTGAGCAAGGACATCAACCTCTCCTAGGATACGACAGTAGCGTTGGACAGTATTTGTACAGGATATCCTAACCCACTGCTTTGATATTCCATTATTTCTTTCCTAATCATAGCATATCATATCATGTGCTGGGTTTTAATTACTTAAGTTGTAAACTGATAAAATTTTATTACATTAGTAAATGCCACAAGGATTTGAAATGAATGACTTATGTATTTACAAGTGCAATATAAGTGGTGATGTTAGAAAATTGCTTCCTTCAGTCATAGGTTTCCTTTTAACCAAATGTGCAGCAGTTTTACTAAGCTAGACCTAAATTAAGAGTTTTTAAGTTGTAACACTCAGTAAGTATGTATCTGTGACTATTTTGAGACATCCAACAAAAGACTTTGGGAATCATAGAAAGTAAAACTTGGAGGCATGCTGGTATTTATCCAATTTATTCAGGGTTTTTTGAGTACCAACTTAATTTGGTGTAGGACCTTTTAAAATAATTCTTTAAAAAAATCTTTATTCATAAATCATGCTTATTGAATTTGTTTGTTGTGAAGTCTTTCTTTTGGATTCTATACACATGGTCCATGTAATAATGAATAATGAACAAAACAGGACATTAAAAAATCAACTGAGGCCTTACTGTTACTGAGCAGTATGTAAAGGTCATGTCATGTCCTGAATTTATGCATTTTATTATTCTTGCATTAGACATTTGCTACCTACTACGTAATAGAGAGAAGTTAGAGAAATTAGGGTTGTTTGTTTTCCTTTTTCCCCCACAAATCTGTGTTGGTCCTTAGTTTGTGATGCTATGTGTTAGATGTTTAAAAATAGTTTTGCTGTTATTCTGGAAATTCAAATTCATGTGATTGACCTGTAAGTCTCTAGGATGTCCTGATAGTAGCTGATTTTGGACACAGTTGAGATTTGAGAGTAAAGTATGCCCTGGAAACACTGCTTTAGGCCAAAAGAAACAGATAGAACTGAGACTGTAAAATATGGATTATAGTCACAAATAGGAATAATTTTTAAAAATGTTTTAAAAGGGTAAATTTTATCCAACAATTTAACTCTCATCCCTTGTGTACATAACACTTCAGTTCTTGAGGATCCCTGACTTTATTCTGCATCCTTGTGCTCAGTCACTTTGAAAGATGTGTGTGTGCCTTACCTGTCTTGCTGCTGCTGCCCAAGCCACACTGAGCCACTGGTTTCCTTCACATGCTCTTTACGATAACATCAACAGCTCTGAGATTTTAAAAAGTTGTTGTTATTATTATTATTAGCATACGACTTCAGGACTAGCTATTTTTTTCAAAAAAACCCAACAAAGACCAAAAACCAAACCCCTCAAAATTATTTTAACTGCATAATCGTCAGCCTTGAGTATTTTTGAATTTTTAATGCTTAGAGGTTTATGTTAAATAGCCTCAAAAGTTACCCTGTTAATTCTTGTGTTCAGTTTTACTTAAGAAATCCAGATTATGCTCATTCTGAATCTTCATGATGTACAAATTATTCTGTTTAATCTGCTTTACTCAGAGGAATAAGAGAAAATTTCCTTGTTGACATATAGTGAATCAACTTGTATATTTAATTTTTTCCTTGTTCTTTACAGAGTTTAAATTGACAAAAGATGAAAAGAGGTATTACCACTGTTGGGGAAAGTGTGTAAGCAGGAATGATTTGAAGACGTGTATATGCACATTTGTTGTGTGAAGACACTTAGCTATAGTAATATTTCATAGAAATTATCTCAGGATATTGGCACTCCCTTAAAAATTGATCCAGCTTAGGTATTAGTAATGCAATTTCTGTCTCTTAACATGCAGATCATCTTTTCTGTAGAGGTGCAGGAGTTGCTGGCTCATTTTGCTGGTCTTCTGCTCACTAGTAAAAGTTTCTTTGGTGGAGTCTGGGCTAGAAATGTATTTGCCTTAAATGATCTTCCTGGTGCCCAGTGTTACAAAGCTCTCTGGCAACCAAGTTTCTTTTTCTGTTTCTCACCCTCCTTACCCTCCATTTTTGTGGTGAATCCATATGTTGGAAAATAAACAGTGACTTATCCAGAGTTACTTTATGCTCTTCTTTTTAGCACTTTCTGAAACTTCCAGTCATCCAGGACAGTTCACTGCAAGGGAAGAGATCCCCAGTCCTGGGTACAGTGTTGATCCAGCTGATGGGATGGCCAGGGTGCCACCTGAATTTGGTGGGGCTTCTTCTCTCTGACCTGGAGATAAATTGCATAGAAAATGAGAAAGTTAGGCACAGTCTGTTCTTGTAAACCTTCCTGGAGATGGCTTTCAGGGCTCTTTGGTCCTGGTTCCACCCTGCAATCCGTACTGGTTTCTCAACCTCATTCCTGTGCTCCTGTTCTGTTATGCTGATCTCCAGGAGCCAGAAGACGGATATTTGTCCTGGAAATGTGCTGCCCTACCTTTGCATGGCCCTCTTCTCCAGCCACACACACTGTTCTTTCTCACAGTGTGCTATTGCCAACAATTCTTGGTTGGCTCCACAGCTATCTGCCTATCAGTGTTTGAGACATGCACATGAGCCCCCTTATCTTCTAGGCTTCTACACCCCCTCAGCTCTTTCACAAAACTTATTTTGGAGCAGTCAATAATATTTCTAGTATACAAATGGTGCAGCAGTACTCTCTAAACATTTCCTTTTATCCTTATGCTTATTTTCAGTGAAAGTCAGACAGCAGGACTTGCATCAGTAATTGAAGAAAATGGTGGTTTTAATGTGCTCAGAGCTTCCTAGGTTATATGTTGCCATTGGCCATCTCTTTTGGTCAGAGATTGCATTTAGCCTACTAAAGCTTTGCTTGATTGGCAATCCCCAAAATGGAATATATCTGGAAAGAAAGTGGTTGACAGAATTACTTCTTGCTAGTTCATAACCACTTCTTTCAGATTCAGGTTCTTTTTGTTTGGAAAAAAAGGAGCTACAGCATTGCTCAGATTGCTGTCTTTGATTCACTGTGTGAATGTAGCTGAAATGTGTGTGCAGTGAAGGGAAGCTCTTAGCAAAACCTGGATCTTGGCTGGTTGGAGAGAGGTCAACCAAAACTGTATATCAGAAAGCATTCCAGCCAAGTAGCTGGTACTTCTTCTAGTTTTATTCTAATGATAATGAGAATTTGGACAAGATCTGTGTGTGTCACCCTGATAGCAGAGAGCACAGGTATAAAGAAGAATGCTGATGTCAGGGATGCATTCACTTCTGGTCTCCACTGTCAATATATCTTTATTTGGAAAACTGGATTGTACAAGGACAAATTATATTTTTAAATAATGAAGAAGCTGTGCTACCCTGGACTGTAATTTTGCATGAGCTAACCAGGTCTTTTCTACATTTGGAAAAATCAGACCTGCAATTCAGCATGCACACAGCCCTGAGTGAAGAAGCAGCTACATTACTGAGAACAGGCACAAAACACATTGAGATGCTTTGGCCTTTTTGTGGCTGGGTCTCCATTTGGCTGTCTTCAATTGCCTGAAGAGTCATATAATTCTGTATAATTCTGCAGTGAGGAGAGCATTAATGCCTGAGAATGTTCACAAGAAATTTCTCATTGTGAGATTTTTGAGTAGTTCTAATAGACAAAAAGCTGTGGAAATCTGAATCTTGCTTGAGCTTCTTCATGAATATACTTAATCTAGAGTTGCACTTACAGTATTGCATTGGTTCTGAATCACTGTATGTTCAGACACTGTATTTTCAGACAGTTAATACAGCTTACAGCTGCTGCTTACAGCTTACCTAGGGACTGTCACTGAAGATTGAATATGCTGTTAGGGATCTGAGCATCAGCTCTGAGAGATCAGGCTCAGGGCCTTGTGCACTTGATCCTGAAAAACCTCCAAGGCAGGAGATTGAAGAAGCTCTCTGGACAGCCTGTGCCACTGCCTTCCTGAGGAAAAGAATTCTCTTTATATCTAGTTGGAAGCTTTCTTTAAGGTTATGGTGTGCTTAAGAGCAGTGGAAGCAAAAAAAAACCCCAAAAAACCAAAACAAACAAAAAAAAAACCCCAAAAAACCCCAACCAAAACCAAACCAACAACTAATTTAGATATTTTAAATTTGTTATGTACAGTGGTAATTTTCTTGCTTAAGGAGTTAATTGAATCAGTATTTTCCCTCCTTGATCAGAGTGGCAGCATTTCACCCCGTGCTGCTTTGAGAAATCCAGTTACTCAGGTGCAGGGTTAATAGTTATCTAGATACAGAGCTTTATCTTGCCTCTTGAAAAGCCTCCAGGGAGTGGAGCTATCAGGCCTGCTAGCCTGCTAATTAAACAATCTAAAGGCTGCAGAAACCTGGAAGTGGAACAGGTGACAAAAATTGCAGAGAACACCTTGGCTTCTCTTGCCAGCTGGGCCAGCAGGTGTTGACAGGCACATAAAGGTAGGGGTGGGAAAACTGGCAGCTTTTCCTTTTCTCACTTTTGGCAGAAAGGGAGTAAGTAGAACAGCTTATCTTTTATGTTTAAATGTCATTTCAGATGAAAAAATTGCATCAGATTCTGTTCCCAAATGTGTCTTACAAAACAAATGAAAAAACAGAGCAAGCACCTGTCTTCAATTTAAGTTAGAACTTTTCTTTAAAACGAGAATAAACACCCTTGGGTTGGTTTTTTTTTTGTGTGTGTGTTTTTTTTTTTTTTTTTTTTCTTCTTTCTTTCAAAATCAGTTATACTGGACAAATTAATATTAGATTTAATAGGCTTTCTGTGACATGTAAAAAGTCCCAATAGATTTTTTACTTAAGAAAATGCTCTTACTCAGCAAGTCCTATTTTCTTGTTGGAAAAAAGGGCTCTGCTTGTACAGTAACATTCTGGCCAAGAAAGAATTAAGACTATTTTTCTCTAGAAGTATTTACTATAATGGAACTTTTTCATTTTATAGCTAAAATTTAAGAGTTCTCTGGTTTGAAGTGATATCAGTCTGTGGTTATGTTGTCCCTCAAATGTTCTTGCTACATCTTTACTTAAAATCAGTTTCTTTTGTCTGCTCTTTTGCATCTCTGAACTTTTACTTGTTTTCACTTGTTTTACTTTTCTTGTTCAGAACTACTTATGAACACAGAGATTGCAGGACTGTGCAAATGATTTCTACATCCTCTAATGCCCACTTTGGCATATTTGGTATTGCCAAGCACGTTGCAAGAAGCAATAGTGCAAAAAAAAATCTCTTGTGGGTAATATTCTGATCTTTGGGGACAATTGAAAAAAGACAAACCAAAAACCTCCCAAACCCCGGCAAAAATCAGAAACAAAAGATGCTGTGGAAGTAGAGACAATATTAAAAAAGTCCAAATCCATCAAGCTAGGCTGGTGATATATATATATATATTTTACCATGACTTGAAAAGTTGGAATTACTGGCACAGGTAGTTTATCCTGTTGTTGTCAATGGTCTGCTGTCAGGACCATCAATCAGTTGCTTTAGTTCTTCAGGCTGAAGTGGCTGATAAATCATTCCTCCAGTCTGCCCTGTTCTTTGCTGCTGTAGCTGCGCCCTCTCGTGGGAGTGCTTGCTGTTGTGTTTGGCACTGCAGCTGCCTTCTGCCCCTCATCCTTCTTAGCCCTGGACATCTGGATGTTGGGATGAGACATTCTGGAGGGCCTCTTCTACTTACACCCTCTGGTATCCAGCTCTCTGCTTCTTGCTTCTGCCCTGAGCTATGTTGCAAGCTTGGTAGCCCCTGTGGCTTCTGTGCTACTTTGAATCTATCACTAGTAAATTAACAGCGGTTGGAGAAAATGCTTCTAAGTTATCTCTTTTTTAATGTTTTTTTTTTCCATTATTAGATAGAGGCTTCTTGGTTTCCTGAATTAAGTTCATTAATTTTGGATAAAGCAACAACACATTTCACGTTGTTTTTATTGTGTCGCACTAAATACTGCATTTTAAAAATCTATAGAAGCAAAGTAAGTGAGATGACCATTTGTAGCTGGGTTTGTAAGTCTGAGATTGACAGATTGCTTCTATTTGACTCAAGTTTTCCAAGGTCTATCTTTTTAATTCTAAAGCAAATTTATTTTCTCTTTTTAAACAGATGAATCATGTAAAAGACAGATTTGGTGACAGCGTGCCAGAAGAAGTGCTTCTGCTGTGTCTGGGCATTACTTCAGGAGTTGGCAGATTGATCTTTGGCAGAGTTGCAGATTATATTCCTGGTGCAAAAAAAATTTATTTACAGGTATGTCTTTATTGTTTCTATATTCCTTCTGAACTGTGGGTTCCAAAGGATTTGGTTTCGGGTACTATTAGTAAGTAAGCAAAATTAACTGATTGGAGATTCAAATTTGAGAAGTTTCAAAATTCTAGGAAAATCAGTGTATGGGTTTTGATACTAGGAGCCTTTGGTGCAAAGTTTATGAATCTCTGATTTTTGTTTTTAGTGCTAAGAAAATGTCTATTTCCTGCTGACTGTTTTCAGCTGGGAATGAAAGAAATTATTGTTCATTAGCATGTGAATGAGAACCTTTGGGGATTCTCTTTCTCTGTTTTATCCCAGATTGATTTCATAACGGTTTTCCCCAGATAGGAGAAAAAATTAAGCCATGTTTCTCTGTTGAAGATTTTAGATCTCTGACAGGCACCAGGTTTGGTGTCGAATATGTTCTGTGTGTAGTACACAGGAGTATGGCCATAGCAATATGAGATGTTGAGGAGATTTTGCAGAAAGAGTCCCAGCTTCCAGAAGTGCTGTAGCTTGGAGATGAAGGAGGATATACACTTCTTTCCATCCATGCTTATAAACTTTTTTTTTTTTGAGAAACTAGCAGTGTTGGTGTGGGATTTGGGAAAAGCTTTAGTTCATTTTCATATTGGCAACCACGAGGTGTTCTCCGTTTGGTCTCTTGAAATGAATGGCAAGGGAGGCATCTAGTGGGAATTGTCTGCACTGCATTATGGAAATCAAAAATCCTTAGGAAAGAATTACCGTTCTGCCGGAGTATTTGTTGTCATGGATAAATTTAGATTCCTTGATGTTTTATTGCAGTTAGGTGGAGCATTGGTTTCCAGTGCTTCCATATGGATGGCACAGAGGCAAAACTGTTGCCGCTTTTATTTTCTTTTTAATTCTGCTTCATTTTGCTGAAAGATGGTTTTATTCCTTTAATCTTAAACAAATGAATAATTGAAGATAGTATTAGAAAATCTTTGTAAGTATGCATGACTACACTAGTACATCAAGATACTTTGTTTTAATGGAAAAATTTAATGTTTTCACTTCTTGAATATAAGCACCCTGAAATAACCACTCATAATACCGATATTTTTACTTGCAACAGTGAGGAGCCTAATTACAGCGTTCCAGATATCTCAAACTTTTAATATTTCTGTGACTGATTTCTCAAAAAATATTAGTGCATGAGAAATGACCCCACACAATCACTGTAGGATAGTGGATTACAATTGCATTTTCAAAGCTTGCAAAATGGGTGGTGGAATTTCTTTGCCTGTCATGAGTTATGTTTGTTTTATCTTAGTATGTAACTTCTCATGGTGGTTATCCATGGAGACTGATTATTTTCAAGTAAATACAGGCAGGCAATCTAATTCACTGCATATGCAAGGAGGTTCATTTTGTCCCTTACAATTTACAAATTCGATGCAATGCATGTTTATATTTTTTTTCCTTGTTCATGCTTAGGTGGCCTCATTCTTTTTTATCGGGCTGATGTCTATGATGATTCCACTGTGCAATGTCTTTGGAGCTCTCGTTGCTGTCTGTCTCTTCATGGGCCTGTTTGATGGGTGCTTCATTTGCATTATGGCTCCTATTGCCTTCGAGCTCGTTGGGGCTCAGGATGTCTCCCAGGCCATCGGATTTCTGCTGGGACTCATGTCAGTGCCTATGACAGTTGGTCCACCCATTGCAGGTGAGGATAGGCAGGGTTTGCAGCTCTAAATGTTTCTGTGTTTACATGACTTTTTGGCTGTGTTTCCCATTCCTGCATCACGTGCAGAGCTTTGACATTGGAGGTTTTCTCTGTTTGTGCTTGAGAAGATACAGAAAATTTACCTGCTGCTCATGGGTTATTAATTTACTGCATTCTTCAAAGTTTGCTCAGTCTTTCTCATTGTTATGCAGGTGTAAAACATCCCTCAAAAGAAAGATAGATATGTTTCCAGTTGGATTTAGGACCTGACATTTTCCATTTTGTACAAGTACAGAGGGTCTCCAAATTAAAATCTGAAAATTAACTGGATTCCAAAATTTGCTCGTGTTAAAACCATTGGGAAGATAAAGGCTCCAGTCACTTTAATTGCTCCTCATAAGTAGGAATGCTGGCTTTGTTCATCCTTTGGTAGGAGAATGACAAAGTACAGGTTTTGAAGACGAAAATTTGGAAGGTCTTGGGAGGTAGAAATAGCTAAACCTGTGCTCCTCACCACTGATGATTTTCAGTGGTAATTTACCCTGAGGTTTAGTGAGTGCTACTGAAGGTACTTCATAAGATGAAATTGAACTATGCAGCATTATAAAGGAAAAAAATTTAATGCTAGAACAGCACAGACTTGGTACTTCCTGGTCTGCTTCCTAATGTCACAGCTATTAATACTTAAATAGAATTTGACTGATGGGAGGAATTTTAAGGGAGCAATTAGAGTGAATTATTGGAAAACACACTTTTTAATAAGAGGCCACAATGAATGCAATATATGGAGTATATCTAGAATTAGAAGAATGGGCATATTGATCAAAGGCAACTGTTACCAAAAAGAGGGAGAATTTCTCTAAGTGTTTGCACTTGGAGCAAGATACAGGTGCTGGAGAAGTTCAAATGAGCAACTTTCAAACAGGAAAGATCGTGCATGTTTTTAATGGATGGTAATTAAGGAATTTTTAATTGCTCAAGGGATGACATGCTGAGCTCTTCATTGTTGCTCCAAGTCAGCTCTGGAACACCTCTCTATCTCCATGTACACCTCTGTTTGGCTGTCAGGTTCTAGTGGTTATAATCTGTGCCAGCTCCTGCGTTTCTGAACCTGAAGCCACGACCTGTTTTTTGTAGATTCTTGAGGCCCCTTTATTTATGAGTATTTATGAGTATTTATAACTTTCTTCCTTTCCAGGTCTGCTGCGGGATAAGCTTGGCACCTACGATGTGGCATTTTACCTGGCTGGGGTCCCTCCCCTCATTGGAGGAGCTATCTTGTGTTTCATCCCCTGGGTCCACGAACGGCAGAAGTTGAAAGAGAGAGCAAAACCTGTTGATGGAGAAACTACTGAGAAAATGCTGGAAAATGAAAGCACTTTGGTGTTGGACACGACAGAAAAGCCAGTCAAAGAACTGGATTCTGGCTTTTGATGCCTTTTTCTTTTCCCTGCACCATCCTGACCTCCTCCTACTGAAGCTAGATTTCTACTTTTTGGCTGCAGATATTATACGATACTGAAGTCTTGAACTATTGCTCAAATTGCAAAACTACTACAAGAATCTTTTATACCATTGAACGTTTTTGACAAGTCTTTGAATTTGGTTTCAAGCCACATTTTCAAGGTATTTGAAGTTTTGTAGCTTTAGTGTGTACGTGCGTAGTGGTTCTGTGTGTGAAGAGAATATTTTTCTAATGCATCAGAACTGATTTCTGGAAATGTGAAAGCCGTTTTTCCTTCACTGACATGGGATTCTTCAATGATGTCTGATCCATCCTCTGCAGGCACACCCCTGGGTGTTTATACTGGATAATGTAGTAGCTCTTACGACTGATCTGTTTTTTTGAAGTTTATCATGCTGTTTACAGTCTTTTATAATTCTCTATCATGAACATAAATATGCATCTTTTTGCTGAAATGTTTCATTAGAAAGCTAAATTATTGTACACCTGTTGAAACACTCACTTGTGTTTGCATTCACCTTTCACAGTAGCCCAATTTTTGATGGGCTCAGGTTTTGAGTATGTGCAAACCAAGCTCCAAGTGCAAACACGTTAAGAAGTTAAGCTGCTGAATAGTAGATTTTTATTATTATTATTATTTGGTGAAGGCAATACCCTTAAGATGTATGTTTATAAATCTTTTTTCAGCCAAACCTCAGAGTAGTGGATAGTTTTGAAACTGTACTGACTAATTATTTGGAGCAGTATTGTGAATTACACTAAATTTCAAATTATTCTGTTGTACTTGTCAGAATTTTTTTTTGTTCGTAAAATCACGACAGCTTTAAAAGATACATTCTAAGTGCAATACCAAGTTGGTTTTAATGTGGAAATATACACAAGCTATTAAAACAACATTCAGCAATTAAAGATTTTTGCACTAAGTGAACATGCAGGTTTATTACAGGTCTTTATAGCTGTGTTCAGTTTCCTGTAGATTATATGGCTCCATGTTTTATTCAAATATAAAGAAATATCTTTGCATGTCCTATTTCTTGCTTAACATCCTAAACAAATGTCCTCATTGCTTATGTATTCTTAGGTATTATGCACTGTTTGTCAAGCAAGTAACCTTTTTCTGAAAAATGTGTAAAAGCATAATAGTTTGAGATGAAAACACTGCTTTTCTGTTTATCATAAAACACTTCTAAGCACATGGCTTATCTGTGGGTATGGTTCAACAATCACTGGAATACTTAATCATTCTTTATTTCAGGTCCATTTAATACTAATAATTTTTGTTGCCTCATTTAAAACTATCATAGCAAAGAGTAAACTAAATGTGATCTGGACAAAATGTGTATTTAAGTGCTTTTTAAATTAATAACTGTCCTTTACATAAACCATGGAGACATACTGTTTTTTGGGGGTTTTTTTTTGTTTTGTTTTGGTTTTTGATAATGGACTTTATTATCTTTTCTATTTTTGTTCTTCTTTTTCCAGTGTTCTAGTAAATTGCTCAGAAAACCCATATAAAACAGCAATACTGTTGCATTTAATGTTTACATCTAGCAACTGACAGAAGTTCTTCAAATATAATCATGCAAAGCATTCTAATTATTGTAGACCAAAGCTCAGGCTTTTTTTTTTTTTTTAATTGCAGAATTTCAGTCCCTTCCTCACATGAGTGAGGTCTAAAAGAATTGAATATTAAAATGTTAGAGAGATATATGTTGGGGGGGAAAAAACCCAATCTGAAAACTGAGGTCCCTTCAGGTTCACTGGGACTTGTGCTTTGGCACATTGTAAGTACTTCTAAAAATGTCATTAAAATATGAATAGTAGTGTTAATTAAAATTACTGCCTTCATTACAAAAGTGATGCTGACAGCCAATGCTGCTCTTGTCTGGAGTGTTTGCTGTAGAATGTGATATTCAGTATTATTTTCCATTTGGGCAATACAGAAGGTGGTGTTGGCTATGTGTGGTAAAAGACTCTTGTTTCCTGTTATTCTGTTATGAGAAATTAGTGTTCATTATAGATCTTGCATTTCATGTGTTTTTAGCCCTGAGTTTTATACCAAAACCAAAGCTGCTGCTTTTTTAATCACTGGTGCAATTTGAAATGATTGTGACTAGGTATCTTGGGGTAATTATGATATCTTTCCAACTTGCTGCTCTGCATCTCTAAATTATCTGGGACAGTATATACAATAACTGTTGTAAAGATTTATAAATGATACGGAAATGGTATATCAATAGTAGAGATTAATTATTGCCATGCTGTTAAAAATACAAACAAACAAACAAAAACCCAAACTCTCATATTTTCATAAAATATATAAAAATCCCCAAACCAACAAACCAAAAAACTGCAAAACCCATGACCTCCATAAGGAGGGTACAATGACTAATTGTTTAGGGGTGGTTTCTATGGTAAAACCAGCTAGTGAATGGGATGTTGGATGAGAGGGAAGCAGAGTTTAGGGGGTAGGAAGGTCTGCTGGTGTGATGGTGTTGGAATAACAAACCCATTTCTGATGCAGTGCTTGTTTTGCAACAATGCTAAAATTGGAAAGGCTTTTCAGAGAGATAAAGTAAATTACCATTTAAGAACCCTATTAGCATCTTTTCTGTTAGCTTGTGTCTGTGGGGGAAATGCCCAGTAGCAAATGCTCTTTTCTGGACAAAATCTTGAGGTGCTTGTGTCCTAGAGCTAGGTAAGATGAAAAACAAGCTCAGTTTGTGCTGGGGCTGACCAACCACCAAGAAACTTATTAAGAGAGATACTAGATTCTGTATGCTGTGAGGTTTTAAAAGTGAGGTTAGATGACTCTATTAAAAAAACCAAACAAACAACAAATAAATCCCCAAACAAACAAAACCATGAAAACCCCTACACATATAGCAACTATTTAGTAAATTTATTTAAAAATATATTTAATATTGTAGGAGTGGAGAATAGGACTGAATATTCCATTTTATTTTGACTGAATGAATGCAAATAAGATTTTGTAACAATTTATTTTTAGGTATGAAAACCTGTTCATGGGAAACCTGCTGAAATCCTATTTTGATGACCCAAATCCTGCCAGCCTTAATCTTGTTGGAGGTAGATTCTAAAATTAAAATAGTAGTTTAATTCAAGAAGACCCTTAAATGACTCTGATATATCCCTCTCTTGAGAACAGTTCATGGAGCACTTTCCACAAACATTCCATTTATGGGATACAAGAACAGTAATCATCTTTTCATTGAATGTTCTCAGGGTAGATCTTCAGAAGAAAATGAGTAGAAAGAGGTTCGCTTAAAATGGCAGTGTGAAATTTCCAGTCCTATGTGAAGCTGTCATTTAATAACCCAGAGCTTGACTGCTATTAAGAGTGTGTGCGTATCTATAAATACAACGTACTTTGACCAGTGCATGCGCAAACATTCTGCATCTACTAGAGGAGGAGTAGCTCTGAAAGGTGAGAGATGGCTGAGGAAAAAGTGATCCCTTTCTCTGTGTGCCTCCCTGTTGACAAGCACAGCACCAGCAGAGTTCCAGCCAGCCAGCGAGTTTCTAGACATGTAAACTTTGGCACATGTGCAGTGTGCCTCCTAGTCTATATATATCTGGTGTCAACAGCTGTAACATTTTGGAAGTGGATATGGTAAGATTTAGAGTGATTTTGTATTAAAATATTTGCTAATATTGACAACACTGACATGTTTAAGTATCTTTATAGACACATCATATTTTGTATGTTGTTTTTGATATTAAAGGGTACATGTTTTGCTAGCCTTAACTCCAGTCTTTCAAGTTCTGTTTTGTTAGAACGGTAAGAAATGAATGTTTAATGTTCTTTGTGGTGCTAAAGTAACTGTGATCAGTTTCAGATTATTCAGAATAAAGATGGTAGTTCTTAAGTGCCCCATTTGTTACTGCATGCATCATTTTTAGTCTTATTCTTGTGTAAAACTTGTCATTTTGAAATGTAATTTTGTTGTATTCTGATAATTATTGAATCTAGTGTGCAGACTTTTATACAAAAGTCTTTACAGCTTTTATTGCCACTGTGGTCTGACTGAAATGTCCTCATTACACTTGCTCCTACATTAATCTACAATGCAATCCATTTAATTCTGATTGCACTAACAACCCATTTTAAGACTAATGATTTAAGCTACTGAGATGCTTGTTTCTGAAAAATTATCTTCTCTATTTTCCACTCTGGGGCTTAATATCAAACTTGCAGAAGCAGTTGTATTCACAAAAGACAAAAGGAAAATTGAGGGAGAGAGGGAAACTGGTAATATAAGCTTGAGTGGTGCTTTGAAAGAATTCTGATTTTCCTTCATGAACTGCCAGTGTAATTCAGTGGGACCTTTAATCATTTACTGGCCTGGTACCAATTTCCCTTTGACTTACCTTGGTGGTATGAAGCATGAAGTGTTTCCATACTGACAGCTTAAGTCCCAGGAATTAATTCACCTTTCCTTTGTAGTAGGGTCAAATATTTATTTTCTTTAATAAATGTATCTGATTATATGGGTGAAATATTCCCTTTTCACCTGGGGTTATTCTCTAGGCTGCTTGCAGTTATGCCCAAAACCTTTACAAGTGCCTGGTTGCCGTTGCCATTTGTACACACTCAATGTACAAAGCTTTGTAAGTGTGTAGAGCAACAGTGAGGAGAAGCCTGGGGAAGGCATTTCAAATACTGCTGTACCTTTTTCAACTTGCTTTTATAACAAGGCAAAATACCAACCTCTAGAAATGTGGTTTGACTAATATGTGACCACTATTATTTTATAGTTGGAATTATTTTATCTGGAATTGTCTCTACTGCTGGACATATGAACAGAAGCTCAGCAGATGCCTCATGGTTCAAACTCTGTACTCTTGCAAAGGTAGGAAGGTGGGATCGATCCGGTTTAAATATGATCTGGCAGTGTTACTTGTAGCAAGCAGGTGGTGGTGTTGGGGTTTTTTTGTTTGGTTTTGGTTTTGGTGTTTTGTTTTTTTTTTTTAAGCCTCAGTGCGCCCAGGCAATCCTGAGCAGGAAGTTACTTGCAACATGCTTGCCAGTGCCAGGAGAAATGGGAATGGGTTGGTGATTGTTCACGCACTGTTATATCCCAGATCTACTTGTTAGGAACAACTCGCAAAACAAAGCAGAGTAATTCGGAATTACCTTTTGAGTTGTTTGCGACGCTTAAACTTACCAAGTAGGGTGAAACTCAGAGCCTTTTTTATGGGGAGCAGCACCTCACTGCCAGACAGGGAGCATGCACTGAGACCTGTTGCACAGTCTGTGAACTGCTCCATGTGCGTGGTAGGAATTTATGTCGTTTTAATACTTAAAACGTTTAATACCAGACATGTTTTAATACCTGTCTTTAGCAGACCCAGCAGTTCTTTCTCTCTTGAGCAGCTTTATCAGCGTGACATAACACTGTCGCTGTGGAAGACAAAGACCTTTTATGATGGGTTGTTTGAAAGGTCGAGTGCACTTTGAGTGATAATACAGATTAAAAAGAAATAAACCGATAAATGCAGGTTTATAAGGGCACTTCCTCAGGCACTGTGACACAAACCTGCAGCGGTGTGGAGTGCCAGCTGCCTCGGGAATGTCGCTCCCCAGCGCCGAGCCGTGTTCCCAGGAGGAGCCGCCGGCGGAGGAGGATGCGCCGGTGTCGCCCCCCAGCTCCGAGCCCGCCGCTCGTCCCGCTCCTACTCCCTCTCCTCCCGCTCCTCCCGGCGCCGTGCGCGGGGCGGGGCCGGTGGGGCCGCGCTCCCCGGGCCCGGAGCGGCCCTCGGAGCCGGCGGCGGGAGCCATGGATGATCGGGAGCTGCGCGTCCGCTTCATCGAGCCGGACGAGGCCGAGGAGGAGGCGGGGGCGGCCGGCGACGGAGGGCGCTGCGGGGACGGGGCCGCGCTGCGCTGGTGCATCACCGGGGTGCTCTGCGCCTCCTTCCTGGGGCTGGTGAGTGAATCAGTGAGCGAGGGCGGCCCGGCGCTGCGGAGAGCAGTGCGGACCCTTCCCCGGGACGGGAGAGGTGACCCCGCACTCTGCCCTGCAGGGGATGAGCATCGCGGTGCTGGGTCCCACCTTCCCCAACCTGGCCGCCAATGTCGGCAAGAACGTCAGCGACATCTACTACATCTTCGTGGGCCGGTCTCTGGGCTATCTGGGCGGGTCGGTGGTCGGCGGGGTGCTCTTCGACTGCATGAACGCCACTCTGCTGCTCGGTGAGTGCTGCCCCGCCGGACACTCTCCGGGACAACTTAGGCTTCTCCACAGCCAGCGCCGCCCCGGAGGGAGATGTGTCGCCTTTACGGGGCGGGGCCGAGCCCCGGGAACGGGAGGGTCGGTGGGATGTGGTGCTGTTCCCCCCAGATCCCCGCTGTTGTGCTGCTCGCTGTCGCCATGTCCCGCCGTGCCTGACTGCTGACCCCGCCTGTGCCGGGCACTGCTGCTCTGCAAGAGCCTGGGCCCGCCGGGCACATCCGCAGCGGGAACTGGGATTGAACTGACAAAATCTCCATGGATTGACCAAATGCTGCCTTTGGTGTGCACTGAAAAGTACAACTGGGCTTTTAGTTTGCATCAAGTAATGTGCACAGCGTCGGTGCTCTTGGAACACGACAGGCTTCTGTAGTGACCCTACAACGCGTGGAACAGGAAGCTGTGTTTTGGCTGCCCTGTGTGCAGCACAAACATCCAGCAGTCACTCTGAGGCGCATTTCTATGCGGGGAGCTTCCCCTTCCCTTACTTAGCACTCATCAGTCACGATCATCTTCGTGTACTGGACGAAAGTCTGGGGCTTTTGACGGGAGGCCCGTAGCCAAATTTTAACTTATTTAAAGTGGGAAACAGTTAATTACTGTCTGTAATGGTGGAAACATTTAAACTGTAGGAGCCACAGTTGATGACTTTAACAGTTTTCTGGACTTGTGGAAACTTGTTCCTGTAGGAGCACAAGGACCGGCGTTGTCCAGGCAGAGCGGGGCTGCTCAGCCCTCAGGGTGCCAGGAGGCACACTCAGCATCCAGAAGGGAGTGGCTCCTTTGAGGGTTGTGTTAGTGTCTCATTCACAGAGGTTCTCAGAACACATAAAATAGTGGAAGCCCTGTGTTTTTTACTTTCAAGTGCCTTTGTGCTCTAAGTTAGGGATTAAAGTGTATACCAGGTATGGCTCTTCTCCTTAGTACAGGGAACTGCGTCTCTCTTAAGGACCGTGCTGTAATCATGTGGTCAGTTCAGATAAGATTCCTTTTTCTGTTGCTAGTGATTGCAGTTGTGGAGTGGGTTTCATTTAGCCTCCTCCTTGTGCACCTAACAAAGTCAGACTTTGCCTTCTGTAATGGAATCAGTGTAGAAATGCATGTTAACTTGAAAGAGTTTAGTATTTCCCTCTTTTCCTGAGGATAGCTGTCTGTCAGCAATGCTCGGGAAAGGATGGATCTCCTTATCCTTTCCAGTTTGGTAGTGCTTATGGCAAGACCACAATTCGAACCACTTAACTTGTTCTTATTTTTATAATCTGAGAGCTGCCTGTAAAAGATTTTAGCTTGTGTAGTTTTACCTCCCATCTTTCAACTGCTGGAACTCTATAGAGAAAATCTCTGTACAGAGGAAAAATTGGAAGCATCATCTGTGTTTTTCAAGGAAATTTTTAAGTGCTAATCATCAGGCACAGAGCTGAAGTGGACAACTGAGCCCTTGCTGAGAAGTTATTTTGCAGGTCTGAGTGGGGCACCTGAGGAGCTGTACTTAATATTCCCCATCTCTAGTGTTTTCTTCATGCAGCTCAGCATGCATACCTTCAAAAATGTTTTGAGGAATGTACTCTAAGTATCTTGCTAGGACTTTAGGGTTCTGGACATAGTTGCTGGGGTTTTTTTGGAATCAACCTAAATTCTTAATTACCTCAGCCCCCATCAATGTTTTAAGTATCTGCTGCATCTATGATCATGTATTAATTTGAAAAATAATATAGACAGCTTAACTAGTACAAGCTTTCTAAGAACCTGATACTGTCTGTTCAAGATATTAATTTTAGGTGGTTTTATTATGGAGACAATTATAAGCATGAAATTGAACTTAACTTCCTCCCAAATGGTAATAAAAGCAATTTCCATCTAAAAATATTTTTTGAAATGGCATGTTTTAAGTGTAGCCAATAATGGGAAAATGAATACAGTTAATGAATTGCTGCTAATTTGTGAGAAATTGTGTAGTTCTGTCTAAAACTCCAGAAATCCCTTGGAATACATCCCTCATGTGGGAATAGAATATAAATAAAAGTCAACATCTTTATATGGAGATCACTTGGTGGACAAGGTACAATTATTTTATAGGATTTTCAAGAGCTTAGTTATTTGGGTTCTTTTAAAAATGGAGCCAAGTTAAATGTTGTGCAGTTCTCAGAGGACAGGCTTTACACTGTTCAAACCTGTGTTTTACTGGTTTCATGGTGAAGTCACATTTCTAAATCAGAAAACTTCTTAGTGTCCTAGGAGGAGCTGCTGCTCTCTTTGCTTTAGCCAAAGAAGTTTTTCATGCAAGGTTTATATCCTGATGAAATTCCCTTTTTTTTCTCCAACTGAAAATTGATCTGTTGAACTTTCTAGCTGCTACTGCTAACCACGGATTGAGGTATTTATATTGCATCACTTATTAGGATTATCTGTAACTTTAATAATCATGAATTTATTTTTATTTCTTGGTCTTCTCTGTTATTTAAATGGAAACTGTAGTATGTAAGTTTCTTGTTTTGTTTTTTTAACCCTTCCAGCCTTATCCATGCTTGGAACAACGGCTGGTCTTTATGTGATACCCTGGTGTAAGGAATCCTTGCTATTAACAACCTTGATGTCAGTTATTGGAGGTTCCATGGGAATTCTGGACACAGGTAAGGGACCCTGTGGTCTGACAGTTCTTTCAATAAAGTAACTGTAAACTTCAAGCATACCAAAATAGTTGCTGGTTTTTCTTGTGATACATCTTGAATTAAAAGAGGGGAGCTGTTTTACCTGGCTGTGATTCTTGGATTAATCTGGTCCTGAGGCTTCCACTGTCTGTGCGTGTGTGACAGGCCTTCCTTTAGGGGTTGTGGAATGGGGTATCTCTTGCTTCCTGGAGATCAATTTGCATTTCAGTGGGCCATTAAGGCATAAAGGCATAAACTGTGCTCTTTAAGCAAAGTTTTCTTTAAATTACTCATTTACTGGAAGCTGGTCAGGATATGGTTCTTTAGCATTAGCTGGGCCTAAGCTAGTCATGAGCAAAGCTCGGTGTTTGAGATTCTTACAGCTGCTGCTGGCAGAGTTGCTCAGCAGCAGCTGGGGGTTCACAGCACCATAGTGCCCATCTCTGAATTAAGGGACATTTTTTCCACCTTAAGTGGCTGGGAATACAAATTTGTTCTGTCCTCCAGATTTTAAATCTGTGGCATGTGCATAATGCAAATGGCCTCAGCAAAAACCCCCCAAATCCAGCACTTTTGCTGTAAAACTGTTCAAACCCAGCTTCTCAGCAGAGGCTTATTATCGGAGGAGGATGATCTCAGGGATCTTTTCCAACATAAAGATTCTATGCTCCTGAGATCTGTTGGTGAAGTTGCAGAGCAAGTATAGGTGTGGTCAGAAAGGTCAGTTATACTGGAGGCATGAAAAATGAACTCCCACAGAAATGAGTCCCCTGGGCACAGCTTAGACAGGCTGGGTTAGGGAGGGCTGCCTTTAGCAGGCAGTTTGCATCAGGAGGCAAGGCCACAGCAAAGGGTTTGGGCATGCTTAGAGATGCCTGGGAAATGCTGGCATGCTTGCATGTGGAGATAAGGAAATGCCCAGAAGGACATCAGTTAGCAGAGTGTTCTGGCATTGCTGCAGCACGTGGTGGTGAAGTGACACCAGGCAGCCACTCCTGGCACCTCTCCAGCGACGTCCCAGCAGCGTGTGCTGACTCTGCTGCCCCACGGCAGGAGCCTGGGGATGCTTATTAACCAGCAAGGTGCTACTGGAGCTGGTTGATCACCTTCAGGACAGGGTTGTATCTGACAAAAACTGACTCATGTGTTAGCTTAGCCATCCAAACAGCTCTGGAAGCATCCCAGCCAGGGCCTGGCTATGGTGGCTTGGCTGGTTGGCAACACAGAGGAATGATGGCTGCATATGTGAACTGCCTGCCTTAATTAATTCTGTGGGAGCTCTGCTAAAAGGTAAAAAGAGCATAGCACAGGATCCAGTAGTGAAGAGATGGTTTTGCATGGTACAGGTCATGTTAAATTGAGTGCAGAGCTTCTATTTGCTGTCTCTGGTAAGATTGTTATACATGGCACTTGGTTTAAAAATTCTTTGTATGGGAAAATCTTGTCAGCCAATGGTAATAATACCTTCAGTGGGTGTACTGCTTGGATCAGACCTCAGAGCCACGGAGACTTCCCATGATGAGCAGGAACAGTGGAAGAAACTCAGCAAGGCAGTAAAGCAAAGCTGAATTGATTTGGTAGAGTGCTGAGTGACAAGGGCTGCTGTACTGCAGCACAGGAATTTGATCACTGTTTTGTTTTCCTGCTTTCTTCTGAGTGACTACTTCAAAACACCTCTCTGAGATCTCAATTCCTACCATTATTGTTCATCTAATGGTGTTGTAGTTTGGTGTTTGCAGAAACCTTTCTGTTTCTGGAAAGCCATTTGAACACAGTGGGGTGGGCCCAGCCCATCAGAAGCAAGTGAGTTGTTATTTTTCCTGGGGTGTTGTTTAGTGAGGCCTCTGATTCTTCACATTGGGCGTTGTTGCTTTTGATACTTAGAGAAATGAGAAGCAGTTAAATTGTCTTTTTCAAAAAGGCTGAAAAATGCTGCTAATTGTCAAGAAGGATAATTAGAACCATAGAATCACAGGGTCCCTAGGTTGGAAAAAGCCCTTAAGGTCATCGGGTCCAACCCTTAATCCAGCACTGCTGAATTCAGCCCTAAACCGTGTCCCTAATGCCACATCCACATGTCTTTTATATACCTCCAGGGATGGTGACTTAACCACTTCCTTGGGCAGCCTGTTCTAATGCTTGACAACACATTTCTGTGAAAAAAAATTTCCTAATACCCCATCTAAACCTCCCCTGGCACAGTTATGTCTGCCCATTGCTGCTGGATTAAGCCACTGTGTGACTCTTGGTTTTGCCTGCTGTGAATATCCTCCTAAAGCTCAAGTAATCACATGGATTTAAGGAAGAATTTCAGTTAACTGCTGTTTTGCACATTGTATTTGCTGAACTTGGCATTATTGTACATTGAATTAGTAATATAGGTTATGGTTTGTTTGGTTTTATTGTTCTTTTCTTTTAAACAATATCTGGTCTCCGACTAAAATTAATCTTTCTCTCTCTGATCTGCAGGTGCCAATGTACTGGCACTGAACACCTGGGGATCAGAGGCTGGGCCACACTTGCAGGCTTTGCACTTCAGTTTTGCTGCTGGTGCATTTCTGGCTCCGATTCTGGCTAAAATGGCCTTGGTGGGTTCTGAAGAACTTGCAGGGGCTGAAAAGATAAACCAATCTATCCTGAAGTCTGTGCCAACAGCATCAGCTGCATCAACTACGCCAGCACCAAAAGACCATCACGATGGAGATTTTCTGTGGTCCTATATTATCATAGGGACCTATATTCTCTTTGTTTCCATCTTCCTTTTTGCTTTGTATTCAAAGAGCAGCTCAGCTAGAGACAAATCAAAGGCTTCTGCACAGAAGAGCAGGCTTGCTAAGTACCACTGGTCTCTAGTTGGTCTCCTGTTCGTATTCTTCTTGTTCTATGTGGGAGCAGAGGTCACTTATGGCTCTTACGTATTTACTTACGCAATGGTTTTTGCCGAGATGACGGAAAGCGAAGCAGCTGCTTTGAACTCTGTCTTCTGGGGCGCGTTCGCCGTGTGCAGAGGAGCGGCAATATTCGGTGCTGCTTTCCTGTCCCCCGCCACCCTGATCGTGATGAGTCTGGTGTGCTCTGGTGTCTCCTCGTCAGCCCTGGCCTTCCTTGCACATTACCGAGCCTTGCTGTGGGCAGGAACCGCCGTGTACGGAGCATCCATGGCCACCGTCTTCCCCAGCGGCATTTCCTGGATAGAGCAATACACGGTTGTTGAAGGAAAATCCGCTTCTGTGTTTGTGGTGGGCGGGGCACTGGGTGAGATGTGCATTCCTGCCGCCGTGGGCTATCTCCAGGGCAGGTTCCACCACGTTCCTGTTGTTACTTATGCTGCCTTTGTCACTTCCATGATGACAATCCTGCTCTTCCCCGCGATGCACAAACTGGCCAACGTTCCCCAGGAGAAGGACTTGAAAGAAGTGACTGACAGCGAGACCCAGAAAGCTTTGTTGACAAACTCGAGGCTTACTGAGGATGAGGAGGATGAGGAGGATGTGAGAGAGTGGAACGATGCAGACTTTGAGATAATAGAAATGAATGACAAGCTGAAAAACTCTCCTACAGACACCTCCCCTAGGATACCAGGGGACTCTGCAGCTGAAGTCTCTCTCCAGCCCCATCTGGACGATGTATTGGGCAAGCCTCCAGTGGTTGCTGGTGGCTCCCCTGGGAGACAAAATGGGAATGTCGATTGGGAGAAGAGTGAATAGAGTCAAAGCTTTTTTTTTTTTTTCAAATGGACATGCAATGGAATTGTTGCTGTTGTCAAGTGGTTCAGGAATCCTTTCACAGTGGTGCAGAGCTCAGTGTGTGCATTTGCCCAGCCCTTTCTCCTCTTTCATTTTCAGCCTGCAGGGATGTGTCTTGGAGTGGGAAGGTCCTCAGTGATGGGAATGGGGTGACATAATAAATGTCTTGCTATGCCAAAACTGTTAAAATGTAAGAGATGTTTTCTAAATGTGAGACATGCATGCAAGGAGGAGATGCTGTAATAACAGGGAAAGAAGGGGACTACTCAGTTTTTTGAGGTGGGTGAAAGGTGCAGGTTTGAGGTGCTTTGTCCAAAATGGTTTCATGAGAGAGGTCTGTTATCAGTAATGTTGAACTTTCTTACCTGGTGAAGGAGGAATGTTTCTACTGCATTTGAAAGTTGTGTGTGATCCGATCAGTTAAAATTTCTGGTGATGCCCAGCAGCTGTAAATTGAGTAACCTTTTGGCAAACTACAGCAATTTTTTGTTCTAAGGCAAAGACAAGAAAAAACTGGAAATTATTTCTTGGGAGTGAAACCATGCCTTTATGAGAAAGGGCACAAAATGGGTCATTGTTTATTTGCTCAAATGCATAACTCCAACGTACTAAACAGTGGCAACATATCTAAATTACCTAAAAGTATTTTGATTTTAATTATGGCACTACCACTGAAATTAACAAATGTATGCAGAAGATGATAAAATTGTAATTGAATGATTTGGATTGGAAGGGACCTTTAAAGATCATCCAGTTCCAACGTGCTGCCATGGCAGGGACACCTTCCACTGGATCAAGTTGCTCAGAACTCTATACAGACTGATCTTGAAAGCTTCCAGGGATGGGGCACCCACAACTTCTCAGGGCAACCTGTTTCACTGCCTCACTACCCTCACAGGAAATATTTTTTTCCTCATCTTAACCTACTCTCTTTCAGTTTGAAGCCATTCCCCCTTGTCCTATCACTACATGCTCTTGTAAAAAGTCCCACTCCATCTTTCTTGCTGGCTCCCTTCAGGTAAAAGAGATTACTTAATATATAATAATTTTAAGCCAGTTATTTAAATTAAGGTTGTAGCAACTTCTCTGGCTCCCTGTGCTGAGACTTTAACAGGGTAATGTGTTACAATGAAGATTTGAGAAGGAGAGGGAATTATCAATGAGACAATCCTTTCCAGTATGACTACTTGCCCCTGGCCAGCTGGATTGGTGAAATTTGGATTTTCTTTGGTGGATGACATGGAGATTGACTCTCCCCAGCAGAGAAGCTTTGGTTTGTATGTGTAGGTTCATTGCTGCTAAGCAAGAAGCCCTGGGCAGGTGCAGCCATGCCAGGGAGCATTCCCAGTAAGAGGGAAAAAAAAAAAAAAAAAAAAAAAAAAGAAAAAAAAAAAAGAAAAAGAAAAAAAAAGGTAGCAGCAAATGGCAAAATCTGTCTCTGAACAGTAATCTTGTCATTTGTCAACTTGGAACTCGAAATCAGTTAAGTGTTTCTTTAAGTCTGTGTCATCATCAGAATGTACTCTTGTTTGGGGTTTTTAACTTGCACTTTTATTAGTATTTTTCTTGCTACAAGGTTTCATTTAGCAACAAAAGGGCTCTAGCTGTAACCCAGCACAGATTCTTAGATGTTCCCTGGATTTCCAAGTCTGCTTTTGTTCTGTCCCGTGTCCTCCCATCGTGCAACCTAGGCTTGCATGGCTTTTTCCTTTCTTTTGAGAAGTTAGTAAGAATCTGGAACCAATGGAAGTGTAAGTAGAAGTTATAGTGGAAGTTTTTTTGTTAATATCTTGCCACTTTGCAGGCCTTCCCTTTCCCTCTGCTGCTGGCACTTAAACACCACTGCATTTTTGATGGATTTCTTCTGTGGCATCTTTTTCCAGAGCAATGCATCAACTTGCACTTCAGGCCTTGTTTCCCTTGTGGCACAGGGGTTCTGTTTGCTTACAGGAATGGTAAAGGCTCATAAATGCCAGGCCTAGGCACAAGTGGCAGGAGTGAGTCCGTGTGGCCCTGTGTGTGCTTAGCTGGTTTGATGTGGTAGCAAACACTGTGGTAGGCACAGAGAGTGGATGGAATAAGGGCAGCTGGAGCCTGCATTTCACCGTTTTTCCTCTTCCCATCCTTCCTCCTGCACGCTGCTCCCTGTGTGTGGAAAGCAGGGGCTGTCAGCTGATGGTGAGGACATATCCCACTGGTGGAAGGGGAGGGAGAAGGTGCAGGACACAATGAAAGATATGGAAACTGTTCTGTGGCAGCTCCCTGGTGGAGCTGCCATCCCCTTGGCTTCACTTGTGTTAACGTCACTATAAAAGTTTCCCCATACCCGAGATCATATTGCCAGAAGAAAGATACTGGGCAACTAGGAAGATTCTAAACTCTCCCAATTCATGTGCTAATTTTTGATGAAATTCGATTGGAATGTCCTAGACGTAAGGCTGTTCTCAGGGATAGTTTACATGGATAGTTTACTTTATATTGTTTGCACAATCAAGTACTAAAAAATCCCAGAAATGAAATCAAAGCTGCATTGGGAAATATGCTGTAATCTCTTAGAAGCCTATCTACTGCATATACACACACACTTATTTGTGTTTCTGACCAGTGTCTTCCCAGCAAAGTTGGTTTTGTTTTTTTTTTTTTTTTTTAAACTGTCTGTAATAACTCCTGTGTGAGTAACTTCAATTCATCCCCATTTCCTCCTTAAAAAGCAGGAAGGCCTGTGTAGTAGGAATGGAGCAACAGGCTGGGATGCCAAGGTAAGAGCAGCCTTTTCCCATGAATAAAGGATCCAAAAAACAGTGGCTGTAAGACAGTGGAAACTGAGGAATTATCTATGTAGAATCACTTTCCACTGATGTGTGGAGACTTGCCTAAATTTAGAGTCATCTTAGTGAGGACTTGGAGCGTTCAGTATCTTAGTTCTGGTTTTAAACTTGAACTGGGATAGATGGACAGTAAGTATCCTCCTTATCTCCTAACCAGCCTGCTTTTAACAGCAGGGGCTGCCCTTTACTGAAAATGAAATGCTTGAAGCAATTTAAGCAATTTAAAAAGCAAATTTAAGCTTTAAGCAATTTAAAACAAGATCTAAGACATTTGCAAGGATGAGTCCAACTCTTCTAGGCACCCTTGATGGTCAAGGCTTAGCTCCCTGCTCTTGGATTTTGGTGTTCTTCAAGGCTTGTTTTCAGACAATGAATGTTGGTTTTCACATGTTTTTAAATTTACTTTCAAAGTAAACTGCTTCCTGGCATATACAGCTGAAGTGAGGATCTATTTACAGTGCAGATCTATTTTAAGTTACAGGTCCTCCAGAAAGCTGAAGTACTTAAATGTTAGGTATTGAAATTACCTGAAGCAACTGTACTCCATTCCTATTGCCCTGCTTATGCTAGAAAAGCCATCCCTGTGTTGAGGACAAGAACTTTAATCTGTGATACCTGAATTTGGTAAGAATCCTCTTTTTGTCCACAAACCCAGGAATAGTTTGAAGATGAGTGCTCTGCTCCCGTGTGAAAGGTAACCTCTTGCAGCTTGAACAATTAAGTGTCATTTAATACTTTATTTATCCCGAGGCACTGCCAAGTGCTGGACTGTACTGCAACCGCTCACTCCTGGCATTTGCACTTTTATTCTGTACATGACCAATGCTGGAATGCAAGACCAGGCAAAGTTTTATGCCTTGATGTTTTGTTATTTTCTGAAGTTATTTTGCATATAAATGCATTGCAATCCGTGGATGTTCTATTATAGATGTAATAGTTTTTATTCTGCTTGGTGTGGGTTTTACATTGTACTGTGCAATGTGACATTTAATAGACTGACTTGTGTCTTGACTGTAATGAATTCTTATCTGGAGAAGGCTCTCAGGTTCCTTGATGTAAATAAAGTTTTGTTCTATTTTTCAAACCACCTCTGGACTTTTAAATTTAAAACTCTGTCCTTTTTTTGACTATGGAAAACTGGAAATGTTTCTCTTCTGGTTTAGAGAAGGCCTCCAAGAACTGCTACTGATGTTTCAGATACCAGAGTTTAGGCTGGATTCTTAACTTTGATTTGAGCAGTCTTGTTTCTACATTATTGTGTGTGCAAGAGAAGGGAAACAAATTGACGGTAAATATTAAAAAATCCCCATATAATTTTTTACCATATCATTTTATTCAACTTTAATATGGTTTCCATTATTAACTTCTAAAACAAAATGATTTCCAGTTTAGAAAACAATGCACTGACCACATAATTCCTTTTCCATTTTATACAGTTATACAAATATTCTAAATACACATTTTGTCAAGATGGTGGCAAATAAGATTTAACTGTACAGTACGTAAGGAAAGAAAATATTTTAAGCATATTTAGAAGCAATAGAAATGTCTATACAAAACAAGCAAAAATGGAATAAAATTTTATATTTAAAGTATTGCAACAGTCCCACAGGTTTGTAACAAAAATGTCTTTGCACAGTTCCTCACAATGCCCCATTAATAGCTAAAGCAAGACAGCAATTTTTAGAAAATAATGTTTCAAAATGCTACACATGGTACTACTGCTTGCACAGTCTGATCAAAATAACAATCTACTTGGAATCAAGCAAAACTTAGGAGGAGATATACCAACCAACTTTAAAATTATCTGTATAAAAGTCATTGCACATTATTTTACTCAGTTGTTTGAAAAGTAAAAAAGTGTATTTACAAAATATTTCGCAGACAAAATTATAAAGTGAATGGATAATATATAAGTAACACGTCTTGATACTGACAGTTCAAGAACACACACGAATGGTTTTATGGTTTCAAGAGGTTTTCAGTGCTCCTTCCTCCAGGAAGTAAACTTGACTTCTACTTTGAAATGGATTTACAAGATGTTACACAGAGCTATTTCAACATCATCATTATAAAACAGTATGTTAGAAACATGAAAGGAAGAAGAAATTTTTACATCTTAAAAAGTGAGCTATTCATAGTTCAACAAATGGGTTGGGTTGTTTTTTGTTTTTTTTTTTAATTTAGTTATGGTATGTGTTCATTATTCTTCAGATAATAAACCCAACAGTTAAAATGAAAATCCTGGACTAGGTGAGAATTGAAAAAGCACCATGCACAATAGTCTTAGTGTAGTAAACACTGAAGAAAAAAAAATAGCACCTGGAATCCTGTAACACAGATCATTTAAAACTGGTCAAGCAGCTGGCGGAGATAGGGTGCCTTTGACAGTTCTCTGCTCACTCTGGAGAGCTTGAAAAGTACTGGGCAGTTGAGGGAGACACACTGGATCTGCCGATCGAAGCAGCCTGTGCAGTTCTTGCATATCTGGATTACAGAGAAAAAGCAAAACAATTATTTTAAATGACACAAGCGAGGCATAAACCACCAAGGACTATTAAATCCTCAAGCCTGTGTCAGCAGAGCAGGCACAGCTCTTCTGCACAGAGTTTCTCCCCAACATGGAGGGACCCACAGCAGTTCTGCTCTGCTTCAGCCTCTTGGGCTGCTGCCAAACAGCTCATTTGTCCACTCACCCACTGGTGGGTGGCTGGCAGCATCACCCACTGCACCGGGCAGAGAGCAACAGCAGGACTCCACAGCTTGGGTTTCAATCCTGCTAATTAAGTTCTCCTTGCATGTGGTGGCACTTGAGAAAGTAAGGTAAATAAGATGACTGGGCTTAAGCAGGGCACTGTGTTTTATTTGGGATAAACTTACTCTCTATAAAAGTCTCCTAGTGAAGGAAGACAGAACTCACCCTGCAGTTACTCGCTGCAGAGAAAAGGGACCTTGAATAAATTACTCATTTCAAGATAAGCTTTAATTAGAGTTTTACCTAGTCAGAGTCAATCAATCCCAACACAGAAAGACACAGACCACAGAAGTTGCACTGCTCTCCTTGTTCAAAGAACTACTTGTTAATGCTGCTTTAAAGTACTTTTAATGTGAGCTACCTGATGGAATAAAATAGCAGCAGGCACAGTTTTTCCAAAGGTAAATACCTTTAGGAAACTAAAGGCCCCTGCTTTGCTATTTTATTTTTAACCTTTGCAGCATTTGCCACCTTTGACAGTTTTCCAAAACCTTAGAATTTACTTCCAACCACAGCTGTGTTTTGTAACATTAAAATGTTACACAGTTTATCCTATCATTTGTATAGCCTGATCAACAATCTCAAATCGTATCTCTTTGCTTTTAAAACTAGTTATTTTCCTTCTTTCCGTGTTCCATGCTGCTGCCAGGCCTGCATCAGCACCAAATCCCTGCAGACTGACAAGAGCTGTAGAGGGGCAGCCCCCCCTGGCTGAGTCCCACACTCCATACCAATCCTCTGGCCTGCAACTGTGACCAGAAGGAACAGGATTTAAACAGCTGGTTCCAGGTTTGTAACCTCAGAACTACATTTATTCTAGTTCTTCTTAAAGAGGCTGTGGCTGGTTTAAATACAAGGGACCAAACTAAATGGTACTTGAGACATGTCCTAAATTCAGGTTGTTTTGAGGGGAGAGGTCTATGGTTTTAACCTAGAGCACGTACTTTTTGAGTCCAGTTTAAAATAATGTACAGCTCAGTTTGTATCAGTTTTCTGCTGGCTCCAGCATGTTTATAATCTCAAAGGGCTAAAAATTTAAACTGTGAAGGATATATATGCCTTCATATTAAAATAAGACAGATGCTCTTACAGAGACATCAAACACTGACTGGGAACTGGGACAGGATCCCAGGCCTTGCTGAGCTGTTGTGTGTTGCAGGGATGAGAGAATCCTCTAATCAAACTCATTGATCCTTCTGTGGGGCTGGACCAGTCTGCCAAGTTCTGCTTTATTCCAGAACAAGAGCAATGCAAAGGGTTCAAAGTACCCCAGAATGCATTTCCTCATTCCTGCCATTCACAATGCAGATAAGGGCAAATATTACAAACTACAGCAAGAAGTCCACATCTTAGTAATGAAATATTTATGAAGTGAATTACAGTGCATTTTTAGCAACCCCATGAGAACCTATCAAATTAATGCTTAGATTTAGGAACATTTATATCCCTGACATTCAGACAAGTCTTTAAAATGGTTCATGTGCTATTGCTAAAAATAAGTTTTAACTAAAATATTTATTAATTATAAAATATGACAATATGAAAATTAGGTGAGAGTATGTGTATGTTTCCACAAGGGGAGGCATTGTGCTTTGCTGTAATATATTCATGAGCACAGTCAGCTACCCTCTTAATTGACTTCTAGCTCAAGGGGAAAAAGCAGCTTGGAGAATTCCTATTGAGAGGAAAGGTAACGAGAAAATCCCCAGGCCAAACCACATCCATGTTATAAATAAATAAATTTTCTGGCCCAAACATTTTAGTTTCTAGAACATCATCTATTATTTTAATGCAAAAAAGAGTGAATCTTTTACACTCTCACAGCTCTCTGTCATTACAAAACAGGGCCTACAAACCATATAAAGTACTCTTAAAAATCAGAAGAAAATGAGAAAAGCATCTTCTGTTCCGATCCCCTCCTTTTCCTTCGCTTTTCACAAAGCCTAGGAGAGTAACAGCTGCTGTGCTGCCTTCAACAGCAATGGGAAAAGCAAACAAGCTTGCAGCACATTTAGCACCCGCACCATACTTCCCATTTCTGCTGGGAGTATTCAGTAACACACTGCTTTGAAATTTCAGCCTCAGTCTTTTGCTGACAGACATCTGACAATGCTTTAATTGTACCTGGACCAGCTGTTCTTGTTTACGCTCCAACTCTCGGATTTCTTGGTTGAGAATCACTGCCACATGCTGTGGCTGGCTTCTGCATTTATTACAGATCCCATACTGGGTCAGTTCATCGCACACGGGACAGTGTAAGGTCGTGAAATACTGGGAGATGGTGCCTTTGCGTCCTTCTAGCTCAGTGCAGGCAGCTGAGGCAGCCTTCTGAATCTGTTAAAGAAAATAATTAAGAGGTAATGAACTTCCTAGATGACATACTTTTTTTTCCAAAGGAGTAAGAAAGTGCAAGATGGCCTGCAGGGCAAAGTTTCGTACACAAATTATGAACACGGATCACAGCACTCCAAAGAGCGCAGCACTGGCCCTGAACTGATAAACTGAACAGAGCCCTCCCTGACACCCATTTCACAGGGAACCTGTAATCAGAAAAATCCTTGGTCACATGCTTACTCCTGATCTCACCTCAAACTCTGCCTCCTGCAGCTGTTCCTTTTCTAGGTGCTGATCTGATTCTCATCTACACGTGCCCTGGCTGCAGCCCCACTGGCTGCCTTCTGGATGCTCCTTGCCCTCGAGTGTCTGTGCTGGGCAGTCCTGGGCACAGCTTTGCCATGGTGCTTTGGTCCATGGCATTAGCTCATGCCCTGATTTCCTTGGATAAGGCTCCATCACTGGCTCATCACCCTGGCAAGTTCGTTCTCTGCATTTACTCCTGCTGCTGCATGACTTTTGCTTTGTGCTATCCTTCACTCTCCTGCTGCTCTGCTCCCTGTGACTTGCTTGCTGCTCCTTGGCCTTGCAGAAAGACAGGGCTCTTTTCACCTTTTTAGAACAGCTTGTTGGAGATACTTAATGTGACTTCCACAGTGCCATTGGAAAGGTAAAGAAAAGAAGAACAACTGAAGTCAATCAAGGCTGTATTGGGAAATACAGCTACAGTTGCAGTGGGAACACGATGTGTTACTATGCTGCTGAAATCTGTTCTGAGCAGAGTAAACAAACTACACAGATACACTGTCTTTCACCACCCCTTTTTGTCAGGGGAATTACAAACTAAAATCCAACTATCTAATGCTTCTTTTCCTGCATCTCAATGACTCCTTTAACTTTTAGTGAAGACATGTTTGGATATTATTAGTTTTAAATCTCTGATGATACAAATTTTTAAAGTGTTCCTGCTGTGGGACATTACACCCTTTCTATGCAGAGGAAAGATCTTCAGAACATTTTGGAAAAACAGGAGTTCCGACATCTAATATAGAGACATTTAAAAGGTGGTACAGCCAAATAGATGTACATAAATATACAGGTAAAAATACAGCTATGGCAAAATAGTCTCTTAAACTACAGAAGGGATCAGGAAACAGTAGATGTCTGTGATCAACCCTGCACAGAAGGGCTGGCTGAAAAAACTAATTTACTACGTGAAAAAAACCCCACATGGAAGACCTAAGTATCAGGACTGCCTATTTGAGCACCACACACTGCTTCACAAAGTAACCTTTGCTGTTGCCTCCTAACAACCTCATTCCACTAGAAATCACAATAAGGCCAAAGACCACACGGATGCACTGCGCTTGTAACTCTTGTCTGAAAACACTCACCCGGGGCAGCTCGTGGTACCAGCTGAAGACATCAATACCAATGAGTGAGAACACCCTGGCCAGAGGGGGCAGGATCTGCTTGGTGATGTAATAGGTGGCATTGAGCCTCAGGCTGGGGTCCTGCAGCACTTCCAGGGGCCGCCGGACGAGCTGGATCAGGGGCAGGCCGGGCGTGCCGTACACAATGACGTAGGGCACGCGCTCCCCCACGCGCGGCTCAGAGCGACGGTCGTAGGCAAGCATCCTCCTGCCAAAACACAGCCTTGAGAATGCATCCACAGGCACATTCACAGTTATTTCATTTGCTTGTAAGCTTCCCCACCTGATTAGATTACTTGCTCTCCAGATGACTGGAGTTAGTGCCTTTTATGAAGCACGGGACCAAAATGTTTCATTTTTAATCTGCCTCATGATCAGACCTAAATTTCAGAACTTGGGACACAAGCCCTAAACGCATGGTCTGTTTCAGGTCACTTGGATTTGCATGCAGACTGTTTTCTAGCTACCATTTCCTTAAAGAACTATTTTAATAAGGAACAGCCAGGGTACTAAAAAGAGCTCAAGTACAGTTTGGTTTCTGGTCAAATTCTGGTCCTTTGCTTTCTGAGACTGCTTGCTCAGTAGAATGTTATCTGCTTCAAATTGAAATTTTTTTTTTACCTGGAAAGCAAAGGACAATTCAATTTGAAGTAGGTATCAGTTTTGGACTTGGATGTTATTTTATTTAAAAAGCATAGCTTAATTGGAAGACCTTTTACATTAAGCAAGGTGACAAAATGTTCCAGCTTACATTATCTACTTTTCTATTACTGATCAAGGATATCAACAGGATGAAATACTAACTTTAACTAAGGTATTTCATTAAAAATGAAGAACCATGCCTGGTAATGTATTTCACAGCACTAAGACGTATCACTGTCACAATTTCTAACTTATCTAATAACTGTGAGTGATGAGTAATCTTGAAGAGTCCAGCCCTTGTACAAAACCTAAACTGTAAGTAACAGAAGTGAACACACTGTTAGAGTGTCCTGGTAAGACTTTCCCCTTGAACATGTGGCTCTTTCCAGGATTACAAAATGGCTTTCTAGGACCATCTCTTTTCATACACAGAAGAAAGTCAGGGACAACTGCTTCAACAGTATTTGAAGGAGACATCTGACTGCTATCTGTAACTTGACAGTACAAAGGTCGAGAGAAAAAATATCCACAATCTGCTACCCATAACGTGTCAGTACAAAGATGAAGAAAAAAAAACCTATGAGCTCCTACCCATAACCTGTCAGCACAAAGGCCAAGATAAGTAATATCTATGATTAGCACTTCTTGTTCTCATTACCTGGTGATTTCCAGAGCAGGTACACAGGCTCCGGGTTTGTACGCTGAGCTCCCTCTGTACTCTTTTGCAAAGATGAAGTCCTGCATGCTGGCTTTTCCTTCCAGTAACTTCATGCATTGATTCTGAACATACTGCTTGATCTGACTTATGTCCCGTGTTTCAAATAGCAGCTTGATAGAACACTCAAGTATCTTTACAACCAAAGGAGAAAGGTGAGAAAAACATGTATGTTTGAATAAAAAAGAATTAATTCAAATTAATTCAGTAAATTACACGGAAATACAATTACACTGCTTAGAAAAAGGTGATGAACTAGGATATTGATAGGACAACAGGTTGCAATCTTCCACTCAAAGACATTCACAAAGACATTACTAGACAACCTTTTCCTCAATTTGCCACATCTTTCATGACATCATCCATACTACAGCACTAAGATTTTTTTCAACAATTATAGACGTTTCCAAAGTATGAGTGAAGGTGTTTTTCCCTGCCATCAAAATTATTTTGCCATGACTTTAGTAAACCCTTCTATGTGGCGACCTTTTTTACTGGCATAGATTTCTTTTAATTTGGCTAAGAAGCAGATTTCCTAATTTCTTTTTAACCTCTCAAGACACAGCTTAAAATAAACAGGCAAGCAAATGTATTTTAAAGGAATTCTTAGCTGAACTAGATTTATGAAAGTGAGCTATTTGGAAGATGGATCAGTGTGTCTCACTCATTTGGCAGTAATACTTCCAGTTAAAGTGAGCTGGATCAGGAATGGTCACCCTAGGACAAATAGTCTTTGAGAGGCCTTACATGGGCCAAGTGCTTTTAATGGGTTTTTAGGGGATGAAATGTAAGCTATAAAATACAAGTTCTTGTAATGCTGTAAAAGATCTTCAATTTATCTTTCAAATGGCTTACACAAGAAAAACAGATGAAGATTAAGACAACTCAAAGGACTAGAAACTCCAAGAAAGGACAAATACAAAATGAAATAACAGAATGCAATATAATTTCATTCAGGAAGAAATCTATGAATACTTCACCTTGGAAACAGCAGGACAGGAGTCCCTTCGGACTGTCTCTATGCCTTTAGCGTCAAATACCGGGTCCTTCTGATCCAGGGTTTCATACATGTAACCCACGTACCTCTTTTTAGTTTGCAGGACACATGGCAAGTAGACCTGGAATGTTTAGAAAGGAGACAGCCCAGTCTAGAATGTGTTGGGAATATAAGGTGACTTTGAACATAGAGGGTTTCCTTCCTAAGGAATACTGTGCTTTGCTGGTTTGTTTATTGGGGTTTTTTGTTTGCCTTTTTTTTTTTTTCTGTTAAATCATAACAACTGATAAAGTACATCAAAGGACTCTTAAGATGGCTGAGGAAGTTGGGCTTCTGTGGTGTTTCCATTCTTAAATCACTTCATATTTCATTTAGCTGAAGCTCAGATGGAAAGTGACACATAGTATAAATTGTTGCAAGTACCTTTACTTTTCTGGATTGCACCTATTACCATTTCTAATGTAACTATTATCTTTCTTTCTTATAAAGACAACTTCATTTTAAACATTAGAGAAGAAAATGTTCCCAGCAAAAGTAGAGGCTTAGAACTTCCTGTTTTCAAGCTTTATCTAATAAGGATAATGCCAAAAATTTGCTAGTATCTCCATTTGGACAAAGTATGCTTTTCAAATGCCTGTGCTTGGAGAACAGTTTTCTCAGAAAAGGGTTTTTAGGGTCATGGTCCCCTTTGCTTGTTTTCTCCAACCTCTTATTTAATTTTTGATTGTGCAAGTATTCCTTGACTACTTTCAAATGAAAGAATGGAGAGCAATTTCTTCTTTGCAGTGTTTCTAGGATAACATCACATCATCCTGAGTCTCATGGAAGAGGGAGCAGTGAGACTTACAAATGCTGATTGACCTTGTTGAGTCAGGTAAGTACTTTGAAAATATCCAGACCACCTGAACTAATACTAACTGACCTGAACACCTTGCTAATGACTTTACAGTGACAAATTTCCAGCAAAATCAGTAACATACTGCCTTACTCTTCTAGAAAAGATTTGTTGTGGTTAATATTTCTTCCAGAAGCCTACTGAATGGATTTTTATGATTTTTCATTTTACAGGTATATGTATCACATGGACATATGCTAAAGTGTGCTAAAGCTGGCTGAAAAATAAATATCAGGCTTGTAATTAATGCACTGGAATTGGGGATGGTGAATATCTCCCCTGCTAACTGGCACACATTGATTCAATTGTAGGTATGCAATACCAAACTAAGAGAAGTATTTCCAAAAACTGATGAGACAGGAATTCAAACTGCCTGATGCTGCCAGCACAACAAGCCACTGATGTGAAATTAGGAATATTTCTTTTTATTGTTCACACTGTAGTGCTCCTCTGAAAAGGTCCCTGAGGCATTAAGGGGCTTGCAATACACCCACAAAACAGTACAGCACATGACTTGTTTATCCTTCTGTATATTAGGGTTCAGAAAAATCTTTTATCTTCAACTTTTTTTGGAGGGGTTTTCTTTGGTTTGGTTTTGTTGTTGTTTTGATAACACACGACACATTTTAAGCAAAATATTTTCCTTTTACCTTTTCAAACTTCAGTTTAACAGGCTTGGGATTTGTTGCTGTTACAGCTTCAGCAATTTCTTGACCAATCTTAAAAGACTGCTCCTTTGTGGCTCCTTTCAAGAGTACAAACATGCTACAAGAAATCAGACATAGGAATCTATTCAACATGGTTCCTGAAAATTATATGCTATAGTTTCATGGTAGCAAGGCAGGGATGTTATTATGAGTTGTACTCCCTTCTTTCAGCTGGAAAAGTAAAAAATCTGAGCAACTTCAGTGTTCAGTATGAGATGAGGAGTGCCAAAGGGCTGATGAATGCTGTGACTATCTGATGAGGCAGGGAACAGACTGCTCCTAGGCATTGTAAAACTGGAGCTCCCAGGAAATAATTGTAAAGAGCTCTGGTATGCAATTTTTTCCCTACTATGGGCAGGAGCGGAATTTTGCTTCCTTTCTCCAACAATTTTTTTTTTAATGAAACCACTATAAATTCAGTATCTTTGAAATGTCAAGCCTTTTATCAGATCAGGCTGAAATCAGTCACTGGATTCATAAGTTACTAAGAAAGGACAGCCAGACAAGCTTTGTTTCCCAATGGCTGAAAAATTATCCAAGTGTAGAACAGAGATGGATATGCCTAGGGCATGGCTATTATTTAGATGAAAGACTGACTGAGAAAATGTATGTCAGGCAGCCTAATAATATCTTTGTATGCTCTGGTGGCTGCTTTTGAATTGTATCCACTTCTGAAGCTTAAAACAGTGCCTTCCTCGAAGTGCAGTGCCTACTGTGTTAAAAATACTCTGTTGTCAAAAACAAAAAAGGCATCAGAAACAGGCACAAAAATAATAATTTGTTAAATTGGATTTATATTAATTCACAACTGAAAAAATATTTGCCCTACGCTTTATGTACCACATAATTTTCAAAAGAAAGAAAACTTTTAAAGTGCTTAAAGAAACATGAGCAAACTCAGTATCATTCACTTTGCATATTCTGCAAGGCAGTAAAAGCAACATCCAAAGCAGATCCACATACCCTTTCCAGCATCATAAATTCACCTTGTTGAGACAAAAGCAAAATCTATCTATGAAGAACTACTATGATTTTAAAACATTTTAAGAAGCAGACCATGAATTACCTGTCTGTATCACCATATACAACGTGAGCACCCCATTTTTTTGTATCATTCACCAGTTTAATGGCACGCTCCAATGTTTCTCTGGCTTTGTGGACAATGCTGTCTCCAATCTGCAAAGTTAGATTGAAAATCTTTATTCTACTGCTAAACCAAATACTAGCTCTTGGTAAAACAAATCTAACCATGCTTGATCTTGTTATGAAAATCACTATATTGAAATATTTTGATGCTTTAAATGCATATAATAAATAAGAAGTTTGCCTAGCTTAGCCCAAAATAACAAGAACTATGAAAATTAAATATTATCAACAATTATTAAGTATTAAAATAAAGAAAAGTTTGTTTTAAACTTCTCTAGAAGTATTAAAAATCTATGGAGCAAGACTGCTCAGGATTGTTTTCTCTAGTTTTTGGATTCTGCTGATTCCTATGAAAACTAAGAAAAAGGTACTATATTTTGTTTTATTTCCACTATTAGAATTGTAATCCAATCTACCTTTGGAAACAGTTCTACAGAAATGCCAACTCCAAATGCTCCTTTATTGGAAGACAAAGAAGAAGACAACCTTTGTATTTTTCTGTAAGATCACAAATAAATCCTAAGTTGCTGATTTTCAGTACCACAAATAAAACAGCTCTTCTGAAGGTAATTAGTTTGTAGTTTGTTTCAAATACTAACATTATGTTATCTGACTAGAGTCTTTCCAACACTTTTATACATTTTGACCTGCAACCCTTACCTCAGTGCATGGCATTCTTCCAGAAAAATTAGCAGCAGTATAGCCAAAAGTAAAATTAGCAATATATTTAAGACCCAACTGACGAGCTTCAAGCATTCGAGTCACAGCCTTGTCATGCTTATAAGCCTTCATTGACTGCTTCACCATTATCCTGGTCTTCAAGATTTCTTCCAGCATCCTTGGCAGGACACCCTTTCTTACTGAAGGCTGCCATAAAGGGAACAAACATGGTGTTAGAAAGCCCAGTTAAGAGTAAAATCAAACCCCGGAACTGTTAGTTAACCACTGATAGGAAGACAAATTAACTAGCAAGATACCCTAGCCACCAACAGTTTGGCTTTTCTCACAAATATTACAAGGAACCTAGAATACAGGCAAAGCTCTTAAGGACAGAACAAATAGGTTTTTGTTCTTTGCATTCATCAGCCCTGCTGATGCAATGTTTAGATAACCTTATTAACTAAAATGGGGCTTCAATATCTAGCTGTTAATTCTCAAAGTATTAAATGCTGAAGGAAAATTATATTTTAAAAATTCTGCAAATACTCTTTACTTAAAAGTTTTTGTTTTAGATTAAATACAGATATGCTGGTGATTGCCTAACTATTTTTAACAGCTCCAAGCCATATATATTACACATCAGTCAGCAGGACACATTACAAAATGAGAACAATAGAAAGCAAGTCAGGGAGTTTCATTTCCCATATCATCACCCTTTTTCTAAGAAAGCATTCTGCTACACAGGCAGAAGAAAAAAGAATTGTTACACACAGATAATTACTGTTTGATCCCCAAACTGCACAAGTAAAATACAGTTTAATTATAGATGAAATAAGCTTTCAGTATAAAGGAAAGCATAAAGACATTTTACTTCCTGAAATGCCAGAAGTTCAGCACTTTGACAAATATCAAAAACATTGTGAAATGAGAGAATGAACCTCCCCCTTCTGTCTGCTCTTAATGCAGCAAAATATAAGCTACAATACCAATTTGATCTTAAATCAGCCAACAGGCAGTGAAAATGCTGTCACAGAGCACTAACATCATTACCTTGACAAAAGCTACTCCACTGGGTGACACTGTGATATCGTGTCTAATCTGGTAGAGTAAGTCAGGAGGTACTCTCAGAGATGTACAGCCAAATTTGAATGCATCGTATCTAATAAAAAAAAATTAAATATGAAGACCATTCATTTACAGACTAATCAAGCAAAAACATCAGCTCACATTAAAATGCTAACAATGCCAGTAAGGACAGAATAATCTCAGGTATAAACAAACATAACATGATTTCAAATTTCTTAGCTACATACAGAAGGTTCTAGGAACAAAGTAGTAATAAATAGCTAAATTCCAATGCATGCATAATGTATCAATTCTGCTCTGTGTTATGAATTATTACCAAATACTGAGTTAGTGGAGGCATGTACTCAATACTGTAATCCCCTATGGAAACCATGCATGTTTACCAAGTACCACACTGCACTTACTTTCTTCCTACAAATTCAGAATTTCAAATCAGAAACTTGAAAACCTGACGGTGACACCTAGCAATTATTGCGGGCATCTTTCCATTCTTCAAAATACTGTTTTATAGAGGTAATTATAGGAGCAGTGAGATCTTTTTCCAATTAACAGATTAACTGTTAAGCTCAATAAAAGAGGCTACGAAGAATAAGTCAATTGTACCTTTTAATTTTTAGTAATTAGTACCAGAGTGAACTACAAGTGATACAGGAACAATCATAATTCATTAAGGAATAACCCCAGTCTAGTTTTGAAGACAGATGGTGGATTTATAATAATTTTAACTTATTCTGAAGCAATAGTAAAACACACCATCACCACAATAATCAAAGAGGTGTACACACATGCACAGAGCTGTTTCCAGGGGTTTTTAAGATAATAGACTCTAATTCCATATTTAATTAAAAATACACACTGATGTGTATATGTATGTGTATATACACGTGCACACACCCACATAGTAGATTTTTATCATCTGTACTGTGTAACAGAAAATGGTTTCCAATGGCAACCAGGGGTTCTCGGTACCTTAGAAAAGACACTCAAGTATCTACAGAATCAAAGATTGTGAGGAAAGAGAAACAACTTACTTTCCTAGGTTTTCAACATGTCCCAGGCAGGTAGAAAAACAGTAGTTGTATGCTATGACAATGGAAGGATATAAGGACTGGAAATCCAAGACAAGAACAGCGTTGCTGTAGAAGCGGGATTCTGGCTCCATTATCAAGGGAACACATTGTGGAGCTTTCATCTGAGCTCGCTGCTGGACACTGGGAGTCACAGCAATGTAGTTCATTGGCTTTGCAATGCGCAGCATCACAGACTCCACACGGTACTGCAGAACAGTTTGGATATAACCATCAGCATTTCAAAAGTGCACAACAAATGTGTATTAACTATGGCAAACACACACTTAGATTTCCTGAATTTAAACTACAGATAACTACTTTTCCAAAATAAATACCCATGCTCTTAATGTATATTTTAATTGTATTTTATATCCCTTAGATCGTCTTCAGGTCCCTTCCAACCATTCTATGATGCTGTATTTTATATTACATACAGTGGAACTTTTCCATGTATTTTTTCTTAGTGTAGCCCTAATCATTGAAAATTGAGTGCTTTTCATATATGGAAAAAATAAGCATCCAACAGGCTTCAACAATGTGTGTTGCCAGCCATGCTACTGTTAGTGAATGAGCATTTGCTAAACTGTAGTACGGTTAGACGTGCAGATCGCCAAAGAAAACAAAGTATAATATGCAGTAAATGCACTGGGTATCATGCTTTCTCCCTGATACCAAAAGTAGAACAGGAATCATAGAACAAACACCCTGATCAAACCATAAAATGCCTATGTGTAGCTGGCAACATGAGAAAAAAAAATCCCAGCCCTATTTATTTGTGTATTACTCAATGCTTTAGCAAAGGCTTTACAAACACAAATGGGCAGGTATGTGGCGTGTACATTCACAATAAAAACCAAAATAGCAGAAAACTACATACATGGGTGGCAAGGGACTGCAAATCCCAAAAGATCAAAGAACAAATCTGCATAATGGTAAAATGCTGTGCTTTGTAAGCAACTAAATCACTATTAAAGACAGTCTGCCTGACACACCACATATTCAATCATTGTACTGAAAGGATTACATATAATTTCTTTAACCTTTAAGTTATAAATGAATGTACAGAACCAACAGCTTTAACAAGATCTTGCACCTTAAAAAGAGGTTGGGGTTTGATGTGTAGTTAGGGAGCAACATAAACTGCCATTGCTGCCTTATACTAATTGCACACGTGTGTCCAGTGATGAATTCGGATGTGTGACAAGGCGGTCAGGGACTGGTTCCAGCAAGAGGGAGATTTTGGTTTTTTTCCCCTAGTTTTCATAGCATCACAGAATTTAGGTTGAAAAAGACCTCTAAGATCACCAAATACAACTGTTAACCCAGTTCTGCCAAGCACTGCACCTACACATCTCTCAACTCAATGGATGGTGACCCTGGACAGCCTGTTCCAATGCCTGACCATCCTCTTGGAGAAGAAATTTTTTTAATATCAAATCTAAACTAACCATAGAAAAAATTGAGGCCATTTCCTCTTGTCCAATTTCTTCTTACTTGGGACACTGACCCCCATCTAACTACAGCCTCCTTTCAGGGGGTTACAGAGAGGAATAAGGCCTCCCTGAGCCTCCTTTTCTCGAGGCTAAACACCCCCAGCTCCCTCAGCTGCTCCTCACAGGACTTGTGCTCCAGACCCTTCACCAGCTTCACCGCCCTTCTCTGGACACACTCCAGCCCCTCAATGTCCTTCTGTACTAAAGGGGACCATAACTGAACACAGGATTTGAGGTGTGGCCCCACCAGTGCTGAGTAAAGAGGGACAACCTGGTGCTGCTGGCCACATTATTTCTGAGAGGCCAGGATGCCATTGGCCTTCTTGGCCACCTGGGCACACACTGGCTCATGTCCAGCTGCTGCTGACCAGCACCCCCAGGTCCTTTTCCTCTGGGCTGTTTTCCAGTCATTTCTGCTGTAGCTTGTAGCCCTGCATGGGGTTGTTGGGAGCAAAGGGCAGAATCCTCACAAAAACTGGCCTCAGCCCATCAATCCAGCATGTCCAGATCCCTCTCTAGAGCCTTATTACCCTCCAGCAGATCAACACGCCCTCCCAACCTGGAGCTGTCTGCAAACTGACTAAAGGAACACTCGATCCTATTGTCCAGATCATCAATACAGACACAAAAAACAGGACTGGCCTCCTGTTTGTTACCCACGCTGAGTGCACTGTTGCAGATGGACCTCAGCTGGGCTATTGATCCTACCACCTTTTTTTAGGCAGATTTTGTTTAGTCTACTAAGAAATGTTCAAGATGATTTAATACAATAAAACAAAATAAATTTTAGAAGTTATTGTAAAACTCAATGAGAGATACAAACAATTGAAAAGTAAAAATCTGAAATATGTTGTTATTACTATTTCATTTTAACATGTTTTTTAGCTAAGGAGGAGTATCTTCATAAAGAGTAGTGATTCTTCTGTGTGAAAAAAATGTATTTGAGGTGACTGGGAATTGTTATAAGTGCCATTTTTGTGATCTAGAAAGTTTCAATGGAAACAGAACGTAGTGCACAGAAGGGAAGAGAAAAGAACAGTCAGGATAGAAAATGCAGCATGCTTCTGTTGCTCACTCCCACTCACAGACATCTGAGAAAATGACAGGCAGAACAGTCTTTGTGGGCTGTAATCATGACCGTTTAAGTATATTTCTGTTGGCAGTATGCCGGTCCCACACTCCCTGTCCCTAACTGTGCATTTCTCTTCCCTTGCTCCAACAGTGGTGTTTTCTGGTAATATGGTAAACCAGATCAAGGAGCTAAACTGGCAGATACCTACTGAACACTGCCATGGTTCTGCTGATGGTGCCTGCTAGCCTGCTCCTCTTTTCCCCCAAATACAGGGTCATTATCTGCTCTGGGTCAAGAGATGACACAGGCAACTGCAGTCCAAGGTAAAAAGGTGGCAGAAGTTTTTTAACGGGACTGAATTGCTAAGGAAACTGCAGCTTCAGACACTCCCGTATCTGGCTGGCTTATGATAACAGAAGAGTTGTAACACATGACGGAGTAGCTGACTCTCATTTCAGGTGCTGTTCAGGTCTCACATATAGCCATGAAAGCAGTTCATTTAGCTTAGTCACTCACTATCTGGGCAAGGAAAGCTTTTGGTATTACTGGAGACTGCTGGGCTCCCAAACAAAGTGCATATCTTGCTCTGTTCTTCTCCCCTTTCCCTTACCAGCCACTGATGCTGGTATCAAAATAATAGAACAACAAACATCTTGCAAGACACATATTTAATAAAGCCAGAACGCCTCTTGTCTTATTGTAAAATCTCACCCAGAGGTCTGCTGCACCAGAAATGTCACTTGGAACATATTCAATGCTGCTTTGTCTGCCTTGAAAGAAACCAATCTCATCTTTCTAAAACATATTTATATTTCCTAATGTTTTAGAAAGCACTCATTTTCAGTCTTATCTAAGTGTGAACAATACCAACTCACAGGGAAAGCTTAGCGCTCCTGAAGGCAGTAGAAGAGATTCACTGGTGTGATTATATTTGGGGAACTCTATTTTTAACAGCTATTTTTAAGCTCTGAGACTAGGCAATGCAAAAGCAGTAATGATAGATTGAACGGTACTCTTTATGTTTCAATTTTATGTTAATTCTTGTTAACAGCCTCCTGTGACCCTATGAAAATACGCATATGGACTGAGAAGTTACCAAAGATCTAGAGCATTTTGTAAAAACTATTTTGGTTTTGTGAATTATAAGGAGAACAAAGTCTTACCTGGGAGCCTCTTGTTAATACATGTAAGAACTGAATGCCAAAAAGTCTTGCCATTTCACTTGTTCTGTCAATCAAATCCAGTTTGTCTAACAACAGGAGATTCCCACGAACCCGACTAACATAATGATCAACCATTTTCCATCTGTGAGAGTGAACACATCGTTAGAAACAATCCGAAGACTGCTGCTCTTTCTACTAAGACAAATGTATTTTTATGGTAACTTGCAACAAACCAGCAAATAAAATTTTCCTCTAGAACATTTTTATACAACTCATTCAAAAGTGTGGCATATATAGATATGCACTTACGGTTTCGAAAGATATACACAGAATGTGTTACAGCATGCTCTTGTCAAGACATCTAGCAATGACATACTGTATCCTGTTCTCCTCACTGTCCCAAAGGATTACCAAAACAGACACAACTACCTCCTCATCTTTTTACATGTTTTTTAACTGAGTGGACTTTTGTGGAAACATTCTTTTGTATTAAGAATGTCTATCACAGCTGAACATAAAATCATAATTTCAGTATAAATCACATTTCCGCTTAGTTACAATATTCAACTTTTACAGAAATTTTATGTGTGTCACAAACAGTATGTGCAGATCAGAACACAGTTTCAAAAACTGTTCATATCACACAATACCAAATTGCTTTGAGAAGAGTGAAGCTGAATGTGATATATGTCATATGAAGGTATTTTTATGGAGCTGGAGCTACTGTCTTAACATCTTGTGTGCTGTTTTGCAATACTTTCAAGCTTAACTTGCTTGACATACACTTGAAGTGAAACAGAAGCCAGGCAGTTCATTCAAAGCCCTTCTGGTGAATAGTATATACAAAATAAAATAAAGACATTACAGGACTTCAAAATAGTACATCTACTCAGGTACATGGAAAACATAACTGAAAATATTTTGTTGTAATATTGAGGGTATAACTATACAAGAGAACATCCAAGTAAATAAACTCATGTTGCTGCATATATACTGCCCTGGTGCCTGAACTAAATTGATTATTTCTTCCTATGGTGACTTTACCTTACACCTATCCAATGTTAAGAATCTGCCCTTAAAAACAGCAAACAGAATGGATTAATAGATCATTACCTGTAGACATCTGCTTTATTGTCAAACCAATCAGACAGAACTCGGAATGTAAATAAAGGAAAACGATGATGAAGAACATGAAAGCCCACATTTTCAAAAGTGTAATTCGTTAGATTCACCTAGAAAAACACAGTGGACATGTCAAGATGTGTGATGGCTTTCATAATCGAAAAATCTCTACTTTTCAAAAACTGCAAGAACTAAATTTATTAACATTTCATTAGTATTTTGTTTAAAAACTTAATATTTATTCTTTGAAATTCCTAACTGTTTACAAGTCAGGAAAAAGCATCCCTTATCAATTGAAAAAAATATGCAGAATTAAGCAGATCATAAAGATCAGGTCTGAACTTGGTCAGAACAAGATTTATAAAGACTGAGTTGAGTATTAAAAGGAAAGTTATAAATGGAACAAAAAAAAGAGTAAATCTGACTGCTCAAAATATGTTCAAATACTTAATGTAGTAAAAGCATCATACTAGACAAATTCCTAAAACAAATAAGTTGCTCTCAAAACCCACAAATCAGTGAAAAGGAGTATCATTAAGAAACATTACTGAAAAATAAGGGATTCAGTACTTTACAGTCTAGAGATATGCAAAATCCATTCTCACAAACTGGCAAATTACTCTATTTGAAAAGGGTACATAGAAAAAAGATCTAGAAGTTACACAAAACTTTCAACAAAGTCTGCAATAATTAAAAAACCCAGCAAGTCAAAACATTAACCTTTTAAAAAATTTACCTCATGTCTCATCATTCTCCAAATATTCAAGACAATTCGCCCAACAACATTTATTTCACTCATTGTATCCGCTCCATATTCATCCAGCTCAGTGGCAAATCTGTTCTCTTTATTTTCATCTAAAGACATTAAAGGAGACAATATTTAGACAAGTTATAAGACAGTAAAAACCAGGTCAAGCCATCCCTCTTCCAATGTGTGCTCTCTAGAAAAACAAGAATTCATACAGATTACTGCTGATTCCACGAAATTATTTATTTACCAGTCATGCACACAATCTCCAAATAAAACTCCCCAGGTTTTTCTGTTCCTGCTCTTTGCAGAGAACTCTTACTTCGGTTTCACTGAAATAGAGTCCAATATATTCTCCATAGTGAATATATTGGTTATGCAATGCTGAATGTTACTTAAGAGTCAGCTGCACATGCACAACATAAAAAAAAAAAGGGAAAAAGTGATTTCCGCCTTAAGGAGTTTGTAACTCAAGGCTTTATTTTCAGTGATCTTAGACAATCTGAACCAGATCATGGGAGAGAAAATTCAGTCTCTTTCATACAGTAAAAGCAAACCCACTGCATGGGAGTAAGTAGACATGAGCTCTGGATAGTACAGGGAGAAGGAAATAGGAAGGATGCAGATGCAGAAGCAGCACTCTAAATCTTTCTGTGAGATAGCAGTGACTAAAATAGAGAAATATATCCTCTTTTGCCAGCCTTGATTTTTGTCACGCTTTGGAATACCACAGCACAAGAGAAGACAGTCTTTTTGGTATACATTTCTTTAAACTATCTTTTTTCCAGCCATTTTAAGTCTACTGTTTCGGTGTTCTTTCCAGAGCTTACATAGATTTTTTTTTTAAATGCACCATAAAGACTAAAATCCACTATGAAAACACACTGTTTCTCAGTCTTATTTATTATTACTTTAATGGGAGAGAAATCACTTCAAGGCAATTTCCCCATAATTCTAAATCCATACCCATTTTTAAACTGCTGGTTACTTTGTATTCTGCCACCACTCATTTATCAGGTACAGCACAGCCTGTGCAGCACCCTGCTAATAAAAAGCAGAACATTTTGGACAGAGAGTGTAGAAGTTTAGATACACAGTGTTTTGCAATAATGATCAGAACTGAACAATTAGATCCTCAGACAGTTGTGAAGAACCTTTAGCCTTGATGACAGAAGTAAAAATTGCCTGAAATGCTAGAGAACTGCTATGAAACAACATAATACAGACTAATCTTGTATGCTGATCTTCAAATGTGTGCAATATCAATTAAAATATGGTTAAGAAACCCTATTTGTCATTTACTGACCTTATCAGTGAATCACAGATCCTTGACAAAATTTAGCAGACTTTTTGTACACTTCATCATCATGCATACTATCTTTTTAACCTTTAGCGTTTCAGATTTTTAAGGAGAAAACCCGTCAATTTCTCTTTACATGTCTGGATTGAAAAAAATATCCCACCAAAAAAGCAACATTTTTTCTTCTGCTTTTCTTCATTTCCACATGCTGGATCTCTTGTGAAAGTGAGGAATTTGTATTTCCCTCTCGCTCTCTCTCTCTCTTTTTTTTTTTTTTTTTTTAATTGGAAGCAGAAACTCGGTTAGTTTTACTTTCTGTAATGTCATCCCAGTTATCTTTTGACTTGTTTAGGAGATTTCCTATATTAAGTTTGCTTCATGTCTTGCTGGTAAATAGCAGGAAGCAAAGTATACTGTGATCACAAGAGAGGCCCACTGCCTGATGAACTCTGCCTGTGATGAGCACCACAGTATTATAAAAAACCTGCACTGCTTTACCACTGGTGTGGGAAATGTATCACCAGAACCATGTAAGCTTCTTTGGGAACCATGCTGGTAAGAAGCAGAATAGGACATTCCTCCTATCTTTCAAGTGCATGAGACAAAATAAAAAGAAGTCTCTCATCCTCTCTTACCCACTCCCTAACTTCGAGCTGTGATGCAAAGGAGGAAACAGGAGGCCACAGTGCACACACAAAAAATGCCACCATGAACAGGCATGGCACTCACTTCTCTTGTGATGTGTCCTATGACTTCTGGATAGTTCATTTGTAAATGGCAGAGGCAGCACCAGACTCAGCCAATAAAGCAGAAGAAGAGAGAACTCCACCTTTCTTTTTGTTAAGAGGGAAGAGAAAAGGTAAAAAGGAAAAGTCCCATCTTTATTTCAATAGGAGGAAAGAGAGGCATACTTCTTGAAGGAGTACTTCCTTTTCTGAAAATATAGCACGTGAAGAAGGGAGGAAAATACAAAGCACAGGGGTTGGAAAAGCAAGAGGAAGACAGATGGGGTCAAAGCCATGGACAAGGAGGCCACAAAGCAACAGAGAACACAACAACTTGCATGTATATGGTAATACATGCAAGCCCACATTTATGGCATGAAATTTCTGGGAAGAGCTTATCAGTGTAAACATTTTCTCATCTTTCTGCTGCAATTTTCTTAAAAAAAACCACTCACCTTAAAATAACATTGGTTCTTACAAACATTTTAAAGTGCTATGTATTCCACTTCTGAGCGCTCATCTACCAGCTGCACTACAAACACCAGTGCTGTGCACATTGTGCCTACACTCTGCATGCCGACTTGAACTTCATGTACAAAAATGCTAAGGGCTACAATCCTGATTTCCTTCACTAGAACTGAACCCATGTTGTGTGGGACTCCATAGTTGTAGGGGAGGAAACCTGACTGTGAAATGCATGGGAACACTACCATTAGGAACCATACAGTTCCCTTTCTTCTTTGAGGACCCATTTATGCGTATCCTAAAATCAGTAACTTGAGGGAGAACTTATGTCAGAAGATGGGTACTATTAACAGCTTCGCTGGTCTAATTGTTTGCTTCTGCATCAACTACTGCGCATAGAGAGATGTCCTGCAAGACACAAACTGCAACTCAGCCTTTGAAAAGAACAGCAGAGGCATATGTCCCAAGCTGAAGAGATTGTTCAGCCACACCTCTACAGTAGAGCAGTAAATCTTTGTGATCTTTGGAGGGTATAAGAAACCTTTGACTACAACACTTACTGTTCCTCTTACCACAGACATTGCAAATCTTCAGATGTAGTAAGTCAAAAATCTTTCTGAATATCCTTCAGTACCTCTGAAGTCTCTACCCAGAGGCATCACTTTGCGACTAGTGTATCATCTCAATTTGAGCCATCAGGGAAACTAAATAACAAGTCTAATGCAATCCATTATTATTCCTGAAGAACAAATTTGAGAGCTTTGTGTCGAAGAAAGAAACTTATGAGCACTGATGGCCTATTCATATTTAAACTATCATGTGATCCTGTTTTCATATATAAAGTATTTAAAAATTCACCAAGATTCAATTGCCAACAACTTTTAGCTGAAGATAGAAAATTTTTCTTGTGTTTTCTTGTCTCTGGGAGGACTCTGTAACTCAGTTCTTTTCCAAACATGTCCCAAATATTGAAAGCGTATATCAAGAGTATACAAATATTCAAACCTCAAGGAAGGAACATGTGAACACAGTGCTTCTGAAAGATCATATTCTCCTGGCCAGGCACACAGGACAATGACATAGAAGATGATTCCTGTGCTGGGTATGCTTGAAGATTCAAGTAGCCCAGTATCTGTTCTGTCATGTACTCAAAGGCAGATGCTTCAAGATGGGGGGGAAGCAGTTACTGATACCCTCCCTAGACCTCTTCCAACTTCTAACCATTTGCAGCTTCCTGGGCCAGACATTATTTTCACATGTATCATAGATCCCAATGGATTTTTCTTGCAAGAATTTATCTCCTTTTAAAGCAATGTACACTTTAAGCATTTGTACTATCTTGTGACAAGGAACTCAAGAGTTCAGCAATGCTGAGATTAAAAATCAACCTCTGTTCTGTAGCTGCCATTAGCTAGCTTCACTTGATTTCTGGTTCTTGCACTGGAAAAGACCATGAAAACCCAATCTCTATTTCCCTTTACATCCCTCAATATTTCATAGGTTTTTACCTTTCCTACACCATTTTGTCTCTTCTGTAGAAACATTTAATGTATTATTTAATCCTAAATTACTAAATTACTAGAAACATTTGGGTTACTCATCTCATCTTTACCAGTTCCCCTATATCCACTTCGATGGGAGGAAGGTTATGAGGAAGCTACAACCTCAGTATTTGAGGTACATGCACACTACAGATTTTTACATTTTTTACCCTTACATTCATTATTTTATATTTTCCTTGCTCTATAATTCCCAACATTTGCTTTTCAAACCACTACAAAGCAACAGGCTCAAGTTTTTAATAGAAAAATCACAGTAATGGACTTATTTCATAGTGATTTAATTTCTGTACAGATCTTTGGCAAGACCCCTGGCAAAACCAGCTTTTTCAACTGTTTTTATTTTTAAAATCTCCCTCATCCACATCACCTTGATGATTGCAAATAGCTACAACAAATTTTTAAGACAGTTTTTAATTCTACAAAGTCATCTGGACTCTTCTCAGGTGCGACAGCACATTTATTTAACTGTTCACTAACTCCATTCTTTGGAATGTTGGCTTCTATTGATTGACTAAGTACAGACAGTAGACACATATCACCATTCTCATCCAAGTTTTCTTGCCAGTCTAAACAGACCTTTTTCTGAATGTTGGAGGAAAGCATCAGCACTTGGGCCCAATAAAATTTGCCCGAAGTACAAGAACGATCATTGAAAGTGAGGATTTTATTACAAAGCTGCTGTCCAGGACAATTGCTGCTCAGGAGCAGTTTTATGTTCTTGTATTCCAGCCAGAGAAACCACAAGTGATGAATATGGTAGGTACTCTGAATGACTGGAGCCAAGGAAAGCAAAAGAGGGTTTGGTAGCAGAAGAACCTCCAAGAACTGAAAACACAGAACTACAGAATATAAGTCCAGGTTAATGAATACAGGACACCCAGAGAAGTGGAATATATCAGGAATTTGAAAAGTCAGAAAACACCAGAATCTCATTGGTATATCTAATTTGGGGGGCAGGAAGAATGTGTGATTATTTTACTAACAACATAGGAGCAAGAACAAAAATAAACGTCTATCTAAAGAAGTACTCTGCATTTATTTTTTAAATTTGTTCATAGATTTCAACTTGTTTCTACTGGAACTGAACTGAAGCCCTAAACAAATAACTTACCTGGCACACGAGAAATCATCTGGCATAAATCAACATTTAGTGCCGCAGCCCTCTGTAAGAGATAACCCCAGGAATGCATCTGGACTTCATAGCCTAGCAAAATGTCTGGGTCATATCTAGAGAGGTAGGGGGAAAAGAGAAAATGAGCTTCATATAATTTACAAAAATATTTTCCATGAACAAAGTATAAACAAGATTGCATTCAAACTATGTTGAGTTTAAAAAAGACGCAGTCACAATCGATTTCTATGAAAGCAGCACCTGCACTAGGAGACAATATTTAAAACAGACAATCTCTTAGGATTTTTAATAACATTCAACAGCAAAAATATTTAGAAATAATATTTTCACTGGAATTTCTTTTAGATAGTTCTATTATTTGGGTCTTTACAAATAAAGAACAAAACTGAGGTCTCATCAGGCTTTATTGACAGCATCAGATGTATTAAGCATAAACTGAAACTTTGCTACTGGCACGAGACAGATGTGCACTGAAATATAGCCATTCCCATAGAACAGAATTTGCCAGTAGGTTAATTAAAATGTTTACAGATAGTGTTGTGTCACACATACTGCAGTGTAACCTTGAGTAATCAGAGGGAACTTTGAGTCCTAAATGATGACTCTTTATTGGGAGTTACAATATGAAGTTGAGTGAGTGCTGTCTAAACTGAAACATGGAGAAAAGCAACTATATCTACCAGTTCTCTTTAAATACCTCTTTATTTGAGATAACCTTCTTTCTAGAAGACACATAAGAAAAACTCAGTTCATGCTGTATCTCTTTCCAGCTGGGAAATCTGACTGGCTCAATTATGACAAAAAGAAAAGTCAGAATTGACTTCTGACATAGTCACTTCCAACCAGGCTCAGAGTACAGCTCACTAAACAGAAGGACAAACAATGTGGCTTTAAAGACAAAGCACAGGTAGGAGTTAGCTCAGAGGAGCCAGTATCACCTAACTTTTGAGCAGGCACTATTAAAACCAAAAGTCACGATCTGGTCACTTGCTCAATAGCCTAAGAATGATTTTGTTGGGCTGGGCAGAAAGAAACTAGACAAAGCAGCAAGAGATATCTGCTATTTTTAGTGAAAAAAAAAAAGAAAGGAAGCTTCAGTGGGATGAATAGCTGCTTCTTGGTTAGACTAAATGATCTTTAGTGTATTTTCCAACCTTGATGATTCTGTGACTCTTTCAATACAGCTAAAGGGTTTTGGGTTCCAGCAGGCAGCATTCAATAAAACTGAATGACATCAGGGCAGCTGTCAGAAGATAGAGGACGAGCGATAAGCTGAGGATTCTGTACTATAGTCTGTGCCCAGCCCTATAACAGGATGCAGACTTGTAAACCTTAATTTATGGAGGGAGTAGGCAGGGGCCTTGGATTATGAACAGGAACTCTGTACTCCTTGCATCCATAAACACACCACAAAAATACAAACATTTCCTGACTGTTGACATCTTCCCTGAATACTTAGTTGTCTCACAGACATTAAAAATGAAGCTTAAGACTTCATCAGGAAAGTGTCTTCCTTGCTTATGTGTCCTAGCCCAAATGCAATGACAACTCACTTTGAAGATACTAATTACTCTAAGAATAGCTCCAAAAAAGTTTCTCCACTCTTCTGCCATGGACACTAACCTCCTGTGAAAAATAGTTGAATGTTGTTACTCAGCATGTTACTCAGCATACTCTTTATTACAATTTGGGCTTTTGAACCTGTCAGAAGTTGCAAAAATCTCCTTTATCACCTACTTCTACTTGTGAGGGAATAGTTTTGATACAATTTTTGCCTAAAGCAGGGGAATTCTAAATTAACTTTTTGAATTCTAGCATTCTACAGAAAGTAAAAGAACTCGCACTTTGAATTTGGGGGATATTTTGCTATCTGTCGTTCCTGTCAAAAGAATAATTATTTGGTTTTGGAGGTGGAAATGATCATCAGGAGTGGAACCAGTAAATTTACTCAATATGGAAATCTATTCTACCAATGGTACAACCCCAAAGCTGCTTGCAAAAATTTATGGACAAATGACTCAAGCTAGCCTGCAGTTCATTCCAGCAGTGGAATTAGCGTCAAAAAGAGTTATGACTGCTTGCTGCTCTGCACAACGTACAATGATTGTAAAATGATACTCCAAAATTATTAATATCTTCATTTCAGCTCTGAAATAAAAAGGAATTATGCCATGTTTTACACTGGCATAGAATAAACATTATAAAAATTACACATATTTTCAAATTAATTCTTGTAACTAAACTATCCTGGTCCTAGCATATTGCAAAACGTACTGATTAATTAAAATGAGGGACACAGTAATTCATTATTATATTTGAAAACTGGCGTCACATAATTCAAAATGGAAAATACTTGTAGATTTTACACAGGACAAGGCATTATGCAGATGGGCTCCATGACAGATGCAAATGTGAATCAGAAACTCGTGAAGAACTGCTTAAGTGGTACATTAAAAAATATTCATTATGCCAGAAATTTGCTTTCTCTTATAAACCTGTTCTGAACAGAAACAAGAACTGTTTGGAAGCAGCAAGTCGGTGAAATTTATCCTTCACCAACTGGTGAAGGATAGTTGCTTTGGGTTTTAACTTGCTCAAGCAGGCACTTTCTCACTATCTACTTAAAAAGCATTTAGTGGGATATTATATTACTACTGCAACTGAATATATTTCATAGTTCCAGAGGTAATCTTCCCATTACCTTTTAACCTAATGAACAAAATGACCTCTGTAATCCACCTGAATATAATCTCAAGAACTGCTTCTCTAGTATGCTTCAGATGGGATGGTATTTTTATAGGACAAGACATAAAAGCCCTTTAAGTTTATGATGTTTTCAGATACATACTTTTTCTTACATAAATAAATTGTACCTAACTTGAGTATCACATATTTTAACACAATTTTGTGTAAATCCACATGCAGATTGGAAAGCTTATTAATGAGAAGATGTTTCTAAAAAGCAGTGTGCTAGTTTTTAACTCAATCTTTCTTGTCCAGGCCATTAGGGACCACCTGTAATTGCACATTACTGAGTTACAGGTTATCACTTTACAGCACATTGCTTTGCTTTTCCATCCCATCTAGTGACCATCCACGTTTTAAGGGGAGTGTCCAATTTCAGCTAATTTTGGCATCTCAAGTCTTCAAGTCTCTATTATCATTGAACAAAAAGGCCTCTTTAGATCAACCATTTTCTGTATTTTAGCCACCTCTTGCAGACCAAGATCCTGTTGTATTTAACTTTTCTGGTGATGAGGATAGCTAATTAGATACTGACAATGAAGTACAGATGTTTAAGTTTCAGTCAGATGACTTATACAAAGCTATCTAAATGGAAAATCAAGGTAGAGTAGCCAATAAATGGTGAGATCAAATCTTACTGTAAATTCCCTGTAATCACAGACCTTTAATGTCAGTTGGTCCATATTTAAAATTCGGATCCAAGAGGTATCCTTCTAAAAGCATGAAAACTAATAAACCTACTACTGGCAGCTGAGTTGCTCAGATACTGCAGTAAGTTACACACACATGTATTCTGCATGTATACCTGTATGCATTCACAAGCCTATCTCTGAAGGAAAAAAAGGTGACATTAAACTGAAGAACTCCTTCCTACTAAGTAACACTTAGAACCCTGAACTCCTGCACTACATATGCGTAAGATCTATCCTATGCAATGGGTTTAAGAGACCTACCAAATTTCTTGCACCTACTAAGAGACACGGTTCTTGCAGCAGGAATGTCCTCTCCTGGCCCACTCTCATGTACCAGCGAACCAGTGTGACACTTGCAGAAATCTCCTGTGGTATTCTATTTGCTATTAGAGAAGAAGAGATTTCTGGAGCTAAAAGAGTAGATTATTCCACATGGGAAAATGGAGAGGCAAACCCAAAGTTTAGGTAATGTGAGCTTAGCTAAAGTGTGACTCTCTCTCACTTTCTCTCTCTCCTTTTCCTGCAGTGCCACAAAGACAACAGGCTGTGAGCTAAGAGGACAGGTTTTATATGTTTCATCCTCCTGTCTCACAGTTTTTACAGTATACTATGAAGCTGGCCTTCATCATCAGTTCAAGCTATTTTATTAGAAGAAATTGTAGCGAGACCAGCTGTTACACCTGCAAGAAACTAGTAAATTGTAATACTGCTATTTGAAAGCTGCTGGCTAGGAGTAACACGACAGGAATAAGAGGTGTGCTTGCCAACATATGCTCTTTTGTTAAAAGGATGGGCCCTGATACTGCTTTGCGTGCTGTTGCCAGACTTTCTGCAAAGATGAAAAGCAGAATTTATGCTGGCAGGATTTAAGCACAACAGCATTAACATTCAACTCATACATGCTGCAGAGAGAAGAAATGCGATTATTTTCCTTTCCAGCCAAGTTGAATATGCTGCTATGACATCTCTTCCTCTTTCTGATTTGACGATTTCATGAATGAATGCTAAAGCTCCCAGTTATACCTTCCCTTCTATTACGTGTGTGCTTTCCCTGACTGCTATTTTTCTTCCAGCTATGATTAAGAGAAAAGTTGGGGGGAGGGAGGGAGAAATTATGCCAGACCTATGATACAGTCAAAAGCAGTAACTGTGCATAGCAACAGAATGCTTGGAGATTCAAACACAACTGAAATCTCTGAAAACGTTTTTCCAGTATGCCTTAGACAATAAAAATCCATGAAGTTGATACAGGACATTAAATACAGATTTCTACAGGAAAATGTCACTGTTGAAGATGACACTGGCCTGGAAAAAGAAGGTTAGATTAGCACATCTCTATTTTAAGAAGAGAAGGTTGCTAGAGCATTTACAGAAGAAGAAATATAATGCACTGTATCCAAACAAAAAAAAATCATTAGCATTGTAACTTACAAGAAAAAAAATATAAAAATATTTAAGTATTAAGCATTAACAGTTAATTAATACACAAATGTTATCTCCAAAATGTTTATGTAAAACCTTCCATTGTACTCTGTTCATGTAATTTTATCAAAAACTACTTCAATGGAGACATGGAGCTGTGAGTATCTGGTAAGTCTCAAGTAGCAATAAATCTACTACTCTTTTTTTCAAGCCTGCCCGATTTTCACATGTTCTGTGTGTCAGAGAGATGGGGACTTTGCATTCCCACATGAATTCCCCAGATTTTGCTCCTCTCACACCTGCAGGGACAGCCCTTTTCTGCTATCTGGTAGCATCTTCTGCACTTAACGTGAAACAGGAACAATCTGCCCTAAAAGTGAAGGAGAGGCCCAGATATTTAATTTCTCTTTCATGGGAATCCACTGCTCCATCAGGCTTGCACATCTCTAGTTTTCCTATATTTTAAATCCCCATGCAAACATTCTTGTAGTAGTCCCTTCCACATTCTCCTCCTCCTCCTCAATCAGCTTTCCTGTGTTAGGGAACTATGTAAATGTGTTTACTCTTTTTTCCTGCCTTTACGTTCAGAGAGATGATTCTTTTACTTTCTCAAGCAGAAAGATTCTTCCATTTTTTCTCCTGTTGACACCTTATTGTCAACAGAGGATCTACTCAAGAAAGCATTTCAGGAAGTACAACAGAATGCTTTAGGACAGCAATACATGTCTAGGCTCCATTTCAAGAAAAAAAAAATCAAAAATCCCCTCTGACAGTTCCAGAGAGCCTACAACTTGGATCTCTCTGCTTCTAGAACATAGCCAGTGGTTGCACAGGATTAGAAGGATGTTGTCTCTCAGCTGCTTTATGCCAGTATTGAGCTGAAGCCTCTTTTTTTTTGGTTTACAGCCAGAGGACAGCTTACCAAAGAAGGGTAACAGACCTATGTAGGTGCAGCTCCCTCTCAAAGCCTAAGACAGTTGTCAGGGCACCAAAAACCAATCTAATTATGCTTTTCTTTCTTACAAATCTGTGCTGTTTGTTCTTCCCTCCCTTCTCCAAAATCATATTTGTGGCTCTTCTGTTCTGTCTGTTTCCTGACTCTCAATCCTCAACCTCAGTATTCCAATACCTTTTAAAATTAAAGTTGCCTCTGCATAGACTTTGGTACTCACACTTGTAAGTACTTTCACTTCACTTTGTTTGTCACTTTCAGTAATAATCTCCTATAAACAGAGGTGCTTATTCTCCTCAGTATTTGGAGAAATCCATGAATTTTGGAGATAGATGAAATAACAGATCATAATTCCAGAAAAACAACCAGGTCTTCTTCTGGTCTACTAGAACACAAGATGACTTATTTCTGTTTGCCAAGGGCTCTGAGTTAATCAGAGACAACATCTACTAATCCACAGAAGAACATTTAACCTCGTATCTACTTCACAGATGCCAAGGTATTAACTATACTGTGGTCATTCAGATCTAGCACAGCCTAAACAACCTCACAGTGGAGATATTAACTGAATCCAACTTCAGTTCATCAATTCCAGAGAACTTTCTAGAGCAATACTCCTCTTCAGAGAACATAGAACAACTTTAGCTCTGCTACAAAAAGTTTGGGAAACACTCTTCAGTGACAAAAACCTAGTCAAAGACACTGATGAGCTATGAGTATTGCAGAGGTTACAGATTTTCCAGGAATAACCTTTCCTTCATCTGTATGCTGGAAAGAGTGACCAAGAATTCTCTACTGGGCTTTTCCAGAGTTTACATGTATCGACAAGAAGTTACAGAACCAGCCACTATTTTCAATAGCCAGGATGAAAAGAAAACAAAAGGCCTAAACAAAGAAATAGAAGGCTGGAACTTGAAACAAGTATATTCCACAATTTCACATATATGGAATAAGAGGAAGAATTAGGCCAACTATTAAGAGAATGACTAGAAATAAGAACAAGAATTCTTAAACTGGATTACATAAGGTAATTCCTCCTACAGCTGAGATCCTCTCTGTTCAGTGCTCCAACAAGTTGATACAGTCTGTCCCTGATATTGACAATCAAGAGTGAATAGACAGTCTGTCGTTCATTATGCCAGGAATATGGAATTTCAGTCTTCCACCCTTCCCTCCAACAGGAAGGCCATGAACATGAACCAAAAGCAGGCTGCAGTCATGCTGGGTATGCCATTCAGTCACAAGAGCCTATTACTGTCCAGCCTAAAGCATGTATCAGAATATAAGATACTGATACAATTCTCAGCTTGAAAATTAAGGTGATTTTGAGTGTTGCTCCATGAAATTCAAGCAGCAATGTTTCTTGAATATGGCCTGATAGATTAGAGAAAGAAACCTATCAGACCTACTACTAAGCGCATCTACCAGAACAGTCAAAGTATCTAGCTTGTGCTAGAAAAAAATAACACTAAAAAGATCAACAGAAGATTGTTTAAAAAACAATTACTAATTTTCATTAAAGCTGCTTGCTTGTTCATTTCTCATTGAGGAAGTTTTTGCAGTCCACTACTTCTTAATTACATCGTTTTACCATACTTCCTCCTTCAGTTAAAGCTACTCTGGGCCTAGATACTTGTTTTGGGCTTAAGAAATACAAAACAACAAAATTTCTCTTTTTTTTTTTTCTTTTTTTTTTTTTTCCCCAGGTTACAGAAAATAAAGGAGGAAAAGAGCAGCAAACTGTAGATGTGGTCCAAATTTCAAAAACCATCTTTTTTGACAGTCCATCAGAAGTCTGATAGCTGAGGTGTTATTATAGAGTTGGGAAGGAAGTAGACTAAGATGATGACAGTAGTCTGCTTCTCCATTAACAGATCAAACCTTTTATCTTCCAGAAATACAAGTCAACTAACTTTGTGGATGAAGTTGCTGCATCAAAAAGATATGCTAGCACATGCTAGAGAAGATCTCATAAGCAGAGATTCCTCAGTCAGCAACCTGGTACATTCCATCTTGAAGTACACCAAAATTGCAGGACTTGTTTGTTCTGTAATGCCTTCAGTACATACAGATATAGAAGACTTCTGCTCTTCAGTGATAAACATTTATTTTAACTGCTGAGTTCTCTCTACCATATTCCCCTGTCACCTTTTAAACTTCCACACAACTGGTGGAGAATTCTTCATTTATTGGCAGTTTCTCATTCTGAGTAATTTTCCTGAGTTTGATGGAGCACTAGATTTCCAAGAAAGAGAAAAATAATATTATATTCCTTACCTGAATTTTGTCTTCTCTGAACAGGGATCTGCTGTTCTGTCAGGACCCACCCTGTGCTGGTTGCATTCAGCAACTCTTTTTGTATTCTGGCTTCATGGGGTTGGTCAAAGTCTTTCTCATCAGAGGTTTTCTGGTTGGAGAGAGAAAGAATTGCACATGTACTCTGCCTAGTTTTTGTTTTTTTTTTTTTTCTCTTGTGCCTCTATTCCAGCAGGGTGACTCAGAGTTTAAATCTGTTTATTTTTCTTGAAATTTCACAGCTTTGCACCTCCCAGTAGGGTCTGGAGAGACATCTGTGGTTCCACCTACACACCAGGCGAGAGAGCTCCTGAACAGGCTTCTCAGCCTTGGTGGAGAAACCAGCACTTTTCCAAGTTTGACGGAGCAGGAGATTTCCATTCAGAGAAGACAAAAATAATGAAGGAAACTGATTTTTCAATGAACCCATATTTTAAACTGCAGCAGTTTCAGTACCATGCAGGTTTGGTTTGTTTTTTTTTTTCTGTCTTGCCTCATATTTCCTAGAAAACTCTTCCTGTCTGAGGGGTTTTCTATAGCTCTCAGCATTCTTAATATCTACTATTCTGAGAGCTTCAGAGAGAGAGATGTGTAATGATTCTAGGGTTAACAGGAAAGTCGGATGTTAAAAAGATTACTTATATGGCTGATAAGTTTCAAGACTGTAACTCAGCTGCTTAAGAGGATCTGAATGTTCTTGCTGTCAGAGAAAAGGAAAAGCAAAAAGTATTTTTATTTGAAAGACCAGCACGCTTGTCCACTCTAGGAATAAGCCTTTGAGGGAAACAACAACAGAAAAAATCAGTATCTGAAAGACTGGCAAGGGTTGAAGGAACTAAATCTGCTGTTCCGAGCCTGAAAAATAAAAGCAGAACGTACAGATATGCTACCTTTTTACAATATTCACTACTTCCTGGAAAAGAGTTCTTTCATCAGTAGCGTAACTGACTTCTAGTCCTGTAACTCCAGATCTTGTAAGCAAGGGGGCTTGGTCTCTGCTCCCTAGAAAATAAAAGTAAAAAAATCTGTTACAATTCAGAAGGAATTTCATTACTTCAGGCAACAATACTGCTTTAGAATAAAACACACAACTGAAAAAAGTATGGAACACAACTTATTTTTATCTTTAATAATTATCACAATTATTTCCATGGACTTATTTTGTTCATCCTGGGTGTAGCATTTTTTTCTTCTCACTTTGCAGAATTCTGCTACATTGGTAATCTTGCACAGACTCACAGATATAAACAAACTTGATTCAAGAGAAATTTCACTATTTTGCATGCACAAGAGTCCAGCTACTTGAAAATTACTTTTAATAAGAAATATTAAATGACTCTATGACAGCTCACACACAGTTTTTATGCAAAATATAATCTTAATTGCTATCTTAAGAGTAGTGCTTTGCAAAATGCCTTACAGAATGAAAATGCTATATAACAGTATAGTTCTTTATTTCAGCACACTCCTAAGTTACTGACAGAAATGAAAAAACATGAGCAACTGCTCACTTAATGCACATTAAGAGTGTCTGCACTGATAATATCTGAGTAATATCTAAATTTGTACACATGCAAGAACTCAGCATTTGCCTTCCATATTAAAAAAAAACTCTTTAAATGAATAATGCACAACATATACTCTGTTTTCTCTATACAACAGATAGTAAGATCTCTGTTACAATGTCGTTGTAGATTTTAGGAACTGAAGTTTTTGCAAGGAATTCTACTTTGACACACTGTTAAGAATTAACAAAAGTGTGCTTTCAGAAATAAATGTTTAAAACAAACACTGTGACTTACAAAGCAATAATAACACAAAAGTGGAAAAAAAAGTATCTCAGTGTCAAGTCACTCCATAGGGAACTCAGAAAGTTCTAACCAAGAAAGTATTGACAGCACACATCAACTAAAGCAACGAATGTCACAATAACATTTAAACACATAATTTTATTTCACTAACAAAACCAGATCAGAACCTTTGTTTTTTCTAAGTATCATTGGACATTTTACAGAAAACTTTTTCTTGATAAATTATCAGTGGCAAACACCTAGGGAGCCATAGTGGCTATACTGTGGAAAAATCTCACTTAGTAAGGTAAAGGAAATAAAGTTTTTAAAGATAGTAACAAGCATTTCATACCAGAATAAAAATTCACTAAGAATAATAAGAACTTAGCTTAACATGATATCATATCTACAATACTTTAAAAAAAGAATCTGTTGCCTTATTGCTAAATTTATTTTTGGTAGGTTTTTGTCCACACTTAAAATTTTAGACAGTATTTTGTGGTTTGATACACATTCATAATGCCAAAGAAACCCTGAAAGAAAGAGGACTACTTCGGGGATGTTGTTTGAAGGTTTTATTTTGTTGGTTTTTCTTTGTTTTTTTTTTTTTTTTACTAGCCTAAACCAGTGGTACTCAACCTTTAACAGCTGGAGAGCCACTTCTTAATAAAATGGAGTTGTAGAGCACCATAAAATCAAGTATCAACAGTGTGATTTTTTTTTCCATCATGACACTTCAATGTGTGACAATGCTGCCTTAATGCCACCACACATTGATACATCACGACATGACACATCAGCATCCTCTCTCCCAGCAGCATTCTGTCTTCAATCCCTTCTGGCTGCTAGGAAGGAGTGGGGTGGAGGGGTGGAAGGGGCAAAAGGGCATGTTTTTCCCCATTCTGCCCCACAGCTGCTGGGTGGGAGGTGATCTCTACTCTTACCTGTGGGGGGATCCCAGCAGCTCCTTTTCTTTCCCCCTATGGGAGGGGGAACTTCAGCGACTCCCACACTGCTGGTCCATTTGCTCAGTGCTCCCCGCGCTGCCTGATAGAGTGGAGCGCCGATCAGATGCCTACATTGCGAGAGCCGCCTGTAGGGCCATGAAGAGCCACATCCGGCTCTAGAGCCACAGGTTGAGTATCACTGGTCTAAACAAAGCCAAAAAGGTACAATAGAATAAGGGCCCCTGTTTAGATCCTAAAAGGATCAGATAAAACCACAAAAATAACCCTTAAGTAAAATATAAAACACACTGTCTTGCTTTTAACATTTTCTACTTGTAGCTATCCAGCAACTTGAGTAGGAAACTAAAGGCAGGTTTTCCTCTTTACACTTTTAGAACACTGCAGGAGCTTGTCCACATGTACGCAAACGTGGATATTTTGCACACGCAAATGTTATTTGTGGTCTACAGCCCATGCAATAGTTCTTTGGAAGATATAAGCAGGAAAACTCCATATTTAATATGGCCATTCAACAAGACAAAATTAAATGAGATACATAGTAATATAGATACTCTATTACATTTTGCTTGCTACTGTTTGATTACTACAAAATAGCATTTTTGTAAAATATATTAAGAAAAAAAGAAATAGGAACCTTGGCTTGGGAGTGTCCTGCCTCTATCAATCACTATAGCACCAGTGATTTCTTTTTTATCAGTATTTGGCAGTGCTGAGTCTGATGAGATGCAATAGAATACAGCACAGATGGGATCAAACTCTGGGTCTGGTTCCAAATCTCGTCTTGTTCGAGCATGTAACTCCATACTGATGAGGGTAAGGTGTTGGACCTAGCAAAAAATAAAGACATATGTTAGTTTGTTCGGCAGGTCTCTAAAAAAAAAAATTAAGACTATTAGTGCAAATGAGGGCAGCGCAGATGTTTATATGGTGGTATTACATTGTAACTACAAGGTTCCACCTAAAAATTAACAGCAGTGATTAAAGTTGCAGCTTTGGATCTCACTTCTTTGCAAATAGCATCATCTTAGGAAAAATGAAGATAAATCATTAAACAGTTTTATACTCAGTTATGGAAACTCAGTATGTGTTTCTGAGTACCGTATTCTTCTACCAAAAGCAGAAAATAAGACAAAAACCAGATAATGTTCAACTTCAATACTTGTAAATGCCTGTAATGTTTTTAAACAGCTTTGTATATTGAGCTGAATCACATTTCTGAACTGATCAAGAACAAAGAATCACTCTTGGTCTTTCTTCTCCCTTCCCCCTCGCACTCAAGACGAGAATGAAGACTAAGTCTTACAGGAAGGTAGGGAGAATACCCAACTTTGCCTTCAGTTGCCACATCATGTTGCCAGAACTTTTTGCAGACTGGTTTACATTAAGAAAATTCTAATCCCTATATACTGTCAAGTTTTGACTCTGCAGTAAAGACAGTATTATTTAATACTGTTTCAACACTATGTTGCTGCTCTGTTGTCTTGCATAATATTGCCCATAACGTGGATCAGTGTGGACAGATTATAAGGGAAAAATCAGAAATATTTCTGTGTATGTAGGATGCCCTGGTGGCAGCCTGATTTCCTCTAGATTTGCATGCTGAATCACTACAAACATCACTGAATGAAATTTTACTATCAAAGCTCCATCTCCATTTCTCCCCAAGATCACTGGTTTCTCATGGCTTCTCCTATGTCCTTTACTCAGTGCTATCTCCCTATCTCCTCTATAAACTGGCCAACAGCTAATTCCAGGTGTGGAGGCTGTCTAGGAGCACTTATACGCAGACTGCTTGCCCTGTCAGCAGCCAAACACAGCAGTACTGTATCTACATTGCTTCCTTTTCTCCAGCACTTTGATTCCTCTCCCCACACCAAACACTCACCTACATTAAATATATAGAGACCTTTGAGATAGGCACCCTTTTGTTAAATGTGGCAGAAACTGTCCAACAGCTTCAGAAGGTAGCAAGTAGAAATGCCAGGAGGGCCTTACTGATTGCTGCCAGATGCCTTATTTCTTAAGGAAACAATCCATGAAAATTATGGTCAACTAGTTTCTCAAGTAATGTTTTTATGCAAAGCTTACTATTTCTTTCTTCTGATTTTCCCCTTATTTTTCTTTTTAAAGGGAGGTTTACCATCTTCTCAACCAAAATGCTGCAAAGTCTAGTTGAACACTGTTATAGAGGCATTGGACATCAAGCTGAAACTGGTAGATCAATTACTTATAAACCACAGACATCACACACTGATTAATTTTTAAGTCATGTAGCGACCCAGAAGGAAAAGATTTTTTATTTCTGCCACTATAAAATTGGCCTGATAAATTATGGTTTTATAAACTGACATGTAACATTTAAGTTACCTCATGTAATGATTTTGCTTCCCGCAGGTTTTCCACACTGACTTTAAAACCGTAAGTATTATTTAAAGATGGTCCTTCAATCTGGGAAGTATCTTTCTTTGGAGCACCAAGGGCAGCAAATTGATTCTAACCAAGCAAGGTAAAAAAAAAGCACAGACAGTAAGAAAACACAGGTTGATAAACTTGTATGTAATACTAAACAATATGCAATATTAAATATAAATTTATCAATAAAAATGCAAATGCTACACCACAAATTACTAAGAAGTCCCCAACCTTTTACTATCTCCTAATTTAATTTTTCAACAAGCAAACAACAGTTCTATCTTTCTGCCTTTTGGCAAAGCAAAAGCCAGTTTGAAATATTTAAAAAACCTCCCAAACAACAACAAAAAAACCCCCAGAACCCTACCAAAAAAACCTCAACCCAGTCCCATACATACTGGCTTTCTTGGAAGTCTGGAAACCAGCACTTCTCTATTCTCTCTTGAGCAACGATTTGTCAAAAAGCTGTTTCAGTGAACACTTTTTAAGGCACTGAATTAAAGGTACATTAAGTACCTCCTTGAAACAGGTGAATATCAGTATACTGAGAAGAAACTCCCGGGTCACTTCAGTAATACGCCTAGCCCGCCATTCTGTTCCAACATGGAGAGCAAAAACACTCTTGTTTAAGTAAAACAAGTCCAACCTCTTTCTACTGTGTTGGCACACCACAAACTGCCCTCCTTGTTTTCAGAAAATGCTTAGATCATTGTCTGAAAGCTAATACACATAGAGACATATAAATATACACAGGTCTGGGTATACATATATAAAAAAGGGAAATCACATTAGAACTTAAAAAGGATGTTGTAACTCAAAGAGCAAAACATCTTTACATGCTGTCTCTTTAGTGTTTCACTAGTATCTCACTACCCTAGAGCAGCACCCTCAATCTCCAACCTACATCTGCCTCCCCCAAATTAAACTCATAAATTTCTTCCTAACTTGGAGTGTGCTCTGATTCTACAACAATTGTAGCTTACCATTTAAAATGTATTTTCCAGATCTTAACAGCAAAAGACAAAAATAACAAAGAAAGAATGGAAATGTGTATATGCCTCATAATAAAAAGACATCTATACAGCAAATGTTAATCTACCTTCATTTGTGTGGTTAGAAGTACTCTTCGAAGACCATCAGTATTATTTCCCCTCTTGTGGCTCAGTTTCTGAGCTTTTGGTTCTGTAAACATATGAGTGAAAGACTACTTAGCCTCAAAAGTATTGTCTAGGCATTAAACAATATGCAAGAAACAACAGAGGCATTTCATTAACAACACAAACAAATATTACACATATACCAAACACAGCTTTATCCACTGCCAAATCCAGAGCACAACTATTACCGTTTGGTATTATGGACATGTAGGAACATAAATAAGTTACAAAGCCTCACATCATTATCATCTTGAATATTCCAATGTTATTCACACTCTACATTGAGATTATTTTTGGAAAAATACAAGCAATATAGTCAACAAGATTAAAAAATCCCCCAAATAAGCAATACTTCTAAATTAAGCTTTTAACCAGCACTTCAGAGTTCAGATACTAGAGATTATTAGGAAGCAAATGGATGTTCTGCTTCTAGATGTTTTCAATATTCAATAGTTACTTTGACAATAATGCACAGAACTTTTCCTTTCACAAACTAGTTTTAAATATACTTTTGCAGAGACATATTTTTTATTATGTCAAAAGAAATATATTCAGATTTGTGTGTGTGTGTGTGTGTGTGTGCGTTATTATTAGAATCACTTAGTGGATTTACCTGCAGATAAAGGTGTAAAGCCAAGAACTTCAGGTATTCCATCTTGGTTTTTTCTGTGCACAATGGGTGTACTATGTAGACAAATGGATTCAGAATTTCCACGATCTTCATTAACTGAAAATGGGGATGTGTCAACAGATGTCCTAATGTCCTCTTGGGTGCACGGAGAATTTTGTGCACTTCCAACATCCTTTCCTTCCACAGAAGAGAAAATAATATCCTGATTTTTCCATTCTGTGTCTTCTAAACTGGACTGTTTAGGATCTGGAGATGCCACCTGCTGCCAAGGAGGAAGCACTGGAGAATCTGGTGAACTGTAATTCACATAATAATCTTCCTCCTCCTCCTCCTCCTCCTCCTTATCATGTTCTAGAGCTGAAGTAGTGTGTGCCTTACTTTCACACAAAGTTTTATTAGAGTCTTTGTCACTTTTAGTATTTACAGAAGTTCCTATAGTGCTTATTGACTTATCACAGGTTTCCTTGGTTTGTGTTTTTGTATTTTCTGCCACAGAGGCAGGAGAATTCTTTGTAGGCACAATAGGTCTTTCTTCTTCCAGGCTAGACAAACTCAAATCTTCAGCTACTTTTATTACTTCTATAGATTTCTCTTCAGGCAATACTGCAGAACTGAAATTCTCATCTGCTTTTGCCAGCTCAGCAGAATGACTCTTAGGCAATTTCTTGAAATGTTCATACTCTTCTTTGGCATGAAGCCATGTCTGAACTTGCTGTTGGCTTGGAGCACACTTGCATGGCATTATGACTATTTTTTTGTCTTCACTAGTTTTATGGCTATTATTTTCTCTTTTATTAACAGCAGGATGACCATAACGAGGAGGAGATCCCGGTCTAGGACTTTCTGTCATTGCTGAAAATGCAGTCTTCCAGAGTCGTAGACCTTCTAAAGAGAAGTCCCCCTCAAACTCGAGGAGGTCATTTGGAAGTCTGGTTTCCACTGTGAGAAGCCGCCCTCCAATCTCCCTGTGAAGAAAAGTAGTTCGAGTTACTGTTTTACTCTAAACCACACTGCAGGCAGTCCTCCAGATGACAGAAAAGCAGAGTACTACTAACTAGTTTTCTCACTATGCAATTCTCATAGGCAGTATTTTTATTTTACAAACCATGAAGGCACATTCCCACTTACTAGAGCAATATGCAATAAAAACCCCCCAAGTATCATGAAAGAAAATGGGTATTTGGACTGGAAGCACAGTAATTTTCAACTTCAAATGGATGTATATCAGATGGGATCTTTCATGTATCCATGCCACATAACAGCATAAAATTGTTTACAGGAATAAATTAAATTTAATATAATCACAATCACATGTAGACAGAAATGCATGTAACACAGTACCTTGGCTTTTCTGGAGCATCTGAAGGATTGCTGCAAAATGGTTCCTGATAAACTGTTTCTGCGAGATCATGATCCAGCAAAGTTGCCATGATTTCTTCACGACTGGGTGGGGACATGAGAGGCTTAAGAATGTGAGCAGTACGAGGTGTAAAGCTTCCATTCTTTGATTGTGAGGGAGAACTGGCTGATCTTGGTGAACTATCTGGAGTTGGAGTTAATGCTTCATTGTTTCTTGAAACATGTAATTCTAAATCCTCAGAAGCTGCATCTATCAGTTCACCATCAGGCGATGACAGTAAGGATGTAAAAGAGGTATTAACTGAATCAAGTGGTTGACAGGGTTCAAAAGTGGTTTCTTTTCTAATGTGGCTTTGAATCCAGTCTGAGCAGGTTGGCTGAGAAAGATTAACAAATCTCTCTTTATTTACTGTACTTCTATTCAATTTGAATTTTTCATTTAAACAGACTTCAGTCTCTTGGGTACAAGAGGTATCAACAAAACTAGATCTAGAAGTTGAAGAATGAATGGTTTTCCTCCATTGACTATGGCAGTGGTTCTCACTATTATCTAGTGAGGTCTTCTCAAAAAGCTCGGGGCTCAGGGAACCAGACCGTATCCATTTATTTGTGCTTGAAGAATGCTGCTTTTCTTCTTCAGATTTTTGGTCATTATGACATAGAAAGTCACTTTCTGTTGTTTGTCCAGAACCAAGATCCTGAACTGCATCACTCAAGAATTTCTGGGGCAAATTTTGATCTGCTGGGACAAACTGGCTTGCAGAATAAAAGCTGCAAAATCCACTTTGCCCTATAGTATTAATATCAAAGTTGTAATTGTGGTCTGGAGATAAGCTGTCTTCAAGTGAGTAACAGCTTTCAAAACCAGGGTCTGAAAAAAAAATGGGGCTGTCATCAGATACAGAATGATCAATGCGGCTAGTAATTGGCTGGCTTGATGACTCCATTTTTGGAAGTTTTGCTGTTTTTTCTTTAGGTTTTGTGCTCCTGGGAGCACGAGATTTTCTTGATGATGTGACTGACCGTGACCTCTTGATGGCTTTATTCTGTTCAAGAGGGCACGGTATGCCCTTGCTCAGCTGTGGTTTGTCTGGCAATGGCTCCTGTGCAATACTGGCATTCTGAGCTTTCTGCTGTCTCTTCTGGAGCAACTCTTTCAAAACAGCCAGACCAGACTGTCCTTCACCAAATGCTGATGGGGCCACTATATTCTTGTTTTTATACTGGGAGATGGGTTTTGGTTGCACGGTTGTTTCTGACAGGGGCCTTTGTTTTGTGGTTTCTGGTTTAAAATGTGACATATCCAAAATAAATCCTCTCTGGTTTTGATCACAATTTAACTGTTTCACTGGACTCTTCAAAGATGCTACAAAACAGTTTTTAGGCAATTGAAGTGGCCCAGGGTTTTCTTCAGATGGCTTAAGAATAGAAGAACAAGGATCAGAATGCTTGGATGCCTCTGGTAAACAAAAAATCTGCTGTTGATTATTGTCTTTACAATGCAAATAGTTAGTGGTATGTAATTGATCCATCTTTGTTGTGTCCAGAGAGTCACGAGTTTCATTTAATTTCCCAGCTGGTGGCAAGTATCTGATTTGCAAATTTTTTATTTCTTCTGCTTTTGGAGAAGTCCTATCTTTTGAGATATGAGCATTCTGTGTTATGCGAGTTGAGTGATTAGATAGATCAAATATGTTTTGCATGAGAGCAGAATCCTTCATTCTAAATATAGCACTCTGAGTCCTGGACCTTTGAGAGCTCATTTTTGGTACTTCTCTTCCAGAAGCCACAGGAGTAGATGTGGAAGACGAATGAGGGTCTTCCCGTGGAGCAGACAAACACTGTGCATCTACAGGCTTATCAATTTCCATCAGTGAGTGAAAACAGCCCAATGAATTACCTTGTGCATCAGCTGAAGGGAGCTGTGCTGACAGCAGATATCCAGCTGAATACCCAGGAAGAGGACTGTCTTTGAGGTTGTGAAGTGGCTGAGAGCAGACAGAGTTGTAAGAGATCTCATGAGGATCTTGATGTTTCAGCAGAAAATTGACTCCTGCAGTAGAGCGACCATTTCCTTTTTCATCTTTAAATACAACGCGCTTTCTTGAGGACCCTTTCTCAGCCGTTTTCTGTTTTGTTCTAGGTTTCTTCTTTCCATCATCTGGTGTTTTATCAGCCTGATTAATCTTTTTCTTTTTCTTGGTAGATACAGTGGGGCTACCAAATTTCTTTTTACATTTCTTAACCTGAGTTTTTGCTCGACTAGTTTTTCCTACACTAGTATTAACAGTCTTGCTGTTGTAGATATTGGGCCCCCTATTAAATAAAGCCTCTCTGTCGAGGTTGGTCAAAATTTCTTCTGCTTTTGGATCAGTGGGAGACCAGCAACGAGGTGGAGATGTATTTACTGGGCTTGTGCTTCTCTCAGAAAGAAAACCTAACTTGGACATAACATCACTATAATTATAGTCACAGTCTTCAGCTTCAGCACTGTAGGAGGGTGAAGGAGGAGAAAGAATTGTATGAGTCCTTTTTCTGAAAGATAAAGTTCTTTTTATATTTGTACTACCTGTTTTTTGTGGTTTTCCAGCTTTTTTCTTGGTTGACTTATGTTTTGCTTTTCTTTTGTGACTTTTCTTTGGTGTTAATGGATAAATAGGATATTTGGTTGCAGGAGAGTCAGGAACTTTTGGCCAAAAGTCCTTTAAAGGTGCAAGCTTTTTATATAAATTCATCTTTTCCTCTGTGAGTACTACTCTTTCCTCACTAGAATCTACTTTCCCCAATTTAACAAGCATATTTTTTCTCCCTCTAAATCTATTGATGATAATATATTTAATAATAACAGGTGGCATTTTTTTAGAAAGTTTTCTACGCTTTCGAGACTTCTGAGACCCATCCAAACTTTCAACACTTTCTATCGGTTGAGGTAGATTAATTTTTGAGTTGTGTGCGACAAAGCTCGATTCACTGTCTTCAGTCTCATAATTTACCTTCCGTTTCGTTCGGAGAGTGTATTTATTCCCACACAGTCCAAACGACTGCTCAGTTTCAAGAGATCCATCTGGAAACTGGCAGTCAGTGTAATTAGCAGTACTTGTAGGCATTTTGTTTTCAAAAGCCTCAAGAGGAACTTGAACTAAGTCACTAGGTAAAGCACTATCCTTTTCAGGAATGTGACTACAGGCATTACCTTGTGTATAGCAGCTTTCCTTCACTGAGGCAATATCATTTACACTCGCAGGCTCCTGACGATTGATAAAACTGTGCTTCTTTTTATTCAGTTTCAATCTGGACTGTTTGTTGCCCTGCTGTAATTTATATGTCACGGGAGCTAACTTCTGTGGTCGACTGAGACAATTAGAAAGAACAACACTAGGAAAGAACATATAATGTGCTGCTTGTTGACTGAGGCTTGGCTTTTCTGCCTTGTGCTCCTGAAATTCTTCATACCTAATTTTAAGCTTATTAAGGCCACCTTCATCAGTGTTATTTTCAAGTGAATGTACCACAGTTCGACTGCCTCCTGAACAAGATACCAATTCACAATTTTCTGTAGCTGTTGCTGGAAAAAAACTATTTATACTTGCACTGCTGGATTTTTCATTTACTTCAGAGGACATTTTACCTTTGGAGTGGCTCATCTCAGAAAAGTTATATAAGTTTTTATTCAACATGTTGTCACCAATATGGCGGCCCACATGCATAAAAGAGACATCCTTTTCAGCCTTTCTAATGCTAATGTACTTCCTACTAGGTATTGGTCTGTTCACTGATGAAATATCATCTTCATAGTCAAAAATATTATTTCCACATGAAGGAACTGGGAGAGTATCTTTCTTGTTACTCTCTTTGTGAGAGTTTTCTGCATGGGTACTATTGCTGAATGGAGTTGGGTACTTTGCTGAGTAAGTGCTTTCTTTTGTAAGAGAATGGACTGAAAGTTCAGGTCTTGTTTCTGTGTTTGGTTGTGAGAGGTCTTCTACAAAATCTTCATTATTCAAAACATGGTTAGAAAGGGCACTTGTGTGTTTACACTGAAAAGTAATTTTAGCAGAAGATGGGGGTTCTAGTGTAGCAGCATCTTTGTGAAAGATCGAGGTCTTTACAGACATTTTGCTTGTTGCAATGACGGAGGAGTGAGTTCGAGAACTTTCATTATTCAAAGGATTGTCTGAAATGGAAGAAAAGCAATTTTATTCCAGTTTTCCTGTAAAAAAATAATCGAAGTCATTAAAAATTTAAAAGCATTTTCCCAAAAGCCTTCCCATCCAAATAAGACACAAAACTCTTGCAAATCACATTGCATTTATAATCATGACAACTAGAGACCCTGACTACATGAGTTGCTTTATCAAAATCACATTGTCAGTATATCTGTCTCAGGCATTTTGTCAGTTATTCTTCAATGGCAGACTTGCATACAATTGTCAAAAATTCCATGCTGACTTTCTGAAAAAAGGCTTCACGATCACTTTCAGATGACTATATAAAAACAGACTGATTTCTAGAAAAGGTTGTACCCTACTTTGTCCCTTAGAAGTACGCATACTTACTGTCTCCGAAAAACAAAACAACTTATTTGGATGACCTTCCCATGCAGAAAAGTGACTACACAGAAAGCTAAGTAGTATATCTCACAACATAGCAAAGGCTTTGTATGAACTGTGCTGTGCGCTAAACACAGGTAGTTTCCTGCACTTCTATAAAGCAGAGCAATACAGCACCCATTCCAGTGCTCATGCAAGAAGCTTGTACCAGCTAGTTAGAGCCTGGATTCATACCCATGTATTAATGTTCCCACATAATCTGAGACCAGAAGGTGCAGTGGTAACTTGTCCTGTGCAGACTCATTACATGGTATATGGGAGGATTTTCATCTCTTTCAGTGATATTTTCACCACATTTATTGTGGGCTAAGTATGGACAAGGGACATGGTAACAAATTAACAACTGTGTGCTTGCTCATAACTTTGCCGAACACGTAGTTTGACAGAGGTTGTGCCACTGCAAAGAGGCAGCTACCACAGAGCACCTGGCACACAGAAATTTTTTCATGTGTCCACCTCTTTAGCTGAAATGTTGAAGAGGGATAGGAGTTATGAAACAGGCTATATGACCAGGGAAGCATGTGCTGCACACTGATGTACTGGACTGGGGATCTAGCCTTTACCTTAAGTCTCAACCAATTTGGGGATTATCTTAGATTCACGCTGCCTTCATTTTAGCAATTTACTTGCTGCTGGTTGAGAAAAATAAAAGGAAGTCCCAATTTGTTTCTAATAACATTTTCTAATGCATACACAGAGTCCCTGAGCTGTGAAACACAGCTGGGAGACGCTGCCTATTACTCTTTGAGGGTAGGAATCCATAGAATGAATGAGGATGATTTACTGAAAACTCAGAAAATGAGTTTGGTGGTGTCAACAAACACCTGGAAAATACCTGGCTATTCAGATATAAAAACTGCAAAAATACTTGTCAGTCAGTCAGATCATATGGATACAGATTCATGTGTGGGTGGGCATTTTCTAACTTAGACGACCTGGACTGAGATATGTTTTGAATTTGCTGTATCTCCTATTATAAGAAATCAATGTAAAAGTTCACAGTAATGAACTTTCTAAGCTGATGTTCCGCATGTGATATTTCACATACTTAAAATATGCCTAAATTTAAACAATTATTGAAGAAACAGTCTCATTAGCCAGCAGCATCTCTTATTATAACAAATTACAAAGTATGGCAAATAAGAGAATTACAGTTGTGTATATGACAAAAGCAAATCATATTAGCAGTACATCAAATCATGTATTAATCCTACCATTATGCCTATAAAAGCGAAAGAAAAAGCAAACTATGTTTTAAACACTGAACACAAAAGAATAGCTGTGGTTATCTAAAATCTATAATCTATCTCATAAGATCATATAGTTCACTTTCGCAACTGAACATTATAATGTGACATGCAGATTTTCTAATGAAACAAATAATATTATTTATATATCTGCCTAGCCTCGGAGTGTGCATTCTGTTGACTAATGTTATTTGATCAAAGACAGCATGTTATAAAGATGGCAAAAGACATCTACAGATTAATTTCATTTTTTTACAAATTTTGAAAGGCAGTTCCTTCTGCAGCAGCTTTGTTGCTGCATTGTTTTAACTCATGCAACCCCAAATGTGAACATGCAATCTGTAGAATGAAACACAGGCCCAAACAAATGCTCACTATATTTTAGCATGTGTGGCAAATACTTGCAAAGAATCATCTAAATCAACACAGTAATACATTTATTATTTACAATAATCCTAGGAGGATAAATGATCCTACTGAATCATTGCTTTTAATACCGTATTTGTTATTTTCCATAAAACTGATTAAACTATGTCCTTTTTTGGATCATTGATACAATAAGAAATACAGATTCTGGTAATTCATGGAGGGCACTGAGATTAAAATACAGGGTTTTTTTTAAGGAAGACGTTAAAGGCCTGCTTCTGCAATCTGTTGAGAACTTTTCCTTCCAATTGAAACAAGGACTGAAAATGGTCAGCACTTCTGAGAACTAGCAATTTGATATGAAAACAAGCTATGACTCAACTTCCAAAGCTGATTTTCTATTTACTTACCACCATTTTCATCTGCAGTTCCATCTAACTGAGGTATTGAGAGATTAGTTAGGAGCATATTGTTACCGCTCCACTCCATTTCTTCCTCTGAAGACGAATCCTCTTCTGTTGAACTTCGATGCACACTTTTGCCAGCTGACCTGGAGGAAAGTGAAGGAACTAACTGATGCATAATGCTTTTACTAGAAAACACCACGAGGCACATGAAACTCAATGGAGTGTGGTGCTATGTGGTTGTGTAATTTGGGGGAGCAAAAGGAAACAAACAAATTTTTTGTCACATTTCTCAATGAGAAAGTCAAAATATTATTCAATGTTACTATCTGAAGAGGCAACAGTGGTAGCCAACCATTTTAAACAGTAGGATTCACTGACTTAAGATACAGAGAAGGCATTTAGATGGCTAATTTTAGTTCAATTTGACTGAGATTTAATTTCACTGCTTCAAAGTGCTTGAAATTTGAAGACTAAACCAGCTATGCAAGATTACTTCAGTTTAGCTGTTAGTAGAGAGATGTTTACTTTTTTTTTTAAGTAATCTTTACTGTATTCTATCAATTATCTCTCTTGGCAACAATTGTAACAATTATCTTTCTTAACTAAATCAAGACCAAAATCTATGTTTCATTCCATCTCTCACTGAATATTCTGAAGCAGCTGTTGTTAATACTTAAACTTTTACCAAGTTAACTGTTCTACACTGCCATGTTTACAGTCATAAATTCACTGGGGAAAAAAAGAAGCAAATCTACAAAGAAAAGCTTCTATAATTTTTTTGTGTTTTTAAAGGTGGCATGCTTCATAACGGCATGGGGGAAGGAAGAATATCACAGAAAACCACAAAAAACAAATCCTCCAGTATAACTATACAACCACTTAGGAATTTGATTTCTTTTTTAAAATAAAGTGAGATGGAGAAAATTCTTTACAGAAATAAGCTATTCTGTGGCTACACGAAACAAATCCAAATACATATTAAGGAACTGAGATTTGGTTTTTGTTTTTTTTTTTTTTAATTTGTTTTCTGTTTGTTTAAGTTTGTGTAATAACTTAAAAGATATCAATATCAATACAAATGTTTTGAAGTTACAGGAAGGAAAATCCACAATAATCTAAATACAGTTTACTTTTGCAGAACTCTTCTACGATTGAAGTTAGACCAGCATGAATTATATGTATGGTACCACTCCACACATATGAATGTCAGCATGGAGCTAATTTAGATCATGACAGATTTGTTAGTTCTGAAACAATAGGCTCAAATGTAACCAAGTAACTTTCACTCAGGTCTGGAAGCACGATTTGGAGAATCAAAGCAATCAGCTTGATATGCAAATTAATATCAAACTGGGGATGCTTCTTTCAACCTGAATTATGCTGTAGTAACAAAGGTAAATCTTTGTCAACTTTAGTAAAGCAAATCAGACTGGAGATAACTTCTGCAAGTAGCTTGGATTTCTCCTCATTCAAGCCCATCAGTCTGGATTCCAGGAAAATTTATGTAACACACATGATACCACCATACATGAACTAGTCCAGGTCTTGGTGGGCTTTTTTCTCCAGTTCAGTACAAACCAAACCCAAGCCACTAAATTCACTCAATAGGATGTGGTTACTCCTCATTAGCTCAACAGATTTTCTGAGATAATGTAAGACTGGTAAATACTAACAGAAAAGACATAGTATGGATATGCAAGGATGTATTAGGAAGCCACAAAGATGGAATGAGTCTGAACAGAGTAAAGTCAGATCAATGATCAGACTCAAACTGGTTTCCACACGAGCAGAATCATGAGGGGGTAAAGATGCCCATTGCTTGTGTCTGAAATCAGTCCAAATTCTGTAGAGATCTCAGTGAAACAGAACCTGTAATTCCCTCTGAACACAAGTTCACTCCCTGTAGTAGCATGTCGTGTGTACATTTTCCCTAGTGTTTTCTATCTGGGATTAAGGTGTAGACATAGGTGAGCAAGATATTTGTGAGACAGCTCATCATGTCTCTTGAGGTTTTAAATAGGATTCTTTACTGCATGAAAGCAGTTAATTGCTTCAGGATCCTACCTGACTCTTGAAGTTGTACAGTCAAGCCCATACAGAGCTGTGCCTGAGCTAATGAATTCTGCAAGATACGGGTTTTCACAGTAACTACCACTAAACTGAAGTTTGATGTTAAGTGTTTTGGATGGAAATTTCAACATTTCAAACTACTGTGTGAGAAAAAAAACATAGAAAATCAAAGGTCAGATAGGAAAATTTGCTTTAGAGATCAATTATCTCTAGAACTAGGAGCCCAATGAACTAACTTCTGGTTCTGTTACAACTTTAATGTACTTTTGGAAAACAGAAGCAATTCTATACCTCTCTGGTTCTCTGAAACATAGTATGATTACAATTTCTGATGTAGGAAAAACTCCCAAATATAAAAATATCATGTCTGTGAAGTTGCTCATACTTCAAACAGAATTATAAATATCGGAAGGTGTGCCAAAAGCAGAGGTCAAGAGAAACTGGATACAGCTGCTTTCAATGCCTGTCAGTGCAGACTGTACAAAAGGTCATTACAACCTGAAAAGGTGTTCCAAGAATCTTGGCCTTAAATATATTGAAGTTGCTGACCTTTAGAAGTCAAGCAGAGAGAGCAACACTCATGTTTTGATTTAAGCTTTGAACATGGAAACAAATGGATGTTTCTTCCTCAGGTTGCTTGGTCAGTCTTCATATGAGTACTACTTAAATATTTATTTTAGTAAAAGATGTACAAGATACACCTTAACACTTGTATCATATCCAAGGTGTGACCTAACAAGCAAGTTACTACTAAAGGTCTTCTTGTACTTGGACTTGTAGAACAAAAAGCCTACTTAATTTTTCCTCAAGGAGCAAACTAGAAGCTTATGTTTGGCCACTAAACACTTAATCTTTATTTCCAGGTAACACTGACGATTCACATCATCATCTAAACAACTTGCATTCCATCCCAAGATCTGCACAGATTTTTCCATGGTGTCAACAGAGACCTCTTTACATCTCATCGGGCTCCTAGCATAATTTTAAACAAGGCGGAAGGAAGGAAAGATCTGGCAGAAAAAAAACATACTAAGAAAATTCATACCTCCTTTTTTGGCCAGGCTCTTCCATGCTACTGTCCCACCTCTGGGACATTAGCAAACTAAGTTCCATTTCTTCTTTCTCACACTGTGGCTCATTTTCTTCATCATCACTGTTCTGAGAATTTCGCCAGCTTCCAAGAGAACGATGGTGAGAGAGTGTTTTTTGGTGTCCCATCTGATATCCATCATTCTCCAATCCAGCCAACAGATCAATCATGGCCTCATCAGCACTACTGCCCACTGCAGAAAAAGCCCATACAAGTAGAATCTATATTTTGTTCTACTTGTAAATGACTAGTTACAGTCCACCAGTAAAAACGAAACCAACCAAACAAAAAAAGCCTCTCATCATTTTAAAATCTATTAGTTTGTTACTGTCTAAGGCAAGGCATGCTACAGAAACAAAGCTCTTTCCATATCTTTTCAAATTTTATGGTTTATCTTTTCTAGCTCTGTATCTAAAACTCTGACAACTCTCTTTATTTCTGCCCTACTCTTCTGATTATACTAGATTTAGTGGACAAATTTCTCTCTCTCCACTCTCCTATTACCTCCTCACATTCAGTAAAGCTTCACTCTCCACTTTAATTTCAGCTTGAGTGACGGCTTCTGAAGCATCACTGCCTTCTCTTGCTCAGTATCTGCATCAGCTTTGTTAGGCACTTCTTTCTGTATCACTTGAGGACTTTCAATCACCGCATTTTGTGAAAAGGAATGCTGATTTTGCTGATATTCCTCCTTCTCAACTTTGGCTCCCTTTTCATGTCATTGTAATCTGTTCTATTCCAAGGTTTCTCTAAACACTGAAAGTTTACATGATTTCACTCCTCTCTTAAATTTTATATTTTATTTGACCCAAGCTTACAGTAATTTATGCACTTCCCATCTCATTTTTAATTCTTTTTCCTAAAAATCCTTCCTAGTCACAATTTTTTGTCACTCATTCCCTCCTTACCTATCATCTGACCAAATAACCAATTTATGACCTCCAATCTACCAGGCATCTTTGTTACCTCTCTCCCCTTCTCTGGCTGAAGAACTACAATCTCTACTTTCTTTCCTCGGGAAGCATCATGTGATTACAATGATCTTGAGAATTATAAAATAGATCTCAACATTGGTGAGAAAGGCATTTTTCATATTTTGCAAAGGCTTCACAAGATACCACGCAACCCTTTACAATAGCAACCATCCCCTTTTCCAGAGCTTTTGAATGAACCCACTTTCAATTATACTTTCTGTTCTGGCTCCTTTGTCCTCTGTGAGGCTCACTATTAAACTCCAACCTCTACTTCATGTTAATAGGAACCTTGGGGTGTAAATCCACAGTGGATAGCAGAAGTCATGTGGTTCACAGTCCCTCTGGCACTACAACTCTACTACTGTAATAGTGAACACTGGTACAGGCTATGAGGGAGCATAAGAGACCCAAATATGCAGCATGTTACTCATAGTCACACAAGACACCAGGAATCAGAATGACAAGAAAGGAGGAGAGAAAAAAAGACAAAAAAAAGTAATATAATCTCAATTTGATACCTAGTCAATGGAAAAATCCAGACCATTTCAATATTTCAATCTGGTAGAGCAATTCATATGTACAGTCATAAGGCATACCCTACATATTATTTTAGCCACTTCTGCTCGTGTTTGCCAGCTCCCACAGAATTTCTTATAGTTCTTTCAGTAAATCCAAATCCTTGCCTTTAAAACTCCTATAATCAAAATCTTGCCTATTCCCTGCAAAATAAAACAGCACTACACTCTTAATCCAACTTCATCTACTCATCTACTCCTCCGTTCTTAGCAAGAAAAGATTTAAAGGTTGTATATTTTAATACCCTCAGGCATATATTGTTGTCCAAGCACATACTCATTACCTACAGATATCAAAAGAAATGGAGGCTACTGCAGGTTTTAAATACTCCTCCCTGCCCCACACTAAGTAGTTCATATTAACATTATACATTATGTTTACCAAAGAACATACACAGAGATATATCATGAACTATATGTTTTTTCATCTCCTTTAGGGTATTTGAACTATTACTACCTCATGTAGTTTTTCATACAAGTTCCTTTATTGGTTATTTTATGGTTGTTTTCCCCTCGTCATGATTCCCATGACAATCTAACTGTCATGGTTTTTCTCCTCCTCTTAAACATTCTGCTTCTTGTTTCTTTGCCTTCAACCATTCTTTGTACCTAAAAATTTTGGAAAATGCTCTGCTGCAACTTGCTTCTCATTATCAATCTACTATTGCCCAGTATCTCCAGACAGCTGAGCTTCTGAAGACAGATCATATGTTTTCTACCTTAAGCGTATGAAAGATGCAGTCAGTAACAGCAAGAGTATCATGGACAGACAGTCAAAATCATCTTAATTCTGATAGTTTTATCTCTAGAAGCATAAGGAAGAGCAATACCCACAAGAGACTGCATCAAGCTGAGCTAGCAAGAGGACAGTGCTTATTGAACCAGTCAAACACAGCAGCCTCTACAAGTACAGTCCTGGTGACATTTTTTAGAAAACATAGGGTGTGTTTTGGTGGTGGTAGTGTGTATGCGTGTGTGTATGTGTAAAGTCTCATCCTGTTTGAAAAATTCCTTCAGATAAACTACTTACTTTCTTTCATGACAGGTAGCCTAAGGGAACACAAAGACTGTGGAACAATAAAACAGTCTGGAAGAAAAGACATTCCACTCATACTCACTAAAAACAGTAGTCTGATTCAGTCTTTGAGACAAAGGCTGAAAGCTCTGACTATTCTCCACAATGTTTAAAATTGCTTCTTCATTAATAAGCGCTTCCTCTTCTTTATCAGTAGGCATCCTACTAGAGCCTTTAAAAGAAAAAAATAGAGAAAACATAAAACTTCCAAGTCAGAGTCATCAATACATTATGAAAACAAGCTACTTCAGAATGGATTTTACTATTCAAGTATATCTCCATTATTTGCTGTAGCAATTCTAGAAAGGCTAACCCTAACAATAATAAAAATAAAACCAAAACTACTCTTTGGTTTTTCATAACTAAGTCAAAACTTGCCCAGCTTACTTCTGTTAACAGTATAAACAGCCAAACCATGACACAGATTTATGCCTAAACAATTGAGATATTAAAAAAAACTCACCTTGGCTCATCTGTTTATCATCATGCACTTCTACTGTATTAGCTGGTGTACATGGAAAGGCTTCAGGAGAGAGTACCTCAGAATGTAGTGTTAGCTCAGCAGAGAACTCCTCTGATCCATTACTGTAGTCCAATGATCCTGACAACGTTCTAGTTAATTGAAAAGCAAGTTTTAAATGCATATTTAAGGTTTGCATAGAATACTATATTTTATGACAAATGGCTAAACACTTACACAGAGAAGTCATTTTGCTTGAGAATTTCTTTAAGTCTCTTCTGAAAAAATTTTTCACTCTCTGTTGCTGGCACAAATCCACGGTCTTTAAAATTTGAAAAATATTTGTTATTCAGTTTTACTTTGACTTCTCAACACAGAGAGCAGCTAAAATCACTGATTTTATTAGGAAAAGGCTCAAAGTTGAAGTACCTGCTAATTTTCAGTGCCAAATCTGAGGGCTGACTTTGCAAGTGTATTAAAAAAACTTCAAAATACTTCACATACTCCTACTGATCTCATTTGCAACTGTGAGTACCAACAGCACTTACAAACCACAATGCAATTACACCAAGGTGAGCATCCAAGAAAAATCAGAGAACAATTTTGAGAAGTCTCGTTTATGCAGTCTGAATGACATTACGCAGAAACACAGGAAAAAAGTCTATCAGAAAGTAGTCTGCCTTAGCTAGGAACCTGCCACTTTCCTTCTTGCAATCCTGCCTTACTTGCCAAATATCATTCATATTTTAAAAGAAATATGGCCTAAGTTCTACAGAGAATAGCTTGTTCATTATGCAATTACGTTGCAGAGCTGTCTTCCCACTGTAATGAATTTTACATAAAAATACAAGGATTTGTCTATCTTATTAGAATTTTAATCTAATATCACCTTAGCTATAATTCCACAGAAATTAAATGGGAATTATGCCCTTGTGCATAAACTACAATGGAAAGCTTCAAGATGAAGAGATTCAATTTTGTTGGTATTTAAATATTTTCCATCACAAAACATGCAATCTTAACTGCCATTATCATTTATTGTGTCTAGAATATTTTGCATTACATCATCTTGCATTCAAAATTGCAAAACACACACTGGACCATCAATAAGCCTGGAAGTGAAAAAAACAGTACACCTAAGAGTCCCTCAAACTAGACACACCAATTTAAATTCTGTCCTCTTGCTTGCTTCTCATTCAAAGTTTTGGATTAACAGCTGTACTTTTTTTTTTTTTTTTTTACCTTGTGACTCAGGTGGCTTAATCTGAGAAGATTCACATTTCTGTCTCCGTCGCTGCTTTTCGTCTTCCCATATTGCTTGCAAACCAGGGTTCCTGCCAATCTGGGCTGAAATATGCAATTATACATGAAGGGAAATCTGCCAAAATGACAAAGCATTCTTTCCCCAAACTGGATTCTGACACTCTTCTTCATCTCTTTGTCATTCTAGCCTGTTATTTTTCAATTGCCATTCCTGCCTTACTCTAGGATTTAGTATTATGTAAAAGTTAAGGTGTAACTTCCTTTGTTTTCTAGATCTCCTGTTTGTAATCTAGATCTTTGGCTTTTTCTTGTCTTCCCACTAAGTAATGCATATATGTTTATATAGGTGTATGTACATACACATGCATACATGTACACATATGATGTTGGTATTTCCCACAGGTCTGAAATGTTCTGCCACGCATTAACAAAAATCTCTTTATACTGCTCTGATAAGACACTATTTTAATAACCTCTTTTCTTTCAGAGTTTTTTTCTTAACTTTATAAATTTGGAGGTCAACAATTCACTAACACTGAAATACAGATTGTGATTTAACTAAGATGAGCTTTAAAAGAAGAGTGAACTATGACAACATGGTTTCTGTTCTAAAACCATTTTACATGGAAAGTTATTAACACTTCACCTTCAATATCCAGTTGATTCAAAATGTCAGCAGCTACTGCATCCACCTCCAATTCACAGGTACTTTGTGGCTCAACACCTTTCAACATTAAAGAGCTGTGACAACATAAATACCACAGGTTAATTTTATCAATACAGATTTTGAAACATGCATCATCATTGTTTTTTAAATGGCCTAATATCAAAAATTATCCAGAGGGAACAGGAGTGACTAACTGAATGAAGAATTATCAGTTCCCATCCTCACCTGCACATCCTTAAACTAATTATCATATTCATATCTAATTAGATAAGAAATCTCTACCTTCAACTTAAAGGGTTTAGCTTTTTCTTTTGTGAGGAGAAGAGAAAGAGCTGGTAGATAACTCCAAGTACTAAACCAATTACAATAATGTTCACCTCCTCAAATACAAGACAAAATGTTCTACAGAACTCAGCCAACAGGATCAGGTGTGTAGGTGGAATCATGCACCCAGAGAACACAGTGGCAAGAATTTTTCTCTCATTCACAGTTCAGAGCAACGCAGAGCACTTTAACTTTTACAACTCGTTTTTCTGGAGTTTTTTCTTTATTTAGCACGGTGAATAAGAAAGAGAGTATTAACAACCCAAACACACGCTGAACTAAGGATAACTGTCTTGATGAAGACTTAAATTACTAGAAACAGATTCAAGGTTGTTGTACAATTCTCTGATCACTTTCCTGCTGTGCCTTTTCAGATCTGCAAATGTCAGTGACCTTTCACCTGTTGCTGTCAGTGAACAAATTTTAAGGAGTCCATGGAGGAAGTTAACAAACAGAAACTATATCCCAGGTTTATTGTAAAAGTCTGTTTACTCTTTAAAATCTTTTAGGGCAACACTGAAAATCCACTCCAAGCTCTTCAACTTTCTAGTAGGGCCTGTAACCATAGGACATGAGGTAATGGTTTTAAACTGAAAGAGGGTAAATTTAGACCAAATGTAAGGAAGATTTTTTTTTTTATTATGAGGGTGATGAAACACTGGAACAGGCTGCCAAGAGAGGTGGGAGAAGTCCCATCTCTGGGAAACATTCAATGCCAGGTTACAGGAATTCATAAAACCCCATCTAGTTGAAGGCGCTCCTGTTCATTGCAGGAGGGCTGGACTAGATGATATTTAAAGGTCTCTCTGAACCCAAACTATTTTATGATTCTATGCACACTTTTAAAGACCATCAATTGCCATCACGTCCCTCCATTCCCAGTCATGCCATCAGCTGAGAAACAAGCCCACAATATGCTCAAAATCTGTACTTTTTCATGTCACACTCTTTGCGTGTTCATTCATCAAAGGACTCAGAGCTTTGCCTGCACAGTGGGCAACAGGAACTGCAGGCAAGTTGAAACTTGCATTTTGGTCCCACAGTAAGAAACAACTGCAAGATCACTGGGAAACAAGACTGAGGGAAGAGACTGCAAGAATTGTTAGCTCCCTTTACAAAATCAAAACACTTCTGGGAACAAGCAAAAAGGGATGATACAGAATGGTCAGTGATATCAGAAATGTGGTAAAGACTTGCCTTGACTTGTCTGGAGGATACAGAATCAAAGTTCTGAGCTTCCCACTTTCACTAATTTCCTCTTTTAAAATACAATAAAAAAGCCGATAAGTAATGGGGGTTGGAGAGGAAGAGAAAGAAGCAAAGTTTTTGAAAAGTTTAAGAAAAAATGTGTTTTAGCAACCTATTTCTGAAGAGTTAATTTGATGACTAAAACCATTAACTGAAGCATTTGCTTTTCCTCTGACAAAGACAGCTTTCTATTGTTTTCCCTCCGTTTAGCTAAGATGTTTTGTCAAAAAAACCCCAATGCCATGTCTTGGTTTTCCACATCCCCATCAAGAGTATGGCCAGTGATTTGAGAACTGATCAAGACCAAAGACAAAACTGGCCAAGAGCTTCCCAAGTAATCAGATTTCTTGCTCACAATAGACTCTAATATGGATTTCTCATGTAAAAATAACACTAAATTCAACATTGCTGAATTTAAAACAAATTGGTAGATGTTAATGTACTTAAGAATTTTTTCATAGTAACATTATTTGAAGCATGTTCTTTGTCTGCAACTCATTCAAACAATTTGAGCAACTTGAAGAAAAGAGTTAGCTCATTTTGTCGAAGTTCTAAATCAAACAGATATGAGGAGCCTTTCTATCAAAACCCACAGTATTTCAACAGACATGGCATATTATTAAAATTAAAAACATGGAGCTAATAACAGACCTTTTCTGAAACAAATCTAGGATTCATCATTTTAGTTGTCATCAACACTTTCATGATGAAGGCAGGGCTGGCAGCCAAAACTGCACACTCTACAGACTTACATGGAAGCTAATAAGGACACCTGACACACAGAGTAAATTCTTTGTTAGACTTGAAAACATGTCTTCCCCATATAACTGGTTCATTAGCTTGGCATTTAACATCCTTGCCAAGGTGAGCTGCTAGACACTTGCACTAGCTGAAGTCATGGCAGTAGCACTACAAGCTTTGCAACATTCAGGTAAGCCACAAAGGCCAAGAAATGACTTGTTCCCACTTCAGGAAAACCTTTGAAGGGCATATGAAAGCAGAGAAGCTTTAACTGGCCCTTCTAACATTTCAGTTTTTGTTGATTAAAACAAAAACATGAGGTGGTGAGAGTGGAGTACAAACTGTCCTGAAGTACAATTATTTAACATGGTTACATGGTGCTTTGGGAACTGTTTCATCTGAGTATTGGCAATAAGTTGGTCAGCTGTTTAGTTTGGGGCTTTTGCTCACCTAAAACAAACATGTGCAACATATTGGGAAAATACACAAAGTAACCATATTTCCCATTCTCCCTGATCAAGATACATTTCCTCAGTAGCTACAATGCTGTTTTTAGCAGGTGAGAAGACAGCAGGAAGAAGTCAGAATGTGTCTAGTCTCCTAGCTGTATTTAATTGAAAACACGAACTATTTCATGTCATTAGCAGTTGTAATGCCTTGGAAGATATTCAGAAACTGCCTGTTCGATAAGATTGCTTTATACAACAGACTAATCACCTGCCTCACATCCCATGCATCAGTTTTGCAAAGAAAGCCAGTGGTTTAGGTAAGAAAAGACAAATTAACAAGTCCCAGGCAAAGCTTTTCATGGCATCTATGTTTCCCTTTGTAAGAAGGAATGTAGAGATAATTGTTCACAAGATAAAACTTACAATACAGATATATGAAAGAGTTAAGTGAGTTAGTGTAGAAGCAACCCAGGTGCAGTAAAACATAAATTTACTCTCTGAAGAAGCAATATAAATCAGGGTTGCACAACACTGAGTTGCTATGGCTAGGCTACTTGGGATACTCATACCAGTTGATTTTAAATTGCCTTTTATACCTACACACTAGATGAAAAACTGCAATTCAAATCCATTTTACTTTTTTATAAAAAGCTCCAAATACATTATTTTGAGAACAGAGAAAATGGTCCTTATTTTTGAAGAAAGTAATAGTTTGTTCACAATATCCACTGAGATAAGAACTATAGTTTAGGATGAAACTTGTGCTCAAAGAAACTACCAACATTTGGTTTCTCAAATGTTGAGGCAATGAATTAAGGCTACAGTCAACTTTTCTTTTTAAAAAGTGCCACTACATACAGCTAGGTAGATCAAAGCCCTTAAAAACCTTGAAGAATAATCAACAAGGCCAGTATCTTAATTCACCAATATCAATGACAGCCTAAGGAAACTAGTTCTGTAATGAACACATCTGAGGTATTTCTAATGTTAAACTGAGCACAAGAAACAAAAACTAACTCCATGGAGAATCTGAAAGATGTTATTCAACTGTGCTGATAAGGACTCTAAAATTCGACATAATGATTTTCCATAATCTGTTCATGGCAGAAAACATGTCCTTGTTTTCAGGATGTTCAAGTGACTTAAATAATGTGCACATTATATTAAAGAATCAAAGAGGTCAAGAAAAACATGCACAGGCTGACAAGCGAGAAAAGCAATTATGACAGTCACAAACCTAGCAAAAATCTGCAATATTACATATCTGCTAGACTGTGCAGAAGTGTTATTTGTCAAATCTCTTCACTTCCATATAAACTAGTGTCTAATAGCAAATCTAGGATTTAAAAACAGAAAATGGTTCTCGAAAGCATTCTACCAGTCATTCTGCTTTTAACACATCATGTCCAAGTGGTAGACTTGACTGGCAGATACTCTAAGTCTGATGTTTACCAGAAAGTTTTCTCAATGGAACTCATATAAGTGTTTCATCAGTTATTATCAGCTGCCTGAGTGGGATAACAAAATCTGTCTCATGTCCAGAACTCCTGATGTCAAACACTGTTGGATAGCACTACCAGGTTCAGGTGACTGCTGCTCATTTTAGGGTAGGCTTTGTAAGTTTCAGAGCAATAACACTGGCAAGTATTATACCTAAAAGCCTTACAACATCAGGGATTCCTGGGACTAGGGATTTTGGACATTTGTCTACTTGATAACAGAATCATTCTAGAATTAATGAAAAAAAAAAGTCTCTGGCTTAATACAGTGCACTTATCATAGCAGCTAGACAATAATTTGGAGATCTGCCAGGAGCAAGACAGGACATGGCTGGGTTTCAATGCTGTTCTTGGTAAGTGGCTGAGTAGCAAGGTGCTCTCTTAGCATGAAAGAGGGAGTTCAGTCACCAAGAAACTTTGATATAAGTATCAAATGTTTCTTTGAATTAAGGAACCATCACTAGCCTTTACTCATGCAAAATGCTGCTCATGTTACACATGTGACTTTTAAATTTTGCATATTATCTTCCAGGTATCCAGAATTGTATTTCAGCCAAGTGATATAGTGTGTTCCAAAGTCAAGAAATGCTCAGTCACTGGCAATGCGTGGTTAAACAAGAGAACTTGTTAACTGCCACTTACAGCAAGGACTTGGCAGACATGTGTTGGACTATCTCTAAAATGTATTCTTAATGTACACAAAGGATAATGAGTCCAAACAGACATTCCAGTCACTAAGAATACAAGACAGGCCTAAAAATGTGGTCTCAAACAACATTTGACTATCTTTTCCCTTCTTGCTTCTTCTTGACAGAACAAGTAATAACTTAAGCATACAGCTGAAAGGTAAGGAAAGATTTATGCAATCTTTATATCTAATATAAAAGACAAGCAAAGAAATTTAGAACTTCAGTGATATTTAGAAGAAACTCCAAATTCTAGTGAAGATAGCAGTCAAGTGGTAAAATTAGAGTAAGTAAAAAAAATTTGCTAAACAATTCACAAAACAGTTAAACATCTCAACTTGAACTGGGTAGAACTTGAAGGGGACTGGATAATAAAGTGAGGGGGCTGTGGAGGTATTGCACATGAAACTAGAAATGAATACAGCTGTTGATATGTAAGTAAGTATGTTGGGAATACAGAACATACTTTGTTAAGAAAAGAGAAATAAAGGAAAAAAGGCAGCTTTGCATCTACTGACTAATGCTGCAGGCTGCAAAAATAGAAACAACTGAGTCTAACATTAAAACATTAAAAGGGTTTCCTTGGATAGGTATCTCATACTATCTGGGTCAGATTTACCCTCAGTAAGGTTGATCATGACAATTACAGATCCATTAAGTCAGCCCAGAAAAAAATTTTCAGAATTTGAAAGGAAATTAAGTAGGAAGACAATATGAAAGTGGCACTGCAGTATGGGTTTAATTACAAGAACACTTTTAACTTGAGGACTCCCAGAAATAATCCAGGAGAGATTTTAACAGGCAAATAACTCTGTGTAGATAGAGAAGAGAGTAAAATCAGGACTGGAAAAGTTTAGGTTTGTTGCTTTGCTATGGCATGTATGTCCCATAGCACAGGGAAGACAGTCATGCTTAGAACACCCTTAATAAAAAATTTTTCTAGACAAAACAACTTTTAACACAGTATCAATTGTAAACAATTTCAGTTGCAGTAATCATAAATGAGTTCCTAATCTATTACAGAATTTTAAGAGATAACTAAATGTGAAATTCCTCTTGGTTATGTAAAAAGAACAGCACATCGATACAAAATGTGTGGAACTGAGTATAGACCAGTTTCTGTGACTCAGCTTACTTCAAATCTCATTAATACAGCAGTGTAGCAATGAAATATGCTAATAAGGCAAGCCAGTAGACATGCTGGATACATAACCAGATCATAGTATCAGAAAATAAAAGCAGGATAACACAGAAGCAGAATAATAAAAACAGGATGACGTTTAAAAATGGGATGAAAGATCCTATAGGAACTTATAATGGAATGCAAACAGAAGATTCTCAATTGGAAAAAAGAAAGAAGAGAAACATCTTGTACTAATAAATCCTAAAATGCTCACAAGCCAAACTGGCATGATAAATGTATCTGTGTAAAGTGTATCAGGAAGTACCATTATCATTGCATATGGTGTACAGAGAATTTGTGTGGTATATTATGTAGTATTCAGGCTTTACGTTCAAGAAATAAATTCCTGCTGGCAGAAGTACAGCAAACGAATACCAGGGAAATGGACAGTCTTGGTATTTTCCCCACTATTGTTAATGTCCCCCTTCTGGAACGTATGTGAGTGCTGGAGAAGGACTGGCACAAGTGAGATGCTGCACCCCTGGCTGTACACACGGAAGCGTGGAAGGAGGAGGAAAGAAGACCCGTGGTTACAGCCATGAGGACACATCCTTGGCTCCTGCTCTGCTGAGCTCATCCCTCTCTGGTTTTGACAGCCAGGAACTTTGCTTTCTTTTTATCTGCCTTCCCCAGATCTGTGTAAAGTAACATCAGATAATCCTGGTCTAACTTACGATCCAACCTTTCATGCTTAAGTAAGCTGGCTTGCAGAACCAAGCCAACTAAAAGTTGAAATGGACTCTGAATGAAATATGCAGCCAAAAAGAAGAAACAGCCCAAGATAAACTGCACATAAAATGACCAGAAGTAAAATTGCAATACAACCGTCAGATGAATGTTGTTGCAAAATTCTGTTGAAGTAGTGAAGTAGTAAACGATTCAGAAAACCAGATGTAATCAACACAAGGTCATGTTTTTGCATGCTGGAAAAACCTGAAGTATGGTTTAATGCACACACTTTCTACTGGGGAAGCAAATTCTGCACTAGCAGGAAGTGTGGCATATTGAGCCCAATAAGCTCTTCAGAGAAGAATGACAGGATCCACCCAAAGCCTGAGAAGATCACTAATGACAGAAAGACCTGCCAAACGTTAGCAAATAGCTTAAAAGAATGAGCTTGCTGTAGATAAACTATACAAATCAAAGTAGCTTCACATACTGTGAGTTTCTCTCCCCCCTCCAACTCTACCCACAAAACGCCCAAAATTCCAGCCCCTCAATGTCCTTCTTGTACTGAGGGGCCCAGAACCAAACAGAGGTTCGAGATGTGGCCTCAGCAGTGAGGTCACATTAGTTAAGAATGATTTCAAAACCACAATCTGTGAATTGATATGTAAATATTCTCTATAACTATTAAGCTTGCTTAATTCTTCATCAAAGTCATCATTCCAAAACCCAGAGAGTTGAATTTTGCCCATTATTTCCCAACTAGATTTTTATAAACACAAATCACAAATCAGGTGATCAAGACTATACTGAGAAACTGAATAATGATAATTTGTCTTACATAATCACTTTTCTTTTTAACATGTAAAACACATAAGGATCTTTTAAATGAGAGACTGGAACTCTGTATTACATGCAGGTCGATGTATATAGGAACATATGGCATACAACAGAAAAACTTGGGATGCTGACCTTGGTATTTCATCTTCTTCCCATTCAGTGAAAGATACATTGCTTGAATTTTCAGGCAAATGAGTTCTATGATGTTTACTCCCACCTGATGTATCACCTAGGGAAAAATGTAGAATGAGAAATTAATTAATTTATGTGGCAATATTTTTTACAAATATCATTATATAACTGCATTTATTATTTAATATTACCAGTCCACCTGCTCCTAAAGAATAAATAGCATTGCATGATATCACCTTCACCCATTAAATATGCTATCATATAAATGATCAAATTTTCTTTTTAACAAACAGACATACATAAAAAGAAAAATATATTTCTAACGCACTGACATTATTCCAATTACATTTGTTGCATTCTAGTCATATCTTAGCCTAAATTCAATCTTCTCCTATTTGTGAAAATTTCAAAATAAATCATAAAGTCTGATGTAAACTTCAGAATTCCCAGGGTGCGCTGTTCAAATCCCAGTGGAAATCAGAAGCCAAAGAAAACACTAAATTCTACTTCACACTTTTCCTTTTTCTCATTTGTGAGCTGGAAGGAAATATACAAACATTCCAGATACAATGGTAGTAGCAGTAGGTGGAAACCTGCAATGAAGGCAGACGTTGCCTGACCTACAAATAAAGAAAACACTAAGTTTGCTCAAAGGTCTCCTGTAACGGAGTGTGCTCCAAAGTCACGCTGGTGAAGTCATCTCTGAAGAATTCCTACCTCCCTTGAGGTCTCCACCTGAACCCTCAGTCTTCAGAGAAAGGAAAGACAATATACACAGGATATGGCACAAGAAAGAAAAAGGCCCAGGAATGGAGTTGGAGGGAAGCAGAATGGGAGAAGACTTTGAAAATTACTCAGTCTCCCACTTCTACCTGAAAGACCAGCTTGAACTTTGAATTTTCTCAGCTATGCTGTTGTCATGCACTAGCAGTTCTCTGGTATTAAATTCATTACCTTTCAGCCACAGCAAACATTTCTGCATTTTTAAAAATTACATTGATTAACTCAATTGTCGGAGGTCTTCAGTAATTAAATATTTATTAGCAATATTTATTCAGTAATTAAATATGTCTTTTTATTGTATAAATTTCATAATAGTTTTACCAATGTGAATTCCACTACTTGGAGTATTAGGTTTAGGGATATGTCATGTAGCAAAAAGCCCCAAGTTACTACAGAAGCAACTGGCAGGCACCATGCCAAAAGAACCTTAGAAGCTACAAAGAGAAGCAAGCAGGCTTAATTCCATATGTTCCAGACCAAGCTTACTGCAGCCAGACTAGGCTCCTGCAAAACCTGCCCCTACATCAGGCTCTGAAGCACACTGACACGGCACAAAGATGTGGCATTCAAGTGGGGTGAAAAGAGACTCTTGTGCTTATGCAGAGGCAGCTCATGTTTTAGTCACAGCTGTGCTGTTATGGTCTATGCACTTCAACGCCTAAGCAGGTGATTCTGGAAAGGCAACACAAAATATCTGATCCCATTTGCACAGATCCAGCTCGAACCTACCACACCTTACTGTCTGTTCTGTTCAAAAGTGCTGACTTGTCCTAGGCAGCTAGTCCAGGAAGAAACACAGCCATGTTTTTACTGCATGGCACATCAGCTAATTCTCCATTTTAAAATGTAAGCTGACTATGCATGGAAACATCTCTTGTTATTTTTCATCTGCAACTTGATTATTTTAAGTTGATGAAATGGGACTGAATAGCTGTATATTTTAAAGAAAAATACATCTCACAGCAGCTATGCAAGATCACAGGCCAGCTGGTAAAATACATACTATTATTTTTAAAAATTATATGCATTTCAAATACCACACCACAGCAGTTTCAGTGCATTATTCCCTTTCTTATTTCCTATCATTGCTGTTTTCACATACTTACAAAAATCAAGGCTCAAATTCCTGTATCAGTTTATTTCTTCAGTAAAGTTAATCACGGGGATAGGAATTTAAGGACACCTTATATTCCCCTTTTCTTGATATAAAGATCTTTAAAGACAGTAGCAATGACACATCAAGGTCTTTCAGACTTATATTACAGAAGCAGATTCTGCTACTGAAAATAAAAGTTTTGCAACAGTTACAGTGGTATGTGATGCATGAATAAATAGGCAGTCTTCTTCATAGCCCATAAAGACAAGGACTTGAGAAAATGAACTGCTGCACCTTCTGGATACAAGCTGATGAAGGGAGAATATTCCTGCTGCTAGAAATCTGCATGCTGACCTCTCTCAGCCTTAAAAAAGACCAACTTATCTCAGTGAGAAAAATACCACTATGAACAGGCTCCTGAGGCTGCTTGCTTACACTGACAAATATATTAATTGCCAGACTCATTTTTATACCATCATCTGCAATGGAAGGAAGGTAAGTGTTTGCTGCACATCTTTTGGCAAAGGCTTCTACTGCTGTCTAAGAAATAATGTTTGGCCTGGCCTGTGTGACACAGCTATACCTGACTGAAAGGAATGCACACTGCCACAGGATGGAGGCTGAGGAACAGGCAGGTGAAATGTGTCAGGTGTAAGCAGAGGCTGTGCCTCCTACACCACTCCTGCAGCCTGAGCTCAAGCAAGCTGTACTTGCTGTACAAGGACAGGCTCTTGACAGCAGTGCCTCTGTAAGGCTGCACCAGGGACAAACCATTTGTCACTTGGCTGCTGTGCCAGGAGCAGTAGACAGTGATCCTGTGCCTGGGGACTCCCACAGACTGAGGCAGGCTACTGATGCATGTGGGATGTGGAGCCATGCAAAGCAGAATCAGTCTTCCTAGGAGCACTGCAGCCAGTATCTCATCAAGCCAGACAAGGCAGTGTCTTTTTTTTTTTTTTTGCTTTTATTTTATTGGATTCTTCCCTATAAGAATAGTTAAAGTCCACTAGTCTCAGCCCATGCTCCCCTTTCACCCCCTTGTTAACATTCAAGACTTGGGTCTCCCATCCTTAAATAAACTGATGAAAGAATATAAACAGCTTATGTTTTTCATCTATTATCTGAAAGAGAGGAATAAAAGAGCTATGGAAAAAGAATGGAAGTAACTATTTGATACAATCACATTGCATGTTTTCAGAAGGCTGAATCAAATATCTGCAAGACTAAAGGTACTTGATTGTACTTCCTCAGGACTGAAAATCCTGAAGATGCTCTGTCCATGGCAGACCTTTTGCCTTCCCATAATTCTGACATCAGCAAGAAGTGTGGCCTATTGTTGGGTATGAAAAGAGTATTTTCCTTTAAACAAGAATTAGTTATAAAACTCCATGGGCTAATCTACTGCCATCTGAATATACATGCATAAAAACAAGGAGGAAATTCAGCATGATTATTGCTCAGCGTTTTTACAGAAAGATATTTCACCATTCCTTTCAACTTTTGCTTTAGGTGTAGAAACAGTTACGACTTAAGCAAACAATACTAATTTTATGAAATGTTACGTACCAAAGGCATACTTTTCCTACTGTTATCTCACCTTTATAATGAAGAATTTAGAAGAATTAGGGATGTTCTCACCAAACTTAATTTTTATGTCAGTGTGTACATCCTAAATGCCAAATTATTATTTTAAATGCCTCCTTTGCTCACAAACTAATAATTCAAATTTTACCTTAGAGCAAATGACTTTAGCACAAGCATTTTAATTAAGAGCATTGACTGTCATCAGAGCAAAATCATTAGTCATAATATTGTAAAGACACTACTGCAAAAACAAAAAAAGAATTTGAACTGATGTAAGAATCAAAACCATAAAAAAGCAACAGTATTATCCTATCTTTCATGTCAATTCTTCAACTAAATATCAACAATTTTTCATCTTCTAGAAAAGAGGTGTGGTCATCTTGTGAAATCGTCACAGCTGCGCTGCTGACAGAGCACGTGTTTCTTGATATACAGCATCTCATTTCAGGAAGCAGGCTCTTCCTCAGTCCTCACAGAGGCATAAAAAGGAAAAAAAGCTACATATGGACTTTGTTTTGACACAGAAAACAAACTTCAGGGAAACAAGACAATACTCATTCAGCCAAAATAAAGCAAAAGCCTGACTGCTAGTGACCTCTTGTTCAAAATGGTAGCTTTTAGCCTTCAAAACAATTATTTGGTCTTAAGAAATAAACACCTTACTTTTTCTCCTTGCCTTTCTGAATTTGACAGCAGCCAGGTTTATTAAATTCATTCCATATAAATTGTAGTCTATAAAGAGTTGGAGGAGGTAGGGAATATGGGCTTCATGAGGCTGGTAAGATTTGTTCATTATGGCTCCACCTTGCAGAAGCTCACAGACTCTAAAAGACAAATAAAGACATAAATAAAAAAACTGTTTCAGTACAACAATATTGACTTTATCAAAATACGGAATATTTAGACATTTTAAATTTTGTCTTAATTGTATTTTTAACTTAAAAACTGTGTTTTCACAATAACAGATGAACAGAAATTATCTCTGCTAATAATGATAAAATATTTGGGTGTTAGTTGCAAAGGAGACTTGAATTCTTCAGCTTAAAAACCACTAAATTCTCTGAAAAAAAATCCTACAACATTCTATTCCTGCAAGTGATCGAAAAGCCACTCTAGACCATGGAAATTTTTCAACAGAACAGCTGCGGCAGCTGTATGCCTACACACCAGTAAAAATTTTGAAAGTCTCTCTGGTTCTCATTGACATTCATATGTATGATACATATAATGCCCTTCATGGTTTTCAAGCTACGCACTGTATACTCAGAAGCAGTATTTTAGAACTCTACAGAAGGACAAATCTTCTCTTTTAAACAGCTGCACATTAAAAAATAACTGCAAGTATTTGGATAACTATAAACTGGTACAAAAAGTTTATCTCAGATGAACAGTATACAACTATACAGCAAAGAAAAGTGCTAAGCATTTCTAAATGCAACAAACTGGGATTAAAAATAAAGTTTTATATGGAAAAAAGAAAGGAATAATTTCAGTGAAGTGTCAGTCTTTATTTGGATAGGAGCAATTCAAAGGTGAGAAGCTCCAAATTTTGAAACAACTCTCCTGTCATACATTAATACAGAAATTGTAAATCACACAAAATTTCACTTGCCTAGAAGAAATACCAGACAATCCTGTCTTATGATCATGTATTGGACCTTTTTAAAAAAAAGTTACAGTAGGTAATAGTACACACTCAAGGGATTTCAGTTTATGCTTGAGAAATAATTCCTCCTTATTTATTCCTGAATTTACTGCAGCTACTTTGACAGTAAGATTGAAATCAAAAGCCCTCTCATACAACAGAACATTACTCTACTGAGAAATAGAGAACCTGTCTAATAACAAAAGCTATTCAGTTTTCCAAGTAAATATTAAATTTAGTAATTTTTACTGGAATTCAAACTTACCAAAATTTACTTCATAATAGATGAAACGAAGCCATATGAAAGAGAGTTACATTGTTTTCCTCAAGAGTTACAGGAAAAGTAAGCTGATGCATATTTGTTTAAGTGTTCACAACTCACAGTAAACACAGAACAACTAAAGGCAAGTATGTTTTGGTACCGCTTTCCTAACATTCTACTGCTTTCAAAGATTACTGGTAAATTTTAAAGTGTTTTGAAAACCATGAGACAATAATTTTGGAGCTTTTATTTTGCTGAGTTACTGGTGAATCTTATTTCAAACCTGACTTTTTAATTCAAGATATAAGGAAATCAGACAGAACTTTGTGCTTCCTTACCTTTTTACCATTGCAGGATTGTAAAGATAAATCTTCATAAACTGTCTCTCCTTTTCATGGTAACCATAAAAAGGCCTGGAGAGAAAGAAATAAAAGCAAGAAGCTAGGCAGTTATGCTGTGGCATTTATTCAATGACATTTTAATATAAGGAGTATTAAATAAGCTTGTCTATCTACCCAGGTAAAGATGAAGATGTATTTCATTTAGGTCTTCCCCATTAGCCTCTTATGCAAACAAACAAAATACCTGAAACACTCCTATGCTGCTTTGAGGCAATGAGCAGCTGACTTTCAGCAATGGCTGTTCTGAAATTCTAAGCCAAGAGAGGTGAAAAAGGGGCAGGTTCTCCTAACGTCTACCCCTTCTTTCCTCACTTATTCAAGTATAGATGGTCATCAGCAGTTCACTCTGCCCGGCTTTCACTACTGAGATGAACAGCTATACTACCATTTACATAAGTCTCATAAAAAGAACAACATCAAGAAATTTGGTAGGTGACTTCTTTGTTACTGTAAAAACATCAGAAAGTTCTGATTCAAAAAAAGTTATTGCAGCTACTTTACTCACAATACCTAGAAGCCACCAAAACTGGCTGGGAACAGAAATATTAGAATAATAAATATATTTTAAGAGCCTACACTTCCTGGCCTGTGCTGCTGTAAGAATCAGACAGATAAACATGGCTTGAGAGTCTCTGTGGGGGCCATTTTACATGAACACAAAAAACCTCCAAATACCTAGAATCAGGCTCCTGCAAGACATGCCTGGTTTCAGGGAACCTAGAATAATCCACAGAAGTATAAAATGCTGCTTGGAAAGTACTGTTCTAACAGCAGAGACAGAAAAAGCTAAGAAAAACAGATTTTGCAAAATTATAGACATAGGATACAATTTAGGAAAAAATGGTTGTGTCAAGAAGGCTTTTTGGGAAAACCTGTTAACTATGTTAAAGTCAAAGCAAATGAGAAGAGTTATTTGGAAGTTGTACAGCCCTGTATGAAGACATACATGGGTGGGGAATGAAAAAGGATTAGCAGTGCAATCACCCAAGCCCAAAGTGCTCCTATGTAGTACAACTGCAAAAAACTATTCAAAACAAACAACCCAAACTCCTGACAGGCGATACTTACATTCCAGATACTAATGATACTTTGAAAACATGCTGAACAGTAGAAGATGGATTGCCTAGAGCCACATTGAGTGCCCTGTCAATGCTGAACGCCACTTGACGAAGGTAGCAGTCTGGATGCTGTCCAAAACCATCGTAGGGTACATAGAGGTAAGGGAAGATACCATGTAAGTGGAGACAAGTCTTCTGACCTAAAAATAAAAGGTAAACATTTATTTTCTAATGTCTACTTTTTCTTCCTCTAGGTAGTTGCTACACCTGAACTTTATGATATTACTTTCAGGTTCTGCAGACAGGATAAATTTATGATGCAAGTGCAGGTGTGTTTCAAGCAAAAGGTACCAATGTAGAACAGTTCTCACACTTGATTCATTGACAAAACCAATACAGAACAGATGTGGTTACGTGACATACACACGATTACACCTGTCTAACAACAGAATTCACTACTAATTATTTTCTTTCTAATAATAACACAGTATCTCTCTAAGAATACCTTTGCATACTAAGTAAATGTTGGATGCTTAACAGCTTCTCAGACTTTGTGAAATTTTTTCAGCATCAATCACACAATCCCTCAGAAATTAAAAACAACATCCAGAGCACCTATGAGGCTATTCAGTATTTTAGCTATTAAGGCGTAAGTTGGGATGTGGAAAAAACCCCAGGCAATTTTCAACTTTTAAAATCTTTGGATCCCTCAGAGATTTCTACTGCATATGCAAATCCTTAGGCTTCTAACAACACACTTCTCAGCATTAACTTCCATGAGTCTGCAGTAAGAACAGAGTGAAAGAACACACCATGAAAATCTATGTGCTAGACCACAGTCTGAGCTTTTCATTCACAGAAGGCAGTACAGTAACACAGACTGGGACCACCCAAAACCACCACATTTTTGGGAGGGACTAGTGTCAACTACAACGCATGTTAAATGTTCTTTTCTTACCACAATGCAACAAAGCATACGTTTGCTGGCATAGATTTGCCACCTTTTCAGCCCCCCAAATCATTCATGACTTCTCACTGGCCAATGAAAAACTTCCACAGAAAAATACAGTAAGCATGTGTTGCTGATTAACAACCACCACCACAACGGCAGGCAGCACACATCCCTTCGCATTCTGTTTGGATGAACTCCTCGCATGAGGACAGCAAAACTGGCTGGGCTTTCATCACCCAGGAGATGAAGGTTACAAAAAGGGAGCGCAACTTCGCTGGTCCACAAGGCCAATGAGAAGACTTCCAAAAGCCCACTCTTTCAAACTGAGGTTATTTCTCAACTGGTGGAGCTTGCCTGAAGTATTTGCACTCAATCATCTCCCAGTAGCCAACCAGGGAAGACAGCATAAGTCCATTTAAGCACAGCAATAATAAGACCTTCAGGCTGAGGACTGCCTGCAAATCTTTTACACCTGTGAAAAGTATGCCCAAAAATCCTGCTATCAGCATAGCTTTTTATGCTTCATTTTAAAAACTGGGGGTCAGATGTATTGCTCTTCAAATCATGTTTAGAAATAAAGTAATTGCTCAAAGAAATGGTACTGCAAGTCCATTTTCCAAGGTGAATTTTATTCTTCTTGCAAGCCAACTCCATCAAGTCTCCTCATCAATGTTGAAATACAAACTACATATGCATTCATAATGTTGAAGTCATCATCTGTGAATTCTGCCTATGTCTTTAAAACAGTTCAGGAGAATAAAATTCTTATTTATGTACTATGTTTTTCAAACAATAATTAAGACATTAAGAGAAAGGGGAAACTAAAGAAACTAAGAACTACAGGTTTGAGGTTTTTTTTCAAAGGACAGTAACAGCTTTATATCGCAGGAAACTTCCTCACTCCTAAGATGGAAATACTCATCTATTAGCACGTGGACTGAGAGGACTGATTTGTGCAGTGGTAGCAAACCATTTATTTTCTATACCTAGTGACCAACAAATCTGAATGTATACTGATGGCTGTACTTAGGATTGATTTTGAAATAAAGGAGTCCCCCATCCAAATATAATTATCAGAAATTAATAGTTATTTAAAGTTCTACAGTTTCTCTATTCAAGTTTGGTTGGTTAGTTTCAGGAAGGATTTGAGTTTGGGTTTTTTTATTATTTTTGTTGCTGTGTTGGAAAGGATGGTTTGTTGTTGTTTTTTTGTAAATGTATCCCAGGATCATGTTCAGGGGGAAATTCAAACTAGTTCATGAAGTACCTTGTCTGAATGCTCACTGCAGCTTATAAAAACAAGAGAAAAAACCAACTCACGCCAAGCTAAATTTGATATTGGAATACAGACTGAATTTCTGTATCTATAAATATACATGTCTATTCCCCCACGAATTTTATAAATTCCGGTGTTTGCTTCCTAGAGCTTGTCAGTCAGAATCAGTTCTGCACTTATACTTTTTATTTGTACTACTAGCTATGGGCTCCTTTCAAAAGTATGATTTTTTTCAGATTTTAAAAAATACCTTAGCTTTAATGGTTGTCTGAGTATTCTGAGTTATAGATAATTTATGACCTCTTAGAACACAAAATTGCACAGCACCAGAATAAACAGAACAGTGACACAGTCTAAACTTACTGTACTTAAATTCAGGTTCCTTTCAAGTTAAGCAGCTCTTTAACAGTTCTTGCTGAACTGAAAATGTAATTTTATTGTTGAACAAAAAAGAGAACACATACAAAGAAAGTTTCCTTCTATTTCCTTCTGTTCTCTTCCCCTGTATTCTCCTTTATGTGCAAAAAACCCCATGGCTTTCAACTGAGCAGAGTCAAATTACCACTTAACTCCAGGGAAATCTTATAGAACACACACCCTGAGCTGCTTTTCATTTTTGATTCTGCCAAGAAAGCAAACAAGTTACTGCTGAGCTAGGACTCCTACTAGGCTAACAGCTGTCAAGTTACATGGGTTTACACAGCTACATACTTTGATCCTTGATAGTATTGATTTATTTATCGTGATATTTGGTTATACTGCTATTCTTACTTAAAATCGATATTATTACAAGTCTCTCCTTGCTAACTGTTAAGAACAGTCATGTATTTTCATCATTTAGGTAAAATCATCAAAATGCAGCAAATATAATGGTATTGAGTTTGAAACTCAGACTCCAGTAATAGCAACCATGGTTTGCACTAAACATTAAAAATTCTAGTGGATTCTTTTCAATAGAGCCACAAGGAGGAAGAATATCTACCCACTGAGGATTTCAGGCTACACAGACCTGCCAATTTACATGAATTAAAACTTGGGTTAGGAAAAGGTTAATGAGTTTTATGGTTTATATATATGTTAATCTTATGCTCCTCTTTCTTTTTGGATACAGAAAAATAAATTTGTATCACTAGAACGGCACTGACTGCTACAGTGCCCACTTACAGTGACCAGATGATGTTATTTTTATATCTGTTCACAAGTTTCTTCACATCTGTAGAATCAGTGGAAGTGATAGATTCAATAATGAATGAGAACATGTTCTACAGTTGTGATACAGCTCAAATAACTTTTCATAAATGATACGCAAAGCCATGTAGCTCCTATCCTGTAATTCTTAATTTAGGAACGGACTGTAGAACCCTCATGAACTGAACTCAATCCTGGAAACATTTTGAATAGATGTTTTTAGTATTTAGAAAACAAAAACTAAATCTAAATCTAGATAAATATGACTTAAGAGAACATTCAATGCTGGTCTACATGCAGACATATTTTGCTGTGATATTTCTGCTAGAGAACAAGCTGATCCCATTATAAAAAGCTAAGCAAAGCCATGAGGAACAATGGTGTGGGAGTAAAATAGAGACTATAGCAGTATTGAAAAGCATGGCAAAACCCTGAGATTTTAGGAAATTTGGGCTGGGAATTAATAAAGAGCTGCAGAAGACGGAAGACAAATGGCTTTTCATATACTTGTAATCAATTATAAGTACTTTAGTGCAGTTCTGTAAAGTGGAAGGACTAACTAAGCATGGACAAGTATTGGAAAAAGAATGCACATGAACACGTCAAGTGTCACTACAGGATGCAGAAAAAAATCAGACATAAGGGATTTCTTTCCTTTAACAACAGTAAAGCAAAATAATTAGACATCAAAACACATGACAGTACCATCTTAAAAAGAAAATTGGTATTTCCAACTAACTGTTGAATTCAACTTCAAAGTAACTTCTTAATGCAATAAAAGCTCCTGTGTCTTAGGCAATCTCATCCTTTCTACTTCAGAGAGCAACAGAGAGCAGGATCAAGTTGTAATAGGAGTACTTCATCTACTCTGCTTGGTAGGTACAACATGGGCATCTTGCCCACAGTTTAGATCGTGCTTTCAGTCTAAGCTATGTTGCTCACTGGGGTCGGCTTGTCAAGCCTGTATCACTGAATACCATCAGAACTGAGCTACTGAAAAGGGACAGGTCTCAGTTACTTTCTAGTGCTAACACAGCCTGTGAAACTACAGCCACCATTCTTTCCCTCTGACACAAAGCAAATGAGTAACATACATGGACTGGTAAGTAAGGTAATGCTTTGATGAAGGAAAATCCCTTTCCTAACAAAACTTGGGAAGATCTTTCCCTCTTAAGACTCTTACTAAGTCATTCAGAGTTCATGCTTTTAATCTCAAAGTGTTCTTCAGTAGTATATTAACGTAACTTCTTCAATGATTAAATGAAACTTTCAATCTTCTCCCAGAATCATTAAACAAGTCAGCTTTTTCACAAGGAAAAGAAGAAAGTGAGAACTACACACACTGCAGTCCTAGATAACAGAGAATACTGAATGTCAGAGGAACAAGAATAATGAAATTAGGCCTCACAGCAGCAAGGTATCCTCAAAACATAATCAAGAACAGAGTGCAAAGACCTTATTTCACAAATAACATTTGATATTTGTGCCAACATTTTCAGTTTTTCCCTAGGGTGTAAAAAACCACTTATTTCAGTATCACCTGTAAACGGAACCAAAAAAAATCATTTTCTTACAGTTGCTGGAATCCAAATGGAGCATTTGGTTATTTATAGTTATTTAGCCAGTAACTGTGCCTTGCACCATGTAATACCTCTAACTCTTATGAAGACCAAAAAAACCAAAACAAAAAACCAAAACAACAACAAAAAAACAAACCAAACAAACAAAAACAAAAAAAAAACACCAATAGGAAAATGAGGCCTTTGACTCACTACAATTAGATTGTTCCTCAGTCTCCATGCAAGGAGCCTTAGTGAAGAAGAGCTGAGTTTTCTGTCTGCAATTCAAAATTAAAACCTCTGTATAACTAGATGCACATCGGTGTCATACCCTCAGGTGGGAAATAAAGATCAAAGAAAAGCAGATCTGTGGGCAGTATGGAGATATGAGCAAGAAGTCCACAACTTCCTTGAATGTGGTATCTTCCAAAGGACAAATTCCTGTCAGGTTAAGGTAACATCAAATAAAATTACATTTGAAACACTGATTTTTACTGACATCTCCAACTGATACCCAAACAATTAATTAGCTCACTGACAGCTTTTACATCAAGCCTAAGTTGTCTTAATAATTCGAAATATTAGGCCTAAGAGATCATGTGCTTCACTAAGTTTTTTGTTCTCCAGTCTAGAAAGCAATGCAACAGTCATATAAAACTGAAGACCATTAGCTACTTTGAACCGTGAAGTATCCAAAGAAGAAATAACCTTTGAGAGGTCTCAGGCTAGAATTTACACTGGGAATTACTGCTGATGGCAAGCATCAGTTGTAAGTTCCAAAAGCAAGGCTACTATCTTTGTCTTACTGAGAATGTTTAACATATATTTTTAGTCTAATACGTAAGAGAGGCATTGATTATTTTTTTTCAAACACATAAACAATGAGCAAACCCCAAGAAAAAAGCATAGAAGTTGAAACAGTTTATTTAATACATCGACTCAATGAAGATATTCTGATTATCTCTGTGAAACTACCTCCTCCTGACTGGAATTGATTAGGAGGCATTTTGTTCTGAATTCCTGCTGAGACACTAGAAAACAATCTCAGAAGTACTACTGATAAGCCTAGCCATTTATAGGATGCAAACATACCTCATTAAAAAGGAACATCTATTCCCTAATGTAATCACCAAGCAAAAATAATTGAAACATAACTCAAGAATGTTATTGTTACGCAGTCCAACAAAAACCAGGAAAGTCCAGAGATGCAGAAGATAATTTAAAAGTACCTCCAGAAATAATGGAGACCAAAGAACGCAAGCATCTCAAAAGGCAAAGACAAGCTATGTACAAACCATTCTTCAAGCTGATGACTGAGTTACAAAAACAGCCATAGTATTTCTTCTTTTCTTAAGACACACAAGGTGAGATCAGGTGCTCGCTTATTAAGTCCTCATCTATAAAATGAACCCCATACAAAATATTATTCTTGCTTTCTCCATTGACAGATTACTCATGTAAGCAGGTGGACAATATCAGTAAATATTTCTAGAATGAGTGTCAAAAATCACTATGAAGCCAGCTAAAACACGCAAAGGAGGCAAATGCAGCTGGGCCCAGATAGAGATTCTAGCTATCATATCATGCTCTTGGCACTCACAGGTTGGCAGCACAGTCCCAGCTGCTACTCCAGTAAGAAACACAACCACATGAAAGCAACACAGGCAGACTATGTTAGACCACACTGACCAAAGCATAGCTGAACAGAAAAAAGTGTATTTACTAGTCCCAGGTAAACTGATGAGGTGTACTTCACCACATCCTGTAAAAGATGAAAAAACAAGCCAGTAGTAAAAAGGGGAGCAGAGCAGTCACACGGCTTTTGGTTTCCACTTCCCTCCACAACCATTTATTAAAGACTGACTCTGCCACACACGTTCTATCTTACTCGTCTTTCTTGGTGCAAGTAACACAAGTCACACGTAAATGGAGAATGGTGCACAGATAGATACTCAAAGAAAAGGTTTGTGGTAACTAACTTTCACTTCTACAGCAGGCTCATCTGCCTATTAAAATACTGTGATGTGTGCATTACTCCAGCTATGACCCATCTCTTTGTCCTGTGTCACACAAAACCAACTGAAACATTTTTGTTCAACAGGTATTTTCCTGTAAGCTACAGAGCTAGTTAGAGAAAAAGCACCATAAATTATTGCCAAAAGTTATTTGTTACTCTGAACTTCAGGCAAAAAAACCCCTGGCCTTGTGGTACGGTTAGCAGCATTTTCATCAGTAAAATCTTTCACAGACATTCTTCAGAAATGTTGAGTATAAATTCCTGTATACAGCTGAGTATAAATACCTGTACAACACCAAGCTTGTGTAATCTCCCCAAAATTACACACTATAGAGAGAGCACATACACACTCATGAGTCCCATTAGTTTATGTTAACAACTAAATTCCATCACATGCTGTTTGCTTTCTCTTTCTGTATTCTTCAAACAGCACTAAATAATTCTGTAAATATTTCCTGAAATTTCTGGTTTAGTATTTGCATTAAGATCTCTCACTTGCAGGCAACTGTCATTTCAGCCCACTCCTTGAGCTGATGAAAGCTAGAGGATGTGCTCCTCAAATACGAGCACTGCTCTTAGGCTACCCAAAAGCAAATTTGCAACACTTGGTACTCCTTATCACACATATCCTATTATTTCATTAAAGAAATTCTTAAGGTCTTCTGTATGTTTTAGGCTTATAATTTTTGGACAAGCAGCAACTTACTAGGAAGGACTTCCTTACTACAGACACCTTCCAAATTTCTGTGTAAGCTTTTGAAACGACTACATGGTGTGTGACCATGTAACAGCAGTGGACAGAATCTCATGACCCAGGAAATAAACTCTGTTCTTAATAACTTACTAACTCTGTGTTCCAGGTTTAAATGGCAAGTGGTTGGCAGAGGAGAGGTCACTGTGGGAAGAAGCCAGAGGCCACCCTGTGCAGGACACAGCCAGATCCAACACACTGCAGAGCACAGCTGAGTCCCTCAGCCAAGCTGGGGACACTTCTGGGAGAACATGTTTAAGAAAGGGAACACCAGAATGAGAGGAACGTGGAGGAACAACATCTCCATGGAACAGCAGATATTCCCTGCAACCCATGAAGGATGCCATAGTGGAGCACAAGGATATTCCTGAAGGAACTGAAGCCCATGGAAAGAGCAGAGGAGCAGAGGAAAGACATGATGAAGAAGAAAGCAGCGACACCACAATGTATTGGCTACAATCCCCCTGCCATCCTCCATGTGAGCTTGCATGGCAGGGGTAGGGTATGTGAGAAACAGAGCCGTGCCTTGGAGAAGGGGAAGGAAAGGTATGCTGTTCTGAGTTTGTTTCTCACAACCTGAATCGATTTTACTTGGCAATAAATCAGCTATTTTTTCCCAAACAGAGTTTGTTTTGCCCACAACGGTAACTTATAAGCAATTTCCCTGTTGTTACCTCAACCTATTGTTTTACTGTTTCTGCTTTTCCTATTTTACCCCACTGCATTACCAGACTGGTCAGTTGCACAAGCAAGCAGCTGGATGGGAATTTTGCCGTTGGCCAAATCTGGCTCAGCATATATCACTTAAAAGAAATGATCCTCTGGATGTCCTCTAAAACATACTATGTCAGACAGTAAAGGTCACAAAGTAAAGCAAGTCTTAGTGTCAGTAGACTCCTACCTGCTACCTTCTGGTCTCTAACTGCACCAGAAAACTTCAGAGAGAGTTACAGCTGCAAACCTCTGCTTTAAGCCTTTGCTCAGAATAGAAGTTTCAGTCTATCTGATTTAATTTAATAAAACAACATACAGCCTCAATCACCAAAGTAACAAAACATTTTAATGCAACATTAATATATTTAACCACAAGCTTGACTAAAATAAAGTAGTCCTGTTACCATAGCTTACATTAAATGATGTAATGGTATAAATATTGTCCGTTTATTGTGTTAATACATAATTAAACAACGTGGGAGACAGCACTATCCTTTACAACAAACCTATTTAAAAACATATTAGTGAATGATACACCTGCTTGTGAGTCTTACAAAAAAGGTGGTGCATGAAGGTGCAGAACATTCAAGACATTTCCATGTGTGGGAGAAACTACTGCAAGCATACAGCAAGCATGAAATGCTCTAATCCACTGAAGCTTTTTAAGTTGAGATTGCACATACCTCAAATCCTTACTCATAGTTTTTCCTAAATATTCTTGTGACAGGACCTTTCAAGCAGCTACATAAGGGAAACAATTTTCCTCTGGTAACAGCAGCAGTTGGCATGCTATGAACCCATCCTCAGCCAAACTCAATTCTGTAATGCAGCTAGAGAGGGAGCAGCTCCATATATGACTTAGAGAAACCATATTCTTGAAAACTGGTGGTCTGAATCCTGATTTATCTAGCAGAATTGTAAATCCTGAGCAATTCTAAAGTTTGCATCACACACCTACACAAAATGTTACCACCCCCTTTTCCTTCATATAATTTTAAACCTTTGCTTCAATTTAGCAGTTGTTCTATAATTATACTTATCATCAACAGATACTCAGGATTAACTTCAGAGGTACTGTGCAAGTGTAAATGCAACAGTTTAAACAGAGGAAACAACAGTAGCATCAGAAAAAATTCAGATTACATCAATTTTCAGGATTTTTAAAAATTGTTTTCGTTCACATTAATGAGCACAGCATAGGAAATCACACTACAGTAATGTTTTTATTTAATTCTGCCTGTCAATACATTAGATAGCCTCCTTGCTTTGCAAAAGACATGGCAGGATAAGAGACTTACAGAAGAAAAAAATTTCTTGAAAACAAATGTAAATGAAACCAGCTCTTTTTAGACTTTTTCTATGGTATTTTAAAAGAATCTATAATTTAACTTTTTGTCTTCTACTGCAAATACAGTCCTCAGGTGTCTGCCACACCCTCAGCTGTAGGTACTAACATGCGGGGTCTTTACAGACTTGTTTCCAGGTGAACAAAGACCTTAACATCCACTACAACATGACAGAAGTCAGTAGATGCTAAATGCAGGCAGAGCATTTGTCATTCTTTAAAATGTGATCTGTTTCTGCTGTCTTCTTTTATATTTTACAAAATATGTAAATTAATGCTCTTGCAGTAATACAACCAATGCTACTATTTTATTCTACAAATTTTGCAATACTATTAAGTATCTTACTTCTTATTTTACGGTTTCTTTTGACATGCTACGTTCCATGCTCATCTTGAGTTAGGCATCCACCCCCTCTTTTCATCTTCTGTAAAGTCAAGTGTCTTTTGGCAGCACTTGTAGGGTTTCATGGCTCTTTGCCTGCTCTGGACCTTTCTTTCTGCAAAGAACGCCCAGACTTTGTAGTATCCTCATCTTAGGCTTTTACCACCATTAATTGAGAACACACACACTGTTCTACTTCTTCACACGATTACAGCTACAAAATCTTTTTCTGTTTCAGTGCTACAGCAAAAAAAAAAAAATTAAACATCTGAGCACTTTACAGAAAGTATCTATCCAAAGAACGCTTGCCTTGTGCAGATCATTTCATGGGGTTGTCTTGTATATAACTCAACAACCTCCAGTGGCTGTAAAGACTGTGCAGACTGGATGCCTCACTTGCCAAGGCAAGCTATTTAGAGCAATATCTGCATTCTTTAAGAAATGTCTTGAAGTGTTACTCAGAAGTATCTGTCAGATGTAATGTCACCCCGTCCAAATATTCCTATTTTACAAGGTCATCTCAGTGGCTACTACATTTTAAATTGCTGAAATTCTGTGCACAGCACAACTAACTCATGACTACCTTTCTGCACTGAAAACAAAGGATCTCCTTCAAAAAATCAGCCAGCAATCTAGTTTCACATTTTAAGCCAATGTCACAAATGTGCTGAAGGATTACTTAATCTGTCCACTGCTCTGTTCAGATCTGAATTCTCTCTTATCACCATTGCTCCCTTTCCCCAAATCTATGACAGCCGTGATACAGAGACAGTGTCACAGAATCACAAAATTAGGTTGGAAAAGACCACCTAGACCAAGTCCAACCTATGACCAAACACTACCATGTCAACTAAACCATGGCACTGAGAGCCACATCCAGTCTTTCCTTAAACATCTCCAGTGACAGTGACTCTTCACCACCCTAGGCAGCCTATTTCAATGCCCAATCACCCCCTTTCTGTGGAGAAATTTCCTCTTAATATCCAACCTAAACCTCCTGTGGTGCATCTTAAGACTACATCCTTTGTGACTGAAATACTTCACAAGTTTTTCAGTAAAAATAAAAATAATATTTGAGCAATAATGGGATTTTTTTCCTATGGTTTTGTCTAACAGCATTAATAAAGTTTGCATCAATAGCAAAACAACTGCATTAAAATACAAGGATTCCCAATCCATAAGTTCTCAGTAACCCTACTGCTGGTATCCAGTGAGCACAGAAAACAAAAAAACCCAAATAAAACCCCCTAAAAACCACTACCACAACATAACCCAACAACAACAAAAAATACACTCTGCATGAAGATGGGGTGCAAAATGATAAACAGAGATTTAAAAAAAAACACCGAGTGGGAGGTGTTGGTGTTGGGGAAAACAGGGCCAATCTACTGACAGAAATCTTAGTAAGTGCCAGAACAAAGTGCTACTAGTTAAGCCCTTGACTCCTCACATATATTATTAAAGTGTATTTGTACAACTGATAGTGAGTCTCTCACAAAACCTCAGCTACACATGATACAGAGTAAAGACCTGGAATCTGCAAGTCAGAATAACACGCTGAATGATTTCCTTGCATAATGCATCTCTCATTTGTCAGAGTAGCTAGAAATTTATGCCGATGAAGCAGACACCAACGCATACAGAAAGGTTCATCATCGAGGCAGATGAATATCACTGTAGTAAACAGACAGCATTCCCACCCTTGGAATTTTTATTGTGATGCTGAGTAGGTCATATGTTAAAAAGGCAGAGGGAGCCTTTATTACACTGAGACAGTTAAAATGGTTTAGAAAATGGCAAAGTAGTTCTGTGCTTAATTATTAATTTAGCATAGTAATGTCACAGAAACTTAAACTGTAATACTTTATGTTAAAATCTCACAAAAGCTTAAAGAAATTAAAATCTAGTATCTTCTTTTTGTTTTTCATATACAAGTTAGTAACATTACCACAGCTCAAACTTGCAGACAACGTAAAAAAAAACAACCCCAAAAACAAACAAACAAACACATCAGTACTACAAGGAAAAAACCCTCTCAGGATGAGTGTGTAACTTGTATGAATTTTTGACTGGGGATGATAAAGATTATGCCTACTCACTGAATAACTGGTTAGAGTCACTAAGCACCTTGTGCTAACTGCTAGGGAAAATCAGAAAATATAGTATTTTATCATGTTACTGGAAATCATCCTAATGTTTCACACAAAGGAAAATACTTCTGGCACATTTTCACTCTTTTTAGCGACTACAACCCTGGTGTTCTTTTAACAAAGAATTTATATGCGACACTGATGAACAGGGTCTTCAGAACTCCCACAGCAGATGAGGAAAAGATGAGAGGGGGACTAGTTAAAATTTGGCAACTCTGAAGATTGAAGATGTCCTTGTTCATTGCAAGAGGGTTAGACTAAATTATCTTTAAATGTCCCTTCCAAACCAAACCATTCTATGGCACTCTGAAGGTGAAAAGCCCATTTGGATTGACCAGTAGATGCCACTCGACAGACTTTGCTGATCTAGACCAAGTCCTAAGGTAATTTGCTCCTTGTCTCAGGTCACAGAAGGACCAAAAGTCTGTATCAAAATTAATGTTGGTATTTCCAAGGATCTGTAAGATCGTATTTCTCATTTATTTGGTATGTGCAGCTCATATTTCAGGTTAAACCTCCAATGATTTACTACACTTTGATAAACAATACGAAGAAGCAAGTCAATTAACAGTAAGACACTGAATAATGAAAAAGTTTGAGATACAGAAAAGGTAAATGTGTTGAAGATGAAAGCATCAGTTTAATGAAGTTCAAATTGTTGCTAAGTCACAAAATTCCTATAGAAAACTGCAATATATTACCAGAACATACAGAACTAAAAAAAAATATTAATGGTATCATGACACATAGGATTTGCTGTTATAAAAATAACATCAGCTCTTACATATCAGTTCTAAGAACACCTATCTACCAAACACAAACTGACCAACATTTGGCCACAGCGTAAGTGACATTTATTACACTATTTAACCTTCTCAATCAAGATCAGCCCAGGCCAAAAAGAGCAAACCTGGCAAACAAACCACCTTTGATTCAGCTACCACTGTATGCTGATCTTTGTGGTGAATATATACTTTTGCATTTAATTCCAGCTCTGTAAGAGCAACAACTGCACGAGTCATCTTGTGGCTGGAATGAATAATGTACTAGACTCCTTATGAACTTTAATCTAAAGCCAGTTTTATGACAGTATTGCATGTTCAGCATCTGAACACAACTTCAGCAAGCATATCAAAAGGTAAAATTATGAGTAGAGTTTGGTTGCAAATAGTACAGCTGAAGCACTAAAGATTTACTTCTCATTTCAGCACATGAGCAACTACTTTATAAAGCTGCACAGATTCATCTGAGCTAGAGGTAAAGTACTTGCTTACTGGTCTTTTTTTCCCCCTAAATTTAAATGTCAAATTTATTTAAATATTACCTATGAATTACTGTTGAAATATAAACATGTTTTAAGTTATTACATTTTAAAGTAATTTTTAAAAAAATATATATTAAAGCATATTTGAACCTAGCACACGTAACTGTCCATTTAGATCTTTGAGTCTTCAGATTACAGTGAACTGAATGGAAAACATTTCAATGTTTAGAAACTACCTTCTTTCTCCCACCCATTTTTAACGTAATACTTAAGAAAAAGTGAAGTAACACACAGTTTTACAAACCTGGAAAGTTGTTATACATGTTCCTCAGTTTTTAATTTTTGTCCTTTTATTTCTCTAAGAAAGGCAAGGGAAAGAAAAAAAACCCCAAAACATAGCATGAGGAAACAAACAAACACCAGATCTCAAAACCTTCCTTGTATTATATGCATTTCAATACAAAAACATCTTCTAGGTGTTTATACAGAAAGAAATAACATTGAGAGGTCATTCTTTAGAAAAAGCAATTTGGCTATACAGTAGAGACAAAATCAGACGAAAGCTAAGCTGTCCAGGTCATCTGGTCTTGGTCCTGCTCTCCATTTCTCATTTGAGACTGAACAAGACTGTGGAAATCTGCACTAGGAACTGAGCTGGAACATTGGCCTGGCTAAAAACTTATCCTGTAAAACAATTACCCTTTCAATACGTATCAGTACCCCAGGTTCACCGTAACTGCACAACTTACTGTGCCAGCACACAAAGACACAAAACCACACAGGGCAGCTGTGCACACTTCTTGCTTCATACAGTATCAATGTCAGCTAATAGACAGCATATGCAGCATTCTAAACTATAATCTGATTGTTAGGTACTTTAAAAACAAAGGGGAAAAAAAAATCCTGTACTGCCACATTCTTACAAGGGGTGAAGAATGGCTGGTACCCCCATACAGCTTTTATGCTGTGCCCCTTCCACTGAGAGATAAAAACCAATTATTTTCTGCAAATACAAGAAAACAGCAGTTAACTAACTGGCTCTAGAGTATTTAAGCAAACATGTCTAAATGTTTCTTACTTCTAAAGCAAGCTGGACAGACAGTATTTTACAGTATGTTTGGCAAACTACACTGAGAAGGCAAGTAACTTCCAAACACTAATAAAACAGAAAAGGATTTGTTCTACATTTTCAAGACACAAATCCTATTATTCTTATCACTTGTAAACCACATCACATGACTTGAGTTTCATGTGGAGAAAAAGAACTAATTAATCCAGAGTGTAAAACAAGTATTTCTAAAACTAGAGCAATTATATTAATGTTACTATAACTGTATCAGAGTTAGGAAAATGACTACTGAATGGTGAAAGTCACATTTCTGCCCTTTTTCACATAAAAAAAAAAAAAAAGGATGGTGGTGGTGTTCACAATCAAGAAATGTACCAGCAAAGTTTTACATACTTTGCAGTTATTTGCTGGACAACATAAATGGGCAGAACGAGAGACCAATGTGAAATCATGTGTTCATACTGGAAGGCTGCGGGATCACAATATACCAGAAATTAATAAAAATCAGTATGATTTGAAGTGTGCCATTTAAAGACAAATTTACTGAATAGCTACTAGTCAGAATACAGCTGTGATTCCCAAACTGATTAAAACAATTAAAGAGTATGAAAACATGACAGTGCCATACACCAATAAATTGTCTTTTCACCACAAGTGAAACAATGCCAGTTTTGGTAATTATAACTAAAGATCTATGTAAGGAAAACTATTATGCATGAAAGCTCACAAAGAAATCACAGCAGAAGAAATTGGCTCGGCATTGGAGATTCAAACAAATCTGCACAGTTACTGTGTCAGAATTATGATTTATCAAATCACTTTAGAAAGGTGGAACAAGAGGAATCTAACTGGAATACACCCAACACAGGATTCAAGACACACCCACCACAATCTGTAGTTAGGCATGCAAAAGAATGTAAATTTACTTAAACATTCAGAAAGAAGTAAGACTATTGTTGAGAAAACTTTCAAGTACTGATGATAGAAATCAACACTGTGGCTTGCCATGTGAGCAGGTTTACATTTTTGCTCCAGCAAAGTTTGAGGTTAACCGCCTAATAATTAACATCTGCACTCAACTGGAAGATATATAGCTCTAGGGAAGTGTATTACAAAACAGGCTATTTTCTAAAGAACCTTTATTCTAATTTTAAAAAGTGCTTAAAAGTACAATTTGTAGCTCATTGCTTATAAAAAAATTGTGCAGACAAGCCCCCTGTGTACACTATAAACATGCATAAAGTAACTTTCCTTTTTCTAAAGGAACCACATATAAGGGACTTAATACAGATAGAAGACTGTCTAACTTCAAATGGAGCTAATACAGTCAAAATTATTTTTAAAACATTCTTAGTCCCAATAAACAATTTTAGCAAAAGAAAAATCACTGCAAAAATAAGCAGACTCAAGGCAGTACATGGGTAAAATTACTGTTCTTCATGTAGTTATCACGCCATGTTTAAATAACACGAGCTGTCTTGTTACCTGCCTGTATTTTAGGGCCCATGAATCCTGTTCATATGTGTGAGCTCTATATTTGCAGTTCCCTATCTTGACTCATTTTACTATGTGGACTTCAATCCAAAACTTGTATCACATACTTTGTGGTAACAATGATGATATAAAGATGCTGTCCCCCCAAGAGAGGGAGGGCAAAAATAAGGTATTTTATTTCCATGTGTCTAATTGTCAGAAGAACATACCTACTATGAATCAGATGGATCTTTTTTCCTGGTCCAGAGACCTATCCTTTTTTTAAAGCATGAGATTGATGCAGTCTAAGTAAGCATCATACTGCTTCAAAGGGGACTAGCAGCAGATTGGACCCCTTCAACAAGTAATTCATCCTACATTAAGACAGCAGTTTTATAGACAACACCTCTCCAGTGTTTCAGGGGCACAAACAGCTACTTCCAGAAATAGCAAGAAAGCAAAAAAGCTATTCCCTGCCATGTAAATTTAGAAATACATTTTACAGCAGCATATTATATGCACTCAAATTTGAATGAATTGGAGGAAATTTCAAGCTATTACCACAAGATGCATTTTCTTATAAATTTCCAATATTTTCTAACATGTTCTAAAAGTTTATTTACTTTTTACCTGTTACAGTCACCAGATAAATTAGGTTTCCTCCTATTGCCATCCAAGATGAAACTTTACAGCAACATGTAACACAAAGCAAAAAAGCACAAAACCCCTATAAATGCATACAGAGAATCACATCTTTGTGATATTTGTAAAATTTTAAATTAAATTGTACATTTCACTGCCTTTCTTAAACAGAGTAATGGTCAACGGACATCACCTCCTTAAAGTCTTGTTAGGAGCATGTTCAGCTAAGTAATCAAAGCCTGTGATGTTAAATCAGAAACATCAAATGCAACTTACACTGCCAAGCAAATAACACTCATTCTATGCTATTAAGCTTTATGAGAAACACAATGCAGAGTGCCTGACAGTTTGCACTGGAGAGTATGAAGTCCTCTCAACTAAGCCCATAGCTGCATTTGCCAGAAAGTAGTAATCTTCTGAAAAATACTTTCTTCCTTTCTTAGTTCTCCTTTTAAAAACTGGGTTTCAACCAGGACAATATTCACTCATGCTGGAGTGGTTACTCTGTGATGGACAAATTAATAATACTGAATTCGGTGAATATTCAGTGAAAGACATCTACTTTCAACAAATGAAGCCCATTGTCTAGAAGACACCCAATCCTTCTGTGACTAGTGAAGATCCTGCACTAAATGTGATGATGTCAGCTGCTCCTTCTACAACAATTATCCCTCCATTCCACTTGAAAATTCTCCAGTGATTCATTTGGGCTTGTATTTCATTAATATGGGTTGTGCAAAGTACAACTCAGTAAGAAATCTCCAAAGGCAAGGAAGCTTCTCCCAGTGGACAGGTCTGACTATTTGGAAACATTTGTTTCCAAAACAATACTGAGCCATATTTTGCAATGAGTGCTCACGCTCTCAAAAAGAGATAAGGGCAATGGCAATATCTCCCAATGCCAGAAATCAAATCAATACCAGTGAAATACTTGTATTTCCATAAATAAATCAATCTGTCTAGAAAGAAAGGTAACTGTTTCAAAGAATATTGTGATGATCAGAACACTTGATGCTGAAGTGCTTAACACTAACAGGAGCAAAAATATAATTGCTTTAGAAAACAGCAGAGGCTTTCTCTCTTAATTTCACACAGTACAAAAGCAAACCACACCTGGCCTGATGCTGTGCTCTCCTGAAGGTGCTTTTTACAGTGTTACTTTTTATATGCTAGAAAGAGGTTTGAATAAAAACAGAATGAGTTTGCCAAATGACACCTGTATTTACTAAAACAGTGGCTTTACTATGCTGATGCCCTTGCCTGATCTTTCAGTAGATCTAACCAGATCCAGCACTACCTGAAAAGGTGTCTCATGTGTCATTTGCATCCTTCTGGAGAAGAGTTTCCTCACACAAAGGAAACAAGAAAATAGCATCTGCCAAAATACAGTAAGTATCACAAATTTTTAACAATAATGGATAAATAGTAAAGATCAATGATCCTATGAACCCAAACACTCTGCTTTTGCAACTGGCCAAAATGTTCTACCATACACGGCTTATCCTGTTTGAAAGGGAGAAAGAATCAAGTAGCAAATAAATTCTAGACACATCACATTTATTTTATAAGGTATGCATTCACTACAAGATTCTCTCTTAGAACCAGAAAGAGCAGACAGGAGGTAGAAGCCACTTGCCCTTTATGTCCTGAGCTACATGTGAGAGCACTCAGTATTGGCATCCTCTCTTAGGTCACAAGCAGTTGGAAGAATTCCATCCTGCATGTGCTGCATTATTAATCAGGTACATTTCTAAGGACAAGCACACCTCAAAAACTGGTTTATCAAGCTAAAATTTAATAGAATTATGCATTTAACAGCTGCCTTGGGATGACAACAAAGGCCTCTGCTCTATGACACTAATCTCCCTCTCTCACAGTAAGAAATGGCAGAGAGACCCTGATTATCCACGGACACATTTAATGGGAAAGTTACATTCAGTTTCAAATTCTGATTCCATTGTGGCAGTGACATCAGCTGAAGACAGCATAACAGATTGCTCAAATGCTTTGAAAGCACAGGCAAGATGTTTTGCCTGTCATCCCTGGAAGTATGAGCACATGCACAAGCTACAGCAGGTTGAACCAGCACATAAATTTACAGTGTATCAGCTGCTCCTGCTATGACAGTTTGCATAGCTGTTACTACAGGGTAACATCATTAAAGTGGTGCTGCAAAGCTACTGAGCTCTCTCATGAGCTCCAAGATTGAGAATGCATAATCCTACCCACAGATTTTATCTCAATCCCTAGTATTTGGGGTCAGCTGTTTATGTTTAGCTCAGATCTGCACAGGCCCGTGAACTCTGAAGTAACAGAAGGGGCCCAATGGCGAGCTGGAACTCAAATTTTTCTACTTCACACACCTGTAGTTAGTACTCCACATTGCTGAGACTGAACTACAAGCAGTATTTCCCAACTAGAAGCAACCCTGCCCTGACACAGCTTTGAATCATATTGATGCAGTGGACTGATATTTAATGTTCTTTTTTTTTTTAGTTATGGGGGAAGACTTCTTCAATTTGTCTGTATTCTAGGACATTACAGACCTGGTTGTCCAGTGGCTTACATGACAAAAGCCACCATTCTAGAAAGATCTGTATGTGGCTACCATTTTCTTCTAACAGGTAGCTCAGAAGTCTTTAAATTCCTCTCTCTAGAATTCTTCACTGCTTATGTGTTTGTTCGAATTTGACTAGCCTGAATTTCAGGTATTTTTTTCCTGTGGTTTTCTTGCTAAACTGGAACTTCTCATCACTTCTTCACAAGCTCCTGATACCACCTAATAAGTTTATTTTAACAACCTCTAGAGAGGGAAAAAAAAAATTTGTGCATTCTTCTAAGCCTCCCATATTTTTCCTACATAATTTAAAATGCATTGGCACAGAGTCATAACTGTTTAGCACATCTGTTTCACAAATGCTACCTTCAACCTCTGGCATTCTGTTGTAACCAAAAATGACATTAGCCCAGCCACTCATCTGCAATGACTTGAAATTCTTTTCACATACCATGGACTTTTTTTACATTCTTTGTTCTTACATACAACACTGCACTTTGTCTGAACACTCAAACTCTAGCAAGTGATCTACATAACTATGTATGACTGCTAGTACTCTCTGTCATTCCTGAATCCTGTGAACATTACGTGTTACTTACACAAACTAATTGCATGGTCAACTGTCGCTATAGGACATGAAAAGAATAACACTCACTCCAGATTCAGAAGGCGAGAGAAAGAGAAAGTTTATTTTGTGCTTGGGGTTATATAGTTTTCTAACAAAGGTCGCAGATTGGAGAATGAAGTTGCCACCTCTTCAACTACACTGGTGAAAATCACAGTCCATCCTAACTCCTCCTTAGAGAAAGGAATGGTAACAAAAAGAACCAAAATATCACTCTGTTTACGTGAAATCTGTGAGAAACTTCACTATAAAATGCAAAACATCAGAAGGCTTGTAAAGACCAGGGCAACAGCCAACTCGCACTAAAATGGTTTACTACAAGTATTATAATCAGTAGCTTCTCCTGTGAAATATTTATGCTCCTTAAAGGGATAAAATCTCTGAAGTCATTTAACTTTTCTAAAGATCAAGCTCCAGCTCTTAGTCTTCAACTACATACAATTCAAAACAAATGAAAGCATATGGTATCAGTTGATACAGTTATCAGAAAACTTTTAACCTTGAATTTTACATTGCGGTGAGAATTAAAATAAATCCTCAAGATCTCCTGTGTACTCTACTCTCAATAAATTACTTTAATAAGTTTTACAACAGTTACAAGGGATATTATTTAACAAGCCAGAAAGAGCCAATATGCTTGTACTTCAAGGCATACAGCTAAGAAACAATAAACTAAACAAGCAGTACAAGAATAAAAACCTAAAAATGTATCAATAAGAATATAAAAAAGATGCAAAAATATGCAAGAGTATGTTTACCATGGAGCTCAAAACCAGTCCAACTGAAAACAAGATACCTTTTATATTAAAAGCATAGTAACATTTCTAACTACATACATTTTATTTCTCTCTATATATAGTAGTTAGAGCATGTGGGTGTGTTTATTCAAATAAGGAGCATTCTGGTTGAAATGTCTGCATTCTAAAATTTTACTTGTGAGACTAAAAAAGCTCTGTCAAACTCAGATTTATTTACTTACTTTTTTCTTTTCACCTTTTCCCTCGTGTTGCTGCATTCCTAGTTTAATTTTGCTCATTCTGACCACCAAAGCTGGAAATTTAAATCTTCTGAAGGGATACTCTGCATGCTAAGTGAGCTCTTAAATGCCAACAAATCAAACGCAACCTAATCTGAACAATGCAATTTTTACGAAGTGTTGGCTGCTTGCCTTTGTTTCATGGTTGAAGATTTAATCGCTTACTCACTTAATATCATGTCTCTCCTGAAACTCAGTTCTTAGAAGTCTGTAACGCTTCATCATGAGCATCCAGAGCGCATCTCTGTTAGCTGTACTGAGCTTCTCCCTCATACTACCTGCTCTGTTATCCAAACAGGAAATCATGCTCTGTTATCCAAACAGGATAACGATTACACTTCCATTCTTAGGGAATCACAAATTATATCTCACCGTGTGGTTGGGCGGTTTGATGAAGACATTAGAAGAAAATCAGACCACGGAAATGGTAAAGTAAGTGATCTAGAATCACAAAGTTTTTCTAAATACATCTTGTGACAGAGACCATCTCTTTCAAGTAGGTGCAGAACAAATATCTTAAGTTTGGTGAAATTGATATATATAGGTGATATACCTTCAGAACTGAGAACGAGCTCCATTAATAAAGATTGCATAGAAATTACTTCAGTATTCCTTCTTTTAATTGAAGAGAATAGAATGAGAAAATATTTCAACAAAACAAAGAAAAACTGAAATACAAATTAATTGGATAAACGCATTTTTAATGGAGGTATAAAAAATGCAATTGTCTGTCATGTAACAGATTGGCAGAACAGTTGAGGTTGGAAGGCACCTTGAATGCCATCCAGTCCAACCTCCCTGCTCAAAGCAGAGTCATCTAAAGCAGGTGGTCTATGGCAATGTCTAGTACTTTAGGTAAGAGGTTTTTTCCCCTCCATTTGACCCCAGTTTCTACAGAAATGCACTTTAGCAAATGTTTAAGCCATCCAATCAAAATCACAGTTAGCCTTAAACCCAACAAAAAATGAAACAGAAGAGAAAGTATTGGGGTACTTTTTCTTCAAGAAAATAAATACAATTAGTTATTGTGTGTATGAAGCATACTGATTTATATTGGCATGTCTGAAGTTTTACAAAACTTCAGAAAAGAGATTCTGGTGTTTGAATGTTTCCTTGCAACTACAACTACAGAACTGGTTCTCCTTTGAAAACGAAGTTAAAATGACAAATCACAAAACAAGGGTTCCCAAGAGGCTTTCTTTTACGTCCCTTGGAATTGCTGCAATTATTCTTAGAAGTCTGACTTTGTAAAAATATTCTGCTTAAATTGAAGATGGCAAGGAACAGTATGTATTATACAAAACTGTATACAAAATTGCACTAAGAGAATTTTATTGATTCAGGTTTTGAAAATTTACGTCTACTAATGACCATGAAAAAGGTATCAAATACCTATACAAGTTTAATATAAAAAATTCACATCTTAGTATATTAAGCCTTTGAGTTGAATAGATCATCAAACCCAACAGGAAGGCTTAAGAACACAAAGAACTCGCTTTTCCAATGCACTAAGAAAATCAGAGAAAATCATCATCACTATCCAGTTGCATCAAAGTAAATCCTCAGTTGTGATCTGTAATCTGTTTAAAAGCTGCATATTCTAGTAATAGGATAGAGGCCATCTACATTTAAGACACCCAGAGGACTTAATTAAGCTCCTCAATAGAACCTGGTAACTGGAATAGCAACATCCAAACCAAATACATCTCACTGCATTAATGAAAGGTCCATGTAGACTAGGGGTTTTCATACAAAAGCAGGGCTAGTATACATACGAAAAACCAAAGTAACAAAAAGCATGCTGGAGAGTTAAAGATTAAATATTAGCTAAAAGAGGGAGCAATGTGGACAGGACAGAACTGTCAGGACATTGTACACTTAGTAAGTAAACAGGATAAAGTCTTCTTACCCCACTAAAGGGCAAAACTTGCAAATAACAATACCGATTAACTATGAAAGGTAATTTAATATGTTTTTAATATATTTTTTAATTAAACTATTAAACCTTTGATACCAGTTTATACCAGTTTAGTTGATTTTCTGCACTGGACTCATTGCTTTTTACCCAAGAGCTTAGAGTAAAACAAGCATTTATTATTAGGTATTTATTTCAGCTGGTGGCAAAATACACATATGGTAACCTCGAACAACTGTTTCCCTGTGCTACCACTACTGGAATTGTAGAAGTTAGCCATAAAAGAAAATAAAGAGAACTAGAAGCTACTGAACATATTTTTCTTTTTATTGTCAGAGGAGCAATAGTCTTCATCTCTTCAAAAATAGCTTTTGCTTTATTCACACGTGTTCAGATGCACCTAGCAGGTGTTTGTAAAACACCAGTCAGTGACTCTGCAGCTTCACTACTCTTTGTTCATCCATGTACCTCTAGTGGTATGTTCTACTTTTCATGCTGAGATCCTCTAAGAGTGTTTACCAGCACATACTGTCAGCTTACACGCCCCTTGAGAACAACTGCAGCCAGATGACTGGAGGACTACAAGCCCCAAAATAATTTGAACTGCATAATCACAACAAGCTTGAGTAAGAAATGTGCTTGAATTCCAATCTGTTATTTTTCCTAAAATCAGTAAGCTTGATGAAATCTGAAAATACAGGTAGGTTGTTAAGTAAACTATGTGATACACTTTTGGAGAACCATAGAAGCACTACTGCTAATCACTTAACGAAGAGACACCTTAAATCAGCACTTAAGAGTCTTCCTCGGAAGCAATTATTTATGTTTCCAAGATTTGAAAAGAAAGACCATGTTGCTGAAGCCATGCAACAAACTCACACTATTGATCTTGTATCAGGAGACAGATGAAGAAGTTTACACAAGTTCAGAAGTAAACTGAGGAATCACAGCTCTTTTTAGTCCCTGAGGTCTGTTGGACAGTAATTGCTGCAGTTAACTCACAGCCTGTAAAGATTACTGATTAGTAAACGGTTTTAGGCTGTTGAAGTATAAGTTTGCCATCATCTCTTGGTCCTTTAAAAAAGAATTAATATATTTCTCAAAGTAAAACATGTCTCAGGATGGACAGTTTTGTAAAGCAACTACTTAACTAGAGGCTCCAGTTCAAGTTCAGAAAAAGCTCTTGAGAACACCAGTACCACGGAAGAGAAATTTTCCTATTCTCATGTTTCAGATTCGAAATTATGTGCGTCTTAGTTCCAGTACTAATGGTTTCACTTCTATTCTGGACAATGATATTTATTTCACTGTCCCAGCTCCTGGTCCTTTTGAGAGAAAGGTTTAACTCAATCCTTTGAACAATAATGATGAAATTATTAATAATGAGTTTAAGAAACAACTGACACACTTGAACTCGCTCAGGCATGCAAAACAGAAGAACCTGGAAGTACTGATAGCAAAGTTCAGGACAATGAAGAAAAGAACACATTTTCTTATTTGCATTTAGACCAAAATGTGGAAACAGGACAATGTAGATTCAAATTATTCACATTAGATTACCAGTGCACCACTCTGCCTCTTTATAAATCAGGAGTTTACGTCTACTTATATTTTTATAGATATTAGAAGCATTTTTCAAAGCCTCACAGGAAACTGACAGAAAAAACAAAATCTGAACTCTAGCACCCTAGACATGAGACTGCTCTTACTTTTCCCCAGGCATTCAAACAATTGGACAACTGGAGGAAATGGACCATGACCAGAATGAAAAATCCGTGCTTAAAAATATTTTATATAGTTGGGACCAACACTTGCTGATTTTTTGGAATCCAAGTCAAATAACTTGAATATACTTATTTTACTTTTGATATGAAGTGAATCAACAGCAAAGCACAGACCCAGCAGAACTTCTCACACAGGTGACTGCTACATCACAATATTAAAAGTTATGGCTGTGGACTAGGAAAACAACCTGAAACACTCCTGCTGAGAGAAAATAAGAATATGTCTTGTGCAAGCTCTAGTCTTCTCAGAGCTAAAATTTTCTTCTTGAAAAAGCAGAAAAGAATTGCTATCCAAACCACCAGAAGACCCTGAAATACAAAAATACAGGTAAAGCTATTTATTTTCTCTCTTGGCTTTGGCCAGAACAATAATTCACTGCTGTCACTGGGGTGTTTCTGCACTGTCTTGCTCTAAAATCAATGTTCAAAACATTTTAATTATATGTAGTATGAACAGATTTTAATTTCTTCAGAAAAGAACTTTAAGAGAAAAAACCCCTATGTTTCCAACTCTTTGATGACAAAGGCAGTCTTCCAAATAAGCATCATTTAAACCCCATGCCTGTAGAAGAATTGTTCCTCTGCCTTTACTGTTGCTATTCATAGTTCTCTAAGCAGCTACTAGTCCTGACCAGATGACTGTAACAAATTCAAACACTTCTGGCAGAGCCATGTTTATTATTTTCCAATAGGACTGCCTGCCAAATTTCCTTGTCCAGGAATTTTTTTTTTAAATAAAGGAACTATGTGAGCCAAAATATGTCAGGGACTATCCTTCAAGCAGTTCTTTCAGGAAGTGGAAGTGCACTATCATATATGCAGACTTGCACTTGAATATGGTTCAAAAACATTAGAAGACACAGCACAGTTAAAACTTCAATTTTCAGAGCACAAAATGCTATGCTTTAAGTCTTGAAAATCATTTATCAATACAGAATACTCAAAATCTTTCTTAGCATATGATAAAAAAGGCATAAACTTTAATGAAATTGGCCTTCCTTAATTCCCCTCAAAATGCAGTCTTTTAATAAAACCTTCTGTCTAGTGATTTTTCTCTATATATATTCTACAATGTCTTGTGTCCAGCCTATTGCCCATTAGTTGCTGTACAAATCTGCACACAATACTGTGGCATAAAGGCACATATCTTATAAAGAATTCCTAAAAGCACTAGTGCACATCATTATGCTAAATTATGGTCTTGTGATTAAAATACCTAGTGGCATGAAAAGGAGGATGAATCCCACTTCACATCTACCATGACCTTGTACTCCGCCTTGATTCTACATCTGTAATAACCAAATTAATAATTGATTAAATATTTTAAAGCACAAAGTCATTCAAGAGAAAAAAGCAGTCACACAATTTATATCTATGATAAACACTCAAAACCCACAGGAATCAAATTAAAAGAAAGAAATGTCAAATGACTTTGCAAAGATTCTACACATTATTCTCAGCTTTCCATCTCAGCATAATCCTGCAAGGCCAACTTGAAGGAAATATTATCTTGCAAGAGTTTAATCCAATTGAAAAAGTATGGAAATGTACCAAGTAATGACCAAATAACAGCAATACTGCTTAAATGATCAGTGGTTTGATACTGTAAGTATTTTGATTTATCTTGCTGGGGAGCTGTGGGAACTGGGGAGCTGTGGGGGAGACAAAAACCTGAAGTTATGACTGCATGAAAAATAGCAATCACTTCAAAATTATTGCCAAAAAGAATTAAAGACTTAACCTCATACACGAATCACAAATGAGACTGTGGGTTCTCCTTGTTTTCTCCTACAAATAAGTAACTACCTTTGACTATTATGCATTAAAAATCCTTACAGGACTCCAGTTACTGGTTCTAAATAAAAACATCTGCAGCACACTTCTATTTTTAAAAACCCAAAAAACCCAAAAACGAACCACAGAACCAAAAACCTGTAAGAATGGAATTCCTAGAGATAGCCAGAAATGTATTTGTTTTATAGGAACTGTGATTCTTACACACTACTGAACAATCAAGTCTTGATGTTATATAACCATATCAGCCAGATCATCTACTGACAAATTTCCTCGCACCCAACTGATGAATTGCCCATTGAAATTTTCATGTCTCACGTATTAAGAAACGGTCTTAAAACAAAAAGATCTAACACGTGGTTTCTTACAACAGTGGTGTGTTAACAAAAACATCTGCAAATGTGACATCTTGGATACATTGATTTTGTTATTGTGGCTGCTGCTGTTCAATAGCTGGGGATCAAGAACTCCATTAACAAACCATTACAGAACATAAATATTTGTCTCCCCACTGAAAAAGGTGCAAGCCATTTCTAAACAGATATTAATTATAAAAATCATAATCTACTGCATTTCTTTTTTCTTTTCCTCCTTTCACTTAATGGAAATTATGAGCCGTAATTCAAGCCAAAATTTCTTTTGTTTCACTTTATTTCTTTGGAAAAGATCACTCCATTTTCATCACATTCTTTACTAATAGTAGAAAACATCTGTTAGCCTTTTTTTTCTTAAAAACCACATTTTTTAACTGCTTGAGCAAATTCTAATACCAAACTATAACAATTCCAACCATCACTATCCTTCTTTGGAGTAAAGCCTTTTGTCTATGAATGGGGCTATGCAGAAATACCACTAAACCTCATGAGAGGCGATCTTTAGAAGCATTTTTAAAGCTGAATACTTCAACATACAGCTTAGCAATGAGAGAAAATGATGTCCAGTTGAACTGAGCTTATTTTAAAATGTGACTGAAATTCCTGAATAGCAAAAGAGCTTTTGACCCCACTGTGCAACTACAAAAATGGTCAAAAAGCAACAATTTTCACTACAGATGTGACTTGTGCTTCATGACTTCAGAATTAAACTTGAACTAACTCATAAAAGCAGGAATTACCTCAGGCCAGATTTACTTCTGAGTTAGGGATGAGTGTATACAGAAGCTATTTACCAGAAACCCAAATCATTCATGCAATTGGCACCTTGTCCTTTTCGCATGGCTAGCCTCCAGTGTCAGCTTGGAGATTTCCTTGTTCTAAATGCTAGCACCTGCTAGAATATGGGTTGATTTTAAAAAATCCACTTTACTCCTCGGTACTTTTTAAAAGATATTACACGGAATTGAAATGATACAAGAGCTACAAAGAAAAAAGAAACATTTTACTTTTAAAAGTAGCTGATTAGTACTCAAATAGTAATAACAACTACGACATGATTGCTCATTCCTTGGCTGGAACACTGGAAAGAATTGCTGGAACTGCAATTAAGGTTCAATTCACTACCAAGTATGAAAAGCACAACATGCCTTCTCTTTCACCACTACTCTAAGGTTTTGGTAGAAAGAAGTAACAAAGTGACACTGAGAGATTCTGGGTGGCACCAGTAACAACAATATTTAAGAGTATTTAGAAAACCAACACACACAAAAAAAGAAAAAAAAAAAGAAAAAAAAGAAAAAAAAAAGGATTTGCTGTCATCTCCACAGAAGTTTACTAGAAATTATTTCTTTTGCATCAATGACACTATCATCCTTAATTACAAATTTCATCCTTGAACTGATTTTTAAACAATGTTTTACCAAACATTTGAATTTTTCCTAAAAATCCCCACACTAACAAATGAAATACCCACTTCAAAGTATAATGACACAGGACTGCTGTCATATCAAATCACTCTGGTATTGACACAAAGATTTAGTGGACAGATTTCCCGATCACATATTCCTTCTCTATTCTTCCGAAAACTCTAAGAAAATGAAGGACATCAATACAACAGCTGGAGAATTTTCCAAATATTACTTAAATGGAAAAAAAAAAAAAAAAGAAAAAAGTGAAAAATTAGTCATATCTAATTTAAACATATAAAATTTTGTTCAAATCTGTATTGTAACATTTGTTACTGCTATACCAGGTTCTACTCAATCAAAAAGATTATGGCTCTGGGTATGCACTTAAATACAATTTAGAGATACTGAAGAGCTAGGATTATATTTAGAGTAGCAGGATATATCTAAATCCATTGCATTTATAGTTAGATTAAGTAATGGCTGGTACCAGTAACAGATCATTTCACATTTGAAGAAATTAAGAAACCATTTAGTACATTTAGATGCAACAAAAAAAATTGAGATTCCTTCATGAATGCAGATGGAATGGACTTCTAAGTCCCCAAGATCTATTTTTTCCTCTTTTTTCTTCATCTGTTTTTCCTCTTGTAATCCTCACAGGAATATGCCACCTGTAGTACTAGAAGTATCTCGTTTTACTGTTTTGATAAACCAAAAGAGAACACTTCTGCAAAGTTGCAGTGTGTGCAGTAATTCGGAACACAGCCAGTAGAAAATTATCTGCTTTTCTCAGTTACTTATTACAGCATCAATATCCAGCTCACAAAACAGTCTGAAGCTGCAAGTTATTTTCAGCTCTAGAACACTTGAAACCTCAATTATGCTGTGCTAACAATGAACCAAATTACTTGAGGACAACAGATTGAGTTTACCTCCATTAAAAAAAAAAAAAAAAAAAAAAAAAACACAAAAAAAACCAACTAAAAAACACCTCAGAATACCAAAAATACCCCCCAAAAGCCTCCTCAGCTCAGCAAACATATTGAATGAGTCCTTTCCCCTCTCCTGCCTCTTCCCTGCAATTCTAAGTGATTTCCTAGTGTAAAGGCACTAACAAATAACCACACCTGACCATTTACTTGTCACAACACAAGCCAAATAAAATCTGAAGGGGTCAGAAAGCAACATTTATGCAATGTGATGGTTACTGTATCAAATTCTCGGACCAAGAAACTCTTGTTCAATACTGCACGCCAGAAAACATTTTAAATCATTAACTAAATATAGAATAAGGAAAATGCAAACCAGTGGACTGGCAACTCATCAAGTTATCTGATGCAGAGATTCAACAGTATGATCAAGTTTTAAGTTTCAACTGACAGCTTCTGCAAAGCAGCTGTAACAACACACAAGTTTTGTACTATTCATGTGCTTATCCTGACCCCTGTATACCAAATTATGTATCTTCAGACAATAATAAAAGAACTACCATGCAATCTTAAGTCATCAGATTTTCTCCTAAATCAGTTTCTTAGTCAAGTTTCACTGGCCAATTCCACTCTGATCTACTGTTATTTTTTCACCACCATTTTATCTCCACCACTTTATTGCCAAAAGCATAAGCTTCAGCCTCTCACCATTACATGTTCTGGTGTCAAAATACCAAATCCCTAGTCATTAGGGTACTGTAAGTAAAAAATGCAGTCCCTAATCCTTTAAAAAAGTAACATTGAAACATTCACTGAAATTAAATGGCTTACTGTGAGTCAGATGGCTACAGAAGCCAAATTACTAATAAACATAAAACACTGCATTGCTAGTGGTTTCCATAAGAGAACAACATTCTGAAAAAGCCAAAGACCTGGAAAGAATGAGATACTGTTACAGTTTTCTTACAACAAATCAAGCTTACACAACACAAGTAAGATTTTTATGAAAGTAACTGAGTAACATAACAAAGAGGCTACAAGAAGCCCATTGGCACTAAAGAAGAGATGATCAGGTTGAAGAAATGTGCTGTTTTTCACAGCATTTGTGTTTTGTTCTGTTTTTGAAACCTGCCACATACGCACCTAACATTAAGCAAGCCCACCTATCTTTCTCAGCCAGCAAGAGATGCATTTTCTTTTGCACCCATCACTGCAGAGTCTGCTTGAAGTCTGCATGGTTTTAGTTTATTTCAATTGATACACTGGGAAGATGAACACCAAATATCTGTTTTATTTACATTTTCACATCCCTTAACCTAAAAATAATACAAATTGTCATGAAAGTAGACAATATAAAAGGTATTTACAAACTGTATAGTGCTGATGAGAATACTGTAGCTCTTCATTATGTCCTACACCTCTTGGACAGTTCTCAGTCAAGGGGACTTTGCTTTTCTCTCTTCTCCTACTGCACAGAGCAATAAACCTCATGCAACATCTCATGTACCTCCAGCCACAAGTCCAGAGACAGATTTCAGGGGACAGGTCAGCCCCATGGGACAAAGCAAGCAAATCCAAAAGGGAGCTGCTTATTATATGCTTAGATAACTGGTCCCTGTTATTGCAACTCCAACATCAGTATTTTCCACAGTCCTGGCTCTCAGCACTCTCCTTCCTCCAACCTCCCCCAGCCCTCAGCTCACCTCACATGCTCTACATATTCCTTTCTGATCCAAGTCTTCCTTTCAACACATCCCACCCTGCCCCTGTTTTTCCATGCAGGAAATCCCTCCTACAAAATTCCACTTCAAAATAATGACTAACAATATTGCCATGCCATCTGTTTTGGTAACATCACTCTTTCTACACCTTTTAACGCTCCATTTATACAGAACATAACATTTTAGGAGTGCGGACTACCCCACTATTATCTGCACACTGCCTAAAACAACTGGTTTTGATTCTTAAATCTTTCATCTTTAATATAGCAGTGGTTAAAAGAGACTATTTTTTTCCTTGATTAGATTTCCAACTGCTAGCATAAAAACTCTAGTTCACCAAAACCTGACATGCTGGCACAATCTGTAAATGCTTAGCAGTATTTTATTCTGTTCTTCCCATCTATCTTAAAGTCTATTGATGGGGTTTTTCTGGTTTTTTTTTCTTTTCTTTTTCTTTTCTTGTTGTGGGTTTGTTTTTTTTTTAATGCATCAGACTGAAACCAGGAATCTGTACTGTAAAGATATTAAATTAATCTCTGCATGGGAACTGCAGGTTTACAAATGCACATGTCAATGCACAGTTCCTCAAGAATGGTACATCAAAAAAAAACACCAGCAGCAAAAAAACACAACCCCAAAAAATATAAAAAACATAACAAAGAATGATCTGGATTACCATGGCATAAATGTACAACATATGCCACTCTTCTGAAGTAAGAAAAATATGGGACAATTTAAAACTGTATTTCTAATACAGAGCACCTTTTTAGTCACATGATGACTCATATTCAGTTATTTTACAAAATTCTCACGTTTTCCATCAGGTAAAACATACCACCAGAACCCAGAAAATCCAGATCCAGGATTTATTACTTTTACACAGTCATAACATATCCAAGGTATCTATATAGAAGTTTTATAAATGTTACAAAACTAACCTTGTGGTAATCAGAATTGAGATGCAGTGCTTATACTTTAACCTCAGAGGATGGCATGTTAAAAAGGATGGGGTAAGAAGACACACAGTGGAGATCTCTAAAACAGATTTGACTGTTATATAGCAAGAAGAGGAATGAAACAAGTGTGAAGAAGCAGCCTTGGAATAACGGATCACAGAGGCCAGTCATTTGCAGTGTACTTTACAGGTCAAAACTAAGGTCAGTGTTGTTTAACATCATCATTAAGGACCTAGACATTGAACAGGTGCACCTCTGCAAGTCTGCAGATGATAAAATCTGGAGGAGTGCCTTATACACCAAAGGGTCATGCTGACATTCATAACAGGCTGAAGAAATAGGTAGAAGAATTTCATGGAGCCTCACAAGGAGAAATGAAGTCTTAACCTGGGGAATAACTCCATACATCACTAGGGGCTGGAGGCAGACTGTCTGGAAAGAGCTCTGATGGAAAGGACTTGATGCTTGAATTAACTAGACAATCTCTAGAGATGCCCCTTCCAACATGAGCATTAACCTAAGGGTGAAAACACACTTCTGCTGTAAGAAATAGATAAACAGATAACCCATGGCAGAACTAGGTTGCTTTTACTGCTATTTTGGTCTAACAGTAAAGATGGCTAAGTGTCAGTTCCACAAAGCTAATTCAAACAGCTCAAATATTAAAATATTTGATACCATAGATTTATTTTACCTCAGCATAAGAATCTGCCTGTAATCTCCTCTGATTTCCTACAGACAGCAAAATAGGTTTCATGGCTTACAAATGTGAATGCCACAAATCCATCTGCTTAGTGGTCAATGGACAGACAAAGAATGACTCATCAAGTATTTCGTAACATTTCAGCTAGCTTAAATATGCAACTTTCAAAAGAAAATACCAAAGTTTCTATATCAAGAACTCCAGAAAATAGCCTCTTCATCTGGTTAATAAGCATAATAGGGGTGGCAGAAAAAAAAAATTGTTGATTATTGATCTGAAGGCAGTACCTACCAATATCAGGGCTGAATCAGTTTCAATGCCCACAGCTTAGTAAGACCTGTGTTATGCAGAAACCCACCTAGGTAGTTTCAAACACAAAATGAAAGACTCATTATACATCTCATTATACAAAACTCGGAAAACTTCTATTGTAAACCTCCCCTGAGGTGTAATGTCAGGTATTATGGATTAGGTGCAACATTCCACAGTCTTTTCAATATTCACACTGAGTACCGCATGTTGATATTGCACCTAAAATAGGACATACAGCTTTGCTGTAGTAAACACTGGTTTAGTCAGCAAACAGCACAGAGGCATGACCTGAATGTAAATAAGCAGGGCTGCTTCTACTTTTTCTCTAATTTTTATGAAAAGAACTAAGAATGTCACTAAGGGACAAACAGCTCAGCAATGGTCTCTGTACTGAATATTCTCTTTTCATCTTTTTTTTCCGATCTTGATCAGTTTTCACCAGCAACAGCAAAACTTTCCAGTAACTTTCACAGCTGTAGGGCAATCAGCTTAAAGACAGCTAGCTACCTGGCAGCCTTTCCACACCATTTGAATGCAACTGTGCTTACCTGGACACACAGGTTGTACAGAGCACCTGGATACTCACTGCTGACAAGAGTAAGCTCCATAATCACAGAATGGTCGAGCTCAGAAGGGACCTCTGGAGATCACCTGGACCAAATTCCCTGCCCAAGCATGGCCACCTAGAGCTGCCTGCCCAGGACCACACCCCTAGATCTTTTAAGTGCCTCCACGGATGATGATTCCCCAACCTGAAACCAAAGAAGGCATGCACATATACACCAAAGTAACATAACATGAACTCATAAACATGCAGTCAACATGACAGACTGCAAATATATGAGTCGCAGAAGAAGTTACCCGAAATGGCTGTCTGCATACTGATCACAGGAAGGCTGAAACACACAGACATCTAATGGTTCCCTAATAAACCATATGGCTCAGCCCAGCCAGCGTGAAGTTTTATTTAAATGCCCTGCCAAAAAACTCACAAACTTTTGTACACCTTATAACTCCCCTGTAATAAAAAGCAGCTCTTGAAAGAAAAGAGACTTAACAAACATGCATGAATGCAGCCTATGCAAGAAGTGACATTTCAGACAGACCCTATACATGGTACAAACTTTTCTGGTATTTGTGTAGATTTTTGTATACTTTGGGCTCTATTCTCAGTCTTAATCGTATCACTGGCAGAAAAATACTGTCTGTTTGCAAGCTCACATAATTGATTATTCCACTGTATTCTTCAGAATTATTAGTTTCACCACAATATATATAGGTATTGTGTATAACAGTGCGATTACAGATTTCACAGCAGATCTTTGCAGTCAAGCCCTGGACCTTGTTAACCAAGCCTATGCCTTATAATTGTTATCACAACTGAAACTTTGGTCAACATACAAAAGAACATTACTGTTCACATTATTTTATTACTGGGCAGTGTAGTAGCACAGAAATAACACTGCTTGTAGACAGCAGCTTCTTCACTGTACTATGAGTTCTGCTATTTATTTGATGTGTGGCCCTAAGTAAATTCATCATTTTCTTTACACAGGTATATGCTGCTGTCTGTCAAGAACATATTCCTGAAATGTGAGATAATTCAACAGAGAGAAACAATTTTCCTCACAGAATAAGTATGATATAGAGGAGACATATACAGGAACTTAAAAAATGCAAACAATTGTAACATATAGGGGCAGTACATATGACATGGCAGACAGTGAGGAAAAGGCAAAGAAGCAAGTCCATCAGTTGTCACCTCAACATCCAGTGATGACAGATCAGGAGGCTGAGACACTGGCTCTGCAATAGCTGGAGATAACAGAGTCTCTTTAGGTGTAGTTAAAAAAGAAAGAAAAAAATTCAACTGCCAATTGTCCTGAGATTTTGATGAGCAGGTCTCCTGTGCCATGAGACTGAATCTTCAGTGACTTTGTCCAATCATTATTAAAAATTTCAGCTGCTTCATTTGTGAGACAGAACATTGACTATAAATCTTTTAGTATGAGTGTTCATACTGCCTCCTTCCAAATGGTTATATGTTCACCATCATGCTTCTCAGAGGTCCATTGCACACAGAGGTCAATCAAGTCAACCAAGGGTAAAGGACAAAACCAAGGTAATGACAACAGTTAGTAGAAGAGGGTATTATTAAATGATCAATACTGGAACTCTGAGTATGAGAGACTGAAAAGAAATTGATAGCATGGTATTATCACACCTGCTTCCTTCTTTCAGAGATTTGTCTTGCCTACTCAGACTGCAAAAATTACTAAGCAGGAGCTGTTTCTCACTGAGTGTTTACATATCATCTCATCCTGCCAACCTCAGTTGTGGTATGCATGTGCTTCTCTGGTAAAAATAAGAGAGACAACTATTTTCAGACCAGTGTGCTATTTTGAGGTGGTTCATTTTACACACTGAAAAAGAATATATTTCAACAAGCAGCTGAAAAGCACCCTTAAGAACTATGTAACAGAACTGGAAATTATAGCTGAGATAGATAAGCTCCTGGTCTACTTCCAGGGACACTAATCATAAAAATCAATCCCAGATTCAATATAGATGCAGCTACTTTGTGGGACACTTTGAAGTCTACAGCTGATCGAGTTTTAAGCATGTAGGGTCAGTTATGCATGTATTTTTCCACTGAATTACAACAGCACAAAAATACTCAGTGACTTGACCAAGAGGTACTCTACAATAGGAAGCACAATATTGATTATGAATGCAGTATCTGGATTTTATTTAGAACATCAATTTTGTCACAGTATTTTAAAGTTTATTTAAGAAACAGAATTTTAGCAAGTTGTATATCTACAAGTATGAAATTGGCTACTTAAGTTTCATGCTAGTGAAGCAGAATCTCAGTTTATTCAGAAAGCCACTCATTGCTCAAACAACTGAGCAGGCAATCTATAGAAAGTATGTAGCAAATGCCTCTTTAAAAAAAAAACCCAAAACCAACAAGGACAAAAATCCAGAAGATTCTTTAAAAAAATCCAACCAAACACAACAACCTCACCAAACTCCTCTCCCCACCAGAACTCAACAATTTAGAAAATATATCCCTTTAATGCATGAGGCAATTTTTCCAACAGTTCTTCAGAAGTATGAGAATCCTGCCAGTGCAAGATGCAGAAATGTCATGTTGGAAGTGAAGCTACACTGTAAAACACAAAAATCTTTTAGGCCATGCTGCAGACCCAGAGAATAACCCTTTATCAAGAGTTGTACACTGCTATTTTTTTTGGGAAAGGGTGTGAAAAGGTAAAGCAAAGGCACAAGCCTCACCAGAATGGCTACATCCTCTTTCACATCTTACCGTGAAGCCACAGAAGAAAGTGGATGAGTGTTAGCAAGAAGTAGTACCCACTTCTGGGAAATGGAATATGGGAAGTAGCAGCAACTGGAACAATGCTCAGTGAACACTGAATTAAGGAAGCTACAGGGAATGACCACTGTGGCAGACAGTGTCTGAAATGGCAGTGAAAAGGGGGAGAGGAACAGTTCATCATGAGCAGAGCATAGGAAGCAGCAAGATCCTGCAATGAGTTCAGTCCTTCTCAAATGAGCAATAACAGAGGACAGAAAAACAAACACTGGATGGGATCAGATACAGAGCCTAGCCAGGTCAGTGAAGGGGGAAAGGGGAGGGGGAAGAACAGAAGAAAGAAGATAAGCAGGCCCCTTCACTGAGTCATACCAGAGCTACTGCTGCTGGAAGGGAGCCAGATTTTAGCTGGAGCTTTTGCCTCTGCTTTTCTTCCCCCCATCTCAGAAAACCAAGAAGTGAAAGCACCAAACTTAGATGTCTACCTGAAATACATTCAGATTCTGTTGACTGTAAACCCCATCTCTGTATTACATTTAGCCTCAGAAAAACTTGTAATCAAAAGCATGCAAGAGTAACTTAAAAACATCCTTTTTTTGACTGGGTTTTTGTACTGCCCTGAGTAAGATTCTTTCTTGGATCAGTGATTTCATAATGTAAAATATAAAAACCCCCTCCAAACAAGACAAATACATAAAGTGGCAGTTGAGGACAGCAGTTATACTACCCCTCAAATTACAAACTGCTTTTTCCTATGTAAATTCCTAATCTGCCTTCTCAAAAGGCCCTCCTGTCAACTGAACACACATTTTTCAGCCTAACACCCTTCAAAAGCAATTTAAAAATGTGCACCTATTTTTGTAAAATTTATCACATACCAGCCTCAAATCACATCCACATCAAAAAGATTTTTTTTTGCTAATATTTCAACTATCTGTTTGACAATTCTCATTATCACACACCAACAGTTATCTCCCATGTGGTTTATGAGTAGTACCCTCAGCTACTTGTGCTCATCTTGTTAAGTGAAGTGATAATTTAGCAACCTCAGCTTGCTTATTAATGTCTCTCCTAAAATGACACCCAGTTCATCTAGTCCCTGTGACTTTTTTTAATAAATGGATTATCAGCTTGGTTCTTTCTGCAGCTGAATAAGCACCTGACAGGAACACTCAACTGAGCATTCAGGTACATGTTCTGAAGCGGTCAGTGAAATCTTGAGGACACGCAAAGAGCTTGAAATGGCTAAGAGACAGTAGGAAACAAATCAAAGCTTTAATACCCCCATGCACCACAACAGATCTCATAGTAAACAAATCTTCACAGTACCAGCTAAATGGAAGCAACATGGGATAGCAATCTTCTTGTGAGATCACCTAAATAAGTTTGGAATGAGGCTTAGGGTGACTTAAAAGTGCTTGATTCGCAAGCAGGGAACTAAAATCCACATGCTTTTTCAGAGGAATAAAAATAATACAGACATGCCATCCATTCACTAGTGGGGTTTCGTAGGGCTCCATCCTTGGCCCAGTTATGTTCAACATCTTCATAAATGACTTGGACACAGGATTTGAATGAATACTAGGTAAGTTTGGGGCAACACTAAATTGGGAGGAGCTGCTGACTCCCTCAAGGGCAGCCAGGCCCTGCAGAGCGACCTTGACAAATCAGTGACATAGGCAACCAGCAACCACGTGAGGTTTAAGAAAGTCAAATGCTGGATGCTACACCAGGGATGGAGCAACCCTGGTTTTGAGTATAGATCAGGGAACAGTACACTGGAGAGCAGCACTGCAGAAAGGGACCTGGGAGTTCTGGTCAAGGCAACTTGAACATGAGTCATTAAGCTATTAGAGACCATCCAAAGGAGGGCCACAGGTATGGTGAAGGGCCCTGAGGGGAAGCCACATGGGGAGCAGCTGAGGTCTGCTTGGTCTGTTCAGCCTGGAGGAGACTGACGAGAGACCTCATTGTGGTCTTACAACTTCTTCATGAAGGAGGTGGAGGTACAGATCTCTTCCTTCTCCTGACCAATGACAGAACTTGAGGAAATAGCATGAAGCTGCATCAGGGAAGGTTTAGGTTTGATATCAGGAAAAAGGTTTTCCTGGCATTGGAACAGGCTCCCCAGGGAAGTGGTCATAGCACGAAGCCTGACAGGTCAAGAATTGGACAACACTCTCTGGCACATACTGTGACTTTTGGTGTGTCATGTGCAGGGCCAGGAGTTGGACTCTATGATGCTGATGGGTCCCTTCCAACTTGGCATATTCCATGATTCAATGACTAAGATCTATGGAATAACTTCTTCCCAAACAAAATGATAAACATACATGACTTTTATGATTACTGATATGCCTTACCTTAAATACATCTGTTTTGAAGCTATAAATTCAGGTACTTATATGGTTGCAAAAATCTTAACCAGATTCAGATTAGCAACAGGAATGACAATTCAAAAATTGGCAATTCAACTAACAACATTACACAAACAGAAAAATTAATTCTCATTATGATTTCACTCTAAACAACAGGCCTTGCAATTTTTCAAAGCTTTTTTTTTTATTTTTACAGAAAGCATTTACAAAATTACTAGTTAGCAGAACATACTACCTGAGAATAGAATACGACTTTGTTTCATACTTGAGCATTACCTAGTGAATTAAAACCTATTGTTTTTATGTATAAGCAGCAATATTATGAAATTCCCTTAGAGATATAAATACTGGTGTATCAGATAATATCTATGCTCTTATACAATAAAGCATGAATTCAACATTGTTTTCATTGTCTTACCACCATGGCAGTGTTGCAGCATTTCTGAAATTATATTTTTGTCCATGTCACTATGTCAACAGACATGTCAGTCTGCTTAAAAGCACCAAACAGCTAAAACTGAATGAAATGGCCCAACCAGCTCACTTCACCTTTTGCTATTGTAATCAGAATTTTACTCTTTATTTCACAAAATAACAGAATATAGTAGGCAGATCTTTGGTCTTAAACAAAATGTTGATTCCTCATCTTTCAAGCTCTTATTATGGAAAGATGTAGGGCATCAAGACAGAATCTGCACAGCCTTGCCAAATACAAGAAGATTTCTTCCTCAAAAGACATAAAGAAGTTGTCAAATGCTATTGCCAACACAGGCCATTCTATGAGCTGATCCTTCCATTACTTTTAATTAATTAACAGTCTGTTTTTTTCCTCCCCCAACCACAAGCCGCTTTAATTTTATAGATTGTACCAGTAAACATTTAAAAATTAATTGTTGAGTACTGGATTACCTAAAAGCCTTCAAAGGTAACACTGGCAATCCCTGTCATTCACACACCTCACTGAGTGCAGTACCTCCACAAGATGGGGCAGAAAGCACAGGACCTTCAGGACCACCATCCATAGCTGCTGGTGGACACAAGGATACTGCAGTGATTTTCTGAAAAACTGCATAAGCCACTGCCACATACCAATCAAACCCCCCCCACACAGCCGGTGAAATTTGGAGTCTGTTCTGAACCTGACTCTCAATTAGCTGCACAGCTTGGGCACACAGCTATGAACACACCAAGAGTCGTGCAAAGTTAATCACACGGGAGGTGGAGCAGCCGATAGAGCCATAATGGGTTGCTACCATGGAGCCAACAAGGCAACTGAGCGCCTCTCCTGGAGGCAAGGCACACACACTAATCCCAATGAGAAAGGGTTATTCCCACCCAGACCAACTCAAGTGAAGACAAGCAACACACAGCATGTAAGCCAAACAATAAGGCCATCCCATTATCTTAGACTGTATGTTAGAAGTTGTTTTCTCTATTCCTTTTTCCTCAAAGAAAATGTCAGTGTAGATGTAAGTGATTACATTTCATTTTAAATTTCAGCTCTCAAGAAATAAACTGAGAATCACTGTCAGAGTACTTCTGACAATGAGTGCTTAGGTACATCATCTCTGAAGAGAGAGAATTACATTTGTCTGCTTTTCTAAAAAGAAAAAAAACAACGTAGAGATGCAATAAGAAGCTCATGAAGCTTAACAGCAAACATTACTAAAGGTATCGAACATTAAAAAATAAGTTTGAAAAGGAAATAAACAGGATAAACAAGTAACACTGCTTTTGCAGACTCAAGTGAATTGTCTTCTCTAACGAAGACAAATTAGAAACACTTCTATTATGCAAACTGACATTAAAGTTTATGGTTGAGGAAGCCAGGGATTTCCTACTATATTCCTAATAGCTGGACAACTAAACTACTTCACTGTTTACTTTATGATGCCACATTCGTGATATGGCATAGCCTAAACATTTTCTTAAAAGAAAATAAGCCTTAATGAGTTAACCACACGCATGCAACAAAAATCTTGCTACCTGCCAACAACCTCAGGCTCTACATTTTTTAATCATGAAATAGTTACTCCTGCCATTACATAAATATTATTACATAATATCTCCTTTGTATGCAGAATTAGAGCTACAATAAAGTAGGACCCACTATTTCAATATTGTATCTATTAATCCCACTCATTCACTTAATAATTTGGAGCTGTAGTTGCATTAGAACACAACAGCTTGAATATGTCACGTTTCTCTGTGCTTAAACACAGAAGACAGTTAATTCTGGATTAGGAAAAAAAGCCCAAAAAACAAGCCAACAAAAAACCCCAACAAAAATATCTGCTTTACTACAATAACTGCCTGAAGGGAAAGAAACCTGTGCTGTGTTCTTTTATTACACATTTTTTGTCTTGCCTAAGATTTAATGTATGTGTATCAATAGATAATTTTCAACATGCCAGTCAATAAAATACACAGAAATACCTTAATTCCCAAGGTCAGCATTACACAGCATAAGCGTGAAGAGATCACAAGCAATGATGCTTAGTACGTCTCATATATCAAAAATCAGGGGGTTTTCCAATTTAGTCTTTAACGTATGGGCAAACTACAATACATATTAAATTGATTTACCTAAGTATTTAATTTGTTAGAAATTTGTTCTGAGAATGTATTTGTTTGCATTGGTCAGAAACACGTCTGAGACGTGGGACGGCTGTAAGCACAAGGCCACACGGCGAAGAGGCAGTGAAGTGGCATGTGACATTCGGGAGTCTCGGGGGGCAACATGTGGCCGGCGCTCAGGACGCTCCTCTCTGCAGTGCAGCACCGGTGCCTCCGGCCGTGCGCGATCCCTGCCGCGACACGAGCCCCCACTTCGGAAGT
>VZSR01003807.1:26831557-26920886 GCA_013398615.1 Brachypodius melanocephalos | reverse complement strand
CCCCCCCGGCGCCTGATGCCGCCGCTCTGCGCGCGTGCGCGGCGGCGCGCCCTCCGCGCGCTCCTACAGCCCGTGCGGCCGCGCGCCCCTCAGGGACAGCGCGGCCTCGTGCCCTGCGGACGCCCCGGCGGCGACGGCGGCGCTCCGGCCCCGGGCTGCAGCTGCTGTTGCCATGATGATGTCGTCACGGATGCAACCATTAGGAGAGCGGGGAGAGTGGAAGGGCCATGTGTTCGGGGGGAAAAGGGCTCAGCGAGCGGACGAGGTGTCCGTCACTGCCCGACACACACGCGCTCCCCCCACGCCCCATCTTTCGGTTGGGCTCGGCAGGCTGGGCACGAGCGCCCGTGGGAGCGGGGGGGAAATCTTTCTATCGTTTCCCCTGGTGGCGAGGGAGGAGGCAGGGAGAAAGAGAGGGACGGCCTCGGTGATTCGGCGATCGGCCGCGGGGGCTGAGGGTGAGGCTGCGGAATCCCGAGCCGCGGATGGGGCGGGAGAGGCGGCGCTGCCGGGACACGACGGGGTTAAGCTGGGTCGACCGCCATTTTGAACGGTGGGGAGGTGAGTCTCCGCACGCCGCAGGGGCCAGCTAAAACACCCCTCAAAACCCCAAGAAGATGGGGGCGAGGAGGGAGACGGGACTGGGAGGAGGGGGTGGAACGGCCGCGCTCCGGCCAGCGCCCGGGCACCCTGGGGCTGTGACGGTGAGCGCGGCGCGGCGCGGGAGGGGGCGGGGCCGGGGCTGTGGAAGGACGGCAGCGATTGGCGGCGGGGCTGAGCGCGCGGAGGGGGCGGGGCGGGGTGGGGCCGGGCCGGGCGCGCTGCGGCGGAGCGGCGGGGGCGGGGTCGCGTCCCCGAGGCCCTGCGGGCGACTCGGCCCCGCGGCGGCTGCGTCCTGTGGCTCCTGCTGCCCCTGCTTCTCTGCCTCCTCCTCCTCCTCCTCCGTTTAGGAGAGCTTACTTTGCGGCTTGTAGCGCTCTCGTGCAGGTTTTTATTGAAAACCATAAAACGGGCATGACTTTAGGTTGAGGCAGTGACGAAATCTTGAGTTTAGGTTTAAGATTCCTGTTGCAGTCTCTTTGTCTGAGAGCTGCGGATCCGGGGGTAAAATCCCCAAAACACAGCAAATATCCGAAGAGTTGGCGGTGTGGGAGATGAGCTGGTTAAAAGGCCAAATGCTTTCACACATACTCAGAGCGATGCTGATACAAAATGTACGTGCAGGACTGGATGGTACAAGACAAAAGTACAAATCTATAAAACCTGACAAACGTCCAGTATGTAGAACACATGTTTCGCATTTTGGTTACATGTGTTTTGGGTTTAGATTTGAACAAAAGACAGGTCAGGCAGTTGCTACCCTTCATTTTTTCATTGTAATGAACAGGAAGCTTGCCTGTCTACTCAAGGGTAACTGGTTTCCTACTCTTTCTTTGTAAGCTGTTTATTTTCTCTAGCTCACATCTGTTTTCCTCCTTACACTTATTTTTATGTGAATAGAAAAAAAATCCAACTACCTAGTCATCAAGAAATCTTGTGTCACAGAAGTGGTTGAAATGGGGTTGAAATCCAAACTCTTCATTGTATCTAAAGAATAACTGAGCTACAACTTTAATTTTTAACAGTTGTTTATATTTGCAAAGCTAATATTTGGAAAACTTCTGGAACTGCAAAAATACTTTACGAATACTTAGATTTCACAAAAGCTAATAAATCACTAGGAGCTTACTGGTGGGGCTTGTTAACAAACAGCATCTCTAACTATTGTTATTTGAATACATTTTGTACTGCTCCTGCACTAATCCATTTCCTTAATTTTCCATAGAACTTTGGTAGGGACAATAGCAGTTCTTGTGTTACTCCATTCCATGCTGTTTTCTTTCTGTTCATATGATCTTCTTAATTTGCTGAGCATTGTGTCTTCCCACCGCTGCATATTTAACTTAGAAAACTATAGACAGTTTAGTGTCTTTGAACACTGGCAGATGTGCTCTGGTGTCTGTATAAGCTGAAAGTATGTCAGCAGTCCTCTTCTGTGCTGGGGTGTATGAGTCCACTGTTGTCATCTGCACAAGCAGGAGAATGTGATATTGTATCTGCCCCTCAGCTGCGTTGATGAATAAACCGAGACATTTGAGCCACTGGTAGATTCTGGTTTCTCCTAAATGAGTGTGGTGTGTGAGATGTAGCACAAGTCCATATCTGGGAGTCCTGCTGGAGAGAAACCAGTTGCCCAGAGTAGAATAGTGTAGAAAGCTGAAATAACTAACTTTTTAGAAGCATAAAGCAGGATTTGCTAAAGCATGTAATGTAGAGTCTTCTGTTTAAAATGACAACATTTTTAATGTTGTTTATTAAATCAGGGAGAACCATACTTTGAAATCAGAAAGAACAAGAACAGTTGATACCTAACCAGTTCCTTGTTCATATGAGGTATTGATTTCTGAAAGTGTTACTCTCAGAAAAAAAATAAAGTGAATTTTCCTCTTTGATATAAATAGCACAATCTGAGTCATAGTCTTAAAGCCATGCAGACACTTTTGTGGAACTTGCATACTTTCTGAGTGGTGCCTTTTCAGTTTCCCTTAGTTTCCTGTACCTACTTCTGCTTTCAGTTTTGTCTTGCAGTCAAGTCAGTAGGTTCACCTGCAGAGTTGCACCAAGGTAAGACTGTCTTTTCAGTAAAGCTTTGAGTCAGCACTGTCACAGGAGTTCTCCTGCCCTCCTCCTCATGTCAGTGCAAGCACTTGAATAGCTGCACAAGAAACTTGACTCAGAAACTGAGCCAAGTAAAAGCGATCCCGTTAAGAAATATGGGTTAGTTTTAACCTCGATCAGGTCCTTGATCTGCCTCATTATGTAGGGGTGTGAAAGCCTGTGCTTGCACAGAGGAGGAGGCAGTGCAGGGACTGAGATTGAGCAGCAGGAAGAAAGAGAGCACTTCCCGAAAGCTTGGCTTGTGGTAGTTTAAGTTGCTCAAGTCTGAAAATCGGTTTAACCCTTTCAATAGATGATAGACACAAAGCCTGTTTCTGGATTTCTTACATTTCAATTTGTGTGTCAATGTTTGTTTTTAGGAGTTGTTTTATGTGTTGTTCACTCATGTGTGTATGCATGTATGATATATAAATTTTCTTGTAGTTTACACTTCATTACCTGAAAATGCTGCTGTCCTAGGATGTCAGTAATTGTAAAAGGAAACATCTTGATTAGAGAGCACTACCACTCATTTTCTCTGGTACCTCCAAACACTGCATGTTCTCTCTCTAAGGTTTCATCCCATTTTCTGTTATAAAGCAAGTCACCCCCTTTCTCTGTTCTCCAGTTGCTAAGCAGCAGCTGTTCTCCCCATTAGCCAGCCAAGTATTTGCATGAAAATAATCACTCTTGAATATATAACTGGTCCTAATCATGCACGGCTAAACAGCTGTACAATCAAAATTTGAGTATTAATAGTATTACTTATCAGCATAACTGATGACTGTCTTTTAAGTCAGAATTTCTCCATAGAATAATATCAATAAAGATTTGCCCTGTTTTTTAAGAACAAAAGGCATGCCAGTTTTTATTTTTGTTTAATGCTTACTTAAACTGATCACAAAATGATATCTCCAGTTCACAAAAAATTATAAATGCAACTATAAGCAGACACAGAATCATCTAGTGACTAAACATGATGGAGGCCAAGGGAAAAGCCACATTTTTCAAATATCTATTTATAGTAGCAGAGTGCAACGAAATTTGATGATAAGAGTTTAGACTATGACACAAAGGTAAAATTTCCAGAAGTACATCTTAACTTCAAAACCCACTTAGTCGTCCATGTTTGAGTTCCTATTGATTTCAAGGATGTTCAGTGTTTCTGAGGTCTGTAATCTGAAATCTTGGAGTACTGTCTTGGTCAGGGGATTTATCCAAACTGTTGTTTCTGAATGAGAGCTGAGTGTGGCTCACATATTCTCGGGTGCTGTTTTTTCAGATGACAGAAACAGTTTCTGCAGGGAGAAAACCTGGACACGAGGACAAGGAGTGATATGTGGTCTATCTAGTTGGTATCCCAACTTAGACAGTCAGACTGTCTGCATTACACAGGAAGGTTATTTCCCAGTGTGGCCCCACTGACTAAATGAATGAAGAAGGTCTAAATCTTCACACTGAAATACATGGTACTACGCTGTGTAGTTGTGACCTGCCAACTGTGCACTTCCTTTGTCATGTGTGACAATCCATACATAGTCTTGTGTTAGACTCTAAGGCTCCATACTCACCCTGTGCAAGAAGTCCTCACATGAGGGTTCTGACAAGCCTTGCTTATACTCCAGGTAGTTAAGCTCACGAAAGCCAGAATGTGAAGCAATACCACGCATACGCATCACACCAGCTGAAAGTCAATTACTCTCTGGATCTTATCAGATAAAATCTAAAGACAGTATGTGAAAACAGCAAGGAATTAAGCAAGCTATGGATACCAAACTGCCTTGAAGTAGCTCTTAGACTGCTGAATTAATTTGTAGGGGTAACAGCATTTTGGAAATAAGGCTTAAGATCCCAATTAATGATACATACTTATTTGTTTGCTTGTCTGTTTTAATTCTCGATTACTAGCTACAGGCTAGGCAGTAGACTACGAAGGTGTAGTCAGTGGCATTACACCCTCATGTCTTGTCACTAGAAACATGATGGGAAAACGCAACTAGGTCTCAATTATGAAAATATTAGAAATATCAAAAAAGTCTTTTAGCCAAGACTCTTAATAAACCTGTCAGGGCAAGAACAGTGCCATGATTGGAAAGTCACAAATTTGCTTGAAGGAGACCCCATGGGCATTGTATGGGACATAGGAAACAAATGATAACATGGTGTATGCAAAGGCATAGAAGTAAAAAAAAGAAAAAGTATCTTTGGTGTAGTAACATTACATTCTGTTGGGGTAATTGTGCATTTTTAAAATAAAATAATTATTTAACAAAATTAAGTCAATTTCACAAAATCATTAAGACTGGAAGAGACCTTCAAGATCAGCTAGTCCAACTGTTATCCAAGCACCACCATAACCAGATTTAATCTGTGCTTCATATAAAGATTCAGTATAGTGTCATATGAGAAAAGAAGGAAGATGCATAACATAAAGAATTGCTGATGAGAAGGAAGTTCTGATGGATTGTTTTGAGAGAAGGACTATAAAACTGAAAGTTGGCTCCAGGTAGAGTCTGCCTATTTAATGTCTTTGGTTCTAGTTAGCATATAAATAAAACTTGCTAATAACCTTAAATTTGAAGGAGAACAGCATATTAAATAAGATCCAAAACTTTGGAGTTAAGAAAGAAGAAAAAAATATTTAAGCCAAAGAACACTATCAATGTAGAATGATTAGACATAAACTGGAAATGAACTTTCCATGAAAAAAGGTTTCTATCCAATGGACAAATGGATTTCTTCTCTCAGTGAAAACAGCAGGGCAGAGCATTTTAGTAAATTTTAATATCGAGATTGATGAAATTATGGAAAAGGTTATATAATGTTTGCTGGTTATTGTGCATGACTGCACCTGATTATCAAAATTCTAGGAAGACTGCATGTAGATCCCTGAACATTTCAATAATGGGTTCCTCTAATCGATGCAGACAATTTAGCCATTAGGATAAATGAGTTCTTATCATCGTTGTAGAAAACACATTGTATACCATGGAGATGGTACAGCTTTCTGTTTCAGAAAATCTGGACAGTATTGTAAAAGGCAACATTTCTACAACGTGCATTGTGGCCTTATGTAGGTGTTCCTATCTGTAAAGGAGTTGTGTGTACAAACACACATACATACATAATCTTCATATGAAAATGCAAACTACCTTTGACCATTTTTGTTTCCTGGGTTGTATTTGCATTTAGCAATATGTTTCTAACAGTTTTCATTGAAAGTTATCCTTTTCTTTGTTTTTTGTTTTTGGTGGGTTTTTTTGTTTTGTTTTTTTTTTTTAATAATTATTTTTTTCTAACATTTTCAGGTCTTGCTGTTGCTGTGTATCAGAAAACTCTGCCACTGAAGGTGCCTACAGGAGAATGCATAAGTATTCAAGAGAATTACATAAATTGAAATGTAAAAATTAATAAAGAATTACATGTGTAATGACATAGAACGATGCCACTTTTTAAAAAAATTGAGAAAGTGTATTTAATTAAGAAGCAGCACATGCATCATGTAAGAAAGGGGCCAGTAAACAATTGTAAGTATGAGATTCCTGATCTGCTCTTTGCTGACAGAATTCTGCATGTCAAGAAGTGATTGAAGTTCCCTTCCATTCTTGGAAAATGACCTATTGTCAAGAGTAAAATAATTATATGATTGCATAAGGAATTCAGTTTAGCATAACAAGAACTCACATTGTTAGGAAGCAGTTAACGGTGTACCAGTAAGTGACATGTAGAGATTGCATATATGACAGTGAGAATTTCATAGATGAAATTTGATTAAGTCTTAGATAATTGAGGAATAGTGCTAGAGTTGTTGGCATTGCTGAACCAGTGTAATTTAAAAACCTGTCTATTGCTTTGTACTAATGACCGTAAAAGTTGGGAATGGACTCAAAAGAGAAAACTGTGTAATGACATGTAACATTTGAGCATTAATACTATTTTGGGAAATGGTATGTTCAACAGAGTTACTGGCATGTAGCAGAGTATACAAAGAAAAGTGGTTGAGCATTTGAATAGCTTTAAAAAAAATCAAAGCAATAGGTTTATTTTTACAGGAGAGGTGCCAATCCCTCCATACTCGGAAATTTCTACTACACACAATGCAGCTCAGGTAGATGATTATAAGAATTGCTTTTAAATAGGCAAGTAAAACATAATTTTTCATATTCTAGTTCTGATGAATAGCTGAAGCATTTAGCTTCAATAGTTGAAAGTCTCCATTGAGAAATATGTCTGGTGTGAAGGCAGTTAGTCCAAATGGTTCAAATAATAAGTAATTAGAAGGATGTCATAATGGAAAATTTTCAAGTACTATAACTGCCAAAAGCTCTATCATTCTTCTATAACTTGTGTAGCCAAATACACATGAGTATATGGTTATTATTTGAATTTTTGTTGTTTTAAAATGGGAAATGTGTTTCTGTGAATGAATCACAGAAATGGGGCTGGATGGTAAGAAGTGAAAGCCATTTAATTTTAGATGCTCTGTTTTTTTCTGCCATGTAGTCTGACTTATGGGAGGCATTCCTCATTCATGCATCAGAAAAAGTGAAAGAAGCCTCAGCGCAATATGTAGATCACAAACAGCCATCTGTTACTCGAAAGGAAAGAGAAGTGTTGCTATAAGAGTGAACTTAAAATGTTTTAAGATTACCTTAGAGATGGCAGGGCTCCATTAAATATTTTGTCCATCTCTGTTGGTATTGGTCCCTGTCATACATGAATGTATACATTATACTGAAGTTTCAGATGCCTGCTATATTTTTTTGTATTAGGACAATTACCTCTGATTTAGAACTCAGTATATGCTTTCTCTGAGTTCCTAAATAAGTATGTATATATAACCTTTTATCCCTCAAATAATTATTTTTCCTTCTTGGGGTTTGTTCCTTTGAAATAATTTTCCTGATCAAACTGAATGTTGAGAAAAAAGCATTTTGAACTTTTTACTTGCTTTGCTTAAGCTAATTAATACCTGCTTAGGCTTGTAACATTTCTTTTTGATTCTTTCCTGCTAAAGAATTTCTGTTATTTTTATGTGAATTCCATCTAATTTGCATAGATCTTTCTTGTAATATGCCTAGAACACATTTGTGATGTCCAGACGTGGTTGTAAAGAGTGTGGATGTAGAATTTATGGTTTATGTCCAAGCAACCATATGACCTCCATTTGTAGGGCAGCATTAATTACATTTGGGAGTATTGATATTTGGTCCATCATGAGGCTTGAAGGACTCTGTTGGCTGTCCACAAATAAAGTATTGCACAGTCTCCCTACAGCCGTGTTTAGACAAACCATTATCTTCCTGCTCCAGGATACACTGCTTCTAAGTATGCAATGCAAATCTAAATTAGTCTCTTTGTTGAGACTCTTACAAATCTATTTGTAGTTTCTATCTATTTGTAGTTTCTGCTTGCTTGTTATCCTTAGCTCCTTTACAAATATGATGCCTCTGGGGTACATCCATCCCACTGAATATATTCCAGAATCTGTTCCAGAATATTTCTCTCGGTCTTTTCCATAGCAGTAGCTTGCTTTTTCTTGTATTCAGTTTAATTTTACAGGTTTTTGGCTGCATTTTAGCCTCACTAATTTATGCTGAAGTATCTCAGTGTCCTCAAAGTTGCCCACATTGTAGCCTCTGGGGGATTAATGAAGTTGTCAAATAAAAACAAGGCCTTTCAATGGTTTCTGTGGCACCACAGGTATAGATAAATTACTGCTTTTCCTTTATTCCAGTTTTGTCTTGAGCCCTATAAAAGTCTGTGTTTTCTTTAAGCTACAGAATTTTTACACAGTCCTTTGGACCTCCTGTTCTGAATTGTAATCTCTGCAGCACGTCCTAAGTGATTTTTGAGGTATCATTAGAGTACCATATGCCTTCCAAAAATTGAATTATGTAATATCTACAGAGTTCCTTTGGACCCTGTATTTTGTTCTTGCTTTTGGGGGAAGTGGTGATGTTTGTTTTATTGTAAGCTAAATATTGCCTCGTATTCTGCTGTCCTTTAAGGCTAACATTTTCAGGCTTGCTTCACCTGAAATTAAGTTTAATGCAATTTCAGAGGTAAGGCTCTTACCTAGATGTTTAAAAACCTAATTTTGTGGCTACTGAAGCCTAGTTTCAAAAATTTTCAGTTCATGAATGCTTTTTGCTAGTGTTCTTTTTTTTTTCCTCAGTAGGGATGATATTATTATGTTATTTTAATATTGAGGTATTCTTATAATTACTGCTATGACAGTCTACCAATTCTAGTACCATCTGCTGAAGGATGACCTGAAAATGCATACCCCATCAGCACACAGATCTACCTTGGCAATTTGAGTCTTGCAAATAAAATTAATTTTCATACCAATATATTGATCGCTTTATGTCTCAAAGCATGAGGTAGGTACCATTGGAGATGCAAGATCGGGAAAACCCTCAAATTTATAGAGGAGATCAGCTAATGTAATGTGATGTGCTAACTGAAGGTAGGACAGATTGAAAGGCACTGTGAAAGACACTGTGATTCTGTTTCCAGATTTTGAGGAGGAAAATCATGTGTGCTGTTTATAAACACGTAGTCGTGTACAGAAATTAGCTATGTTCCCTCTGGGAGCTGTGCAGTTAAGTGGCTGGGACTGGATTCTGTTATAATATGGTGCATGTTTCCTGCTGTGTCTTGAGTAATCTTGCAGCTGTTTTACTTAGAAAATCAGTGACACTTGTTTTTGTCCAAAAGCAGGAACTTGATGACTTGGCTAATAGGATGAAACAACACTGTCCCCAAAATCTGTGAAGTATTAAGTACTATTCCATATTTCAGCCTCTTCACACACCCCACCTCCACCTTCCTTTCCCTGTGCTACTTTGTAAGCTACTTTGTGGAGACAGTATTTTGTCCTGTTTTCCTGAGGACAGGACTGAGGCTTTTGACCTGTTTGTTTTTTGGTTTTTTTTTTTAAATCTCTAATAATAAGTAACTGATGTGTTTGCATTAGGATAGCGCACTTTTGGGGGAAAAAAAGTGAGTGAAATTAGTAATGCAGAGGGGAAAATGGGAAATTATTATACCATAAAAATTACTTCGAAAGAGTCTCACATTGTTCAGAGAGAGAAGAGAACCATCCAAGAAGTGATCACATTCTCAAACTCAGCTTTAGACACATTCTTTACCTTTAAAAGGAAACAGAAGATAATCAGTCAGTAAATCAAGTGTAGTTGTGGGCTTGTCTGGAAAGCTGTAGCAACATTCTGAAATAAGGCATTAGGACTGGACATTTGAAGCAAGAATTATCAGTGCCAAGGTCTCTTGTGCTTTGATGAAAATGGATGTGTCTTTCATTAAACAATACCTTTTCTCCATACCCTGATTTTTTTTCTTGATTGTTGTCTAAAGATAGCAGCTATGGTGGCTATTCTGGGTAGATCTTTAGGTACACATTAAAAATCAGACTATATATTTGTGCTGTAATGAATAAGCTTTTAAAAGAATTCTAAGTTTTTTAAATATCTATTTGCTTGGAGAGAAAATTTGATTTCTTATGAAAAATGTCCACCTTTCCTTAGTTACTGTTGGACAAAAAAAAAAAAAGCATGTTTAAAGACCACATGTTTTAGCTGCCACTATTTTTCTTGATCAAGCTTTCAATACCAGTAATCTGAGTTTCCCCTCTCTTGCTCCAGCCAAGGTTACTAGTCAGTTTGACATTTTTTTCTTTTTCTTACTGGCACAGAATAGCTTTTTTTTTTAGAGTACTTCAGAAATTACTTCTTTTAAACAAAGGAATCCACAGCATCCATGTTTTTCAAGCTTATCCTGAGTAGCTTTAATCTTTTATCACAATTTGAAAGTAGTAGCATTTTTTAAATTAAATAGTTCTGTTTAGAAGCAAATATCATTCAGATAAAGAGAAAATACAGCAGTAGTTCCCAAAGGGATAATGTGCATTACCTAGAAACATAAACAGCTTTATTTCTTATGTTCTGACAGAAAATGAGATGAATGAGCCTGTTATAAGCACAACTTTTCAGTAAATACTGTATTGTTGTTAGCATAATATATATACTCCTAAGAACTCAAAACTTTTTAAGCTTATTTTATTTTAATATTTTATAAAATTACAACATTCCTACTTCCAAGGCTTAAAAATTTCAAATTATTTGGTATAGACTGTAGTATTAGAGTAGGATTCATAATTTCCCCCTTTGCATCCTTTTTAATATTACTTACCATATATTGCAACTATACTGGAAAATGAAAAAGGGCTGCTGAGACCACAGCATCACCCTGCCTTCCAGTGCTGACCCTAACCACTGTGGGAATGCTGCTTTGGATGGCTCTTGCTCTTATGGTCCTGAACTGCCCCCTGGCATGCTGGCCCAGGTGGCAAGCAGGCTGGTGATGTTCAGGTTTGTTCCTTTGGACCATTTCACTAAATCAGATCAGGTTTTTAAAAGGTGCCAATTTGCCAAATTCAGAACAAGACCTTTAGGGTTATTCAGTTCCATTGATTGATTTCTTTTCTGTGTGCTTCAAATAGGGCCACAGAATAGTTTGGCTTGGAAGGGACCTCAAACATCATCCTCTGCCAAGGGCAGCAACACCTTCCACTAGACCAGCTTGCTCAAACCCTGCTCCAGCCTGGCCTTGAAATGCATTAATTACTTTCCTTAACATCCAAATAAATGAGTAATAAGGGTCCCTGCCTAAAGGTCCTTTGTTCTTGCACTCAGTATTATGTATGTAAGCTATCTAATTATTGTCCAATAAAAAAACATAAACAGCCCTAGGAAATTAAAATTTCCTCACTCTTTTTGTCCTCTAAGTCTTCTAGTCATCAGCAATGATTGGCAAAATCCCAAACTGGAGGTAAGAGATGCTTTTCATGCAACTACCTGCTGATTGAAGCATTCTCCTCAAGAGTGTGCCAGGACTGTGAGACAGGAGAGGTTGGCATGGTGTCCTTCAAATAGAATGCCTAGCATCCACTCTACTGTTGCCTCTTCAGTTGCTGTTGAAAAATGTGCCTCTTAACCACTTTGCTGCTACATAAAGGTATGCAACAGAGGTGTATACTGTCCCAAAGGAGGGGGAGATAACCTCTGCCAAAGACTTAGTCCTGGAAAAGCTTATGCAGCAGATGCAAATTTGTGCCTGAAGACTGTCCTAAATTTTGCCAAGGAGAGAGACAGACTGAACAGCAATAAATGTCCTGTAACCTGTTGCCTGGGCTACTGTAAATATGTCTCTGGTTCAAGCTTTTAAGAAGGCAGGAGTTGTGATGCATTAGTGTCACCAGGTACTGCTGTTTGAGGACTAAACCATCAGGCAGGCACTGTGGCACTGAGTGGGAACAGCAGGGTTCTGCAGACTGTTCGGGTTGGGCATAAATGGCTGCATGAAGGATAAAACTCTAAACAATTAGGTCAGTAGGTTTTATATCTAATTAGGCCTCCATTCCTACAAACCTCTTGCAGTTTTGCATTATTATATGTTCATTGTGTCTTAAATGGAACTACTCACTTGAGTGAAGTTGTGGGTGTAAATGCACACAGGATGGGGTTTGGGCAATCACATTTTGGCTCATTATTCGTACCATAGCACTGTTGCAAATCGGGTATCTCTGATGTTACCCCTTCTCCAGAAGGGTGAAGGGGTATCTAAAACTGAATACGTTTCTGTGAAATGGCTTGCACTCCATTACTGTACCTGTCCAAACCAAACACTTACACAAAGACACAGCATAGAAAGCATTTCAACTGTTAAGAGAGTCATAAGGCATAGATTTTCAATGCAAAAGGTCAGGAGGCTGCAGTTTCACTGGGTAATGTGCTGCATTTGCATAGACATATTCAGACAGTTAATGGTAGTGCAGAATGCTTTAATGATTTTCATTTGCATCAAGCTGTTCTCACCTCTTAGGAACATAATGGATAAATAGAAGAGGCCTTTTGTTTGCTCTTCATGAAAGTTACCAGTGATTAAGTGGTGCTGAGGGAACAGACTCGTGCTCTCATTTGAAAAAGAAAACCAAAACCAACAACAAAACTGCCCATCAAAGCTGACTTCAAAGTGACCTACTTAATTTTGATTTAAAATGGCACTTGAGTAATTTATTTTAATGTTATGCAGATTTCCTAATTCAAAACAGAGAAGTGGTCACTCTTAACTGAAAATACAGAAATAGTTACTACATCAGTTGCAAAATACTCATAATTTGTTAGGGTACTCTTCATAACATTGAATTACAAACAAAGCTATATACACTTAGATCGGGTTTTCTTCCAAATGGACTCAGCAGTCACATTTTTAATGAAAAAGCTAGAATAGCTATGAGTAATCTGATACTTTTTGCACTATGCTGTAGTGTTTCATAAGAAAATCCATGCCAGAGGCTTCCTAGAGAAGATCTTGCAATGATTCCATACAGGGTGTCCCTGTGAAAAATTTCTCCACACTCCTCTGGAATATAAAGGTGTACAGACTTCCAAACTGTCTTGGACCCTTGCAACTCGGTATCAGCTTCTTGGGCTCCTCTGTCATGCATCAGCTCAAAAACCCCTTCTAGTAAAGAGCTTAAAGGAAGTTGTCTTAGTCTCTGGCTGTGTTAGACTTTTAGGCATTTTCTGAAGGATTTCAGGTGCAGTTCAGTTTCTCCGTGTAATCTTGAAAAAAATCTGAGTGGCTTTTTGAGAATAAGGCTCTGTTCTTAAATACCTTTCTCTCAGAATAGTCATGCTTAAATTTTTGTTCCTAATTTGTAAGCACACAAATTGTGATTTCATTGCCCCAATTTGCACACTGGTGCCTTGGTGTCAATACTTTTTTTATTATATTTGTCCAAATGTGCTAGAGTTTCAACTTTATGTGTCACACTGAGAAGCTCAGCCAAGACACTCCACATCCCAAATATCCAAATTTCAGTAATCTCCACTCAGGGTACAAGAGTGCAAAGTTTCTGAGAGCTGCTAGAATAAACAGGCTTTCAAGTACTTGGGTCTTTTCACTTAATGACTTCCAGTTCTTTCACTTTCTAACCCTCTGCCTTCCAGATAGTGATCTTGAGTACTTCTTGTGACATTCCAAGCCAGTCATTTAAATCAAGATATGGAACTTGACTTCATATATTTGGAATATTCTCCATTTTCACAGAATCAGTAAGATATTTGGGGAACACAGAATATGCAAATGCAGACCTGCTGAATACACAAATTTTGTGGCCCTTCTGTTTTGTTTTGGCTTTGTAATTTGTCCAGTGTTTGACTGAGGAGTAATTAAATTTACAATGAGAATATATCAGTCCCTCCTTCTCTTCACTGATTTTAATTCTTTACTCCTCCAGTTAATTTCTTTTAAATCTGCCTTTGTGTTCTCAGTGTGCCATGAAAGTAGTAGTCAACAGCCTGAATACAGGGGCAGTTGAGAGAGATTTCTATCTGCAGTTCCCCACTACAGGAGTAGTGCTGCGCATCCTTACATGTACAATAAAACTGTCTGAATTCAGTGACCACTGCCTGACCAATATGACAATTCCTTAGCAATTTATGGCAGGTTTGGAGAGAAAGTATTCAGGATTATATTCTGGAGGTCTGTGCATGCAAGGCTGTAATGATCTTGTGTTAGGAATCAAAGACCTGTTTGGAATTATGGGTAATTTCACTGTGTGGTAAGATGCAGTGTCCTCTCACATGAAAATAAGACCATTACTGACATTGTATTTCAGTATATGTGACAAAAATGTATTTTACATGTATTATCTATGTAGATTTCTTGCATTTTGTGTGTTCATAGCCTGGTGGTCTTGATGATCTTATGAAGTATAAATGACTTAGGAGATATTCCAGAAGCAAATTCTAGAAGTGAAGGTGATGCATTTTAGCTGATGCTGACAGAATTGCAGAAATTCCTTGCTGTAGTGGGAAAACTGTTCAAAACCAGAAATGTTCTTATGGTTTCAAGTGAGTGGCAGAAAATTACTTCTGTGTAGTCATCCATGCTAAGAGATTCTTTAAAACCAACATTTTCCATTTTTCCTTGTTTATTTCTTTTTTGCTAGTAGTTGCCTTCCTGAATTGGATTTTTAAACTAAGAAGGATAAAATGCTTTTTGAAGAATTTGATCCAGATGTCTTTTACTGTTTCAATAGATATATTTTAAGTATTTAGGGTGAAGAGAGTTTTTGGGGAATTTGGAGGTTTGTTTGGTTTTGGTTGTTTGGGTTTGTTGGGATATTTTGGTTGGTGTTTTTGTTTTGTTTTGGTTTTTTTAAATATCCCAGTTAACTTAGAAGCAGCCAAATTCTTGCTGTGTAAAACTTCAGGAAAGTCTGTAGTATTTCAGCAGGGATTCATGTGGCCCTTGGATTTTTGGACTGTATTGTGTTGCAAGCTCCTAAAATAAGCCTGTTTGGAAAGCTACAGGCTTCCCATCTTTTTGTCTGGAAAAGTTATAAAATGGAACAGGCAGGCTTTTCACTGAGCTGCTGAGAATGCAGTTCTGGCTATGCAATCAGGACTAAATAAGGAGCAAGATCTGCACTAAAAATAGAAACAGAGGCTGATCCAACTGCAGTGTGTGTTATAATCCTCACACAGCAAACGGCTGGTAGGTTCAGCTGAGGACACTGAGTTATAGAGAATCAAATAAACTTTATCCTGCCCCTAAAAAACCATCATACCCTAGCTGTTCTAACCAGATTTTTACCATTCAGCAGAACTATTAATCATGCCTGCAAATTATTTAACATGTTTTTTCAAACGTAGATCTTTTATTATTTTATTAGCGAGAGGATTATATTTGTGACACAGTAAGACTGAAATATGGGTTGGCTTTATGTAAGTGTTTGAGGAACATGGTGGAAAATGGCACAGAGAGATTTACTGCACTTTTCCTCTCAGCTGGGTAAATATGTTCTTATCACTGTGCCTTAAGCGAACGTGTCCAACGTGACTCCAGTTGGGCACAGTGAGCTGATTTGGGTATCTGGCCAGGCCTGGCCTCTTGTCACAGTCTGTGCAGTTCACAGTGTGTACTTTGAGGGAAGTTACTCTGCTTGTTTCAAGAACAAAGTACAGAACTGTGTAGTTCATTCCTGTATCCTCCCCTCCTCTTTGTTGGTAAAATAGTTCAGAACATGTTCATCTTTCATTTGTGTATTTCCTTTCCACTAACACACACCTCATAAGCTTAAGCCACACTTGTCCAGGGAGTTCAAATATATCCTTTGATGCAGAATAGATTGATATTTCTTATTTATTGTTAGGAACATTTGGTTATTAAATATTTGGATTAAATGAGCCCAGCCAACTACAGCTATGTTCTTCTTGCTTTTTTGCCTGTTCCTGCATCTCTCCAGGCAGTGATATGGCAATCATGAAAATATTTTGTGTTACTTCAGTCTTAAAAGGCAGAATCTGTAACAGACTCTGGTAATTCATCATAGAATTTCAATTATTCTAAATACAATTACATATGAAAAATTTAAAAAGTAGAAGACACCAAATCACTCATCTACTAACTAAATGTTTAAAAAGATTTTAATTAATTTTTAGGTTTTAATTAGCTGCAGAATTTGTTACTGAAAATACACCCTGTTCATGTATTTTTTTGCCTGTTAATCACAGGAGTTGCTCAGTCAAACTGGAAGACTGAGTGGAGGAGAAACATCTGGGTCATTTGACACATGTGAAAACTCCCATAGCAGTGGGAGTAAGTGGAAGAAGACCAAGGACAGAGATCATCAAACTTGTTTAGGCCAAGAACAAGGAAATTAAATAAACGATGTCAGTGAGTCTTAAACCAATGGCTTGGTTGCATTTTCCTTCTTCAGCTCCCTCCACACCATAACATGAACCACAATATTCTGTTTCCTGACTCCTATCCCAGTACCCCCATATCCTCTCTTCCCATCCCATCCTTAGTGCACAGCTTAACAGAAGCTGTGAGCAGCTATTTTGCAGAAAGCCAAGCTGATCAACACCATCTTGTAGCTGGGGAGGCAGCAGCCTCATTCTCCAGCTGAGTTCAGAGGCCTTCTTTCTTGTTTTGTTGTTGTATTCTCATTATGTGTGCTTATATTTGAAGATTTTCTGGGGGAAAAGGGGATTGTGTGCAGTCCAGGAGACATAGAGAGGGGATATTGGCTGATAATTGCTATGAGTGCTTTACAGTGAAATATGTGTATCATTGTGTTTTAGTCACATTCAAAACCTACACTATTAATTGTCTCATTTTTTGACATTAACTAAATCTTTATAAGACTACATAAGGTTATGCATTAGTTTAACAATGGGTTAGACACACCTAGTTTTTGTGTACTGTTAGCAATTTGAAAGAAATAATTTGGTGTAATAAAAGCAATATAAGCCTACAGCACAGACACAGTAATTGTAGGGATTTTGTTAAAAGTAATTAAATACTAGTATCAGTTTAGTGATAACACTTAAAAAGTCACACCCAATCCAAGAAAGAATTGTTTAAATTATGTATGGAAAGAGGGAAATCCTTTTAATAACGTATTTTAGGTAGCTGAAAGTTGCACAAAGAGGAAATGGCACTGGTTGAAGTCAGTTTCAGCACACATAGAGGCTTACGTGAACATCATATCAATTTACAATGAGTCTGGTTCTAGGTTAGAAAACAGTGGTAGTGAGCAGTGCATTATAACTGAAATGTTAACTCCAAAACTACATATGAAGAGGTGTGAGTTTCTACCTTACCTGCCTCTTCACTGTTCATTCTGAATGTAATGAAAACATGGAATAATTTCATAAGTCCTTATATATGCAGAATGAATGAATCCAAATTAAGAACTTTTTTCTTAAAGAGGTTTTGTTTGTTTTTTATCAGAGACCTTTTGAAGTACAAGAGGAGGTCACAGCTGTTCTCTTCATTCACACGTAGTCTAATAAAACAAACAACATATGTATAGGTCACAAGAGTTTAGCACTCAGAACACAGGGATTTGTATATGATTTTGAAAACTAAATAACAAATGAATGCTTAGCCTTTATCATTCTGCCTGTCAACCTGATTTGTTAGTAAAGGTTTGTGTTGGAATTAAGGTCTTCTTATATTACAATGTTCAGAAAAATAAAAATTTCCCCACCAAATGCAAGATAGCAAGGTCCACAGTTACATCCTCAGTCTTAATTCCGATTATCATAAGTCTTTTAGATTTACATAATTATTGAATTTGCATAATCACTTAAGGCTTAGGTCTGTGCTCCAATGAAAGCAGACCTGAAACCTTTTCAAAAATAATGCTTAACCACATTTTGTTCTGTGAGGATACAGGACTGACCTCAGAAATGGGAATGATACCCTTTCTTTAGGGCATGTTGAGCTCTGGGCACCTGAGTGAGTTTGGTGGGTTAGTACAGGAGCATCCTAATGGTCACAAGCAGCCTGCTGGTGGTCCTTGTGCCATAATATATCTGGATAGGTCTTGAGGATGAGGCTATGCATTATACCATGTTTCCTCATGGTTCAAAGGGCTTTTGGTTCAATTACAGTGTGGACACAGCTGTGGTGGTCTCATTTACCCTCAGAGAGGGGCTTTTGAATGGTGAGGATTAAAATAACACACCCCAAAATGCATCACTCAGTTTCTTTTAAGTCAAGTGGGAAGATTAGCTGGAAAATTCACATATGCAAATCAATGTGTCCTTCCCCTTTTTAAAAATTTTTCATGTTGAAGACAGTGAACTACAGAAACCCATCAATTTGCACATGGTCACATGGATATTTGCTTTGTAACCAAGCAGTGAATTTCCCTTTGACTTCCCCAAACCACAGAACCCTTACTTCTCTTTTTACTCTGAAAGTTCTGTCACTTCAGGGAAATTGTGCTTGCTAGACTGAAACACTAGAAAGTAGGTAGGTATTTCAATGCAGAGAAGGTGGTTGCTATGCTGTTATGTGAAGGATAAATTAATTACTTGTAGGAAATGGGTAACTTACAGGCTATAGGTTAGGTCTGGACACCACACAAGTCATGACAGAAAGTTATTGTCATCTGATAGTTTTTGGATGGCCTGTTAACTACAAAAAGGAGAAATATTTTAAGATACTCACTTGACTTTTCCTACCTAGGTATTGCAGATTGCACGTCTCTTTTAAGATTGTTATAGCAATTCCAGGTAAAGCATTAGATCATACTGTGTCAGAGCAGCATCTGTGCTGACAATTTCAGCAAGAAAATTATTTATCTTAGACATCTACAGAGCATCATCCTGAAGTTCTGTCTTCCCAATTCAACAGATGTTACATATATTAACAACTCTTGATGGGTTGTAACATAAAGTGTTGTTCCTATTGCAACCTCAAGAATCTGAGTCTGCCAGGGAAGGAACTAATGATTGTTTTTGAGTACGCTGCAGTGAAAATACAGATATATGCTGCATGTGGGTAACTGCTAGGAGGAAAACAGAGAATGAGTTATCAGTAATGATAAGTGCTAGACGTGCACATATCCCACACAGCCCTCTTTCTCCTTTTGTTGTACTCCTGCACCCTTGGGATTCTCACACACAAAGGCACGCTGAGTGTTCTGTTGTCCAAATTAAAACCTCCAGGTGCCTCAAGGCTTACATGTGCTGTATCAGCTTTGTCAGCACTTGCAGTCCCATAAACAAACATGCAGCTCCAGCAGGTATGCATATATACAGACCTCTCACTGAACCCTGGTGCTATATCTTAGCAGTCATTCAATCACAGGAATGAAAAGCTTTCCTACAGGTTCTTTGTGCAATGAAAGTAGCAATACCACATAGCATAAGCATGTTCAATCATACAAAGGATAAAGTAATTTTAAAATGCACACACAAAGCAACAGTAAGAGCACCTGACCAAACAGTATTTGAAATAGTGCAAGTTACTACTTCTAAGGTATTTCCCTTCAATTCCAAATTTTGAAACTTATTAATGGAATGTGGCATCAACAAATAGCTTGTTATAAACCTTTGTCTGCACAGCAAGTGTACAGTTCTACTGTCATGTAGAAAATTTAAGAACACAAGCAAAATTGCCAGCAAACATCACCAGGCAAACAGTTATAAGACAACAGTAAGCCATCATCCCTAAAAGCAAAAATATGGACCAATCTACAATGAAATTAAAACTGCCAAGAGCACATCACATTTGCTCTTGAAGAATCCTGTATGTTTCCAAATCACAGCCAAACAAAACACAGGTAGACATCTGTTTGCAATCTGCATAGTTGCAGGCTGTGTCTTCTGCTAATTCATCTATTAAGTAATGGGTATTTCTGTGCAATCCTGTTATTGTCATACATTATATACAGTGGCTTAAATTTTTCAGTATCTCATAAACAACAACAGTAAACTAACCTGGGGATTAGACAGTGCAAAGTCTAATAGGAAAATAAAGATTCAGGAGACTAGACAACAACAACAACAAAGTAGAAAAGACTGAAAAGGAGAGAAGAGCAGAAGGGGAGCAAAATAATAAACTTCGAGGAAAAAGTAAATGCCAGTAAAGGATATTACTATTCAAGAAAAAAAAAGTGAAGCACTGATGGAAACAGGAGGATACGTTCATCTAAACTCATTATGGGAAAGAAGGACAACTGCTCCTCTTTTGTCCTTTACATGCTTTAATACTACTGTATAAAGTCATGCATTGTAGCTGTTGAGGGAAAGGTATAGCTAGAATTTAAAAGCAAGCATATGCCATAAGAAGAGTCATGAGCCACAGAGATAGGAAATAACAGTTGTGGTCATTCCTAGAGAATTCATGGGCCTTCTGAAAGCCAGGGATCAGATTCAGACTTGATTTCCCCAATTTGGTTAAATAGGCCACAACTGTTTCCAGGAGGTTTGTTTTCTTGTGAGTCAAACTCCACTCTTACCTTTGCCCTTTTGTCTCAGTGGAAGATCAGCATGTACATATGAAAAGAGAATTATTTTCTTTTCCATAATGATCAAACCCAAATGTTATTTTACCTTTGCCAGCTTTGTGTAGGGTGATGTGCCATCTTGCATATTTATTTTCCTGGAGTGATTCCCAGAAGTAGGCTATGTTTTTTCTTGCTCATGTCTCACTAGCTGTATTTATGAGTTGAGCACACCAGGTTTTCAGTCCCTGGGGACTGGCCTACAAAGGAAATCTGGGGACAGTATGAGACCAGTAAAAAGGTGGCTGCTGAATGGCAGTCCAGATTGATTCATGGTTTCAGACTAGATCATGGATAAGTTAGCATCCATGGCTTAAAGCACAAATACCTTTACCTGTTTTGTCATGTAGGAGGAAGGCTTCTTTATCAAGTGGAAATAACTGAATGTGCAAATTTTTGCTTGGTTTACAGATTTAAGATTCCATTGTTCTCTGATGACTGAGTCTAATAGCAGTATTGTTATTGTTATTGATTCTTACTGATTGTATAGAACCATCTTTTAAGTATATCTTTTTTCCTACTATTAGATACATTAATTCCCTTTGGCTGTAAAATACATCAAGATAAGGCCCTCTTTCTCACACGCCATCACAACCGATGACATCTGAGAGGTATATTATCCCTTCAATTATAGCTTGCAATCCCATTAATTGAATAATAGCATGACCTGAGGAAACTTAATGGCTGGTAAGGGTACCTAGGAAAGCTCACATACAGTTTGATGTACATTTTAAACTGCTGTTGTGTTTGCAGGTTTGCTGCTTGAAAAAAAACACAAACTGTTTTTACCATCGTCTAGGATTTTTTTGAGCTGCCATAATTGCTGGACCATTCCTCAAAACAGAACTTAAGGATCAGCATTCTGATGGTCAAGCCAAGGAGCAGGGCATCTTCCCCTCCCCCAGTGCTGTAATTCATCTGACAAGTCCACTTGATATTCCTGCCTGTGTTCTTCATCTGGCAAATGTTTCCTTTCTAGATCTCTTTGTAACCGCTGCACTAGGTATGATGAGGCTGTCAACTCATGTAGCATGTTAACACATTGGTATTGTACCTAAGGATGCTCCTAGACCTGCCTCTGGACCAGCTCCAGTGTTGGTGCAAACTGCAAGCACAGGATCTCACTTGCAAGGCTGGCTGTGTGTCTGTGCACATCTCGGGGTTTGGTAGCTGGTATTTAGCAAGGTGGGTTAGCAGGCTGCTTGGGCAGGGGTTGTGGCACTGCTCCTGTGCTTGGGAAGCAGGTGGAGTAGGAAGCACATTTCAATGCCAGCCATAACCAAGACCATTCTCGCAAATGCTGTGCCAGAGCAGGCTTTCTAGTGATGGTGTACAAGTGATGGTTTGTAACTTCTGTGCCAGGCAGGGCACTCTTGCCTTGTGGCATGCAGGAGGGAAATACAAGGGCTCTAAGTTTGATGGAGGAATTAGCACTGCCAATTTGGTTCCACTCTGTGGCATTGGGAGCTATCAGACTTGGTGATGACAGGCAGGATAGAGCTGCTGAGGTGACCATTTCCCACCCTTTACCCTCTTGTTTCTACTGGCACCTGAACTGCCAAAGCAATTCCCTTTAAGGAAATTCACCCAGTGACCCTAAAGAGCTGATTACTCGGTGGGATGATAAGGAGCAAGGTATCCTGAGGACAGGCATTACTGTCGGCTGGCTTTGCAGCTGCTGCCATCTCAGCTGCTGCTCTGTAAAGTCTGGGATCTGGACTGAGAGAAAATCAGTCAGTAACTAGCTCGAAGGAAGGAGATGCCCTCATTAACCCTTAACTGAATCAAGGGTCCCAAGTAATACCAATTACCTCACTTAAGAGTCCAGCACTTTATCTCTCTGCATGCTTCCTGACATCTTTACCACGCCCAGCTGAAACAGTTACCTTCTCCATCCTGACACCTCAAAGAGCCAGCAGAGCTCCAAATCTTTTTCTGTGAAGCAGATGTCAGATCTCAGATCTCAAATCCTTTGCTTTGTAGCAGACAAATAGGTGTTGGATGAGACCAGCAGGCATTGATGCAGCTGTTGTCTATTGTAGCAGGAGCAGGTGGGTATTTGCTAGTCAAGGAGAAGAGGCAATTGGGGTCTTTCCTTCATCTCAGCCACAGGACCTGAAGAAGACTTTCTTAAAGACACCCCATCCAGCACACAGCTTCAGCTGACACCCAAGTCAGGGATATGGCGCTGCCCTTGAAGAAGCAGTGCAGTAATTTATGCTGGCTAACAGGACAGGAACAACTGCATCCATCCCATGCTTCATGCCAGAGCCAGAATGCCTTTTGCAGAGGTGCTGTAGCTTGTTAGGCAGAGACAGCTTGGGATAGTAAAGAAGAGAGGCTGTTCTGCTGAGGAGAAGCAACGAAGCTGTGAACTGGGGGTGAGGATAGAGCAGAAATGTTGATGTGTTCCCCAGGTTCATTGGTCCTACAGGTATTGGCCAGGCCAGAACTGCAAGGGATGCTCTCAACTATGGCCTGCTGCTTTTTAACAAACCAAATTAGCAAATGTTACTTGTGAATTTATGCTCAGGTTTTTTAGTTCTTTGGGGTTTTTTCCTATAGAATCATGGAAGGACTGGGGTTGGAAGCAGCCTTAAAGATCAGCTATTCATTCTGATCATTGCCATGTTTGTTTGTATTGTTTTGTTTTCTTTAATAAGAAAGGAGTAATTCAGAAGCACAACTAGACTTTCTTGCAAGTAGTTACATTTAGCTGTAATCTGCCTGATGACTTGTAGGAGAAAAATTGCACTAGTTCGAACTGGACTGAGTAACAAGGATGCTTTAATCTGGGGCAGCAAAGAGAAAATTGTATAACAGTGTTGTGCTGTCCTGAGTGGGAGAAGAAGCCAGTGAATTGCATGATTTTTCCATCTTTGTAATCAGTTTGTTATGCAGAAAGCAATGCCATGGGATTCTGCATTTTATCTGCTGGGTTTTCCCTGGCAGCATCTGAAGAAGTTCATTATAAGTGTTTATCACATGATCCACTTAATCAAACCACTGAAACTCGGAGAATAAGTCATTCTAACAAGACCCTTCAGAGCTGCCTCATAAGCTACTTACTTATGTACTCTTCCTTGGTGAGTGTACAATGAGTTTCCTTGTATCCCAGTCTATGATACAGGAAGTTCATTATCCCCAGCCCGATTTCAGACATAAAGAAAGGAAGCAGGGCTTACAAAGAAGTGACAGATAATTTGCAAAGGATTTTAGTTAGCCACTCAAATCTCAGATAGTTAGACTGTAAGCTCTTCGTAGGAACAGCCTTCTGGTATTCAGCATAGGCACAAGGCAGCTGTATCTACATAGCTGCTTCTAATGTTGTAAAATGCAGGCAACAACCAAACAATTGAAAAATGCTTCTTTTGATTAGAGGTTCCCTAATGGAAGTGTGTGCGAGAAAAGAGAAATCAGAACTGAAAGCATGCTTTTACATCTTGTGTATCTACAGCATGACAGTCAGAACTGATAGCTGGGCTGATGTGAAATGCCTCCAAAGCCTTTGCTAAATGCCCGTGTGCACCAAGGGGTTGAGGCACTGAGACTTGTCTGACAGGCTTGGAGCTCGCAGACACGCTGTTTGCAACCTGTGCCTGTACCTTGTATGTCTGGCAGGATAAATGCCTTTCCCTGTGATGTACCTAAGAAATGTCCTGGTTGTCGGGAGCAGGTAGGTCAAGGACTGCTCTGCCTCCTTGAAGGCATTCATTTTACTGAGCTCTGCCACAAGCAATGTCACACCAGATTTCCTGGCACTCATTGGATTTTCTCACCAATGCTGTTTCACAGACAGTGTCTCATCAAGGCTTGTCTGCTCTCTGCAAAAGACCAGTTTGGGTATTACCACAGATAAAGGCTTAGACTATACTCAATATAGCAATGCCCTGGATAGTTTCCCCCAGGCACTACCCTCTCTCCATACAATAGTACTGCTGAACTACACCTCTTATTTCATATCATGTGAAGGCAGTACGGGGTCACACCAGATCCAGTGCTGATTTTGTGTAGGGATGCACAGGCTGAGCCTGATGTCTCTGGATGAACATTTGTACTGAAAGAAACTGCTGTTGGGGCCAGGAACATCGGGCTGTTTGAGACAAGCTACTCTGTAAGACATCAAAACCAGGGAAGCGTGCACAACTGAGAAATACAGGCAACAGAAAAGTTATAACCTGGTTTGATGAGGAAGATGCTTTTTCCCTAGTATAGCTCCAGTAAAGCAAGTCACAAAATTCACACCGTGGTCTGAGCACTGCTTTGAGGGAGTGGTGAAACCTGTCTCTCCAATGCCAAGTCCATCCAGCCCAGAGCTTAAAATTCAACCTGTTAATTACTTCTGGGAATAATTAACTCCAGCCTGGAGTGAGCAAGGAGTCTTGACTATATCAATCACTGTTAGGGTCTCAGATGTGCAGTTTTCATTCCTTGTGTTTTACATATGTACCTGTGTACCTGTCTTGTCTTGATGCAGCTGTCAGTCTCTTGACTGCTGATATACCGATATATCAAATTGTCATCAGTATGGCTGTGTCCTTAGGAGGGACTGTGCTGCTTTAGTAGGTTGGTTTCCAACTACTAAGTTAAAATGGGACACAAAAACCTGGAGGAAAATACTGGTTTTCTCTCTTTTTCCTCTTAAAAATAGTAAATGCTAAGTTATTTTACCTCTTAGAAAAAAAGAAAAAAAGAGACCAAAAAGATGAATCTGTGCTAGCTGATTAGTTTTGCTACTGCATTCAATTTTATTACAGTGTAGTTCCCTTCTTCTTTCTCATTTTATTGTACTCTGTCTGTCTTCTCAGGTGCTATTGTGCCTGTTTTAAGAGCTCCCCTTCACGTCTCTTTTGGGATAGTCTTACTGCTGGTTTCCTGCTGTTTCAGCTTCTACACAGCTGGTGCTTCAAGGAAAAAATTGTCTCTTGTAAGGCTGTGAGGAGAATGGACCCATAAAACCCAATAATTTTTGTATGTACATGGTTCCTTAATCAGTAAGCCTTCAACAACCTTACCTAAATGGCCACTTTGCTATTGTCTCAGCTTCTTAGCTAAGGAGGCTGGAGAGGAGTGAGTGGGTAACTTTCTGCTGTCTGCAGCAGTGCAGTAATAAAGTGAAGAATAAAACTTCTGTTTTCCAAATGATTCTCTGCCCTGTATGTGAGCATTTGGAACCATTGCTGGTAGGGGTATTGTTTAGTCTGCTCTAAAGAGGGGCGGTCAGTTGTCCCCTGTATGCTGTTGGTTCGGCATTTGGGAACCCATAGTGACTTATCAGTGCTGAGGGTGGATTTCAGAGTCTCTGCACAATCTGCTTGGAGGGAAGTTCTGGGAGGAAGACTGTGGCGGGAGCATCTGGCTGTGTGCATTTGCACATATGTGAGATGCACACAGCCCCCACTGAGAACTGATGCTACCAGATACTGACTGGACTGGATTTGGTCAGTGCCAAGCTGGGCTCAATTCCCTCTCCCAGCCTAGGGATGAAAGATTCTTTAATGCACTCACTGCTTCTGGGATGTTCAACTCAATCCTCAATAGTGTTACCTGTTTAGAAGTCTTTCTCACTGAATTTCTTCCTTTGAAGACTGCAGGGTTTTTAAGAGTGGACTGCAGCACCTGCTGCTTGCTGGAAATCTGAGGCTCCACAAGAACATTGCAGTGCTGAACGTGGCAGTCACAATGCATCACATTTACCAGATTTTCACTGGGCGTAGCTGATGAAAAACAGAACAGACATGCTGTAAGGACTGTCAGCCCAAGTAAAGGAAGGTAGCTTTGAAAAAGGCCTCCAAGATAGTATTTCCAGAATATACTTCCTTAGAAAAAAGTGGAAAATCCAAAGAATTAAATTCAGCCACAATGAGCTCACCACAAGCGGTGCTAGTCATGATTTTTTAAAAAATCAATATTAGTTATTAACTATTTTAGTAGTTTTGGGAGGGGTGGTGGTGTTTGTCCAGTGTCTACCATTACAGTACCTTCTTCTGCAGCCCCAGAAAACCCAGGCTTTTGAGGTTTCCTGGAGCTTTCCAACAGTGTGCATTTTCCCATTCTTAGAAGAGGAATACTAGTGAGACAGAGATGGCTTCATCTGCTCAACTGTCAGTTGGTCCTGGGAAGTTTCCTACTCCTTGGCAGGTTCCCCTTCCACAACAGCCAGTCCTGCAGGGATTTACATCCACTGAGTTTCACCTGAGATTCTCTGGATCTGTCCATTAGTCCCAAGAACTTGGTGTCTGCAGAGGTTGCTGTGAAACTCCCCTTACCCAAGGGTTAGGTGGGCAAGCAGGCACTTGCCCCTCACCCTCTGGAACCTGAAGTCCCTGATACTTTTCAATAAAGAACAAATGTTTTGAAAAACCCTGCCTTTGCTTTTGGTGACATTTCTTGCAGTTTGCATGGATCTGTGCAGTGGCATGCAGTGCTCAGAGCCACAATGCAGGGAATTATGTGTGTTTGTATTCATTTGGTCCCATCCACATCAGCAAGCCCTTGAAATGTAGCCTAGCTGGCAGATCTGGTCAGGCTGGGAAACAGCTTTAGATGGTTTTTTGTTTGTTTACAAGTGATCTTGGCCACAGATAGGGACACACAGCTGGTGGTCTGTGCACTCTTCCATGATCAGGCTGAGGCTGGGCTCTGAGCCGATGAAGGCTGGAGTGGAGCTAAGCAATTCCATCTTATTCTTGGCCTAATTTGGAGGTGGATTGGACAGGCTGCTACTCTGCTGCCTTCTTCTGTGGTCTGGCATCTCAGGGCCTGGTTTGGCTTTACCCGTGTGGGCAGCAGCATCTGGCACCCCTCTGCCATGGCAGTGGAACCTCTGCTTGCTCAGATGTCCTTCTCCTGCAGCCCAGAGAAGACCTCTTGCTGTGAGCAATAACTTGTAATACAAATACACATAAATACACGTATTTCTCTTCCTGCATTGTAATATGCAGGTCGGAAAGATGTGTCTGATGTCTCAGAGAGGATTTTGCAAGTGGCTTTTGTAAGATGTTCATGTGCCATTGTGGTCCATGGTGGCTGAGGGGACTATGTGAGCATCCATTGGCACAGCTCAAGGAGAAGTGACACACTGGAGTTGTGTAATGATACCAGTGTGTTGTGTGCCAGCCTGGAACTAAAGCAGAAGACAAGTGTTGGGGGTTCTGGGGAGAAGGAGCAGTGCCAGCCTATTGGTACTGCAAACTGGGTGCTGTGGCAGACTTTCCCTGCAGCAACATCATGATAAAGGATGGTGGAGGAGGTTGATGAAAGCTGTGACCTTCTAGGCAGGATCTGTTTCCCAAACACAGGTTAAACAATAGCAGACTGCCACAGATATGGACGTGGAGGAACCTGTTAAATTAAAGCCAAAGTGTAACAAGAGAGATGTTTGCTTTGGAAGATAACGTGTACCTGTTCTACACACTGAGGGTGAGAGAACACTGTGAGATGTGTTTTACTTCATTACCACAGTGACCCCTTGCACTGCAAGGCCCACTGCAAAGCCCAAGAGCTCCCAATTCTTCCCTCCCACATCCTCTTCCCTTTTAAGATAAGGGGTCTCTGTCAGCTTTACTAGCACCTCCATCTGACAACATGAAGCATCCTAAATGATGGGAATTGCCCCTTTTCTTATCTCATTGCAGAGCTCCCTGACCACACTGCCTAAGTTCACTGCCCAGACTGATGCTGTTATTGAGATGCCCATGTCTCTGCTACCTGCAGCCTGCTCAGTGGCTGGAGATGAGGGAAAAGCTCTCAGCAAGGCATCCTTTGGTGGAGCTGTTTTAAGGAGCCAGTTTCATTATCTGCCTTGCTGGTGGTCCCAGAGGGGCTGCAGGGAAGTCTGCTGCTTTATGGCATCAAATGATGGCAGTTAAAACCCCACCAGGAGCAAATGAGCTCTTAGGGCAGCAATTCTTGTCCTGTGTACAAGGCTTTATTAAATTAACTTTGTACTCAAATCACCCTACACAGCCCTCTCTGGAGAGGCCAATCTAACTTAACTGTGGGAAAAAATTTTGCAACCCTGTTTTTGTCACACAAGTGACTTGCAAAAAAAAAAATCTTTACATGCAATAATGTCATGAGTTCTGGCAAGCCTTCAAAGCAGGCTGTCTCTAAATCCTCTGTTTCTATCTTAATGCTGCACTCATCCCAGTGTTAAGGATGTAACTCTTGCTTTGCTTACTTTCCGTGTAAGGGACTATGGATTTCCTCTCCCAGACATCCCCTGTGAATGTACAGGTGCTGTGAGACAAACTCCTGGTGCTGTTGCCATCCAAGCAACGCCTTTTGCCTCTGTGGGTACCTGCAGCTTGGCAGCTCCAGCTGGGCAGCAGCACTGCCAGCCTGCAGGATGGAGTCTTGCATACTTTCAGCTCCTTCTCTGTTATTTGCACATAAAGTTAATAACTGACTCAAGAGGTCATCTACAAATATATATTTAGGGCTGCTCTTGGTAATTTTTCCCTCTCTCAGCCACAAAGCTCTTGTTTTCTGCAATTTCCTTTCTGTATTTTCCCTTAACCCTAATCCATTTTAACATTAGTGCATTAGTTTTGAAACAGCTGGTGTATTCTCAGCCTCTCCTTCTCCCTTACCTGCTGATTATTTCATTTCTTTTTCTTTCTTCACCGTCCTCTGTACTTCTGCTGTTTGCAAAAACCAGCTTTTCTCTTGCCTCTCCCTCTTCACAGCTCCCACCATCTGTCTCTCTACAAATACAAAGCTTTAGGGGAAATGATTCACTAGGCTGCTAGCTCATTACTCACACTCTCCCCATCATGGTTTCTGTCCTTGTAGGATGCTCTAACTAATGTAAAGATCAATGAATCCTGGGAATTGTTATTCGATTTAAATTAAAAAAAAAAAAATTTAAAAAAAAAAAAAGGGCCTCAGCAGTTAAATAGATTGGGCTCTTTGTACTTCCCAAACAGCAAAGCTGAGTTTTTCTTCCTCACTCTGCTAGTACTGTTTTGCAGAAAAGGATCATTCAAACAGAAGAATAGAAATAATCACCGGACCATTTAATGCAACCTTGTGCATCACATGATGCAGGAGTTACTTAATGAAATTCCCTGGCCCAAACCAAGCAAATCTGTGGCAAATCTAGAGCACATATTTTCGGATGACAGCCAAAATGATGAAAGGAATTTACTACCCGGCCTCACTAATCATTTTGAATGCTTAACTGCACTCCCTAATATGCTGCTTTGCAAGCAGCAAAACTGACACAGCCTCATTCCCTACAAGCTTCTCTCCTCCAGACTTGTGCAGGCTGTGGACCCCAGGCAGCCTCCCAGCCCCCTGCCAGGGTTGGGGTGGCCAGCTGTCCACCTCTGGGAAGAGACCAGAACCTCTCCCTCCTCAGCATCTGGGTTTGGGGCTCGCTCTTTGCTTGGCTAATTCTTTCCATGAAACTCACAGGCACTTAGTATCTTTGAGCTCTCCCTATTAAATGTGGCAGAAATTGGCTACGAGGCTCAGAAGCCATTTGAGATAGACTATTTCAGTGTTAAAACACTTCAGGTACCTTAAAAAAACAGAGGCAGCCATACTGAGTGGGCAGATAATGCCACAGCATTTTAGGAGACTCGTACAAGCTAGAGGCTGAGCTCGATGTTGTAACACACTCAAGGTGACCCCAAATGTCAACCCACATCCCACTGCTTTTGTCTTTACTTTGTTGACCATCTAAGATAGATTTCTATCATGATTTTAGGCTGTCACCACATACTAGAAAATTATTTTCTTAACTGAAAAATTACCACATGAAAAACAGACCTCCCTTCCCCACATGTAAGTAGGTGCCAAGAAGTACCACTGCCTAAAGCAGTTTTATTATGCCTTCTCAGGAAGCTGCTGGCAAGTCAGGTATTAGCCTGTTTTAGTTGTTGAGCTTCCCTTTTGAAACTAAGGATTTGCAAGAAGCACAGCAAATACCACAATCAAAACCATAGGAGCTGACAACACTGAATACAACCTTCTCTTAAATGGCTGCAATTATTTTTGCATAAGTTTGCTAAAGGAAAATCTGAGTTTTAATTTTTTCTCCATGAGCACCACAAAGCATGTGCTGCATCAACACACCATGCTGGCACCATCTCCATGGAAAACTAATTAAACAATTTGGATACTGTACGAGGAGTATCAACTTCTGGGCTCATTTTCTTTTCAGGCTACCAAACACATGTGCTTTTTTATAAAGCTGTGTTTGTTTGGGTCATTCTATGGCAAATATTAAAGCTGAGGAGAATCTTGGTATGACTGCTCTAAAGAATAAGGGCTGCAGAATTTTAAGCCAATAGGGTCCCCACTGTTACCTCAGTAAGGTTAAGGCTGTTAAAAAGCAAAAATCCTCACCAAAGTCATGCTTATGTGGTCTGTTAAAAAAATGTTCAAATTTTAGCAGATGTGATGTTGTTGAGCCATCCTGGTGGCCAGCGCCCTGTGGCTCTCCATCTTTCCTTATTTTATTGTTCCATACTGCATACTGCAAGTTGTAGGAGTCAATGTTCCTTCTCATAACAATCACTGGCTTTCCAAATGCCAATTGTCCTTTGACATGCTCTGTTTTAAATAAGGGCCAAAGAGCAGTAGTGAAGCTAAAGGCCTGCCATAAAAAATACTGCAGTGTCCCATGGCACTGACACCACACACAGAGTCATGCATTCAGCTCTCCTTTTGGGAACTACTGCTGCAACGCTGGAGGTGTGAGGGACCAAGCTGTAAGGAAAGGGAACTCCAGAGATTACAGATCTAAAAGTACTCTAATTGAAGACAAGTCTCTTTATGCAAGACAGGCTAAGGAAAATCTGCCTTACCCAACCTGTTTCTCTGTTGTCCCAGCAATAATAGAAGTGGACACAGTATATAAGATTGCCTTACAAAAGGCAAATATATTTAATAGTGTATATACAAATTAATGGTTCAATAATGCTATACAAAGCAGGAATATCTTTAAAGAAACCCTGAGCAAAAAGGAGGATGTAATTTTTGTTTTACACTTATTGCAACATTATTTCTGGTATTTGTTTGCTATAATGACTAATACAAGGAATATGTTAAAACCAGATGTAAAAATAAAAGGGGGCATTCTTTCTATTTGTAGCTTATGTAAAAATCTAGAGAAGAGAGTTCTGCCCCATCAGCTTTGGAAATAAATGTTTAACATGGTAGAGAACAAGCTGAGCCTGAGTAACCCAAGACAACCAATTCCTTTAGCAGAAAGAGTGTCTTCTGTCATCAAAAAGAGCCATCTGGAAGAGTGTTGGCTCCCTGCCAGGAACAACCCTTTAACAACCACTCGTCATGTGCTTTAAGTTATAACGTTCATAGCGGCACAACCTGGAGTGTTGGTAAAGGTCCTATCGGAGGAGCAACGTATTCCTCCTCCCGCAGCAACCGCAAAAGGATGTTCTTCTTATTCTTTGGCCAGCTATAAATGTGAGTGTTCTGCAGCCAGGTAGGCACGTGCTCCTGAAAAAAACAAGGAAAATAAACACTAAATCCCATAAATCCTTCTGAATCTCTACCAGAACCTTTCAGATTCTATGAGACCCTGCCAAGGAAGATTTCATTTTGTCTGGTCTAGGCACTTCCTGTAACAACAAGAAATGTTAATTTGGCTTCAGAATTGTATTTGGGTTCCTAAATAAGTGAACTTTGTGTGATCTCACAGCTTGCCTGTCTCTCTTTCTCTTCTGCCATCACATTGGCTAATTTCAGCACATTTCAAAGGAAGTCTGATGTCAATGACAGGCATCAAAAAGCTTGTGAAAATAAACAAAGAGAAAAGAGAAGAGAAGAGTGAAGAGAGAGAAGAGAGAGAAGAGGATTTCAGTGCCCCCAGCAGGAAAAGGCTGCCACCTTCATAGCTGCTAGAGGATCCATACAGCATGTTCAACATTGGGATGAGGATCAGTAAAAGACTAGGACCCCACAGGAACATTTCACATGCTGGTAGCTCTCTCCCGCTTTCCTTGCACCTTTCTTTGCCAAGCATGGTGTGCTCTGACCAACTGAGCAGAAGGCTGAGGCTGATGCTGAGCTTAATGAGGCTAATGCATCTCCAGATTTGCAGGGTCAAACTTCCACCAATGCTTGCATCCTGGAAAAGGTGCAGTCCTTCACAGGGGTTGGCTAATGTCCATTAACATAATGAAGCTGGGACCACCATGGCACTGGAGAGTGATAGCCAGCTGATGGAGGTGAGCCTGCTCAGACCTCATGCTGCCATGTTACCAAAGCCTTGAGAGGTTTCCATATGGACAGCGTGGATGTGTAGGGATGAAGGGCTATTATAATACCATTAATTAACAGAGGGACAGATCCTTGACCAAAACCAGTTCATGGTTACCACGACACAGAGATTTATTTTGGAATTGGATACACCAGAATGTAGCCAAAATGAAATAGCAGGTAAGCTACATGAGGACCCAAGAAGTCCAGCACTTGGTCCTTGGACCTCTTATTTAGCAGTGTTTTCCCAAGATAGCCCCTGTTAGAGCAGCACAGTTCCTGTCAAGCTAGGGGAGCTAGCTCCAAGAGGACAGAGCAAAAAGCTGCTGGCATGCACATCTCTGGCGCCTCGCCAGGGGATGCCCTGGCATGGGCTGCACATGTCCTGCTGCCAGCAAACAGCCTAGCTGCAGTCCAAACCTCTCCTTCCCATGATCATGCTGCTCAAATTTGGCTGTCTTTTCCTTGGCCTGTACAGCTGTAGGAACAAGGCTGCATCACTTTCCCTGCTCAGGGAGCAGTTTGTGTTAATTGATGCAACCACCCTGTTAGAGATTCAGGACTTATGTATAGGAAGAAGGAGGCAAGTCACACAGGCACCTCCAGACCCATTAGCATGAACTCACCTAGGCTTCTGAACTGAATCAGCTTTGTGAGTGGCAGAGGTGTCTATCAAGCCTGACTTTCCTCTTTCTCCAGTGGCTGAGAAAGGATAGGCTTTGGCCAGTGGTCTCCCTAAAGTGGAGGGTTGTTCTTCCAGATGGAGATCTCATCGCACAAGGGTAAGATCCCACAGCATTCCCTTTGGTAGGAGCAAAAATCAGGCTTCTTGCCTCTACCTGCTAGTCTTTTTATTTTGGCACAGGAATGGCTTTTAATCTTCGTGAATTTTACTCCTTTGACAAAACTCTTTGGAATTGGCCAAGAAGCTCAAATGTTACTGGAGAAAGAAAGATGACTATGTTTGCATGCACATGCATTGTTACATGGAACTTGTTTCTTACTAAACCTTGTTAAGAGCTACAGAAGGAAATGCAATTAAATACAGCAGGGGTTTTACCAAATGAGTACTTTCTCTGCCTTTGATAAGAAACTACATTTCCTGGACAAAGGAAATACAGTAGATATAGTCAGTTTGGACTTCAGAAATGCATTTGATAGAGGTCCACATGGGTAAATCATTAGTTAAGATGGAAATTAGTGAGAGAAATTTGTAGTAGGTAAGAAATCAGCAAGTGGGGATATAATGAGAGGCATTGTACATCCAGAGACAAGCTCTGTGCCTTGCTTCCAAAACTGCTCAAGCAGTTTCATTTAATACCCTCTATAGTGACGTCAGTGCAAAAAGCACCTGCACACAAATCAGCTCTGGCAATAGTTTTGATTTGAGAGAGGTGTGTAGGGGTAAAGGGTAGCTATAGCTGCTGTTTTTACCCAGAGTGAGAAAGGGGCTTTTCCTTGCCATGCAACAGCATCTGTCATTGCAGGTGGGAGTAAAGGGAAAATGGCTACTGTCCTTTACATTTTTAAAATTTGGCTATGTATCTGTGAGCTGAGAGGAAATTCTCTTCATGCCATAAGGAGAGTATTTGATAACTCTGCAGTTCAAACTTGTAGGAAAAGGGCAGAGTTTGTTAGTGCAGAGGACAGAACTGTTCAGGGCTGTGACAGCAGAGCATGGTTTGACATCTCCTGCCTTCCCTGGCACCAGCCCTGTTCATCTGACCCCTTGGCTGCTTCCAGAGGGAGCCTCTGGCATGGGGCAATCTTGGCTTAACACTTAACACTTAACACATCAGGTGGCCAGATGAGGAGGACACATCTCTGTGGATTGTTGTGATGCAAACCTTGAACCAGCAAGACCCATGTTTCCTTTAGTAATGTAAGACTGGAAGCTGGAAATGCCAGATCCACCTTATAACAGTGTGTTGTGCATTTCTCACCTCATTATTCAGTTTCCTAATAAACGCTCCTTGGATCACACAGATCTCTTCCTGTTGGAGGTCGACTAATTTTCACATACCAGCAGTGCTTTATGATGTGTTGTGTATGAGATTAACTCATCTAATAGCCCCATCCCCAGATGAAACCTCCAAATCTTCGTTTTCTGCTCTTTTCCACTGCCAGCTATGCTAATACTTTAACGTATAAAGGACAGTATAAAAAAGACAAAATTGAAGTAATTTGCCTGCCAATATCATCCAATTGTACATATACTTGGCAGTTTTTCAGGTACCTCACTTCTTCTGACTGCCTCCAGACTTCATTACTGCAACTTGTTCAGGCTCTGGTGCTCTCCTTCCACCCATGATGTCCTCAGTTACACTATCATTAAGTAGTTAGGTGAAGGCAGGTGATGTACCAAAGGATTATGTGGAGAAAGAGACTAAATCTTAACAGCAGTAGGAAATGCTGATCTGCATAATTTAATGAGAAAGGCACCTCACAAAATACTGAAGGATACTGAGGATGGGCAGGAAGGATGCCTGGAGCCTGATGCTTTGATAGAGGCAGCTGGATAAACCAACCTTGGAAATTCCTTACAGACCACTGTCGGAGAGAACCGCTGCTATACACTCAATAGTCTTATGATAAATAAATTGAGCCCAAATTAACATAACTTACTGTTCTGTCTCAGACCCCAAGGCAGCTATAGTGCCTCCTGGGACACTTTTACCTGCAAGCCTTAAGGTGGCAAGTGGCTCTAGACTGTGTGGTCTGTCCACATGGTGGGCACTCAAGTAGCCCCAAGATTAGGAGCCCTCTCGCCGCATCACAGACTGACTGAAAATGCTGACTGCTTCCCTGCCTTTGGCCTGCCCAATTCCCACCACTGCTGTCTTCCAGGTACTTAGTTAAGGTAAGTAGCAGACTGAGATCATTCAGGAAGGGATCTGAATGACACGAAATACCAGAGGTATCGTTCAACCCACAAGACCTCACATATTTTACAAACACAGGGACATATTTTCAAATTTCTGATCTTAAATCAGTGCTTAAATAAAGGATTTCATTACACTAAAGTCCACAAGTGTGGTGGGACTGCACAGCCCTATAACCATTGATAGCATTGTTTAAATTTTGACTCACGTTCCAAAATTTGGGCACCCAAAGAAATGTAAAGAATTTTTCCGTACTTTTATGAAATGCAGCTGTACCTAGGGGCAACATGATAGCTACCCAACAGTACACAAAGCATTTAGTTATGCAAAGTGAACATGAATGAATACAATGCAGGAGATTGAGGAAGCTATAACTGAAGCTTTTTTATATTTTTGTCTTTGTAAAAATCCAAGAGATTCTCTCAGTGAGGTAGAATCTGTTGCATTACTAATTTCTTATTCTCAAACAAATCTTCAAAACAAGTAAGGAGGGCAGATGAAATTGCAAGTCCTAAAAAATCTCAGCTTGCCTCTGATGGGCCCATCAAAGTTCAAGCAACAGCCTCATACTTTAGTATCATACTCTTTATTTTTATATTTTCAACATACCCTCTTCCAGACCCTCTCTTCACATCAGTCATAAATCCTGCCCATCTCACTCATCAGTATTGCATTTGGACAAAATTATAAAAGGGTTAATATAAAAAGCGTGCTTCCTGGATAGATTGCCTCTCTCCATTTAAATTCTTTCAGTCCTCAAGGCAATTTGAGTTTTAGTTGTACATTCATCATCAGAAATACATTTATACGCTGATTTATATTGTGGATGCAATGTGTTTTATTTGCATGTACATAAACCTATAAGCTTTGGAATATTACTTGTGGGCTATTAAGAACCAAGAAATTGAGTGTTTGGGTTTTAAGATTCCATCTGCTGCACTGTGATCAAAATAACATGCACTTAATCATGCGGCAAGTATATAAGCGTGCATGTACGTTACCTTTCTGGCATTTGGAAAAAGCACAGGGATGAATCTGAAGTTCATACTTCCTTGCTGTATAAACTCAATCTGCATCTAGAATAGAACAAAATGCTAGTTTTATTGTAATGACATGATAATTTTTCTCTGCATGCATCTGAACTCTATGTATAAAAACATTCCTTGCTTACTTAAACTGCTCTTCTGTTAAATGATTTGATCTATTGCTGGTGGACTCGGTGTTGCTTGGTTTGGCCACTTAATCTAATTCTTCATTGCTACAGAAAGGATACAGGAAAGAGCTGTCAACATTTCTTGAACATTTAGTTTCATAGTGTGAAATAACTGTGGGTTTAGCTGCAGGTACAATCCCATGAAATCCATCTCAACCTGGTGAAGCCTGACTAACACCCCTGTTTAGCCTACAAATGGATGAAAGATTCCAGCCAGAGGCCAAGGCTCTGTCTGAGCCTGTTCCCCATGGCCCTGGACACAGGCATCCCAGGGGTGGTACAGACACCAGAGTACTGTTGAGAGCTCATCTGCTGGTGACAGCTTCTGCGAAACCTGACTGCAGATTCAGACTGGGGGATCAGATGGGTTACAGGGTGAGAAAGGCAGCTAACTGCAAACCGAGGGAGAAAGGATCAGCTTCATGGCTCTATGCGCTCTTCTGGGCTAAATGCCCATCCTGTGACAGGCTGTAGAGAGGGTGTCTGATCCTCTGGCACTGTGCATTCCCCAGGAGCCCCACATTGCATCTCTGGCCTTTGCTTTGCAATCCCATCCTTCAGTCAGCTTTACTGCTGCCTAAGAAAAGACCTCAGTTCAGGATGGCTGAAATCATCAGGGGCTGGTTTAGAGGGAGGAAGGTCAGACCCTGTTAGATAAGATTGTGCTCAGGGCTGTAAAAGGGCTCAAGAAGGTGAAGGAGGGGAAAAACATTGAACAATAAAGAATATGAAGAAATAAGATGAGCATGCTTAATCGGATTTTTCTTCCTTGAACCTCTTAGCAGATGTTAATGAGCATACGGAGCTGATGAGAGGAAGGATTAATGAATTCCAAAGAGGAGTGTTTAACTATGGGGATTAGGGAAAACAAAGCAAAGAACCTGCCATTTGGAGACAGATTTGTCTTTTGAGAAGAGACAGTCTTTGTAGAACAGCAAAAGCATGTCCTTGCTTACCATCCTGTGGATGTATTTAGTATGTAAGCCATGTTCATCCCTGTCCAGCTGGGATTCAGCCCCTTCCACATCCTGTTTGTATTTTGGACTGATTGCTATTATTATCATCACCGTCTTCTGTTAGGGAGAAAAGCACTTTTATGAAATTGAGAAACGCGGCGTGTTTGGTAGAGTCAGATCTGAAATCTGCCAGTTTGTGTTTTAAGTGATCTTTGTGTTCCTGGCAAACACAAGAGGATCTCATTCATTCTGGCAGGAAATACAGGAGAACTCATACACTCGTTTTCCTCATTTCTCAACATCTCAATATAGAAAATCTAAATGTCAAGAGATGTATTAGCAGCTACCAGTTGACACTTGGAATCCCTGTCATAAAAAGCTACTTTTTATCAGTGTAGAATGTCTATGTGCATACACAGAAAACTTTTGTCTTCAAATTCAGACCCAAATGTTTTCCAACAGCTTATGTAGAAGTGCATCTATTTAGTCATCTATGGCTTTTTATACAAAAAACTACTTAAGGCAGAGGTCTGTGGAAGGTACTTGGGCTCTCAGCATTAGAAATGACACATTTTCTCACTGATCTTGGTGGCAAAGTGTGCAGAGAGGGGGGCAGTTGTGGATGGCCTGGGCAGGTTTAGGGGTACCTAGCAGCTCTGTAACAATGGGCTGAAGGCAATGCTCCTCCACCTTGCTAGGATAGCCTGAATTTTGCCTCTGACCTGTTTAATCCCAGCCCCACACTGAGCTCAGGTTTCCAGGGAGGAGCCATCCTTTATATCTGGGAAACATCTCTCCTCCTTAATGGCAGGCCAGTTGAAATGCAGCAGATGAAAGCTTCCTACTCGTGTTTACCTGGGGCCTGCCTTTCATCCCCGGCACATCAGGCTGTGTAAGGCTTCCAAGTCTGTGGATCACAGTCAGCCTGGCACTTAATAAACTCTTTTCTTCTGTACTGTATCAAGAGAATCTGCCCCACCACAGGGTCAAATATGGTAAGGAGCCATTATCCCTTACACTGACTCAACATACTGCAGAATTACTTTTGCTTGTGTTTGACATGTGTATAAGCATCTACAGATGTTGAGGGTTTGCAAGAGACATGCCCAGTCGCACACTTCCCTCTGCTTGTATCCAAGCAGTCCCTTCCTCCACACACAGGTAAGGGTTTTGAAGTTAGAAGCTGCCTCTACAGTCAGTGAGGGAAACCAAACTTTTCTGGGGTGCGTAGTCAGAGAAAGATCCTCAGGTGCAGGCAGGAGATTGTTCTCTGCATGTACTGGTTTCTCCTACTGACTGCACACAAGTCCCAGAGGAGATCTGCCAGCTTGTATTTTAAATGATAATGATGTTTTTGGCAAAAGCAAAGTCACCCTGTCTTCTAGTTTCATTACCTACATTACACACAGTGAGCCCAAGCCTAATTTGTCCTGATGCAAGCCCCAGTAGGCATGACTGCATTCCCACAGCAGGTCCCAGGCTGGCTCTGCATGCAGTTGTATCATGCCTGCATGGACACCTGCAGGAAACCTGTGTAGGGCTGGCTCAGATGGTTGAGCTTCCTTGCTCAGGTGGAGCAGAGTCCACCACTTCTGTCATCCTGTTCCTGAACCATGGAGATCTGGCCTGAGTGAGTCAGAGACCTGGTGGCCACTCAGGAGGGTGAGAATCCAAGGAAGCCAGCCCATGATGGCTCCTATCCAGTGACAGAATCGCCAGTTTGCACCCAGGCCAACCACTCAGATTGATCCTAGAGGAGATATGCACTCACTGCTGAGGGGAACTGCAGAGGAAGTGAAGGGGACAGCACTGGCAGCAAGATAAATCTGTTTTACTGCTTAGATAGATACAAAGTGATGAGAGCAAATCTATATATCAACAAAGAGAATACCAATTTCCAGTTTAAATGTAGGATGCTTTATCCAGAACAAACCTTCAGAGTTTTAGATATCAGTGAAAAAGCTACAAGTGAGAAGGATGAACATTAGCCATGACTGTGCAGCCTGGGATGAAATACAGATACCATTGTAACCAAGCACAGCTAAATTCCACTATTTAAAAAAGGGATGGAGGAACAACTTTTCCAATGGTAGCTTCAGGCTGGATGTAACAGGCAGCATTAGAATTTGGCAAGAATGCCAGGATTAGCACTTCATTTCTTAAAGAAAGAGCTCTGGGACCATCAGACACAGATGTGAGTGAGATTTGCCTACACTCTCTCTGCAATGCCTCTGCCATTTCTACAGGGGCAGGGAAGACAACAGTAGGGTCTTGCTACTGACAGAATTTTCATTCTGTCCCTGCTGTGTATTAGAATAATTCAACCATTTTCCTCAGGTCACCTCTGCTATAAACAAGGTTAAATTGCCCTTACATACATCACCTAGGTAGCGCTCCATCCACTTAATGATGTCAATACCTCGTACCGTGTCCTCAAAGATATCAATCTGCAAGAGAATGAAAGTCCGTGGTGAGCACCCCCATTTTACATCACTGATAGAGCACCTATTACTTTCTTTGTTCAAGACAAGCATGCCCAATTCCCTTAGGAAGGAAACGTGTATATGCACTTCTCCCCTTCTCGTGCAGCCCAGAGCCAAGCTGGACAGGCAGCAGGCAGGCAGAGATGGGCTGCTGCAGGCACATCCTTGTGCTCCCACTCAGCTGGCCCTTTGACTGCCTGCCCTGCCAGCCCCCAAGTCCCAGGCATTTTTTACTGGACAGAACAAGGTGCTGCCCACCTCCTCCATCTGTATAGCTGCAAATGCCTGCTATTTTCTGACTGCAAGGGTATACTGGGTGTGAAGCTTTAGTTTCATATTGAACTAAATATTCACGGTGTGTGGTGGGAAGTCAGCCAGGTCACTGATAACTGGGTGCAGTCACCCAGACTTCAGTGACAGCACAGCAGTGGAGGACTTCTTAGGACTGAATAGGACCAACACTGTTTGCTTCTCTGCACGCCCAGTAAACCCAGAAACCAGCAATCAGTGACTGTGACCAATGCAGTAAGTATTAACTTCTCCAAGTTTTTGAGAGAAGAGTCATGATTTCCTCTGAAGTCTTTCTTTTTCTGCATGCAGAGAGCCCACTTGCTTTGGGGCCATTTTGCTGTATTTATTATTCTGCAACAGGCTCCAGGAGTTGCCTGTCCAGCAAAGGTGCTACTAATGAGCCTTCTAGTCTGTAAAGATATGGTGCCCAAAAGCTTTCTTATGAATTGGTCATAGTACAGAACTATCGGAGAGAGGTATAATTGCAGTCTCTGTAAAAAGATCTTTGATTAATGAAAATAAATAAGCATGTGCAAAGCTCCCCACTGAGTCTCATTCAGTTTAATGATAGCCACTTGCTTAAATGCTTTCCTAAACTGGAGCCAAAGAGTGAAGGTTGAGGGGTCAGATAGCATATGCTCTTGAATTAAGAAAATACGAATCAAGATTTTGATGAACACTGAATCCTGGAACCTCGGTGGGCCTCTAAGATGAAGCAAACTCATGAGAAATTCAGTAAAAATGAGAATGGCTTATGGGATTAGACAGTATGACACGAATCTTTTCAGGCCAATGATTTTTAGAATCCCTTTTCAAAGTATAACAAAGCAAAATCACTTTTAAAGGGATAACAAAGCAAAAGAAACCATGAGAAGATGGGCTGTTTCATTAAGCTGTGTGAATTTTAGAATCTACTTTTAGATCTTTTTTAGCAGAAAGTTACTCACATCTGAAGAATCAATGATGTAATAGCATCGGAGAAAAAAGAAGGTAGGATGGGATGAACATAAAATTGACCTTTTGTAATACTGATATTACAGATCAAATATAAGACAATATTAACAGAATAGCTCAAAAAAACTCATACTATTGCTCATCTGGTGACACTAAGTGAAATTTTCCAGGGTCATTATTAAAGCATATTTCAAACCACAAAATTCAGTTAAAACAAAAATAAACAAAAAGGCAGCTTAAATTACAGCTTGCAAAACCAAGGCTAGTTCAATCTGCTTGTATCTTCTTGAGCCTACAAAATGTGATGATAACCAGAAAAACATTTAAATGGACAGTGCATTACCTCTGCTTTTTTTAAAAAAAAGCCTCTTCCCTGGTTGAAAGTCATTTTTTTCCGGAAGGAATACTTACGGCAGTTTGAAATCCGTTTACAGACAGGAAGTTCACAAATTTCATAACCTCCACTGCCGTATCCACTGAGTAGGTTATAAAGACTTTGCCTAGGAGAGAGAGTCTGTATGAGTATGTAACACATTTAAATACACCATTCAGAGGGTGAGACTGTCACAGCTCTCCTTTTCCACCACACTGCAGGTTCCTCCCACTTAGGTCTCTTTGGATTGTTTACTAAATGGATGTGGGATAGTGCGGTGGTTCAGTGTTGAAACCAACTCCCTGCACAAAACCCTGCTCTAGATTTGAGCTCCTCCTGCCTTACTGGCAAGCTGCAGAGGGCAAATCCCTCTGCTGCTCCCCCTGCCCTGTGGCCAGAGCTGCTTTTTCCCAGCTCTTGGGCACACCTGAGCCTGGGGTCTCACCCACAGCTCGTGTTACCCACACGGGCTGCAGCCAGCACAGCTTTCCCCAGAGCCATTGATATGACAAAGAGCTGGAGGGGCCCTTATGCATGTCATACTGCTTCTCCCTGGAGCAGCATTCACCCCCTGTGCATGGCTGGTGACAGCAATGTCCTTGCCCTTGTGGGAGGAGTTTTCATGGATTTTCATCAGGGTAAACCAGCTGGCTGATCTAATCCAGCTGTGCATGTACCACAGTTGACCCTGTTTTATCCAGTAATTCCTCCATCTACGACACACTAACTGATAAAGTAGGGTCTATCCAAGAGTGGCATCTGGCATCATAACTCACTCCTACAAGCCAGAGAGATGTGACTCTCTGGATTTGAAAGGTGACACACAGAATAAGGAATAAAGGAAAAATCAAAACCTCAGGAGAGCTGTGGAGGGTTCTCAGCAGTGGTACATCTCACCTACTAGACAGCTTGGCATTCAGAAAGAAGCTATTTTTCTGAAACCTGACTTTCCCCTAAGAGTTGGAGGGTGAATGCATCTGTGGCACTAGTGGCAGTAGAAGCATGTCAGGCAGAGCCTGTGCTGCCCTCAGCATGTCCCAGAGTCCTTTCCAAACTCATCAGTTCAGGGAGAAACTGAGGTCAAGTCTCAACATATTTGTCTGGTTTGGGACAGGCAGAAACACTTTATCCCTCAGGCTCTGTTTGTTATTAGTCTTTTACTGTAAGCTCCAGCCCCTCCTGCCTCCAAGGGACATCCTGTTTAGCAAGGAGTCATGAAAACAATCTAAACAGTATTTACTCTTTGTAAACAAAATAACAAGCAATTAATGACAATTATGTTTTCAGGATTCAAGGGGGTAATTCCATCCCACCAAACACAGACACTGACAGATGTAGTGACACTCAGTATTTTCTTTTCTCGTTGTCTTGGTGTCTTAATGTCATTTCCCCCTGCCTTCTCCTCCCCCTTCTCCACTCTGGAGCTCTCCCACCTAAGGCTGTTAGGCCATGCTGTAAAATCTTGCACAGAACAAATTTGCCAATCACTTACGCAACTCCTCCGGCAGATTGCTGGTTCTGAGAGTTCCCTTGGCTGCAGGGTTACTGAGAGGTCTCGGGACAGCAGCTGGAGATGGAAAATTGTCAGAAGGACAACCACATGCTTCATCCAGGCCACATGCCTTGGGGGGCAGCTGACCATTAGGGAGCTGGTTGTATAGCTGGTTTCTACAAAGAAAAGCAATGGAGGATTTAGAAAATACTTATTTTCAGGCAAAATTCAGAATTTCTTTTCCTTTTAATAACACACTAAGAACTTTATCTGCGTATTAGCTGTGAAAAGTTCTTGCAGAAATGCTTGGCTCAGCACATCTGCTTAGTTATTACAGTGTCTTTGGAACGGATACCTTGGTGACAGGCTACCACAAGAAGCAGTTTATCGGAGAAACAACATTAATCACAGGAAGTAAGGCACATCATAGCTGAAAGCTGTTCAGCTTGCAATTAGCAGAAGCAAAGGCTGTTTCTGCGTGACAAATAATGGCATGTTGTTATGCACATAGGGGAGCAGGGTGGCCCTTGGGTAACCCCTTCCCATTGCTGAAAGGTAAAGAATGCTTCATGGAACCTCAGATGCTCTCACGATGTCCTATGCAGCGCAAGAGGATCGGGGAAAGGTGGAAATTGGGAAAATGGGTCTACAAGGGCACTCCAGCACCAGCTCTGGAGGGCCTCCAGTCTTGGACAAACCCAATGTTTTGCCAAAGGGAACAAAGTTAACTTCTTGACCAGTAATGGCACACCCAAATGAGGGTTTCTCATGTCAGGGACTGCCATCACCTGCAGTAACCTTGCCTAGTGTCTTCTCCATTGCAGTAAACAGACAGAAAGGGATGATTTTAAGAAGCTTAGCAGTTCTTGTCCTACTACACTTTGGCTTCAGATTTTAAGTCAACGGGAAGGTGAATCTATAGAGACTTTTACATGAGGTGTGCTTGCAATCTGCTGGGTTGAATCTGTTGGATACATTTTAGGATTCTCTGAGAGCTTTTCCCCACAGAGCCATGATGTTAGTCAATCAAGACCACTCTCTTTTTTTTTATTTCTTAGCCTTCCTTAAATGAATGCTGACAGGCTGGTCGCAGCATGTTTTCTGTTGTCACATTAAGATTCGGTTTATTCATTTTGGTGCAGATGTTTCCTGTTACAAAATACTCTATAGGCAAATATTACCAACATGTAACTGCTGCTCCTGGAGTCAGCCTGCAAGCAGCAGCCACGCAGCCGCAGGACAGACCCTGAGTACTCTGGATCTCTTTTAGCAGAAGCAAGTACTAATAAGAGCAACACATGCCTCATCATAGGCCACAAAAACACTACCCAGTGGTTAATTTACAGATCTTCCCGAATTCCACCTTATCTAACAAATGTGCCAAAAATCAGAAGTCTGGTTTTACATTTTACTACTGCAAAGGATACCCACTATCCCCCAATATTTTTCCATTTTCATACAAACTCTTCAGTGCAATTCTCTTTGCTGCAGGTACTCCCTTATCTTGCTGTCACTTTTCTGTACAGCCCTTAACTTTTCACAGGCCAGAGCAGAATGATATTTCAGCTGTCTGCCCTCTTTTGTCCTGCACATTCTCACAGTTCCCTGCCAAGACAATGTCACATAAGTGGACATTTTCAAGCACAGATGCCTGTAAGTTTAACACCTCTAAAAGTATTGTAGCACTTGAATAAAAACAGTCTGATTTCAGATAGTCTCAAAACCTGAAGCTTCAGTTTGTTTTTAGATAGCTGAATCTGAAGGAAATCCTGCATGAATAGTATCTCCCATCTGCTAATGAGACACTTACAAGAATATAAGGCCTGGTAAATTATTTGAAAATCAGTCAAAATCCCCTGGATGAAAAGCGCCAGAGATTTTGCTATGAAAAATCATAGAAAAGGCTGCATACTGCAGTGTAGAGATACATCAGCAACTGATGGGATTTTCACCCCTTTTTCTCTGCACTACAGAAGATGTAAGAAGGAAGACAGTGATTGAGTTGTCCCAGGCTGGTATGGTGTAAAGCTGAAGACCCCAGCAAGCCATCAATTTGACCTTTGCCTGTGAGCAGGAGAGCTCCAAGGTTTCAACTGGAATATTTTTCAACCCCTCATCCCTTTAACCTTCCAGCATTTATCTTCCTTAACACGTGCATTTCAGGGTGTGCTCTAACAACGTATCAGGTATCCGGCTTTGAAGTCCTTTAGAAAAGGGTCAGGCCCCCACTGGGTGTAAAGCAGCAAATAAAGAAAACAACCCAGCATCTCACATGTACTCCTGCAGCCTGGGCACACTCACAGTACAAAGATTCAGAATTACTGGTTGAAAGCCCACAAAATCAGATCAGAGGAACTTCCACTTCCCACAACTCCCACGCCCCCAGACATACTTACGGGAATCGAGGAGGACCAGGGGAGGAGCACCTCTGGGGTGGTCGATCTCCAGTGCCTTTGGGAGCACGAAGGTTTGAGTAATTTGGGATGACTTGCTGGGCTGGGCGGATAACTCTCATGCAAGGTCCAGGAACAGGAGGAAGTGGTTGCGATGGCTCAGCAAAATGTTGGTAAGGAGCTCTGCCATCTGGGAGGGTGAGAAAATAAAGGCAGCAACTATCATTTCAGCTAACACATTTTTGCCTCAGTCTGTGTTTACTCCTTTCCAGGCATGTCTCAGGAAACTGAGCAGTTTGGAGGCATTTGCAGGTATCTCACTCTGAAAGCAGCCAGATGAAGGAATGTTTTAGAGTCTAAAGCTTGCTATTTCCCATTCACATACGGCACAGCTCAGATCCCTGCTCGGGGTTGGGCTGTTGGGACAGCTGAGAGTTAAACATTCAGGGCTGCCTTGTCCTTGCACTTAATGTGCCTCAGTGTTTTTTGGTAGGTTTTTCTTTTTTTTTTTTTTTTTTTTTTTTTTAGATTTATCTTTGACAATGACTGGTGAAAATGAATCATCCCAAAGTTCTCATGAAAGCAGATACAAAATCCTGGAACAAATCAGTTTGCAACACTAAGGCTAAACAGACTGTGATTATTGTAAATGAAAAGAGGAAAAATAATCGCTTAGTTTGTTACTTCACCCTGTGTCAATTTTGTGTCAAAGTGACGTTTTAAGGACTTGCTGCTGCTCCCATTGCCATCCAAGAGGCTGCAGGGGAAGCCCAAAGTGATAATTTTGCCCAAGTAATTCTGAAAACCTTTACTGTTGCTGGCCACACATAATACTGATTAATAACTATTGAACAGTGGAACTGTTGGCATAAACTGAAAGAGAAAGGCAGTGTAAGCTGTTTGTTTCCCAATTGGGGAGGAGGATTTTTTTTTTTCCACTCAGTCTTTCTGCTTGCTGTTTTCATTAGGCAGTAGCTCTGTGCACTTCCAAGCTGCTGTGTGCAGATCAAAGTCCAGCCTGGCAGGGCTTATTAGCACTGCATGATTATGGTGTTATGAGCTGACTCTAAAAGCTGCAGTACTCAAATACTCTTTTCCCCCCAAATTGTTTTTATAAATCCTTTTAGCTATTTTTGGGTCACACTTTGCTTTCCCTAGCAGCCATGAGGACTATCTTTATTTTTTTTCTTTAACGGGAGGATAAAGAAAGAAAACAAAGCTTTGATGAAATACTCCAATTCCAGGGGCCAACACTTAAGAAAAAACCCCCTCCAACCAACCCCACAATTACACAGATTCCTGATGAAATTGTGCATCAGCCACATTGTATTTGTTGAGATTGGTTTAGGAGATTTTCCCACCCCCCTCTAACTACTTGCAACAGGACAGGGTGGAAGGGTCTGGGAGAACCATACTGCAAGTCAATATGGTTTCCTACTGGATTTCTCATGACCAGCTCTAGGGAAGGTGACAGGGATCTGGGACACTCCGTTTGGTTTGGGGGTTTTAAGGCCAATGTTTCACCAGCTTCCTTTGGATCTGGCTGCTGCTGCAGGATATTGGATGCAGCCACAGCTCAAAGCACAGCGTGGTCAAGCGTGTGCCCACACCCACCCACATCCCTCAAAGACAAATATCTGAAATAATGGTCCCAGGGCACAGGGCATCGTTGTGAACGTGTCTCTGACTTCAGGAGCAGTTCTGTTGTTGTATCTCAAATAGCAGGTGCCTCGAGCCAGCTTAGAGCCTCCGGGCACAGTTGCCATTCCCCAGGGGAGGCGTGTTGCAACACACAAACTGCAGAGCTTTGTTGTGGGCTGCCACTGCCCAACAATTATCTGAGACACAAGGAGCTGTCAGGAGGTGATTTACGCAGTACCAGGCATGTCAGAAACAGGAGCACAGTTGCCAGCTTCTTGGTCCTGACCAAATCTGCTCCAGCCATCTGAGTTTATTTTGTTCTTTTTGCCCTCTGGATATGGCTGGAATAGTAGTGATTTTTCTGAAGAAAGCCTTTCAGAGCTCCTGCTTTCAAACAAAATGTCCTCATTCAGTAAATGTCCTACTTCTCAGGATGCCTGCTTGTGGAGGAGGTAAACGGAGGTAAATAGTGAAGGGTGTTGTGCAACCAGCTAGCTCTTTGTCTGCTTAGAGCTGAACTGAAAGGAGAAGGTACTAAAAGAAAACCAGAGGACATTTTCCAAATCTTAAGCTGTAAAGTCCATCTGCAGCCCCTTCCCCTTTTCAAAGCTCTAAAATCAGAGATGGAAACTGAGTTCCTGAAACCCTCCTCTTTCATATACCTAATTATAGCACATTGCTGGAATGACAAAACTCCTTAAACAGATGCAATATAAATGCTGTGGAGTAAAAGAAAAAAAAAGGTTAAAAAAGAAAAAAAAAAAAAAGAAGAGAGGGTTTTTTCACAACAGGCCTACAGCTTTTTATTACAAAGCCAGCCAAAAACAGGTCAGGGTCTCATGAGCCTAATGTAATATAAATTATATTAAAACAATGATATTGCTGTTGAATGTTCAAAGCTCACTTCATAACAGATAAAAATCTCAGAGACTGAAAAGGAATGCTAATTAATAGCAGGCTGTAAACTGCGCTGTAGTCTCCCAGAGCCAGAACGCCCATATTGAGGGAGTCACATCAGCGCTCAGCGACACAATCACCAGCAGCTGAGAGGGCTCCATTTTAAGTAATGAGCTTTCATTTCAGCTGACAACAGAAAGGAAAAATGAGGATGATGGATGTCACGCTCTTTTTACATAGAAATAAAACACATGGGTGAGTCTGGTCATAGTGCTGGGAGACACTATTTATGGAGATCAAGGGTAACCTTCCATCCTGATCCTGGCAGGAAATTCTCAACTTTAGGGATCCAAAGGGGAGAGAGGATATCTATGAAAACAACAGGAATTGAGTCGGTATAGGAGGCTGCTGAATGACTGATGCAAGGAGGAAGGAAATGACTAGAATATGAAATAACAGCAGGGAGAGGCTGTGCATGCTCAGCGTGACCGACAAAGGCTGGTTTCTAGGCAAAATCATTCGCCTGCACTCAGTGAGTAACCGCGACCTCTTTAACTTAGAGGTTCAGAGGTTTTGCAGCAGAGAGAGTCCAGCCACATAACCCAAAAATCTGAAATTCTAAAATGGACTGCAATTAGATGTTTAAAGAGCTTAATAATTGCATGCTGTGCTGGGAACATGCCCCTTGGTGAAGGATGGCTGAGATACACCTGGAGAACCTCCTGTGGGGCGAGAGGTGCTACTCACATGGGCCTTGTGGGGGCTGCTGTGCCGGGTAGGGGTGCCTGAAGCAGCCGTGGGCTTGTGAGGGAGTGTCGGGATGGGCCAAGTGCTGGCACACAGGGCACTGCTGATGCTCAGGTCCCAAAAACTCTCTGGAGATCAGTGGTCCTGGGAGGTCCTGGGGGTTCAGCACAGACACCAGTGGTAAGGGGGGCTCCAGATGCTTGATGCCCATGACGTCCTGTGACTGGGAGTTGTACCCTGTATCTACAGTCCCCAACTCTGCCAGGAGTCTGTTTCCTGAGGGCTGCTGTGACTGTGAACTCCCTTGGCTGCTCTCCTCCAGTGAGTCCTCAGGAACATCAGACAAGATCTGCTCTGACTTACTGGAGTTGTGCCTGGTGCCAGCTGAAAGCTGTGATTTTGGCTGCATGCCTGGTTTGTCCATAGCTATAGAATGTGTCTTCGAGGGAAATACTCCTGATACTGATTCACCAGGGGAACAGAACTGTCCACCTCCATCAGGCTCAGGATATTTTGACCACAAGCAGCTGTCTGGCTCCACGGACAGTGCTGAATGATGAGGAGCTGGTGTTCTGCAAAGGCAAGATGGATTGGCCTGAGATGTTCGAGCAACACGTGGGCTCTGGGCCTCCTCATCCTCCACATCCTCTCCAGAAGGCTGGAAAGCCTTTTCCAAGACATGTTCAGGTAATTGGGACCATGGCATGGATTCATCCACTTCTACTGGTATGCTTCGACCCACAAAAGTGCCTGAAAAAGTGAGAGAAGTAACACTGGAGATGGACAGCCACACAGGTGAACGCCTCTCATCCATCATCATTCACTGACTGTGAGCTGGAATACCGTATTCTTTATATTCTTTATACTTTAATGCTTCTTAAAAATATGGCAGAAAACAGCCAGAGAGGTCTGGCTGACTTTTGGCAAAAAAAGAAAGTAGAGGGTTAGCTGGAGTGAAGCTAGTAGAGAGTTATAATTTGGACTAACCTGACATAGAGGCCATTTCCAAATTTTTTTGTTGAACCGGAAGTGAGTCAGCTGCCTTACTGCAAGGCCAGGATTTTTCAGCAAGCTGGAAAACAAGAAAGAGGACTCTTGTGAACACGGTACAGTTTCACATGGGCAATAATCCTAAAATAACTCTATCTCAGATGCTGGAAAAGAAACAGCAGTCAAAGTTTTGGAAATTGTGTTGTGTAAATCAAATGTTTTTTACGGGATTTCTGAAACTGAATTTCTGTTCCTGCTGACAGTGGAGGAGGGCAAAATCAGATGAACTGTCTCTCAGAAGTAATTCTGGCACCTGAGAGTAAATCAGACTGCTTAGGTCTGGAGGTTTGGTTTAGGCATAATCCAGGCAACACAACCACTTGCAATTATTTTACACCCGACCTTCTAATAACAGCTGATGCATTGGATCTAAAATTCACCACACACCTAGCTGAGTAATTTCAACTAGAAATCATGTTTCCAAGTGCTGCTGCTTAATTTATGGTACCATTTCCTCCAGTCTATTATCACACGACTCTCATGATTTCAAATTGTTGAAAATTAAAAGATAATTTAGAGAGATTAGTTATTGGTTGGATTTTTTTCCTCTTTCCCTCAGAACTTGACCAAAAAATGATCGGTTCCTTTTGGGACTGCTATCAGTAAATTTGGTCCGGCCAAGTGACTCCTGATGATGGATCCCTCTGTTTCACCCTGACTTAGGATGACAGCAGCAGTGATGGGTGAATGCTGAGCAGGCTTCAGGAAGTGCAGCTATCTTCATCCCCTTACAGGGTGCAGCTCAGCTTCCTCCCAGCAAATTCTCACTCTTACCATGGAGTATGGAAAAATGTGCTTAGTGCTCATCATTTCCCCAGCCATTCACCTTCTATCAGATCGAAGAAGCTAAAATCCCAAGTAGGAGAGTTATCAGAGGAGAGGGGACTAAGCACTCAAGCAATGGGAATGACAACATTTGGCCAAAGAATCTGGCCTGAAAGCCTGGTAGAGAAAGTCAAAATCACAACATGTTTGAAGAGCTTTTAGTGATTCAAAGGTTTCTCCCAACTTCAGTCACATTATCTTGATCAAAAAAGTCAAATGAAGAACAAATTTAAATGACTATAAAAAAAGAGTTGAACAGGATCACAGAGAGGTACAAAGCAGTGTCCCAGCCTTTACCCTGGCTTCCACAGTGATTCTGTAAAAGCAAATGTTGTGCCCCATGTTACAGAGCAAGGTTAAAGCTTTACATTTTTGCTGATGGGATCAAATGACACGTACTTCCCCCTGAAAGTACTTCTGGCACAGAAAATTCTGGGTGTAACATTTGCTGTGAAGTAGATATAAACTCTGCTTTGCTGCTGGGCTGCAATGTAAACATTCCTCCTCTATGTAACTTAAGCCCCATCTGTGCAGAATATTTGCCATATATTCATACATACCCTATGTTATATTAAGCACATCCACAGGGAGAGTTATCCTGGGATAATTACAGTGGGATAATTATGCTGGTAAATTTTCCCATGTAGGCAAGTCCTCAGAGCAGCTATTAGCTGCACCAGCACAGCACACACGCTGCTGCTCCAACAGCTGCAGCCCCTGCATGAGAGCGCTGGATCTGGTGCCAAACCAGCTCCTGCCATTCCAGTGCCTGCCCAGGTTGGAAAAGCTCACGGTCAGCTCACCACCATCACGTCTCTCCCTGAGGTTTGCACCCCTTTTCCTCTACGCCAGGTCACAAACACCGGCCAAGCCCGCTGAGCCCCAGTTTTCCGACAGGCGTAACTGATGTGATGGGAAAGAGAAGACCTCGAGCTCTCAGCACCGGTGCAGGACGGTGTCAGGGACTTGCTGCTGTGCCGTGTGGGGGTGGCAAAATGTCCTTTGCCTGGGACCTTTGGTCAGCTGTGAGTTCAAATGACGACTGCCCTGGGGTGGTGACTCAGCAGGGCAGCACAGCACAGTCAGATTTACACCAAACCAGGCTGTAAAGCTGCAGAGTGGTCCCCTGACAGAGAAGCACCTGTGAAGGAGAGGTGTCAAATGCCCTGCAAAGCATCTGTCTTGTGCTTCCCTCAACAGCTTTGTAAACCTGACCCTTGGATCAGCTGGCCTTGAAGTGCCTGCTCAGACATGCTTCAACTTGTGGATATCTCTGCACATTTGGTCGTAAAGTGAATGACGAGCACTCCAGCAGCACAAATCACATTGCAAACTTATTTCCCCTCCGAGCATCTCCAGTAAACTGGTTCCCTGTGCAAAATTCATTCTGGTGTTCACAAAGCACAACTCAGCTGTGGACTGGGGTACAGCTCCATCTCTGTAGGCCACATGCATTGTCTGATCATCCCTCCATTTGATATAATCCTTAGCAAACATGCAAACTAGACTTTTTAGAAAAAAATTTGCAATTTAGAAACAAATTTGCCTCACACACCAAGATGCTGTTTTGATGGTCTCTGAAGTAGCTGGGTGAAAATGCTAGAAACCACTTTGAATTCAAATCCTCGATATTCAATAACCTTTAGTTTAGCACCGTGACAAGAAGAACAGATTTCTGTGGAGAAACTGAGATCTGAATCCAGAGCTCAGTGAAGTCAATGGAAATCTCTATTGACTTCCGTAGGTTTTGGATTGGGTGTCAGATGGGATTTAAAAGTTACTAAATTCCTTTGGAGGCTGCAACCTCCAAAGATACTGGTATTTTTTTAGTTCCATTGCTAACACCTCACTATCTATGAAATGAACTGCATGAATCTAATGAAAGGGACAACATGGGCAAGAAAAACTCAAGGTTTGCTTTCTTGAAGTTTGTTATTTAATGTATTTAGTCTGCCTTTTGGAGAAGGGATATTAAGACTTTATTAAACTGTATTGCAAATCATCAGCCACCAAACTCTTCAAATGTCTTACTTCAGAATATTTAAAAAATGTCTTTCCTATTAGTTTAACCTCTGAATGGATAAGTGCCTTTATCTCCCAAATCAACTTAATATTTAAAAGACAGCCTTACTTTCTTTCCTCTGTAACATGAGCTTTAAAAATTACTCCAAATATCTGAGTGAAATAATTTGGTCAGACAGAACAGACAACCAATTCCATCACTTATGTTTATACCTGCAAAAAATTCTGGGTGTTTTAGATAGGTTTTTGCTTAGACCCTGCTGCAGGGTGTAAGCAAAAGCTGAGCTTTGACAACCACACACAGCCCCTGCTCTCACAGGTTTGAGGTAGGAGGCACCAAGGGGATGAGGGCTTTGGCATTAAAACAGTAGGAAACGTGACTTCATCCCCCACCTCCCTCAGTAGCCCTGGCTGGAGAGAGAAGCTTGCAACAGCAGAACTCTGCCTGTAGCGATGGATAAATTAACCCCAGGACATGCTGAACATTTTTTGAGCAATGCCTGCAATGGCATGTGGATGGGAATTCCCAAGAGAAATCCCCACACTGCTGAAAATGTAACAGATGATTCAAAAACATCCTCCTCCAACAGCAATACTTCAGGGTGCTATTTCTGCTCAGCTGAAGATTCTTGGCTTTTGGAAAAAGACCCAAAAGAGCCCATTATCCCTGTATTTTATGTTGCCTTGTGCTGCTGAGTTTCATTTTGTTTCCTTTGACTTCTAGTTAGCTTATCCTGCAAATACAGTTAGGCAGAGGGCAGAAAAAGTACCTGCTTGGCCCAATGTGTTGAAGAACTAAAGGAGAGGAATGCTTCAGCACACTGAAATACCCTCAGAAACCTGTAGCCTGATCCCTTCTCTGGCACAGAGGCTGCTGGAGAGCAGAGATCGTGCCCAACCTCATTTGGAAAGATACCACAACTTCAAATCAGTTCATGATATTGCCAAAAACGTCAAGAATTTAATATCCCCCCTGCACCTCTGAGTAGTCAGGAGATTACTGATAACCAGCTGGAGCTGTTGCATGTATTTCTGCTTGTAATAAAGTGAGGAGGCCCTTCCTAGAGGGACAGAGCCTGGACTGCTCCCAAAAATGTCAAGGGAACTCCTTAAACCACTCTTTTTCCTTCCTCTCCTTATACACCCAGTTCTGCAATGTGCATTAATTCAGCAAATAACCTTTGTGGGTGGGTGCTCAGTGATTCAAGCTCCTGAGAAGAACCCCTTTCCAGCTTCCTTGTGAGGCTTCCCACACTCAAAGAGCTTCTTCCTCTGCTTCTGCCAGGGAGCCAGAGGAAGTCACCCAGAACTCCTGCTCACAGCCAGCTGCTGCTGGCCATGGCCACTCCTGGAAACCTGCAGGGGAGCAAATTCTTCTGCAGGTCAGTAGACATGGGCCTGAGCACCAAAGTTTGAAGTAACGGCCAAAGTTCCCAAAATATCCTCCCATGGAGGCAAGAGGACAAGGGGAAGGGTGTTGGGCTCAGCTCATCTCTGCTATTTTCTTCCAGCTGATTGCAAAACCCACCAGGTATTTATTTCATCTGTTTTCCAGCACGAAGACTTGTCAGGATGCGCTGTCCCAAAACACACTCTAACCATCTATCTGCTTTTGATTAGAAACCTTCTGTCATGAAGAAACAGAGGAGAGAGAGACTGCAACATGAGCATGGTTGTGCTCTCTGCCGCTTCTGGAGAGGGGGAAAATATCTTTGCTCTTTTGATCAAAGTTTTATTTGTCTGCCTTGTTAAAACAGAAAACATTAGGATGAGAAAGAAACCTCACCTTTCTCGGTGCACAACACACAAGGACGGGTTTTTTGTTCACCAGTCACAGCACTTCTAGAATGGCATGGGTAGAGATTAAGGCAAAGCTGAGATCACAAGGGGTGGGGACAGACAGGAATTTCTTGATTTCCAAATAATTCCTGTGTACTTTGGCTGAATCCCTTAAGCTCCCTGGTGGTGCTGATATCCATCTGCAGGATGGGAGTAAGTGGATGCAGAATTTGCAAGCTGCTGTGAGGATGCACATGCAGAGATCCCAAGGAATGCTGTTGCCATGGGCTAAGATGAGTCTAAGTGTGCAACAGCACGTGCTTTAAGTGCAGCTTTCTCCACAGAAGCACTAGACACAACTTTCCTCAAAAAAACCCAGAGAGAAATCCTTACAAGAGGAGCAAGTGCAATTGTGGGAACTGGTTTGGGTCTACAACTTAAATAAGCACCGCCAAGGATATCCAAGCTTCAGAGTTTTGCACTTCACCATGAGAAATTTTGGCTGCTGTCATGACGGATGCTGACCCTCTCCCTTGGGTACTCTCCACAGCAAAGAATGAGGCAACGTGTCACATTCCTAGCACAGACTTTTAGCTCTCTAGGGCAGGTAATGTTTATTTTTATGACTTCTGGAAAAATTAGAAAAAGAATATGAAAACAATGTTCCTCTGGCTATATGGTTGCTCTCACGTACTTTCTGAAGCCATGGCAGGAAAATCTACATGTGCCAGGAGAACATACTTCAAATCCTGCCTGCATGGCAAACATCACATTCTCTTTTGCAGCACTAATGCTGCTTCACTGGATAATCCATGGTGCAAAGGCTATAGCAGACCTAATATTTTTGCCTTTTTAGTGTAGACATCAATATACATGTTGAAGGAATGGTGGGCACTAAGTGATAAGAAACTAGAAGAACTACACCCTCTAGCAGGATCCAAACAGGCATCTCAGATATAGGCAGCATCCCCTGCCAGTTTTCTAAACTTTATGAAATATGAAAATGTCTGCAATTATCTTCAGTATCCTTAAAAATGTGATTGTTTTCCAGAGGCTACTTCCCACCCATTTCTGGTGCTGATAAAACTCTCACAGGCTCTTAAACTCCAGCCTGCAATATCCCATGGCCCTGGGACATTCAAAACTCCTGTCACAAAACTGGGGCTGGCTCAGTGGGGTGGAATGGGGGAATCACCCTGAGAAGCATCAATTTCTTCAGCTTTTTTTCCTACAGCTTCATGCCTTACAACAAAAGACTCTGGTTCCTAAAGAAGCCCTGGTATTTCACAGGGCTGATGTCTCTCCCATCCCTAAGCATTCTCTCTGCTCTGCAGCGCCAGGGCTGCGGGGTGCGTGGGCGGTGGAAGGCTGAGGGAAGCCTGCGGGGACCTGACGTGTCTCCCTCAGCTGGCGTGAGAACTGCCTGGCTCGCTTGCAGTCGTGAAACGTGCAGAAATGTGTGTATCTTTCAGACACGTACCCTCTGCCAAACTTCAAAAGCCACTGCTGGGGGTGGGGGGCACTGACAGACACGAACACCATAACTGCACATGCCTTGCTTCCTGCCTTAGGAAAACACGAAGAAAATTCAAATTGCATTGGAAAAAAAAAGAAAAAAGAAAAAAAAAAAATACAGCACGCTTCCAGTCACTGCCAGCACTCTGCAAGGGCACGGCTGGCTTCAGAGGACGACGGCATTGCAGGCAGCAGCACCATCGACAGCCTCCCGCCCACCTTGGCCCAGCTGCCCCTGCCCATCCCTGGTCTGACATCACCCACCCTGGGTGTCACAGCAATATCTGGGCATGGTGGGGCACTGGTGTGGCCAGTCCAGGCCTTGAACCCGCCCAGAGCTTGCAGGAAATGGGAATTTCTGGTCTTGGGGTTGCTGCCGGTGGTTGAGGGCCAGTAAGCCCAGACGTGCCAATCTCGGTGCCCAGCTAGTGTTAACCCTACAAAACCTGTAGCCTGAAACTGGGTGAAATGGGAGCGGGTTTTATATGGCTGATTTTATCCTAATCTAAAAGAAATACTACCACCTTGCTCCCACCTGTTTCTGTGCCGAGGCTAGAGAGGACGGTGCAAAAAGGGTCTGTGATCTTGCTTCCTTCACTCCTTGCAGCCACCTCTCCCTCACCAGGTCTGTGGGCCTGTCCTACGCAGCCCCAGGTCAGCCGGGGATGGGAAGGGAAAGGAAAAGGAAAGAATGGGAAAAAGAAGGGGAAAGGAAGGGGAAAGGGAAGGGAAAGGGAGAGGGAGGAGAGGGCCAGCACCTTGAGCCTGCAGAGCCGGGCAGGGCGGGAGCGGGATCAGGCCTGGCCGCCAGGCATCGCCAGGCAACTACGTAAATAAGCAGGACAGCATTTCGACACCAGGCGTGTCCGTCCCCAGTGTTTAGCTCAAACCCCTCCTGATTTAAAAAAAAAAAAAAAAAAAAAAAAAAAAAAGAACAAGAACCAACCAACAAAACAAACGGCAGCGAAATGGCTGAAACATGTTGTAACCATCTGTGAAAGTCGGGCTCTCATGAGAGAGGGGGAGAAAGCGAGCGAGACAGCAACTGGAGCGGGGGAAAGCCCCGGCGAGAGCCAGGCGTGGGTCAACAGCCGATGGCAAACAGGGACCGAGAGAGGCGGCCCCTCTGACACTTCTTACCTTGCGGGCGAGGGAGGTTCGCGCTGGGCTGCCCCGGGAGAGCAAGAGGGCTGCGCGCCTCCTGCGCTCCCCGCCGCGCCCGGGGCTCCTTCCTCGGCCGGCCGGGCGGCTTTCCCCTCCTTTTACGACACCCTCCCTGCCTCTCCCAGGTGAGCGGCAGAACTGGCTCTGCAGCAGGAAGTGGAAGAGGCACGCACGGCTCGGCGCGGCGGCGGGAGAGCCTCTGCGGGGCAGTGACACCTCACGGCTCCCTGGCAGTGCCTGCTCGCTGCCGCTCCCGTGGGAAGCCGGGCGGCCTCTGCCTGAGCGCCGCGGATGAGTGACTGCGGGGGAACCCCGGTGTGATTCCTAAGCGGCGTGCCTCGTCGGAAAAGTCATCCCTTGCTTTCAGCCCTCGGTCGCTTTCTGTCAGTGCCAAATGTTAAATCAGCTGTGATTCAGACTACTGAAGACAATCACATGATGCGTGTAAGGAGTATATAAAGAACAACAGAAAAAGGATTTCTTGTCTGGTTCTTTCTTTTAGGTTAGATTTCTAGGCACTTCCAAGTTTCTACGCTCTGAAGGAGCAGAAACTCGCTTTTCCTACAAGCTGAAACTTCTGTATTCTCACAGCTCCTGAAAGCCGAGCAGCTCCGGAGATCCCCGGTGAGCTGCCCCAGGAAAAGCCACTCTGGCTGCTTTTGTCCCAGCCCACACCACTGTCCTGACCCCCCATTCAGCGTATCTCCCTGCCGAGAAGCTCTTCCTGATCTCCAGCCTCATTTTCTTAGTTTAACCGTAGGAGGAGGTTCACGAAGCTGCAGCCTGGGCACGGCTCCTCATCCTGCAAGTGACCGTAGGTGGACACCACACGCTGCCTCAGTGCCTGGCAGGTCTGCCTGCACACACAGGGGCATCTAAACCATCCCCCAGGCTCCTCGCTCTGGCACTGCCACCGCTGCTCCTTCCTGTGCCCTTCCTGTGACACTGGGGGCCGAGGAAGGAGCCACATGCCCAGCATTCCTGCCCCCGGGAAGGCCTCTCTCTGCCACCAGAGGCATCTCTCTGCCAGCCCCTCCTGGTGCGAAAGCAAAGCAGTGACCCAGGCAAATATCTCCTCTTACCAGGGAATGGCCACTCACATTTTTGGAGGGAAACCTCAAGCAGCTGGGAGCATCATGTGCCCCCAGCCACGCACTAAGTATGATTGTATTGATGGCAGTGCAGTCATGCCCTGCAACCTGGGCATACCTTCCCTCTTGAGAAACCCCACATCAGCCTGGCCCAGGAACTGGCCATCCTGACCCCCTCCTTCTCCTCTTCCTCCCTCCTGTGCCAAGGCAAAGGCCAGCAGGACACCAGGGCTCCCTTTTGGAGCATCCTAAAGTTGTCCTTGACTGCTGCCAGACTTCCTGGACAGTCCCTGCTGGTCCCAGCCAGACCCAGATGTGATGAGCACTAGATGCTTGTAGCTGGAGTGGCTGCATTATAACCACAGTCATTTGAGTCAGCTGAAGGTTTAATCCTTCTGGCCTGGCCTCCACTGCACAGCAGTTTTGCACCATGAACACCCTGAGAGCTGGTATTTTCATCAAGGCTGCCTGACCCTCACGTTGCACCACACGGCTTGGGTGGCTGCCTCTCCTGCCAGTTTTCCCACTGGCCTCCTGCTCCAGAGCAGTGGCTCCACTGCCACCTGTGTGCCACAGTGGGTGAGAGTGGTGAGGGATCCACAGACACATAGGAGCCAAAAACAGGACCTTGGGGAATGTTGACAGGATGGAAGCAGGGAGTGAGAGTTGCTCTGGAGAGTACCTGACCTTCCTGGGATGTATATGAGGGATGTATGTGAGGGATGTATGTAGTGTCTGCTGTGTGATGACCATCTCCTCAGGGAATACAAGCAGCATGGGGACCCTGCAGGCAGAGTGTCCCATGGAACGCTGCATGAATACCCACATTTGGGTATCTTTGTAAAAAGCTCTGCCAAGGAGCCATCAAGCACCTCCCTTCACGCAGTGGATGGCCTCCCTTACTGACAATGGGTACGGACAGTCCTCTGTTCTCTGCTGGTCAAACCCTGAACACTGGTCTGTAACATCCAGTGAACAACAGTGTCCACCTGTCACCCCTGTAGACAGCTGCCAGTTGGCCAGGAGAGAAAGGTTCTGGCTGTGACATCTGTCGCTTGTGTGAGCACTTTCAGGTCCAGGAATGTAGAGACCTAACGGTGTCTGCAGATGCAGCCAAAGAACCAGTCTCTGTCCCTTCTTAAACCTGCCAAGTCCCAGAAAACAGCAGATATTTGGAGCAGTTTCCTCTCACTTGAGCTTTATGTGCTTTATTAACAGCCTGACAAAGAGAGGAAAAATAGCTTGAAAGTCACACTCTGTTGACTCTGTTAACAGCACTGTCTGCTGAGTGGTTTCAAAGGTCCAGCCCAAACCTAAGTACCCTCCCACAAAGCTGTAGAAACTGCTGTCAGTTAACTCATTTTTGGATTAGGAAACTTGGACAACAGATATGCAAGTTTATTTCAGCATTTCAAAAACCTCCCTCGTCCCCAAAACTGAAGCCATCATAATTGCCTTCTGAAGACCTCTTTTATATATTTGAAGTCTTCCTACCCTACTGACTTCACTCACTGAAAGCCAGATAAAACTCTGAACTCTCTAAAGTTAGTATCTTGTCTCTACATTATTTACAAGCAGAACATGATGAGTTGTATTGGGTCTGTCATAGAAAGGACAGATTCAAGTGCAGGATGGTTTTCATTGGCAAGGCAAGCAACATGGACCTTTCTTTTTTTTTTTTTTTTTCTAAAAAGGTTCCTAATCCTGCAGGAGTTGTAATATTTCTTTTTTTATTAGGAAGAAAGTGTTGGTATCAAGTGCCCCTTCTCGTATTTCCTACCACAACTCTGTATCTGGAGAAATAAATCATGAATGTTTTTGCTTCCAAATGATTAACTGTTTAAATAAAGCACTGTCATGTTGCTCCTCTTTTAACATTGGTGCTGTGAATTAACCTGGAGACATTGCAGTGAGCCTTTAACCCCTGCTGCCTCAGCATAATGTGCACTATGGTCTCACTCTGGTTCTCTGAATGTGGCTTGTCCCTTGTTGCTTTTGCCCTGTGAGGAAAACCGAGGCTTTCTTCCATGTCTTGCTGTTTACATAGCTAGTGCAGTGCCTGCAAAAATATTTTCCGCTTTATTTAAGGCTCTTGCTTTGGCATTTTTCAGTCATACCCTGGAGAGACACCTGAAAGGAAAGAAAACAGTACCTGGATGTTAGCTTGTGCAATGCTTGTAATTAAACACTGCATAATGACAAAAACCCCTCCTGCCATTTGTTAAGCTTTTCCTCACAGCATTATGTATCCTCTTAATTAAGAGCAGAAGCTAAGTAATACCTATTTTATTCCCTTTTGCATCCAATTAGTCACCCATTGACCATTACCCACTCAACATCTGACAGTTAACAGAGCCCCCATTCTCTGCAGGACAGGGATGTGTAGTCCTTCAGAAATGACACGTCCAGAATAATGAGACAAGAGGTGGGGGAGAGGGGAGGAAAAGGCCACCCAAGTGGAACAAAAGACATGTAACATGTGCAAATGTTCAATATGTGGTATGTGTTTTATACACTGGATGTATATGAGGTCATAGACAAAGCTCAGCTGGTGGCTGCAGTGCTTTTGGGAAGCATGGGAATTTGAGGGAACACTTGAGCTCTCGTGTGATCAAATGTACCTAGTCCTCTCTCTTTAAGACAGTAAGCTGTTCCTCATGTGGCTCCTTGCCTTTGCTTTTTTAGGAGGGCAGGATTTAGCATCTGCTTCTCCATTGTCACTGGGACTATGGGCTGTAACAACACAACCCCAGCCAAGTCACCCCAAGACCCGTCAGCAGCTCCAGGCAGTTGTGTCTGAGCTGCTGCCAACAGAGCATGGCAGCTCTGGGTGTCCAAGGGCCTCCAGAGAAGCTGCAGGCCCCTCTTGCATTGCCACTCTCTCCTGGAAGCCTGTCCCAGGAACAGTGATGGCCCAGGCCCTGTGTGGTGCCAGGAGGGGTGTGCTGGGACCCCTGCAGCCCTTTCCCAACAACATGGAGCCTTCCTATATGAGTAGCATCTTCTAGTTGGGGAAATCCAGCAGCCTGTGGGATTGAGAGGCAGCCCAGAGCCTGAACTGCAGCAGTGAATAAAGCACAGGGAATGCCAGGGCTCACAGACACGCCTCTGGCATGAGGCTGAGCCCCAGTCAGTCACAAAGCAGCCCTGCATTCTTTTTTCTTTTTCCAGATTAGAATTCATCCATTTCAGAGCTCAGGAATTTTGTGTGAAGCTGTGACAATAGGTAGCTGAGCAAACTTCACGAGGCTGTGGGTGCAGAAGCTCAGCAACAAATGCTTATGTACAAAAAAGCAAACCACAGCCCTTGGCAAGCTCTAGCCTGGCTGTAGGGGAAGAGGGATAATCTCATTTCTTTACTCTTTGCCCTTTTAGCTATTCACAGAGCTTAATGCCGAGTTATTCCCAACAATGAGCCAAACAATCCAACTTCCATCTGGCCTGGTCAGGCAGAACCAACACTTGCCTCGCAGTCACAGGCCACGCCAATCCTGGGATTTTTTTCCCCCATCTTGAACATACACTGTTTTCCTCTACGCTGTAACAGAGCAGATATTTACATTTGGAAGCAGAAACCGCAGTTCATGCTCCTCAGCCTGCTCTAATCTCATCACCCAAATCCCTGGGCACAAGGAAGCACAGGCGCTGTGAGCACAACTGGTGCTGCAAACACAGCTGCTGCTGCTGCTGCTGCAACCTTTGGCTCTGCCTCTCCAGCACACGCTGCAGTGCCTACCAGCTAATGACCTGCTTTTCCTGGGGGGAAAGCACTCTCACCACTCCTGCACACTCTTGCTGCAGGCTCCAAACTGCAGCCATGCCCTTGGGAGAAATGTTTTCTCTCCCCGACTTTAAAATCAGCTGCAGGCTGCTCTTTGCAGTAGCCAGAGACCCACAGCATCTCTGGGCAGCAGCAGCAGTGCTTGCTGCTACCACCTCTACTGGTTTGGGAATAAGGATTTTACTACTACTACAGATCAAGTAGTGGGAACCAGCAGGGGAAAAAGAAAAGGAAAAAAAAAAAAAACCAAGAAGGAAAAAGAGCAGCTCTTTTGTTGTTAACAACACAACAACATTTTGTCCTCTAATCTACTCATGTCCCAGTTTTTTATTTTTGTTAAGCATTCAGCTACAGGAGAGGCATACAAGGAGATAGGTTGATGTTTGTGTAGAAGTTTTTATGTGTGAATTTCCTTTTGAGTTACAGATAATTGTACACACACGTAAGAACAGGCTCTGTATTAGAAGTCAACAGAAAATATCTCACAGACTTGATGGCAGCCAGCATTTCCTCTCTAACATTCAAAATGAACCTCAGCAGCCTAGTTTTAGCTGTCAGAAGTTCTCCTGAGAAATTTAGAAGCACTGAGAGGGAGACACTAGCACCCTACTCATGCGGCAATCCCAGCAAGGGGCCTCTTTTCCTTTTCTGTGGAAAGGTTTAGTCTGAAACTAAAGTGCCCCTTTCTTCAGTTAAGATGGCAGGGAATGCTGCTCCAGTTGACAGGAGTCCCCTCAGTGATAAAATATCCCTGTGTATGAGTCACAGGAAATTATAATCACTGCTTTCCAAGACTGCAGAACACAATGAGATTTCTGAGCTGCAAACAGACTTCAATTATTCTTGAAAGACAGACAGACCCTCAAACTGACACGACTGGAGAAAATAAATATCCTTTTGTCTGCACTGCTGGTGGTGATTTCCCATTAGACAGGAAAAGGCTTCTTTGATGAATGAATATTGTCTACACTTTAAAAGAGGAGCTACTGTATATCTCCTAATAGCTCTTGCATGCTTGGGCTCAGCCTTGTGTGAGGCCCTTAAACCCCTTGGGTACAATATGGTAGCATTCATTAGTGTGCTGCATTTTTTATTGCAGCACTTGAGAAAAGGATGGTGCACGTTAAAATAAATTTGAGCAGCTTTCCACTCACCTTGAAGTTATGTGGCAAGATCGAGATATTTAGCAATCTGCCTTCTTGGGCTGCAGGCAGTCCTTTCCAGTCTAGAGGCTTCAGAAGAAACACTCACACTGGAGACAGATTTTTCATTTGTGATTATTGTAATTTTAGCAGTTAATCACTCTTCTGTCTTGTATTTACTTTGTTTTTCTACAGTGGTTATTAAATCAAAACCAGAGCATCACCCAGAACTACACTGAGCACTGTTTACAAAAGCCAAAGAATATCATGTTAATGCCTTTGACAAACTTTTGTCTTTTTCAAAGACCACCAAGTCTCACATAACTGCCTTCTCACAGAAATATAATAACCATACTAACCATCCCTTTCACAGCAGTGTCCCATTTCCACCTGTCATTGTCCTGAGACCAGTCTTGGATTAAACTTGGCTTAGAGGTGCCTGTGTCACCCCACGGAGTCCTTTTTGCTGCTGATAGGTCTTCTAGAAGACTTCTTCTGGAACTCAGCCACCGCATCATGGACTCAGGTGGGCTGGTGGGGGAAGCATTTGGCCAATGTTTTTATCTGGGTGGAATTTATTTAGTCTTACATTAAAAAACTATTGGAAGGAACAGAAGATTCCTAATCTCATAAGTTCTACTTTTACAGTCACCACACAACTACTTGTGGTGTATACACAGTGCTTAAGAAAAGGCTTTTATTAATTTGTAGCAAAAAAACCTAACAAACCTTGTTTAAATTTTTTGCTAATGTTTTTTATTTGAGAGATTAAAAAACCCAAACAACAAAACTCCCAACATTAAGAAAAAGAAGCAGAAGAGCTACCGATGAGAAATGGTCTGGATTTGCCACTCAACAGTGGCACCAGTCTGCACACAAGCCAGCTTCAGGCAGAGATCCGGCAGAGACCAACGTGGCACTCAGAGACCGAATGCAGTACAAGAAACAGCAAACCCAAGGATCAGAAATAAAGGCCATAAAACCCCAACAACGCCCCATCTGAGTCTTACTTCCAAGGAGAAACACAGGCAAACTAACGTTTTGGGCTCGTCCCGCATGGAACTGCACTTGATGGAAACTGCACAGATGGAAACTGCACTTGAGTTTGTGGCACAGCAAAGGCTGCTAAAGGAACTTGGCAGAATGGCCACGCTTCGCCACCGGGCTCTGGGCCGAGGAGGTGATGCTTTGGCTTCGCCAGCCTGCTGAGTTACTACGGAGTCCTCAGTCCCATGGATGATATTTTAAGGCAGGGGGGTAGCTGTGGGGAAAAAAAAGAGGGCCATGATTTGTTTTGCAAGTACTAAGAGGAAGCTAGAAGTCCGAGAAGGATCATGGCCTCTTCAGTACTCCACAGCTACAGGTACAGCAACATTGAATATATAATGTACATAACATTACTTATAGACTCTACATGTAAAACGTTAACCAATTTATCATGGAAATCTGGTAACAAGCAACATTGCCATATAAATTCACACTTTGAGAAAGGCTAAGTGTGGCAGCCTCCTTTGCAAGAGGATTTTCAGTCAAAGTTTTGTATAGAAAATACTAAAACAATGCTGACAATTTGTTCTCTGAATCTCAATTAATTATTGGGTTAGTTTTCACAAACAAAGAAAGGTTCTCTTTAGAAAATGTGTGAATCTTCAGAGTATGAATTCACAATCTAAGTACTAAATAATTAAAAAAAAAAAAGTTTCAACTGTCAGGAAGTCTTAGTTGGCCACAATCTTTTAAAGCAGTAACAGCAATACAAGACATAGAAAATGTCTTTTCCTGCAACATTTGTAAATGTAAAAGTATTCATGTTAAATGCAACAGAACTAATAAAGAACGAACTGCTGTAGAAGAGAGAAATGAGAGACTAGCTATGCATTCAGTCCTCTTCCTTACAGCTGAACTCCAGCTGTTTAAAAATGTATTGACTTCATAATTTGGAAAATGATGTCCCATAGGTAACTGGTCTGCATACTCCTATGAAATATGATGCCCCAAATGGCATGACACCCCTTCCTGAAAAGTTTTTAATCTCATGTCCACCATTAGCTCCACAGTTTAAACAAAAAAACAACTATCCAAATGTAAAATGCTCTTTTTTTTTAATTACTAAATTAAGAAAGTTAAACAGTTTTAAAATGTAAACTTGTGAATAAACCATAACAAAATGTAATTAAGACTTTAAAATTTGCAACTCAGTATTAAAAACTCAATAGAAATAGAAAGGAATTTTTTTTGTGTTTTTTGGTTAAACGTAAGTAATTCAAGGCTGGTACAGACAACTGAAAAGGTAATACTTTGTTCTGTGCATCCCCCATGAAATGTAAAGAAGTGCATAGTAATTCCACTGGAGAACTTGCAGACACAGAGAAAGTAATTTCATTAGCAGTACAGGACACTTAACACACTTATTTTACAATGGAAAAATGTTACACATAAAACAGAAAAATCCTAGTTGCATGACCAACAGTTTAGCAGGGGGACATGGCTAAAATGCTATTATTTTAAGACCATCTGAATGTGGTTACACTGCTTAATAAATCTTTTTGAAACATTTCAGTATACACGTTTTGATACAAGAAGTCCTTGCAGTTTCGATTTTCCAGTTCAAACGGTGATGGTGTAGTTTTCTTGCTTTAAATATGTTCGTTTTAATTTCAAGAACAAATCATCACACACTTGTCAAACATTGGAAACATTACTGTAAATACAGCACGTGATTCCTGAAAGAGCAAAGTTACAACCATCTACAGGTACATAATCATAAACAAAAAGTGCAATCCAATTTAAAAAAATCATGCTTGGCAAAAGCCAAAAATTAGATCACTGGCTTTCAGAATCCCACCAGTGTTTTCATGTCTGCAGTAAAATTATCGCTTTCTGGGTACAGCTGCAGCAGGATTCATTCAATTCCAAATGAGCCTCCTCTGCAATAGCACCCATATACTGTATGTACAGGTATGTATATATATTATATATATTTTATATATAAAAAAAGCAAAAACCCAAACACCTGTCCTGATTTTTTATTTGTTAAAACATGAAAAAAAAAAAAAAGTTTTAGACAAAGAGGCCACTTCTGGAAAATAATACTTTTAGTTGAATCAGGAGAAGACTAGTTAAAATCACATAGGTTTTGCATTTTAAAAAAAGGAAAGCACTAGGATCAGTTATTGGCACTGAGTTACTATTTACAATGAACAGAGGTTTTGCAGTTTACATAACAACAATACAATGCAGTTTTGGAGTCTTTGATTAAGAAAAAACAAGTGTTTTTCTCCTTTTCATCCAGGACATTCAGATTGTTAGGACAAGTGGTCATAGGCAAGGGCTGTGAAAGTTCCCAGCTTCAGCCCCTCCTGTGCACTGCAGTGCTGGAAGATGTTGCACTCTGGAGAAGCCAATCACAGAGTTGGAAGGTGGAGAGCAGGTGGGACAGGGCTGAGAGACACCTGGTAATTCATGACAGTGTCTGGGAACCAGGGATTTACAGGTTGTCGCCAGGCTGGTACTGGGGTTCTGTTGCAGTGAAGTAGTCTTCAAGAAAACCCTGTAAATATTCAAAAGTTGGACGCTCCTCTGGGTCTTTTTTCCAGCAGTGAATCATAAGCTCATGCAAGGAGATGGGACAGTCCTGAGGACACGGCATCCGATAACCTCGTTCTACTTGCTCTAGGACTTCACGGTTATTCATGCCTGTGAAGGGCAAACAAATCCACAGTAAATTACAGAAAAATTAACCAAGTATAACTGTATCTACAACACACGTGGTTTATGCAATCATACTGATTTCTTTTGGTTAAGACCAGCAAAACGCAATCACACTGATGTCCTGTTTCAGCTCCTCATCTACTGCAAGGTAACCTGGATTATTTTCTTTCTCAGTAAAGGGTTTTAGGATCCAGTGATGAGCAGAACACTGCTCCCATGGTTACCCTCTTGGCTTACTCACAATGGGCAGGATTTGGTGCTTTCCCTCTCTGACAGCAGGAACCGTGAAATGTAATATGTGATGGGCTTAAGGAAAACAAATGCATTGCAAAACATGGAAAATTTAAAATTGTAGAAATTAAGATGAATTTCTGAAACCCTCACACTAAGTGTAGGCCTTTCTGAAAGCATTCTGTGAGGTGATGCTGCAGGGACTTCAAGACAAACTCTGCTACTCCTGGCTACCAGGGCTGCCCAGCAGCATTGCCTTCAGTGTCAGCCCAGAAGCTTATTGCTGCTGACCTGCACTCCCTCCATCTGTGCTGGTTAGTGCAGTTTCCATCATATTCGACTGTTCCCAAACCAAAACAGAACAAAGCTGCTCACAAGGTAAGTCAAATGCCAAGCAAAACGTCTCCACTAAAGAACCATAGCTCTCTCTCTCTCTCTCAAAAGAAAAAAGTAAAAAGTTGTATTACCTTCACAGAATCATAGAAACATTTAGGTTGGAAAAGACCCTTAAGGACACTGAGTCCAACTGTTAACCTAACACTGCCAAATCCACCACTGAACCATGTCCCTAAGCACCGCATCTACAGACTTTTAAATATCTCCAGGGATGGTGACTCATTTTGCTTGACTCTGAGAGTAGGGCCAGACCCTTTGCTACTTTTTCTTTTCTGTGTAACCCCTTTGTCTTCTCTGCTGAAGTGCTTTTCACCAAACATTAACTGCAAGTCACCCTCAGCTTTAGTTTACATCTCTCTCCCAGTACTCTTTTTAACAGTACCACGGGTAAGATTGGCACCACAGGCATGCCGAGGTGTTTCAGAGGAAGACGGCACGCTGACTGCAAACTTTGTGCTTGCCCTGCCCCAGTCCCCTGCTGAAAAATACCTGCAGAATTCATTCTCCTGACTTAGCAGGTCCTGCCAAGCAGCTCTGCAGGAGAACCAGCAGGGACACTTTTAGTTTCTCCCTGAATCTAGACTGAATCTAGAAAGCAGCACTTTGATATTGCACTTTCTGTTAGCTTATCCTCTTCCTGGCTTCCATGACACTATCCTTCCCTGGGAGTCCTCCACTTTCTTCTTGCAGGGTGTCCTTTTGAAGAGTTTGCTTGTCCCACCTCCAGAATCCAAAACTTTGGGTTTTTTGTAAACTTATTTGTGAAGAATAATTCAATCACCTTCTTTAATACATTCATTGTATTGAAGAACAATTGTACAATCATTCTTCAAAATTCATTTATCCACTCTACACTTTGACTTGTAGAAAGGTCTGGTTTTGGCTGGGATAGAGTTAACTTTCTTCCCAGTGGCTGGTACAATGCTGTGTTCTGGATTTAGTACGAGAATAATGTCAGTAACACACTGATGTTTCAGTTGTTGATAAGTAGAGTTTATCCTACGTCAAGGACTTTTCAGTTTCTCATGCTCTGCCAGTGAGGAGGTGCACAGGAAGCTGGGAGAAAATGTATTGTGCATCATTTGTTTTTCTTGGCTTATATGCCTCTCTTTTTAATTTCCAATAAAATTATTATTATATTTTACTTCATTTCAGTTATTAAACTGTTACTATCTTAACCTCTTGGATATGAGCAGGAGGATATTACCCTGTCAAGATAAGAAGAAAAGGTTTTACCTTTTTGCTAATTCTCCTCCCCATCCCACCTTTTGGGGGGCTGGGGGTGGCTGTGGGAGTGAGCAAATGTCTGTGTGGTATTTAAGTTACTAGCTGGGGTTAAGCCATGACAGGGAATACTAACATATAGGCTGGTACATAGCATTTAGGCTGGTAACTTGGCTGTAACCTTGGATTTGGTCTTTAGTCTGTATCCTCATGTCCTGGCTGTGTTTAATTATTAAGGATGCTTAGAAAGGAACATCTGCAAAATTCAGCCTTTCCTGACCATTCACATCTAGATTCTCATCTCATGTTAGGATTACAAAACCCCTTTTCCTCTTATCTTGTCAGGGTAATTTCTTCCTACTGATATCCATTTGCAGCATCTGGGCAAGGATCATATTCCCTGTCACTGTAAGCACCCCTGGCATGGTCTCCCCAGTTATTCCTTGTATTTACATTTGGGCTCTCAGTTATCCATGTCATGGTCACAGCATGTTCCACTTAGCTTACTGCAGCACCTCCCATTTTCAAACACAAGGAGTACTTGGTTTACTTTCATATATGGGTTTTACTGCATGGGAAGGCAAAGGAGAAAGGAAAAGTTTCTTTTGCTGCCTGTTGTGCATGGAGGAACCTCTCCAGAAAGCTGCCTCATACTCTTACAGGCCTCTTCTTAATGCTCCCTTTTGCAGGGATAATTGCAAAAAGAAAGGTTAGATTACTGATTTACAGTATTCCCTAACCTGCAAACCAACACTTCAGCACTGGTTTCTTGTGTTTCATTTATCAGCTGGATCCACCCACTGTATTTTTGGTGTTAGATGTTTATAACTAGGAGCAAACACTTTGAATGGCTCCTAAAGTGGACCATGGTTGGGTTTTCAAAATGATGAAAACTAAAGACTAATAACAAGACTCTGCAGACATCGGATTCTGCACAGTTAAGGTTCTCCTATATTATTGACTCCAAACTGATGTTGTTAGGTCACAGAGGCTCACAACAAACCAGAACACACTGAACAAACATTTGGATGTTCTTCACTATCCAGCAAGAACATTTCCAAATATATTTTACTTTTTCATTAGACTACGAAACAACACTACTGGTCTGTTAGACACAAACCCAAGGCAGCATCAACCCAAACTTTCTGGCTTTACTGTTTTCAAGATACTGCAAGGAAAAAACATGCACATTTTGTTCACGTTGTGTTCTCAATATTAGTTTTATAAATTTGTGTTTTGAACAAAAATCTGCACCTTGACTTTGAATCAGCTGAATTACCTCATGTTTTGGGGTGAGAACTTCTACTGTGCTTCGCTTCCCTTCCCTATTAAAGGCTATGAAAATAACTGTTACCGGTAACTCATCTGTTTGTATATACATAACCACTAACAAACTGCATTCTGTGCTTTTATTTTGGCAGTACATCCTTAAGTACAACATGGATGGAAGCAACAGCAGCAGAAAAGCTTCTTCCCAACTGATTTGTTGTTCTAAGATATCACATGTTTGGTATTTTTATCCAGTGCTTTACTCAGTGCTGCAAAGCACACTCTGAAACCTGATAACGAACTGTGTGCTGGAAGAAAAAACCCTGAGGAGACAGAAGGGGGAGGAAAAACATAAACAGCTTTTCACTTCCCTTTGTTTAACAAAAAGGTAGAAAAAAGAACATGAAAGAGACATTGCTGACTGAAATCAGTCATTTTTTTTGTCCCTGGAAAGTGAGTCAAGCCAGTTTTTTTTCATCACAGTTTAATCCAGGAAAATGCCCTTCTTTTCTTTTCTTTTCTTTTCTTTTCTTTTCTTTTCTTTTCTTTTCTTTTCTTTTCTTTTCTTTTCTTTTCTTTTCTTTTCTTTTCTTTTCTTTTCTTTTCTTTTCTTTTCTTTTCTTTTCTTTTCTTTTCTTTTCTTTTCTTTTCTCCTTTCTCCTTTCCCCTTTCCCTTCTCTCATAGTAAACCCCAGTTATGAAACTAAAGCAAGTAATCCTCATGTTCCTCACTGGAATTCATACATCCAGCAAGAGCTGAAGCACCTAGGATTTGCCAAAGAAATTCTGTTAGTTTTGACATGAACTGCTAATTTAAAAACAGAATTTCAAAGACTTTTATTTCTAAATCAATTGGATTACTAGTCAGACTTATAGCAGTACTTCAGGTATACATTTTACCTCTTAAAAAGCCTATTTATGTTTACAAACCTATTCTATAGCTTACTTATCCTGCAAGTTTTAGTGTTTCTCTTTTGATAGCAGAAGTCTGTCATATCTGCACGTCTAACACCACAGAGAGAATATCTGAGCAGTCTGTACAACTCCTCTCTCCTAATGAATACCCAAGAGTTTCAACTCTTAATAAATAATAAATGACATTCTGCTTGCAGTATGCTTCCAGACCCCTTAAAATTTATCCTAAAATCCTTAAATCTGTGAAATAAAATACTCAGCAATATTCTTTTGTTGGGTACAGCTACTCCACCTGGATTGGGGCAACATCTGGTATCAATTGAGGCTGGGGGATAAACAGATCAAGAGCAGTCCTCCCAAAAGGACTTGGGGGTGCTGCTGGATGAGGGGCTGGACATGAGCTGGCAATGGGCACTCAGCCCAGAGAGCCAAACGTGTCCTGGGCTGCATCCAAAGCAGCGTGGGCAGCGGGGAGAGGGAGGGGATCCTGCCCCTCTGCTCTGGTGAGACCCCACCTGCAGGGCTGCACCCAGCTCTGGGGTACCAGCACAGGAAGGACAGGGACCTGTTGGAGCATGTCCAGAGAATGGCCCTGAAATGAGAAATGGCTAAGAAAATCGGGATTATTCAGCCTAGAGAAGAGAAGGCTCTAGGGAAACCTCATTGTGGCCTTTCAGTACTTGTAGGGGGCCTGTTAGGAGGGCCTGTTGGGATAGGACAAGGGATAATGGTTTTACACTGAAGGAGATTAAATTTGGATTAGAAATAAGAAAAAAAAAAAGGTTTTTTTACAATGAGGGTGGTACAACACTGGAGCAGGTTGCCCAGAGTGGTCATGGATGCTCCATTCCTGAGAACATTCACGTTCAGGCTGGACAGGGCTCTGAGTAACCTGAGATATCCCTGCTTATTGTAGGATTGGACTAGATGACCTTTAAGAGGTCCCTTCCAACCTAGACTATCCATCATTGTAGAATTATTTAAAAAATCAGCTTGTGCTCATGATGTTTCAAGAATTACTATTTGGCCAAGAAGAAAACATCCAGTTCCCAAAAGATAGCTTTTCCATTAGCTTTTTATTCCCTGAGAAGACCAAAAATCAAATAACCTCTCACCATCCAGCTTTATTAGTGAAACCTTCAATAATCTCAGGATGCCACAGGATATGGCCACTCTAATGCCCAGCACAATAAAAATCTACTGCCCACATATAGACTGGGGACAGAAATGCAATACTGCTTGGCTTTTCCTAGAAAAGTTGTAGGAACTTTAAGTTACAGTGACCTTAGGAGTTACTTTAAGAGTTATTGTGACACAAAAAAAGGATGCGGTGTTTCCAACTGTGCCTAAAGAAAACACTGGAAAGTATTTTGGTGTGCTCTTAGGAGCTTGATTAGATGTGCAAATAGCATGGATCTGGGCAAGGCTTGCTCTTCCAGAAGACAGGAAACATTACTGTAACTAGGGAGTGTCCCTGCATCCAAACTAATGAGCTATACAGGTTACTTTGGGACATGTGAGGTCCAGAGAGGAGAGGCGATTGTTTTAGGCTACTTTATTATTGCTTTCTTTCTCTTAGACTGCAGTGAGTTGCCCCTGCCTGGATGCCAAGAACCCACCAAAGCCCCTTTCTCACTCACTCCACAGCTGGACAGGGAAGAGAAAATATAACAAAGGGTTCATGAGTTGAGATAAGGACTGGGAGAGATCCCTCACCCAAGAGTGTCACGGGCAAAACAGGCTAGAACTAGAAAGCTCAGCTGAATTTATTGCCAGCAAAATCAGAGCAGGATAAAAACACCTTATCCACACCCTTCCCTCCTTCCCAGCTCTAGCTCCTCCCCCAGTGGTTCAGGGAGACAAGGAATGGGTGTTACGGTCAGCTCATCACTGGTTGTCTCTCCTGCAGCTCAGGGAGAGGAGTCCTTCCCCTGCTCCAGCATGGGGTCCCTAGATGGGAGACAGTTTTCCATGAACTTCTCCATCCCACGGGCAACAGTCCTCCCCAAACTGCTGCAGTGTGGGTCACTCTTCCACGGTCCCTCAAGGACAGGCTGCTCCAGCAGAGGCTCCTCCCTCCACAGGCCTCCCACAAGGTCACAGCCTCTTCTCGAGCACCCCATCCCACTATGATAGCTTGACCATGCAAACCCAAGACTGAGAATGATGCTCCTTCCAGATCCACTGCATGCTTTCAGACCAGTGATCAAACTAATACAGTGCATGGAAAGGAACAGCAAAGCTGCTCCTAAGGGAAGACAACCTCTGAATGCTTTTCTTACTGAGTGCAATGCAAACCAAGTTGTTTCTGTAGAAAAGGTGGAACAAGTTTTAAAACTCTGGAACTCATGCCACTTTACTTAGAAATTAAAGCCTGAAAACCTCCAACATCTCCTCATCCTCAAAGCTAGACTATCAATATCTGGTTTTTTGCTTTGGTTTTGTTTTTTAAAGTAAGTTATTATTTGCTTAGTATAACAGATGAATAGATGCAACCTTGAGCTACAGCATTTGTGAGCAGAGCTTCCTTGCTTACAAATAAACCCACCTGACCTTATGTATCCTATATGGTGAGTACACATCTTTCTTAACCTCTTATTTACCATCTCCAGTGATGTTACACCCACATACCTGTGCTGGCTCACTGTTACGTACTTGGTCCCAGGCTTGGGTACCACATGCTCTCTGGCACTCTTGGCCCAGCTTCCCCCAGGGATTAGGAGGCTGAATACAGCTGCCCAAAGGCTGCAGGGCTGCTTGGAGCCCAGACTCAAAGAACTGCCTGCCCAGAGGCAGCAATGGGAGTAGCATCATGGTGGCTGTCACACTAGAGTTAAAATGAAAATGCTCTTGACGTGACAACTGCAGCAGAAAGCAGAAGGGGCAAGGTCAGAAGTGCTTGTTCAGTGTGACTGAGATTTTTGTCTATCCCAAAGCTACCAAACCCACAAATTCTCCAACTACTGCTAGGGAAGAGCATTTGTCAGAGAGAAAGAAACTGACACTGAAAAAGGTCCACTAAGCAGACTGATTCTTAAGCTTGGCTCCTCCTCTGGCCCTGTCTATTTTTAATTTCTCCACTGTAACAGTGGAAATAAAATATCTGTATGAAAGACTATGAAAGTTACTTATTTTAATCTGTTGCCTTGTGAAAAGGATAAGAAAGCATTAAAAAAGGGCATGAATTAGTTATAGTGGCCTGTTATGACCAGTGACAGAGAAACAGGCTTGGTTGAAGTATGAACATGAGGACACCTTCCAAAGAGTTGGTCTTGCTTGTGGGAGCTATAGGGTTTGGGACAAGGCTTTATTATGAACCCTAGACTGATCTTTATCTCCACCAGCAAAATCTTTACTGCTTATATATCTCACCACTGCACCAGCCTCTCTTCCAAAGTGGGGAATCAGGACAGGAACTGGTTGAAATCTGTAGGACAAAGAATGCCAAGTTCTGGTCCACCCAGTCTGTTTCCCTCCTGTAAACTGCCTGCCTTCCCTCCTCTGTCCTACTCATTGTGCTTCTCCCTCCTTCTACACAAGCTTAAAACAATGCCTGGTTCCAGACATGGGAAGGCACGAGGTATGGTGTCCTGCAGGCATGGGTACCACCCCAGGACTGGGATGTGTGCTATAAATCATCTCTCCAGGCACTAAGAGCTTGTCAAGCAAGGGAGCAATCTCTTTGTCTGAGGGCCTCTCTCCACTTCCCCCAGCCTGCTGCAGGCTGTAAGCAGGAACATCAGGACAACATGCCCACAACTATTTCAGAAACTGGATATTACAGCAGACAGACAGCTCCATGACCCTCTTAGTTTCAAGACTGACACTTTTCAATGTCATATCTTGGGTACCAAAGTGCTGGCAGTGCCAGCAGACTGCACTTTCTCACCTATGGGTTGTCTGCTTGGGTGAAGAGGGCTGAGTCTTGCCTCTCAGGGTGACAGAAATCCCATTTTTCTTCCTCATGCAACCCATGCCATAATGACACGAAAAGCTCTGTGAGTGCATCTGAACCCTACTCCCTATCTCAGACAGGGATTGGTGTTCATGAAACTTTGTCCATCATAGCGTCCTTCCTCTTCCCAGCATGAAGCAGGAGATAGATGGTCCTTTGTATGCCAGAGGAAAAGAGAATCTTTTCTAAGAAGCTCAGGAGGCCTTTTTTACCTTGGGAAGTCCAAGCTCCCTTTTCAATCCACCTGCAAAGACAGATCCTTCTAAGAAGAGTCTAATTCCCCTCCACTTCTCCCTCAGCCTGTAAAAATTTTTCCATTTAGGGTCTGGGAAATGAGACTAGATTCAAATCTGTAAAGACTTTGGACATTCAAATGTAAGATCCAGGCTGCCCTTATGTAAAACTGGCAGAGGGGAGTGATGGTGACCATGAGAATGGTTAAGATCTCCCAGATGAGCAATAGGGGAGTCCTGGTGGGAAGGAATGGCCCTGGCATAGAGCCTGGGCAGGCTGTAACCAAGGCAGAACATGACTGTCCAGAAAATTGCTGACTTAGTGATACATAACACACAAAAAAATTGCTTCCAGCTACTTGGTGTCTTCCTAGTGCAGGTGGAGGAGAGTGAGCCGGAAGGACTTTTGGCATGTGAGGGCTTTATGTAGTGAGGGATGAAGGGGTAGGACGGTGCTGAAAGAGGAGAGATCCTGCTGGTTGTCTTTGATGTGCTCAAGCTGCCACGTAATAAAACTGTCCAGAATTTCAGAACACAGCCCATGCCTGAGATTACTGTCATGGCTCCTACAAGAAGTTATATATTGCAAACACTTAAACGCACATCCTGTGGACTCTTTCTCCTCTGGTAAGGGAAAGAAACATTTATGAAGTGCAGACATCCTCTGCAGCCATGGCCATCCCTGTGTTCAGTTAGACTTGTGAGTAAACATAGGGCTTTAATGGTTGTTTTTGCATGGAATGGTATTTTCACCTTAACTCTGCCCTGGCTAGTGACAGCCCCCAGGCACCCACTCTGCTGGCAGTGACTAGAGAATTCCTGCAGCCCAGTCAGGAACATTGCCCACCCTCTGGGAGCAACACCGCATCAACTAAAGCTTATACATCTTTTTTCTGTCTTTGACCTTTGCACAGCATGCCATGTCTGCTTAAACCCTCAATAAACCTGCAGAAATCATAGCTTTCTCACACCACTACCAGGAATCCTTATGGCAGGAAGACTTTTGTGCTGACTGGTGACACAGCTGCTCTGACTGGAGGCAACACCCCACACAGAGAAGTGCTGGGCAGAGGGACTCATCCATTCCACAGAAACATGCCATTATATGTTCTGCTACCTCTTTCAGTTGTCACAGCCACACCTTTGCTAAGCTGCTCCCTGTTAATCAAGTTCACTGCTGATCATGAGATGCCTCCCAGTCCCCATATTCTCCTCTCAAATATCAGCTACTGGCTGCTACGTGCTGGCAAACTTGAAATTACTGGTAAAAGTCTGGAAGATTAGTTTTGCTGAGTTCAGTCTTCTGAAGTGGTGTGAGACACCACAGGATAAACTGAACTCCACCTTGATGCTTCTCCTGCTCAGTTTGATATATGGATCTGACTGCTTGATCACAGCACAGATTTGAAAATTGAAACTGCTGTAGGGCACTTTCCATTAAATCAGTTGCAGTGCACACAGCCTGACTGTTGAGCATTTAGATTTTCTTTTTAAATAAAAAGACCAAAATGCTAGATGCACCTTGAAATGCAGGGCGTCCTCTGTTGTTAATATCTGTGCTGATGAGAAAAAGGGATTAAATTCCATGTAATGCACGGCTTTCACCTCATCCCTTTCCTCTTCACCTGAATGCCTACAATCTTCAGGCACTGAATGTAGATCTGAATCTGAATGCAGATCCAATCACCCCCTCCTACAAATCTTAATCCACTGGACACTTGGCAGGATTTCAACAAAGAGCCATGGGGCCTCCAGTTCCCCCATGCAGAGAATCTGACCCTGCTGTGACCCTGCCATGAGCTCTAGTCTGCACATTACAGAACTATTTTCTTCCCTTTCCATCCATCTCAAAAGAAAGGACTGAAATTTAAGAGTTTATGAAAAAGAGATTTGATAGTACCAGACATTCAGACAGTCATCAAACCTTGCAGTGAACCAGACTGACAGAATAGACGGAGTAAGGCCTCTCTGGGAGTTTAACTGTTGGTCTTCAAGTAAATGCAATACTGTGGAGAGCTATTTGCACCAGAATATAATAATTTTACACTGCTTTCATTAGTTGTCTAGAAATTATATTAATTGAGCACAATTAAAACAGTAGAAATGAATATGTTGAATTGTCTCCTTGTCATTTTTATCATGACCATCACAAAGCAGCTTCGAGTCAGAACTGTTTTCAAGCACACACAAAACTTACACATTATAGCCATTCTCCTTTGAGCTCAGTGAATATAAATAAACATTCCAGCTTAAACGTACGGCCCATTCCCACTCCTTTTTCCAGGTGAAGCGAGACATTTTTCTTACCTGGGTATGGCACTCTCCCTTTTGTTACCAGCTCTGTCAGTAGGATCCCAAAAGACCACACATCTGACTTTATTGTGAACCTTCCATACAGTGCCGCTTCTGGCGCAGTCCATTTAATGGGAAATTTTGCACCTAAAGAGAGGACACATGAATCTTAACCAGAACAGAGACAGAACCAAAGCACCAGGTCACAGGTGACTCTTGTGTTCTGCAACACGTGCAGGTGGAAGGAGCTGCAGACAAGTGTGAACCAACAGCTCCACAGAGTACAGTCAGAAAGGACAGGTAGGCAGAACATGTAGGGCACCAGGAAAGACTGAGCAGGGAAGGGGCCAGTTTGACTCACATCCCAAGAGAAGAATAAGACATTTTAACTCAAGTGAAGTTTTATAATAAACGAAAAAAAAAAAAACCCCAACCCTCAGTTTTATAAATAAAAAACCCCACCCCACCAGTTTTAGAAACAAATAAACCAAATATAATAGAAATAATTTCTCCCAAAGGGTTTTAAATATTTGCAAATCAAACACAGCATATATAAGCAGAACTGAGATATACTGGATATGTACCTCCCAGTTTGCCTGCTGAAGCTGAGCAAAATGCAAACAAATGAACATGGTGAAAACAAAAATTAAAAGTAAATCCAATATTTCATTAGAAACAGGTAAGGACTTTGAAATAATACTGCCATTTGAGTTGCTTGGAGTGCTTGATGTCAAGGCACAACTTTGAGCCTGTGATTTATAACTTGACAGTGTACTTTAAGCTCCTGGCACTGAAAAGCCTGTAGTGCCTTAAATACGTGCAGTTCTAATGTGCTCATCCATCATCAGAGCTTGCAGGAGCCAGCTGCAGTAAGGATAGTAAGATAGCAAGCCTTTAAACACTGATTTATTTGCTTTTCCAATCACTGACTGTTTTCTTAGGGAAAATATTTTCAGTACGACTTTAAAGAAAAGTCTTGTGGTAATAATTAACTCATAGTATGTACAAAAAATAAGCAGACATTTCCCTGGTACCTTGTATTAACATACAGGCAAAAGAGTTGCATTGCTTATTGCTGATCCCTAGTGACAAACACGCTTGAATTTGGAAACAGATTGACTTTGACTTCACATCACCCTCTCATAAAAGTTCCCTTCGCTTTCAGGAGTGTGAAAATGTAACAACGTGGACAAATCACTCTCAGGGACTGAACTTATGGCACTGTTTAGAGTTCCCTGCTGGCACTGTTCCACCATCACGTGCAGGGCTCAATGCCCTGTATCTTCTGCCATGCACACCAACCTGATGTGACTTAGAGTGAGAAGTAAACACAGTAATTCTCATCTCCTTACTTAGTAAAACTACGATGTGCTAAAATTTTTTCTGCTCTACATGTAAATGATCCTAAGAGAGCCTAGTACTCTAGTACAAACACATTTTTTTCCTAGGGAGTGCTGCAGTTGCTCAAGTAAGTCCTGCTAAATGACTTGAAAATGTCCTGCTAAAGGATAAAAAAGATGCAAGAGAAAGTTTCAGATACCTAACGGCTGAACTCAGGAACTCAAGTCTATTTAAGCATCAGCACTTCACTGGTTAGATTTGCAAAGGTGCTGGAGGACTTTTGGATGCCTGTTCACTTTTTAAAGTCTGTCTCCTATGTATTTTCATTGGTTGATATGTAGGCAGGAACTAAAACTGGGGTGCTTGGCTTTGGTCTCAATCTCCTTCACTTACACTTCTTTGTGTGACCAATCTTAGTCTACAAGACTCAAAATTTGCAAAACTTCGTCTTCTCTTTCTGCCTTGGCTGTGATGTGTGAGTCCTTTGCAGCAGAAGGTGCCATCACTTGATCCTCTGTCCTGGAAGCTGGCCCTGCTTCAGCAGCACCAGCAGCCACGTGGGGTTGGCAACTGGCTGCTCCAGCTGCCAGGAGATCCTGGGGCTCTACAGCCCATGCCAATCCCTGGAAAAACTGCAAGCTGCCTGTATCTGGTGGTGGAGTTGCCCTGGCCTGCAGTGCATGCCTTTAGATGGGCCTGTGCAGGCAGCCCTGAACGTGAGGGCCAGTGTCCCTCTGCTCTCTCCTGCGTGTACACACAGCCTGTGCCAGCTGAACGAAGGAACAGCTCCAGGCTGGCCAGCAGCCTGAAGCCTCGGACATTGGCTGATGCTGTGTGAGATGGCCATGCATGGCCATCGCATGTTGCACACATTTTACTCAACAATTTTCTTTAAGCAAGTGTGTTTTTCTGAGAAACAGCCAAATCTGCTCTAATCCCCTCGTGCTTCATACTCAGATCCAAAGGTAGCAACCACCTACAACTCCTCTTTGGAGGAAGGAAATCTCTCCAGACTTTTTTTGTGGCCAACTCCCCCAGTATTTTTGTCTTCCTCAACCTACTGCCAGTGTGTCACTGGGAGATGAGTGTGCGGTGTGTTGTCAAACCACAGGAAAATGAGAAGCAAGGTAAGCCCCTGAGAAGGGGGATCAATTCCAGGAAGACCCTTTTCCTGAGAGCTAGAGCAGTACAATCCTCACTGGGGTGTGATGAGCACTGCTGGAGAGACAAATGGTCTGTGCTGAGGATTTTCCAGTGACAGGGGAGCTATTCATTACCTCTCTGTGTTGCCCCTGCTGTGGATGATTCTCTGTCTAAAGCAACTGATACAAAAAATCATGTTCTGCAGTTTGTGCAGATGACAGGTTTGGAGTGATAGATGGGGAGGAGGAAAATGCAAGGTTGTCAGAGAGCTTGCTAGCAGAGCCCTGCCTCATGGTTTTGTGGCCCTGCGACACATGTTGGAGGCTAGACAGTCCAAGAGAGTCTGCAGTCCAGTATGGCAGAGCTGTCAGGGGACCAGAGGCCAGGGAGAACACACCAGGCTGGTCACCTGCAGGTACAACACATGCACTGCCATAACATAAGGAGACCACGCTCAGCTCATGTGAATGGAGGGGTGTGTTTGCCTAACAGGGATCCCTCCAAGGTGCCGCCTCTCATTCAATGCCTGGAACTGGAGACAGAGACAGTGCACTGCTGTGAAAGCAGAAAAATTCCCAAATGTGTTGAGCACTGCTCTGAAGCCTCCTGTTTGCTGTAGCTATGTGGAGTGTTAGCACAGTCTGGATGCTGTGTGTGGTTCCTGATGGACACACAGTTCCTGTGCTTACTCTCTTCCCAACACACTGATTAAAAAACCCATCACCTCTCTCTGCCCAGGCTTCAGAAGCTTATTAAACAAACTGACTTTGTGCTGCAAACAAATTAAACAGCATCAGATAAAACGTGTATTACTGACAAGTATGTTAATAAATCTGATAAGCCAAATTACCCCAGCTGACAAGGCAGCCCATCTCCTACTCTGAAGGCAGATTTTGCATTGGTGGGGGAGGGATTTCTCTCTTGTTGGTGGAACTTGTTTTATGACAAACCAGCACATCAGTAACCCCATGGATGAACACCAACAGCACACTGCATCCATCAGGTCAGGATAACCTGTCTTTGCCCCTAAATAAAGTACTAATCTGCAGCTTTTATCTCAGTCTCCATTTTTTTTGAAAGGCTGGGGAAAGCCTTTTTTGGGTTTCTGCACTGCTTGTAACCACATGAAACCAAATCTGCTGCTACAATTTATGGTTAGAGCAGCCGGCCCCCAGCCTGTGAGGATTTTTGTGAGGCTCAGCCCTGTTCTTGGGACCTCTGCCTAGCTCTGCCCAGCTCTGCCCAGGCATTCACACAGGTTATCTCCCAGGAGGATTTCCTTGGGAAAAATCAATCCATGGCCCTGCTTTAATTCTTTGCTGGCTACAAGCAGGTCATGTGATGGAAGGAGGAGAGGGGGCTGGGATGATTGAGTGACCTTGAGACACAATTCTCAGCGTGGTTTCTTCTGAGGCAAGCAAAAATCCCTCAGAGCTTTGGTTTCTTTTCAGATCTAAATCTTGATGAAGCAGAAACCTCAGAAATTCATGCCCCAGAGCCACTGCCAGCTTGATAATGATCCTGTTTCTGTAAATGCTACAAAGCTGCTACCTCTTGCACCTTAAAACCAAACCCAGTGGAGGATTTCAAGCTCTAAGACCCGAAAACTCGGGGACCTCTTGGGTTAGCCATCAGGGAATGCTGTGTAGCATGGAATTGCTTCTGGGGCTGGAAAGGGAAAGCCGCAAAAGGTAAAAGCAGAAGTGCTGAAGCAAGCATGAAACAGGAAAGGAGTCAGCTCCGGCAGGCGATGATGAGGGCCGGGTGGGAGGGACCGTGCAATTCCATTTCTCGTGCCGTGAGAAGGAACGGGAAATGACAAGCCTGGCAAACATCAGCGATCAGCAGCAGGCTCCGCGGGCGGACCCCTCCCCAGGAGACGGGGGGCTGAGGGGTGGGATTGCAGCTCTGAACACCCCTCTGGCTCTGTGCCTGCAGCCCCCCTTCCCCTCGCCCTTCCTCCTGACCTGGCCGCGCTCCTCCTGGCAGGGCAGATGGCTCCTCTGCGGGAGCGATCAGGGATCCCCCGGGACCTGCTGGCTGAGAACCAGGAGTCCTGTCCCCTGTCCTCCCCTGGGCTGGCTCAGGGAGCGGCAGGTAAAGAGCGAGAACAAAGCCCTGGATGCTACAGCCTGCAGTACAGTCAGTCACAAACAAAACAGGTCTGATCAGCTGGTGAACAAGTCCCTACAAAGGGACTGCAGAGTGCCTGGAAGTGGGAGAGGGGTGTGGAAATCCCTGCCTATTTCTAGGAAATCAAACTAAGAAGTGTCACTTGATTTTAAGCAGGGCAGGAAGGGGTTACTTTTAAGTGTTGAGGAGGCAAAAATGATCCGAGAGTTTACAAACACTTACTAGAGCTCCCAAAATAGCTCTGACTCGTCTGGAAGGCATCAGAAAGATCCTTATTGTTTCATGTGTGCTTCGAGTGGCACTACTGCAAGTGCTGCTAGTGTGTGCAGTAGAAACATGGCCTGGAAAATAACTCTCCGATTTTTTATTAAGAAAATTTTAAATTTGTATCAGCTGCTGCTGCTTAGAATAGTAACAACTCTAACCCAGTGACTCTGTGGAGCACTGGCACTCCACAAAAATGCCATGTGCTCAGCCAAAACTCCACATAACTGTGAACCATATCAGTGTATGGATAGCAGAACTCTGTGGGAAATCCTTTGCTGGAGGTGATGGGAAGTTTCTCTTTGTCCTGTAGGATACCAGGAGTTTTAAGTCCTGCCTTACAGGCCTGACACAAGCATCATCACCAGTGGAAGGAAGCAAGACTCCATGCCTGACACTATGAGTATGGGGAAGATTTTGCAACAGCAAGAGCCAGAAGAAGCAATGGGACAGGCTGCAATACAGTGCCCCAGTGCAGCCTTTGAAATGGGCGTCACTCTAGGCAGGCATGTTTTTTCCCTTTGATTACTCACTTCCTCTAAAAGCAAGAGGAGCCAAATGCTCATTACAAGCCAAGAACTTTTTTTTTTTTGGTATTTTTTAATGGCAGCGTATAGCTGCTAGTCACACACTTTAAATCATTAGTGGCATGACCATCTCTTTCCTTCCTGACAATTGCTGAGAAATGGCAGTGCAGACAACGAACTGCTTTTTATTTACCTCTCATAAATCAGGAGCAGTCAGGCCTCCTTTGTTCAAACTCAAAAGAAAATAAACCGGTCAGTAAAACATTACCACCAGGCTCAGTAATACCCACACAGGTTCAGGAATCCTGCGCTCTAGCCCGCTGGGGCTCAAAGCATCCCCATCTGTTTCCTTTCAAAATATTTAATCAGAGACAAAAGTGACAGTGGGGGAAGGGAGCGGGAGATCAAGAAAAGCTGGAGAAAACCACCTCTTCCCCACGCCAACAATGAGCTCTGCAATAACACACTTAAGCCAAAAGAAGGATGACTGCTGTGGAGAGTGACCAGAGACTTTAATCTTCAGATTTTGCAAGGAAAAACATTTCCTTTCTCCCACAGGAGTTGCCAGTCTGGAGTGCTCCCCGCTCCCCTCCTCTCTGCTGGCCGAGCTTTCCTCCTGTGTCAAAATTCCCACTGAAGCAGTAGTCAGCTAGATAAACAGAGCAGTCCCCAGATGCATCCCCTTGGAGGCTGAAGTAATAGGTCATGGGAAACAAGCAGAGGCAACCATTTCCTCCTGATACTGTGGCCTCCAACAAGCATTGCTCAAACTGAAGCTTAGCTAAACAAGCCAGAACTGAATTCCAGTTGAAAAGAAAAATCTATTGGTGCATTAGAAATCATGTTTCCCCCTCAATAAATTAAAGGTCTTAGGCTCACCCTGGCTTGGAAGCCAGGTTAATTGCAATGAAATGTAAATTGAGTGTGTGCTGCTTGGTCAAGAAAAGCACCCCTTCCTACTCCTTAAGAAAGGGACAAAAAGTATTAATGAAAGGAAAACCTTTCTACGTTATGCCTGTGGTTACAGCTCTTTGGGTCTGTCTTATAAGGAATTCTGTAGCTCTGAAGGACTTCAGACTGACTCAGAGGTCAGGGGAATGAAGGACCATTGCCTTCAAGTATGGGAAGGATGGCTGACTTCTCCATACTGGCACCAGGAGATGAAGCCAGGCAAACATGACTCAGATTTCCAGATCATCAGCAATGCATTTAAAAAGCTGAACTAATTCTCCCTTCCTAGACACTTTTTTCCTCAATACAAGTGATTTCTGCCATGGAAAAAGGGCAGGAGATACCCACAGCTATGCTCCCTCTCCCTGCCAGGTCTGGTATTATACTTTTCTCAAAGTTTCTCCACCCCAAACCCAGTGAATTTTATTTAAAAATCTGAACTTCTCCTCAGTACCAGTCAGGCAGGTTTTCACAGCTTTTTTAACATGTGAAGAGGGCAAAACTATTCTGAGAGGTTTAAACTGAGAGGCAAACAGGTCATCATAGGATTTCCAAGGGATCAGGAGCCTGAAGAGAGATTTGGCCAGAAGTAGGTCACATACTTGTCTATGAAAACAAATAATTAGTCATGTAAAACTATACATTGGGTGGTTTCCAAAGGGAACAAAAGACATGGCAGCAAACCAGGCAGAAATAGAGATAATATAGGACACTGTTTCAAAGCCATTTTGCAGACTGGATCTGCCTGCCTTGTTCAGGGAAAACTCTACTTGTTTTACACAGAGGAACAGCAAGCAGGCAGCTTTCTGTCTACCACAGCCTCTCCAGACACTCTTATTGCTCTAGAGAAAATGACACAAGCCTATTTTTTTCTAACAAGAAGCAATTCCCACCCTCAGGCTGAAATCGATAGTAGTTAAGGCTCTGTATTAGTATCTGTCACGGGTTCTTCAAGGACCCCACCAAAATAATCAGGCCTGGCTGTCTGACTGTGAAGCAGGCTCCTTTTAGGGTGGATGCAGCCTGTGCTCCACACCCCTGTGACTGGGTACTGCCAACAGCAGTTCAGAGGGGTGAGAACAGCTTGAGAGCTGCTGCTGCTCCCAGGCCAGGGCAAGGCATGCTGGAAACTCTCTGGCTCCTTCTGTCAACACTTAGAGAAAAAATTACAGAAAGAGGTTAGCTGTTTCCTAAGAATTAATGACAGGGTCCACACTGAAACAGGGACTTTGCTCAAGAGAAGAAACGCACAGAAGGAGGGAGTAAATGCAGGTTATGAAGTCCTTAGCTGCCCTGTGCTTTTTGGTGATGTACAGCGGGGTTTAATGGGATCCTCCTTGGCTTTGGCACCGAAAGGATGGAGTCACGTTTACCAACACATATTGAGCAAGCAGTACTGCCAGCAGAAAAAGAACAAAACTGTAGCTCTGCAGCTTGGACCAACATCTGACAACTGAGCATGACTTGTAAAGAATAACTAAAAAGAGCCTGAGCCTGTGGCTCAGTTTGAACACACATGCTTTTCAGAAAAAGCTACAAAACTCTTTGAAACACTTCCATAGTGTATCAGTGGTCATCTGTGTCCAGCACTCTGTGTAGCACTAGAAAATAGCATTTCTATTAAAACAACCTTTTAAGAAGAAAGAAAGAAAATACAGTGCTCAGAGAGGCAGGCCCATTGCACAGAGGCACAACTCTTTGACCTGTTTGAAATAAAGAAAGTAAGAATATTACAGGAGTGATAATAGTGGTTAGCAAATACTAGAAGGCACACTACAAAAGAAATACCCTACATACATTTTCTGGATTACCACATTCAGACTTTCATAACCAGTAAGTAAAATATTCTCTTTGCTATGAAGATCCTATCTTTGCTGTCATTTCCAGCTGTGTTCTCACTCATCACTTTTGTTTCATTTTGGTTTTCAAAGAAAAGACAATCAAATAAAACATTCTCTTTAGGACATGCAGCAGTGAATTTCTGAGCAGGAGTTATGAGTTCAGGATCTACTGAAAGCAGCCCTGAAGCACAGGAGAGAGAGCTTTTCAAACCCATGTTCCACTCTTTCCCCGTCACAAGAATGACACCCAGTGCTGCATTTACCTTGTCTGGCTGTATATTCATTGTCTTCAATCAGTCTTGCCAATCCAAAGTCGGCAATCTTGCATATGAGGCCGTTGCCCACCAGGATGTTTGCGGACCGCAGGTCTCTGTGGATGTAATTCATCCGCTCGATGTACGCCATTCCCGCGGCCACCTGCCAGCAGCAGCAAAGACAAACCACGCGTTTAAAACAAACTCAACACGAACATGGGCTATAAAACACGCACACCTCAGTGCTCAATGCTCTGAAGACAGACCTGGGCCGCCATGTCCACCAAATTCGGTAACTTCAAAGCTCTTCCTTCTCCATCCTTTAAGAAATCTAGCAAACTCCCTGGGAATGCAGAGGTGACACGATAGAGAGACATTAGGAAAACAACTCATCAGAATGGAGGTGCAGCAGTATGTGCAATATTAATGACAGCAATGTTTCAAGTTCAAGGGGCAGCTTCAAAAAACCCCATAATATCTCCAAATTCTCCTATTGTACTTGCTTCACTCTTTAAGTTGGCTTGCAGAAGAATGTGCTACTAGTACAACGGGAGTTGCAGGGAAAGGAAACAGGATTGTTTTAAATTCTCCTGACCATTACTGAGAAAGCTGATCTTTCTTAACTTTGCCAGTGCTCTTTAAAATGACATACCTGCTGCTCTCTAAAGGCCTCAGCTAACTGCAAAGCAGCAGCTCAGTTCCAAGCCACACAAGTTATGGAAGAAGTCAGATCCCAGCTCAACCTCCTCCAAAAGAAAGGTCAGCCCAGAGCCCGGTGAGCCCAAGGGGGATAGTATTAGCAAAGACTATTTTTCCTTAGAAATTAGTAGTGCTCCTCCTCTAAGCAACCCAGAAATAAACACAGCATGAACCATGAATTTTAGAAGGAAAGAAGAGATGAAATGAAAACAACTTTAGCAAAAGTTATAAGAATATCGCTTTCCTGTGCAAGGGAAAACAAGAAAGTACCCTGTTGCTTTTAAAAAAAGAGCCTAGGATGTTCTAGCTTCTGTCCTAATCTTGTATCTGAAGAGAGAAGTGTAGCAGTCTCCTTTAAATAAGGTCAGAGAAATGGTTTAATAAAAAAAGGGAAAAGACAGATGATTAAGCATTTCTCCCTTGATAAATCATCAGCCTCAAGCTCAGATCCAAAGATGTAAAATGTTACAGTACAAACCAGTAAAGTAAGCCAAAATAAACCCCATACTTCAGAAGGGTTTTGAACGGTCTTTATTTTTAAAGGGAAAAAGCATATGCTTGTCACTGAGAGGTATGATTAAAGTGTGAGTTAGTCAGGGCTTGGATGCCTCTGAGGAGGGAGGTGGGCAAGCACCTGCCAGGAAAATAAAAGTCAGCTCCAAACAGACTGAAAGAATGCACTTAAAATTTCAGAGTGTATCCTCCAATGTACAATGAAACTTCCCTGTGAGAACTTATGTTTCCTATTTGGTTCATTTGCTTTTCCAAAACACGCAGATTTTTTGCTCTGCTCTCAGCACCCCTGCTGGAGATCCGATGGAGCAAAAAGTTTTCTTTTTCTCATTTTACTACACTGTTACCAGCTAAGTAGCTTAAGGAAGAGACAAGGAAGAAGGGAAAGGTGAAGGAAAAAAAGGAGGGGAAGAATAATATGTGCAAATCATTTATTAAGATGATAATGAGGTGGACTGAACATGAAGTGTGATCTGAGAATGAGGTGCAGTGACAAGATTCAGGACTGGCTGAATGAGGAAACAGAAATCCTAGGCCAAGTAAAAGAAGATGTCCTAAGAACTCTCTGATGCCAAGAAAAGCTAGGATCTTGGGAAGCAGCATGTAGTATCATGAAACCTAGAAAATGCAAATCACTTTTCAGGGAAGTTTAGATGCTGATGCAGTTGGAATTGCTTAGCCTGCACCAACTTCTCTTTCCCCCAGGTTTTGGGCCCAGTTCATAGTGGAAATCATCATTCTTCTGAAGCCAGAGGTGACTCTAGTTTCCTGTTCCCTCTTTCCTTTCTTACATGCACCCTGCTGCACCTCCCTCTGTATCCCTGAGGAGCACCAATAAAGAAAAAAAATATTATCAAGCACAGCTGCTCTGCCTTCACCTTTACTCATGTACTCTGTGACAATATAGATAGGTTCTTCAGATACCACAGCATAAAGTTGGACCAATTTGTCATGTTTTAGCTTCTTCATGATTTGAGCTTCCTCTAAGAAGGATTCTGGAGACATGGTGCCAGGCTTCAGGGTTTTGATAGCCACTTTAGTATTTCCATTCCACGTACCTACAAGCACAGAAACTTAGTTAGATTAAATATCTTCTGCTCCTTTTTCTGCCTGATGCCTAATGTAAGCAAGGAAAACATAGCAAGGACATTTAATATAAGGGGTTTTTTTTAAAAAAAGTTTGGTTTCCCATATTGCCTTATCATCATATTCCTCCCACACCTCCTTCATATTTTAGTCTTTTTCTGTTACACTGGATAATAATACTCCCATTGGCACTGGGGCACAATTGCTGTTGTCCTACTCAGACAATGTTTCTCCAGTGATCTCCACAGAAACCTTCTCTGAGTAGGAAACATGAGATTGCTGAAACCCATCTTCGTGTATTCCCTTGCTAACAGGTAATTGCTACAGACAAAAACACAGCTCCAGCCATGAATTTGGACAACAAAACTGGTTAAGCTAGAGCTTCTCATTTGCAACACATTTTAACATTTTGGTTTTGTTCTGAGTCAGATGAAAAAAAAACCCTAAAAAAACCCCCCACACCTCCTGAGAAACAAATCCTGAATTGATTTCATTTTAGAAACGGAGGTGTGTTTCCAAATGTGTCTTTTTCCTTCCCCTCCTTATCCCCAGGAGCTGCTAATAGAAAATGAGGTGTTCCTGTCCACTTCAGTTTGCTCTTTACTTGTGGTCAGCACTGAAATGGACAAGTTGCATCATTTTTCACCCATCACCTACCAAACCTTCTGGAACACCCAAAAACCTGCACAAGAACCTGGAGAAAGCTGGGGAAGACTGACTCAGGGCATCCTGCAAGAGGTGGGGCTTCACTTGGGTGTTTGCAAGGGGGAGGAAGAGGACTGGAAATAAAGAAAGAAAACCCAGAAGACCTATTTATGTTTAACAGTGTT